>OZ057404.1:30883592-31312858 GCA_964056735.1 Allodiplogaster pararmata | reverse complement strand
ACCGCATCTCAACACTGGCACTACTAAGATTTTCATTGATCAAATGAGCTTGACAACTCATATAAAACCTGCGATTGGAATGTAAGGCATAAGTTCGGAGCAAAAAAAATAAATGTTTTTTTTAAAAGTTTTTCTATTTGTTTCGCTTTTCAAGTGCTATTCTTCTTTTTTTGTTGTTTTTTTTCAGATTGTTGAGAAGTCAGTCTAATGAACGTCTTTATCAAAATACTGTCTTCTTATTTCCAAAAAAAATTTCCGTCCGGTGATCTAAGACTCATGTCATATCTTTATCAAACATGAAAAACTCAAGAAATTAACATGCGAACCAATTGAGTGGTTTTTACACATGTTTTTTTCGGACTTTTTCAATCATGCTTCTCGAGTTTTTTTGTCTTCTTGTACCAAATTTGTCAGTTTTCAAACGTTTCACTTGATTTTGTCGAAAAGTAAAATATATTTCGCTTAGGTTCTAAGGAGAAAATCATCTCGTAGAAAAGAATTATATTCACACTTAAACAAACAATTATTCTTGGGTCAAAAATGACGCTTATGAGCGACTTTTTTTCTGTTTTTTGAAAAACTTTTGTTCAGGACACCATGTTCAGGACACCTTCAATGAATTCGATTATAAGACAATGTTGTTTTTCTTGAAGTCGTTGGTGACGTCACTCACTACATACAGATAGATTGAACGTGTGGCAGATAAATTAGTATTTATTATCGAATAGCTTTTCTAATTAAAGTTTTTTCTTCATTTTTCCTCATATATTCACTTCATATTCAATGTCACAAACCTGAAATGCCTTAAATCATACAAAAACATTTCAAATCTCTAATCTTGAAGACACAAGAATGTAGAATATGGTTGAGACGGTATGGTGTCCGAATCCGGCTATAGAACAATAGCACAATACCACGGAATTCTGTCATTAACAGTTTGAACGATTCTATGTTATACTGCTATGTGAGAAACTCTATGCCATAGTTCTCTGGATCATACAGGAAAATTTCAGTTAGAGAAAAATAGAACATTTGCGTAGTCTAGCACAGTCATCTTCGTGAAAGGTTTGAAATGCTGAACTCTTTGTTCTACGGCTCTTTCTCTCATCCAAAAACTCTGAGATCCGCTTTTGAAATCTGAAAGTTTTTGCCTGGAAATTGTCACGTATATTTCTTTCTTTTTTTTCACAGTTCAAGTCGAGTGGTTTTATTACTGGGAACTGATGAGTTCTGCAGAGCAAATTCGGTACGAGGCTCAAGCAAGCTCTTTTCGACTCAAGCAAGCTCTTTTCGACTCAAACAAGCTCTTTTCGACTCAAGCAAGCTCTTTTCGACTTAAGCAAGCTCTTTTCGACTCAAGCAAGCTCTTTTCGACTCAAGCAAGCTCTTTTCGACTCAAGCAAGCTCTTTTCGACTCAAGCAAGCTCTTTTCGACTCAAGCAAGCTCTTTTCGACTCAAGCAAGCTCTTTTCGACTCAAGCAAGCTCTTTTCGACTCAAGCAAGCTCTTTTCGACTCAAGCAAGCTCTTTTCGACTCAAGCAAGCTCTTTTAGACTCAAGCAAGCTCTTTTCGACTCAAGCAAGCTCTTTTCGACTCAAGCAAGCTCTTTTCGACTCAAGCAAGCTCTTTTCGACTCAAGCAAGCTCTTTTCGACTCAAGCAAGCTCTTTTCGACTCAAGCAAGCTCTTTTCGACTCAAGCAAGCTCTTTTCGACTCAAGCAAGCTCTTTTCGACTCAAGCAAGCTCTTTTCGACTCAAGCAAGCTCTTTTCGACTCAAGCAAGCTCTTTTCGCGGAATTTTTTTCTTAGCCCTTTTTATGAGCTATTTGCTAATGGAATGTTACAGATATTTCAATTTAAATATGTTTAGTACTTTTTAACGAATGTACTCGGTGCAGTAATCTTTTTGGATGTGAAATTTAGAGACTTAAGTGATTCGATAGGTCTTCCCACTTCATTTTTTATATTTTTTCAAATTACTTTATCCACCTAAGGATGAAGTGTCAAGACTCATCTACTGACATGTGGAGTATCACAGCAAGTTATAGTGAGTCTCAATAGTGTCACAGCAAGTTTTATTGAGTCTCAATAGTATCACAGCAAGTTTTATTGAGTCTCAATAGCAACTAAACTATACTAAGCTTGCTCTTAAAAAGAAGAAAAACTGCGGATTAGTCAAGTCCGACTACTTCGAAGCTTTTTTGACGTTTCTTCCAGGCTGAAAACTAGCTGTTAGGAAATTCAATCTTTTTATTCATACTCAAAAAGAATTAGAATGCAGAAATTTGTGATGATAAGGCCTGTCGCACATTAAGTAGACACGGATCAGTAAAACAACGAATTCAGAAATTCGAAAGGCACTTTTTTCGGATTGCATGGTCTACGAAGAAATTTGAGTCGAGAAAGAAAAGTTGCAAGTTTCTGTTCCGGAACGATGACAACCTGAACGATGACAAACTGAACGATGACAACCTGAACGATGACAACCTGAACGATGACAACCTGAACGATGACAACCTGTTTTCTAACAAAAATTTTTGCTCAAAAGCCATCTTTACCCTTTAAAAAGAACTTCAACAAAAATAGCAACCTGTTTTTGCAAAGCAGTATAGTTTTTTTCTCATTCAGAGTGAGTTGTTTTTTTTGCTAAAAAAAGCTTAAATGTCCGAAAGTGCCCTTGATCTGCTCTCTAAAAAAAGGGTTTTAATTGTAGCAAGCCGTACCTCAAGGAAACTTTCATCAAGTTCTGAACCTATCCCGCGAGAGTCATTGCTTTCGATTCAAGAATGATCCATACATACTTTCTGGGCACTCAACGATGAATCTCATCATGAGAGCACAGAAGCCTGTCTGAGCTGTGAGTGAAATAGATTTAGAAGATTTAACGCGTAAAGTTTATTGCGAACTATAAAGGTATTAGGGCTGAACTTTTTTCACATTCACATTATTGATGAGGCCTTTCTTGAGCGATAAGTTAGTGAAAAAGATCCTTTTAAAGCGTTCAGTGAGTAAGTAAAATAACCTTTCGAAGCGGGTATGTACACTCTTAAAAATGCGACCTGCATGCTTCCATTAAAAAAAGCTGTTTAAACAGTAGAACGAGCTTGTTTTTCTACACATGAATTTTCTCCTTTCAAAAAAGTATTCTTATTCTCAAATAAGTAAATAAAGCAACCCAATAGCATGCTTGAACACACAGAAAGACCATGCATACAGCATACACTACGCATACAAGTGACGAGAATTTTACATTAAAAAAAACGTCATTTAACCTCGGGCTTTGTGTCCTTATTGTAGAATTCTAGTTGAACGGCTTGCCTTTTTTCAGGCTCTGAAAGACAATTTGACTTTTTTTAAAACTTCAAATTGACGATTCATAATGGAATAAACCTGTGAGAAGGAAGTAACAGGGTAATTTTTTAAAAGTTAGAACAAACGTGTTTTAAATTTCTAAATCAAAAAACTGGCTTTGAAAAACTTTAGATCAACTCTTAAAAGCATTTGAAAATGTTATATTTTTTTCAAAAGAAATTGTCTCTTTGTTCTTTCTATATGAAACATTTCAAATTAACTTGAGTTGTATTGAAAACGTATTCTTCTACTCATTTAAGTTAAACTATCCGAAAAAAAAGCTTTCCGCAAACGAGTCTAAAAATTTGAGTTCTTTTGAGCTGAAACACTCTTGAAAAAGCCTTTTCTGATTCAAGACAGTGACTATAGAAAGAACTAGGACGGTTGATTTATTTATTTATTCATACATTTTTTAAAATGTGACGACACATGGAAATGAGAGAAAAACAAGGAGAAGAATGAAACAAAATAGAGAAACTCTTAATTATGTTTATTTCTTGGATACATTTATCAAAATGTGACAATACTCGGAGTAGTAAACGCATAAACATTGGAGTAATGAAGTTTACAGACTGGTCACCTGTGATTCACGCAAATTTACGAGATAAACAGACCTTAATCTATTTTTCAGAACACTAACATTGGGGGCGATAACAAATTGTCAGGAAGTTCACAATAGAATCTAGCTGAACGGAAAGCAAAGGAATGAAAGAGTGGCTTTCTACGGGTGCGTGGAATATGGAAAGCATATCTAGCTTTCCGGCCATTGCAGGATTTGCAAGTGTACATTTTGATGACCGGTATATCAATGAGACCATTAAGAATCTTATACGAGAATACTATGTCAGGATGACAAATGATTGAACTATCTTCTGTAAAAAAAATGATATTCTGCTCGACTAACCACGAATCAACATAAATTTGAGGCTTTACTTATGATTTAAGTTTGAAAAGGATTAATCGTCACCATCAGTTAAAAATCAGGTATTGAGTCTGAGTTCATCAACCTTCTTGAGTTTGCCATATCATTTCTTGAAGGTCAATGTTACGATTATACCCGGCCCATACGAGAAAGCAGCACTGTGCTTCATACACAAACACTACACGACTAGAGCCTTCCCGATTGCCGAAAAAGTTTGTATTACAAAAACTTTTGTTTTGAACTTGATGAATTATTAGTTTTTTTGTTGTGGAAAAATCCGATCAAACCTCTCAATTTTTTCTAAACAAACTTCGAAAAGCTCAGTACACCATAAAAAATTTTGGGATTCACTGAGAGAATTTCAAGAACCTTAATAAGCATTGTTTAAAATTATGATAAAGATATAATGCAGGTGGAACATGTTCGAAAAATTTTGGAGCTGCTGAATCTGAAGGAGTTAGCGGGAGAAAATCACGTGGGAGCGGTGACGGACATGGTCGATTCTCTGCTGCCAAAGAAGGACTACGGCTCACTCATTATTCGCCCAGCTCTTTTACCAGCAGAAATGAGGACGCTATTTCTCGAGACATCGGTAAGATTTTTTCAGACCCTTTCGAAAAAAAATTGTCTTTCTCGAGACATCGGTAAGATTTTTTCAGACCCTTTCGAAAAAAAATTGTCTTTCTCGAGACATCGGTAAGATTTTTTCAGACCCTTTCGAAAAAAAATTGTCTTTCTCGAGACATCGGTAAGATTTTTTCAGACCCTTTCGAAAAAAAATTGTCTTTCTCGAGACATCGGTAAGATTTTTTCAGACCTTTTCGAAAAAAAATTGTCTTTCTCGAGACATCGGTAAGATTTTTTCAGACCCTTTCGAAAAAAAATTGTAAAAAATGCAAGCTTGTAGAAATAACGTCACTCTAAAATGATTTTTTTTTCAAACTTTAAGCAAAATCGAATGATAAAATGAAAAGTAATGTAGTTTACGTTTTATAAGACTTACATATATTTGCTCATATTTCCTTGTTCTGTATAAATCAGAAACATTCTGAAATTTTTTTAACATGATGCTGGGAGCATCTTTCACATCTTTCAGTATCTTTCACACATCTTTCACAGAACGAATCTTTGAGTAAGAAGAAAGAAAACTCGCCCAGGAATCGCAGAACTGATTAGAATGTTTTCTCGGCACTTTCATGATAGTGACGAGCAAGTATACTTTTCTGCGAGTGTTGAGACAGGAGATGAATTCTCGACGATTCTGCTCTGCGCGCGTAAACTGAGTTATTAGTGAACAACTATTTTAAAAAAACAAACAGTTTCATGTCTTTGCAGTATCAAAAGTTGGTTGAATTATTTAAAAATTCGTACAACAATGAATTTCATAGGGAGCGACAACCGTGGAGATCTTCAAGCAGTTGCACAACTGCATCATAGTTTCTCCCTGGGAAGAAAAGATCGTCGAAGAATGCGAGGCGACTACAATCTTCATAAATATCTCCAAGGAAAGGCAAATATTCGTACGACACGGTGCTTTCTTATCATAGTTTTTTCGATACTGAAACTGAGTTATGACTTTTGTGAGAGTTTCGAATATTTAATCGAAAAATTGCAGGACTTTCTTTCATTGACTTTCATTTCTTGCAGGACATTCTTTCATTCGTCTCCCTCTGTGAACGGTTGCTCCCCGCACCGTCTCTTTCCTCGTCTGTGAGAATCCTTTCCCGAGAAGATTTGGCGCTCCGGGATCGTAGCGCCATCATGAGCGACAGAAGATGGAGGGTTGGTCCCCAATTCCTAAGGAAGGCAGAGAACGCTGAGGAGTGGAGTCGTCACATGTCGCAACAGATCCCATAATCGATGATATTATATCTCCGATGTGGCTTGCTGATCTTGATAAAGCGTTTAAATTGAAATTGAAATTGAAAAAAATCGAAAAATTGCAGGACTGACGCAAGGCTGTCAAGCGTTCAACCTCTACTACCGTCGAAACGGACGTCGGTTGTCTCGAAAGAACTTTGTGGAAAATTTCCTGGCATCTGGAAAGAAGATGGTGTCACTACGACTTTTTCTCTCATTCGACATATAGAAGAAGCACTGAACTGTACAACGTGGACTTTGGCGAGCTCGGAAAAAGAAACTCAAGGTTTTTTGAAGTTTATTTTCTAAAAGCTCATTTTCCAGGATTGATAAGAACATTTCACATATTTGTGAACTATGAACAATTTTTAAAAAGTGTTAAAAAATTCACTCATCAAGATCAAGTCAAAACGTACATGTGTGTTGAATCAAATGGGAAAAGTCATGGGCTTCAGCTCATTCAAACTAGTGAGCCCTCGTTGTAGAACAAACTGCAACGAGCAGCACCATTCCATAGACTCATAATTTTACTGCCCTTAAAGTATTGTAGCATTCTTCTCCCTGCAAATGTATCACTACATTTATCGGTAATGACGTACATTGCAGGCCTCCTACTTCACATAAAGTCAGCAACAACCTCCAAGATTCGATTCACTGGATCTAAGCAGAGCGAAGCTTTACAAGTATACGAAGCAAAAGCTGTGTTGCATTGGAATTCAAGACAACAAGATAAGGAAAACGATGATATTCAGGAGATAATATGATTATAACGCCAAAAAAGCGCGAGAATGCATTCGATAAAATGAGTCATGTAAAAGCATCGAAGCAAGAAAGCGTTTAGATTTTGAACTAATTTAGCTTGATTTGTGATCTGAAACATGTTAGTTCAAAATCGTTTGTGAATTCTTCATGTGTGTCAATCATTCCAAGAAGTTTTAAAGCAAAATATGTTTCCGATATTTCGATTTTTTTAAATTATCGACCTCGTGTTTAGTGAAGCACAAATTTGTTGATGAATGTTGAATGTTGATGAATCGATATTTCTTTCAAATCGCTGCGTTATCAAGCTCCAATATCTTGCGGCGTTATCTCGCTTCAAAAAAAAAAGAATTTCATTTACATTTGCCTTTAAAAAAGTTTTTCTTTTGAAAACTTTGTCATTAGCCATTATTATATCTAACTGAATTTTTTGCCATAAAAAAACCATTTTTTCATGGTGATTTTGCCTCTCGCCAGAAAAAGTCGATCTTTTCGTGGAAATTCTGCCTCTCGCCAGAAAAAGTCGATCTTTTCGTGGAAATTCTGCCTCTCGCCAGAAAAAGTCGATATTTTCATGGCGATTCTGCATCTTGCCATAGAAAATTTTTTTTTTCATGGAAACTCCGCCTTTTGCCGTTGAGAAAGCATCTTTTCATGTCAACAAAACTATTTCCATAAAAAATTTGTTTTTTTCAGGGCATCTCCGACTCTTGCCATCAAAAATCAATCTTTTTATGGCTGATCTTCTTTCGTCATTAACAAAACAAAATTTCAATGGAAACTGAGCCTTTCGCCTTAAAAATGCAATCTTTTAATTTCAATCCATTTCTTCAACATAAAAAAACGATTTGTAAAGACAACTGAATCATACGTCGTCAAAAACCATGTTTTCAATGGCTAATGTGCCTTCTGCCATTGACGAAGGAGCTTTTTGATGCAATTGTGCCCTTCACCATCAAATAACGCTATTTTAATGGCAGCGTCAGATAACAATCTTGAAATAATAGAAATTGTCATATTTTCACTGACTTTCCATAAAAATTGGTTTTTTTTGTCAAATAGAATAATTTGTGGCCCGTGCCATGCTTTTCCCTCTTTTTTTGAGAACCTGCAATAGAACAAACAAAAATCATCCAAAAGTACATTTATGGCAAAAAATCAAAACGGCAGCGTCATATATGTATAGAGACCGCAATGACAAAATTTTGGTACGCCATTTTTTCTGCCACACTAATATTCCGTAATTCCAAACTGTTTGTAAATCGAATAACTTGGAACTTTCAACGGATTTTTTTTTCTTTCTATATGTTTTTCTGAGAGATTCAGTCATTGTATTAAGCCTCATTTCGTTTCAAAACTTGCGAAAAATTCTCATTTCAGTTCGAGCCTCTTCTTGGATGTTATTAACCGAGATTCAGAAGTTATAATGGAATCTCACAGCTCAGGTTACCAAATAATATTTTCCTTATTTTTGATATAAAAAGGAACTTTCGATTGCTAAAAGCAAAGATATTATTTCATTTTGTTGATGAGAAAACTCAAATTGACATAATGGTAGAGAAATTTTTAATTTTTATCATAGCGAAAAAAAATGGCCTTTCGAAGTTGAGCCACGCGCTAGAGTAAGTATAGTGCTCTCACTGCTTTATGTAAAGGCGAACTTTCGATTGCTAAAAGCAAAGATATTATTTCATTTTGTTGATGAGAAAACTCAAATTGACATAATGGTAGAGAAATTTTTAATTTTTATCATAGCGAAAAAAAAATATGGCCTTTCGAAGTTGAGCCACGCGCTAGAGTAAGTATAGTGCTCTCACTGCTTTATGTAAAGGCGAACTTTCGATTGCTAAAAGCAAAGATATTATTTCATTTTGTTGATGAGAAAACTCAAATTGACATAATGGTAGAGAAATTTTTAATTTTTATCATAGCGAAAAAAAAAAAGGCCTTTCGAAGTTGAGCCACGCGCTAGAGTAAGTATAGTGCTCTCACTGCTTTATGTAAAGGCGAACTTTCGATTGCTAAAAGCAAAGATATTATTTCATTTTGTTGATGAGAAAACTCAAATTGACATAATGGTAGAGAAATTTTTAATTTTTATCATAGCGAGAAAAAAAAATGGCCTTTCGAAGTTGAGCCACGCGCTAGAGTAAGTATAGTGCTCTCACTGCTTTATGTAAAGGCGAACTTTCGATTGCTAAAAGCAAAGATATTATTTCATTTTGTTGATGAGAAAACTCAAATTGACATAATGGTAGAGAAATTTTTAATTTTTATCATAGCGAAAAAAAAATATGGCCTTTCGAAGTTGAGCCACGCGCTAGAGTAAGTATAGTGCTCTCACTGCTTTATGTAAAGGCGAACTTTCGATTGCTAAAAGCCAAGATATTATTTCATTTTGTTGATGAGAAAACTCAAATTGACATAATGGTAGAGAAATTTTTAATTTTTATCATAGCGAAAAAAAAATATGGCCTTTCGAAGTTGAGCCACGCGCTAGAGTAAGTATAGTGCTCTCACTGCTTTATGTAAAGGCGAACTTTCGATTGCTAAAAGCAAAGATATTATTTCATTTTGTTGATGAGAAAACTCAAATTGACATAATGGTAGAGAAATTTTTAATTTTTATCATAGCGAAAAAAAAAAGGCCTTTCGAAGTTGAGCCACGCGCTAGAGTAAGTATAGTGCTCTCACTGCTTTATGTAAAGGCGAACTTTCGATTGCTAAAAGCAAAGATATTATTTCATTTTGTTGATGAGAAAACTCAAATTGACATAATGGTAGAGAAATTTTTAATTTTTATCATAGCGAGAAAAAAAATGGCCTTTCGAAGTTGAGCCACGCGCTAGAGTAAGTATAGTGCTCTCACTGCTTTATGTAAAGGCGAACTTTCGATTGCTAAAAGCAAAGATATTATTTCATTTTGTTGATGAGAAAACTCAAATTGACATAATGGTAGAGAAATTTTTAATTTTTATCATAGCGAAAAAAAAAATGGCCTTTCGAAGTTGAGCCACGCGCTAGAGTAAGTATAGTGCTCTCACTGCTTTATGTAAAGGCGAACTTTCGATTGCTAAAAGCAAAGATATTATTTCATTTTGTTGATGAGAAAACTCAAATTGACATAATGGTAGAGAAATTTTTAATTTTTATCATAGCGAAAAAAAAAATGGCCTTTCGAAGTTGAGCCACGCGCTAGAGTAAGTATAGTGCTCTCACTGCTTTATGTAAAGGCGAACTTTCGATTGCTAAAAGCAAAGATATTATTTCATTTTGTTGATGAGAAAACTCAAATTGACATAATGGTAGAGAAATTTTTAATTTTTATCATAGCGAAAAAAAATATGGCCTTTCGAAGTTGAGCCACGCGCTAGAGTAAGTATAGTGCTCTCACTGCTTTATGTAAAGGCGAACTTTCGATTGCTAAAAGCAAAGATATTATTTCATTTTGTTGATGAGAAAACTCAAATTGACATAATGGTGGAGAAATTTTTAATTTTTATCATAGCGACAAAAAAATATGGCCTTTCGAAGTTGCACCCAATCCTTTCGAAGCCTTTCGAAAAAAGCGATAAAATTTTGAAAAGGACTACATTTCGATTACATTCAAATTACACCGAAAAGTCGATTCAAAAATTGGCGATTTTCAATTCATAAAAAAAAATTTTTAATGAGAAAATCAAAAACTTTTTCAATAAAAAAATGATGAAGATTACCAGTGCGAAGTTAAGGCCGCGTTTTAGTACAAGCATGACCCACTTGACCTTCCGCGCTCTAGCGTACCAAGATTTGTTATAGGCAGAATTTTCGAAGCTTATCTGATCTCTTTTTTCTGCTTTAAAGTAATTGTTTTTGATTTTTCATGTTTTTTTTTTACTAATTAAGTGATTAAGAACACATGAAAATTACATTTTACTACCTATTCTGATTTTGATTTTAGCCATTGCGGTCTCTATATATGTATATCAAAGCATGAATATCCAAAAAAAATGTCAAATTAGAATATTTCAGACTCTCATGGATTGTTTCCCTTGCGATTATCAAGAGATCATAATAAGTCTACCTCGACCCCGATTTTACAGATTACAGAATAGCCTCTCGACTTCCATAACGATGAAAAATTTAAAAAGCGATATAGCTTCACAAGATCCAATTTTTCTCGATATTCGACATGATAGAGACCGATTTAGATCGCTCCACCAGGCAATTCTGCCCCCTCCAAACTGCTCAGTGCCTTGGTATGACGCTCCAGATTTTGCTTAGTAAACATTTTCAAATACTGGCGGCTAATGGGTGTATCGCAGAGCACAGCTTCGCGAGTTCTCTCGAGGCAAGAAATGCCACAACCTTCATTTGTTGGCATACGAAAAAGAGGGGAAAAAACCATGCAGTCACCAGTATTCTAGACAGCCTACTTGTCACCAGTATTCTAGACAGCCTACTTGGTTTTATTGACGATTTACATAAAAATACACATTATGGCACGGTGTGGAAACGAAGAAATAAAATCGCTCTCTGAATAGGTGAAACATTCAAATCAAGTTAAAATGTAGAATTTTAAAAAAAATTACTCGAACAGGGTGTAAACCAACTATCTCTTTCTCCATTCTGTACACTCATTCGTGAGCTTGGGAAACCTACTGTTTCCTTTCTCACTGGGCACTCTCGTGAATACTCGGTCGCCCGGTTTCGGATATGTTCTGCCCTCTACGTGATGTTTCCTATCGTATACTATTTTCATCTTCTCTCTTTCTCCTTTCGATGTGTCTTTCACTTTCTCCCATATGAGTGTCAATCCTTCGAACAACTCCGTTTTATACTCCATACACCCATTAGCCGCCAGTATTTGAAACTGTTTACTAAGCAAAATCTGGAGCGTCATACCAAGGCACTGAGCAGTTGGGAGGAGGCAGAATTGCCTGGTGGAGCGATTATCAAATACAACACGAATTTCGACACTAGCTTTAATTTTAAAACACGGAAATGATTCATGTCAACTACACAAAAAAATCTAAATATGGAGCAGACTTTTTGAAGATTGGAGTTAGAACCATCTCGTGACAAACATATTTATTATAGGGTTCTACAGGGTTTCAAACGTTTCTTTTAATTATAGTGAGCTGCCGGAAGCTCTTTTCTGGAAGAGAACCAGCCCTGAAAACATTATTTCATATCAAACCCCATGGCATTAGTGGCCGTTTTTCTGCTTTCTCGTCAATGTTGTTAGTTTCATTTTTCTACATCTTTGGCTTCCGAGCATAGAAGTATTCGAGCCTTCTAGAGGTATTCAAACCTTCTAGAAAACTTCACAAAAACAAATAGACCTAACTAAAAAAAGTATAAATTTTCGTTTATTCTCAGCATATGAATTATTTGACTCTCTTTTGATTCTCTTTTGTCTGACCATTTTCTCTATTTCGCTCCCCTGATTCTGTTTCTTTTTATAGAGCTTTTTTTTAAATTTTCAATAAGTTTGTTTTTGATCAATGTAATATCTCTTTTCTCAGTTGCAGCATATGTTTCTAACACGACCATCAACTCTTTCTCGGGATGGTCACTCCCGTCGTTCTACCAACAGATGCCTGTTCATATATTCTACAGTCCACCCTTTCTGTTTGTTGACAAAGCTTTTCTCCTCATTTGTCTAAATTGCTTTCTACTGATCCACTCATTCAATCATTTTTACCATGCACATACATTTAAACAATATTACAGATACAACAAAGAGTAATATCAAGCAGGGGCTTGGTGTTAGCGTTCGTTTTCAAACCTATACTATTCATGTTGGAACTAAGAACATTCACATCGAAATTTCCAGGCAAGTCAAATCTGAAGTAAAAGAGCGGCTCAGTCGATACTACAGTATCGATGATGTGAAGGTTGGGCGATTGCAAGATCGTTACGCCTCGTTTCGTGAGTTGTGCAGCGAGTTGAGCGTCAGTGAGGCACTGCGCCGGGAGAAATCGCTCGCAATCTTCATCTTCATCACCCATATACCTTCTGAAATTGTGCGTATTCGCCTCATATGTCAACTGTAACTATTGACAAACGGAGAAAATTACCGCTTTTCGGGCGAGGGCCTGGAATACATAATGATGGGTTCGCAAGTGTTCACATTATTATTATGTCTTTTTTATGTTCTCCAATGTCTCTCTCTCCTTTGGAACACCGAATTTTTGTACCCGAAACTTTGAACCGCTTCGACTTTAATAGTCATTTTAACGTTTTGCATTGTCACATTGTCAATTCTTTATATTTTCGATTCTCTTTGCAGGTGCAAGAATGTCCTTTTTATACAAACATCATCTTCTTATTCTTGACCAACAACAAAGAAGAAATGTGGAATGCGAACTTCTTAACTGCTAATACGGACTTGGCAGTGCCGTTTCTCTCCAAGGATATTATCAATGGTTTTCCATAACCAAAAACTTTTTTTTCAATTGTCTTCAGAGAACGTTTTTGATCTCTTAGATCATTAAAGACCCTTCCGAATTGACTTGTTTTAGGTTTATTTCGATAATTTTAGGTAGCCAAAAACTCACGGCTCAAGATGATTTTTTCAACACGTCAAAGACCCTAACACCTAGTGAGTAAACACATTGAAAAGAAGGCTAGAGCGAGAGGTGTAGGACTGAGAACGGAGAGAGACAATGATTGTGAAAAGTCGTTTCCTTCTCATCACTGATCTCTACGCTAGTGTGAGCGGCTGACCTATTTCGTGTAGAGTAAGAATTTGGCACTTTTTTTGCGTTTAACAACCCCCCTACCAGAGGTTCCATGGATCATACGTCTGACTTATCAACCTTTAAAAAAAGTTTTGCATAAAAAACGCTTCGACTTAGAAAAAGTTTACACTAACGAGGCCGTACGGCTTAGGCTAATGAGACCGTATAAAAAATCCCACTCTCTTCTGACCCATTGAACCTATCGTAGGGGGCGTGGTTGAACGCAAAAAGTGCCAAGAACTTTTAATTAGAAAAAAGTTTTGAGAACCTAGAAAAAACAAGACTGAAGTTTTTTTGTTTCAAACTCAGACAGACTTACATGACCGATGTTTATCCTAGCCATTTCTCATTTGCAGAAAAGCTCCTCGACAACATCTTGGAAACTGTTGTCATAATGGCCGGCCCCGTCCATGGAGCCGGAAGACCCTCGTTCAAAAAATTTGAAGGAAAATATACCAAGGCAGCGGTGTGGATGCTTTTGTACCTTTTAATCTCAAGCTAAGTATTTCTTTAACCCATAAAGATTTTAACCGAAACTTTGAGTAGAAAATCTGCCCAGTTTAAAAACGCTAGTAATTAAAGTTTAAGTTGTATGGCATTTTCATATTTCACTCACACAATTTCGGTCACTCTGTAACCTCTGTAGTTCCCTCATAACTTTTTTTTCGATTTATGTCATTTTTAGAGTGGTTAAATACAGCAAGCTCACAAGACTGAAGTTTTGTGAAGGGAAAATTGGTTCTTACGAGGACTAAACTCAGAGACTCGGCATTCTCGCAACAGTATCAGTCCTCGCTCTTCTCCTCTGCATCACTTTCATGGGACTTTTTAGCTGGCGCTTCTACAAACATATCACTTTCAAGAAGACCCGCACCACTTACATCAAGGTTTTTAGCTTGTAGCTTTTTCAAATTCATTTCCACAATATCGGTCTCTCTCAACCTCTCCATAGTTCTGTCTCTCTCCATCAATGTTTTTTCTATGTAGGAGTGTTTTGAACTTCTCTCCCCTCTCCCCCCCCCCTCTCATTTTCTGTCTTGTTTCACTTTCTCTTGCAACGCGAAATAAACTCCAAGATCAAGGCTTTTTGAAAAGTCTTTAAAAAGTTGACTTAAGCTCTCATTTCTCAACTGAGCTACCAACCGTGAAAACTGTACAGCATTTCAAGAAGTATTGTACTTCCAATTATCAAATGTACTTTTATTGTGCAGACTAGGGGAGCATTGGTTGCTCATCCCAAAGAGCATGACCTTATTGTGCAGAATAGGGGAGCATTGGTTGCTCATCCCAAAGAGCATGACCTTATTGTGCAGAATAGGGGAGCATTGGTTGCTCATCCCAAAGAGCATGACCTTATTGTGCAGACTAGGGGAGCATTGGTTGCTCATCCCAAAGAGCATGACCTTATTGTGCAGAATAGGGGAGCATTGGTTGCTCATCCCAAAGAGCATGACCTTATTGTGCAGAATAGGGGAGCATTGGTTGCTCATCCCAAAGAGCATGACCTTATTGTGCAGACTAGGGGAGCATTGGTTGCTCATCCCAAAGAGCATGACCTTATTGTGCAGACTAGGGGAGCATTGGTTGCTCATCCCAAAGAGCATGACCTTATTGTGCAGAATAGGGGAGCATTGGTTGCTCATCCCAAAGAGCATGACCTTATTGTGCAGAATAGGGGAGCATTGGTTGCTCATCCCAAAGAGCATGACCTTATTGTGCAGACTAGGGGAGCATTGGTTGCTCATCCCAAAGAGCATGACCTTATTGTGCAGACTAGGGGAGCATTGGTTGCTCATCCCAAAGAGCATGACCTTATTGTGCAGACTAGGGGAGCATTGGTTGCTCATCCCAAAGAGCATGACCTTATTGTGCAGAATAGGGGAGCATTGGTTGCTCATCCCAAAGAGCATGACCTTATTGTGCAGAATAGGGGAGCATTGGTAGCTCATCCCAAAGAGCATGACCTTATTGTGCAGAATAGGGGAGCATTGGTTGCTCATCCCAAAGAGCATGACCTTATTGTGCAGACTAGGGGAGCATTGGTTGCTCATCCCAAAGAGCATGACCTCATTGTGCAGACTAGGGGAGCATTGGTTGCTCATCCCAAAGAGCATGACCTTATTGTGCAGACTAGGGGAGCATTGGTTGCTCATCCCAAAGAGCATGACCTTATTGTGCAGAATAGGGGAGCATTGGTTGCTCATCCCAAAGAGCATGACCTTATTGTGCAGAATAGGGGAGCATTGGTTGCTCATCCCAAAGAGCATGACCTTATTGTGCAGAATAGGGGAGCATTGGTTGCTCATCCCAAAGAGCATGACCTTATTGTGCAGACTAGGGGAGCATTGGTTGCTCATCCCAAAGAGCATGACCTTATTGTGCAGAATAGGGGAGCATTGGTTGCTCATCCCAAAGAGCATGACCTTATTGTGCAGAATAGGGGAGCATTGGTTGCTCATCCCAAAGAGCATGACCTTATTGTGCAGACTAGGGGAGCATTGGTTGCTCATCCCAAAGAGCATGACCTTATTGTGCAGAATAGGGGAGCATTGGTTGCTCATCCCAAAGAGCATGACCTTATTGTGCAGAATAGGGGAGCATTGGTTGCTCATCCCAAAGAGCATGACCTTATTGTGCAGACTAGGGGAGCATTGGTTGCTCATCCCAAAGAGCATGACCTTATTGTGCAGACTAGGGGAGCATTGGTTGCTCATCCCAAAGAGCATGACCTTATTGTGCAGAATAGGGGAGCATTGGTTGCTCATCCCAAAGAGCATGACCTTATTGTGCAGAATAGGGGAGCATTGGTTGCTCATCCCAAAGAGCATGACCTTATTGTGCAGACTAGGGGAGCATTGGTTGCTCATCCCAAAGAGCATGACCTTATTGTGCAGACTAGGGGAGCATTGGTTGCTCATCCCAAAGAGCATGACCTTATTGTGCAGACTAGGGGAGCATTGGTTGCTCATCCCAAAGAGCATGACCTTATTGTGCAGAATAGGGGAGCATTGGTTGCTCATCCCAAAGAGCATGACCTTATTGTGCAGAATAGGGGAGCATTGGTTGCTCATCCCAAAGAGCATGACCTTATTGTGCAGAATAGGGGAGCATTGGTTGCTCATCCCAAAGAGCATGACCTTATTGTGCAGACTAGGGGAGCATTGGTTGCTCATCCCAAAGAGCATGACCTTATTGTGCAGACTAGGGGAGCATTGGTTGCTCATCCCAAAGAGCATGACCTTATTGTGCAGACTAGGGGAGCATTGGTTGCTCATCCCAAAGAGCATGACCTTATTGTGCAGAATAGGGGAGCATTGGTTGCTCATCCCAAAGAGCATGACCTTATTGTGCAGAATAGGGGAGCATTGGTTGCTCATCCCAAAGAGCATGACCTTATTGTGCAGAATAGGGGAGCATTGGTTGCTCATCCCAAAGAGCATGACCTTATTGTGCAGACTAGGGGAGCATTGGTTGCTCATCCCAAAGAGCATGACCTTATTGTGCAGAATAGGGGAGCATTGGTTGCTCATCCCAAAGAGCATGACCTTATTGTGCAGACTAGGGGAGCATTGGTTGCTCATCCCAAAGAGCATGACCTTATTGTGCAGACTAGGGGAGCATTGGTTGCTCATCCCAAAGAGCATGACCTTATTGTGCAGAATAGGGGAGCATTGGTTGCTCATCCCAAAGAGCATGACCTTATTGTGCAGAATAGGGGAGCATTGGTTGCTCATCCCAAAGAGCATGACCTTATTGTGCAGAATAGGGGAGCATTGGTTGCTCATCCCAAAGAGCATGACCTTATTGTGCAGACTAGGGGAGCATTGGTTGCTCATCCCAAAGAGCATGACCTTATTGTGCAGACTAGGGGAGCATTGGTTGCTCATCCCAAAGAGCATGACCTTATTGTGCAGACTAGGGGAGCATTGGTTGCTCATCCCAAAGAGCATGACCTTATTGTGCAGAATAGGGGAGCATTGGTTGCTCATCCCAAAGAGCATGACCTTATTGTGCAGAATAGGGGAGCATTGGTTGCTCATCCCAAAGAGCATGACCTTATTGTGCAGAATAGGGGGAGCATTGGTTGCTCATCCCAAAGAGCATGACCTTATTGTGCAGACTAGGGGAGCATTGGTTGCTCATCCCAAAGAGCATGACCTTATTGTGCAGAATAGGGGAGCATTGGTTGCTCATCCCAATGAGCATGACCTTATTGTGCAGACTAGGGGAGCATTGGTTGCTCATCCCAAAGAGCATGACCTTATTGTGCAGAATAGGGGAGCATTGGTTGCTCATCCCAAAGAGCATGACCTTATTGTGCAGACTAGGGGAGCATTGGTTGCTCATCCAAAGAGCATGACCTTATTGTGCAGACTAGGGGAGCATTGGTTGCTCATCCCAAAGAGCATGACCTTATTGTGCAGACTAGGGGAGCATTGGTTGCTCATCCCAAAGAGCATGACCTTATTGTGCAGAATAGGGGAGCATTGGTTGCTCATCCCAAAGAGCATGACCTTATTGTGCAGACTAGGGGAGCATTGGTTGCTCATCCCAAAGAGCATGACCTTATTGTGCAGACTAGGGGAGCATGGTTGCTCATCCCAAAGAGCATGACCTTATTGTGCAGACTAGGGGAGCATTGGTTGCTCATCCCAAAGAGCATGACCTTATTGTGCAGACTAGGGGAGCATTGGTTGCTCATCCCAAAGAGCATGACCTTATTGTGCAGAATAGGGGAGCATTGGTTGCTCATCCCAAAGAGCATGACCTTATTGTGCAGACTAGGGGAGCATTGGTTGCTCATCCCAAAGAGCATGACCTTATTGTGCAGAATAGGGGAGCATTGGTTGCTCATCCCAAAGAGCATGACCTTATTGTGCAGAATAGGGGAGCATTGGTTGCTCATCCCAAAGAGCATGACCTTATTGTGCAGACTAGGGGAGCATTGGTTGCTCATCCCAAAGAGCATGACCTTATTGTGCAGAATAGGGGAGCATTGGTTGCTCATCCCAAAGAGCATGACCTTATTGTGCAGAATAGGGGAGCATTGGTTGCTCATCCCAAAGAGCATGACCTTATTGTGCAGACTAGGGGGAGCATTGGTTGCTCATCCCAAAGAGCATGACCTTATTGTGCAGACTAGGGGAGCATTGGTTGCTCATCCCAAAGAGCATGACCTTATTGTGCAGAATAGGGGAGCATTGGTTGCTCATCCCAAAGAGCATGACCTTATTGTGCAGAATAGGGGAGCATTGGTTGCTCATCCCAAAGAGCATGACCTTATTGTGCAGACTAGGGGAGCATTGGTTGCTCATCCCAAAGAGCATGACCTTATTGTGCAGACTAGGGGAGCATTGGTTGCTCATCCCAAAGAGCATGACCTTATTGTGCAGACTAGGGGGAGCATTGGTTGCTCATCCCAAAGAGCATGACCTTATTGTGCAGAATAGGGGAGCATTGGTTGCTCATCCCAAAGAGCATGACCTTATTGTGCAGAATAGGGGAGCATTGGTTGCTCATCCCAAAGAGCATGACCTTATTGTGCAGAATAGGGGAGCATTGGTTGCTCATCCCAAAGAGCATGACCTTATTGTGCAGACTAGGGGGAGCATTGGTTGCTCATCCCAAAGAGCATGACCTTATTGTGCAGACTAGGGGAGCATTGGTTGCTCATCCCAAAGAGCATGACCTTATTGTGCAGACTAGGGGAGCATTGGTTGCTCATCCCAAAGAGCATGACCTTATTGTGCAGAATAGGGGAGCATTGGGTTGCTCATCCCAAAGAGCATGACCTTATTGTGCAGAATAGGGGAGCATTGGTTGCTCATCCCAAAGAGCATGACCTTATTGTGCAGAATAGGGGAGCATTGGTTGCTCATCCCAAAGAGCATGACCTTATTGTGCAGACTAGGGGAGCATTGGTTGCTCATCCCAAAGAGCATGACCTTATTGTGCAGAATAGGGGAGCATTGGTTGCTCATCCCAAAGAGCATGACCTTATTGTGCAGACTAGGGGAGCATTGGTTGCTCATCCCAAAGAGCATGACCTTATTGTGCAGACTAGGGGAGCATTGGTTGCTCATCCCAAAGAGCATGACCTTATTGTGCAGAATAGGGGAGCATTGGTTGCTCATCCCAAAGAGCATGACCTTATTGTGCAGAATAGGGGAGCATTGGTTGCTCATCCCAAAGAGCATGACCTTATTGTGCAGAATAGGGAGCATTGGTTGCTCATCCCAAAGAGCATGACCTTATTGTGCAGACTAGGGGAGCATTGGTTGCTCATCCCAGAAGAGCATGACCTTATTGTGCAGACTAGGGGGAGCATTGGTTGCTCATCCCAAAGAGCATGACCTTATTGTGCAGACTAGGGGAGCATTGGTTGCTCATCCCAAAGAGCATGACCTTATTGTGCAGAATAGGGGAGCATTGGTTGCTCATCCAAAGAGCATGACCTTATTGTGCAGAATAGGGGAGCATTGGTTGCTCATCCCAAAGAGCATGACCTTATTGTGCAGAATAGGGGAGCATTGAGCATCCCAAAGAGCATGACCTTATTGTGCAGACTAGGGGAGCATTGGTTGCTCATCCCAAAGAGCATGACCTTATTGTGCAGAATAGGGGAGCATTGGTTGCTCATCCCAAAGAGCATGACCTTATTGTGCAGACTAGGGGAGCATTGGTTGCTCATCCCAAAGAGCATGACCTTATTGTGCAGACTAGGGGAGCATTGGTTGCTCATCCCAAAGAGCATGACCTTATTGTGCAGACTAGGGGAGCATTGGTTGCTCATCCCAAAGAGCATGACCTTATTGTGCAGACTAGGGGAGCATTGGTTGCTCATCCCAAAGAGCATGACCTTATTGTGCAGACTAGGGGAGCATTGGTTGCTCATCCCAAAGAGCATGACCTTATTGTGCAGACTAGGGGAGCATTGGTTGCTCATCCCAAAGAGCATGACCTTATTGTGCAGACTAGGGGAGCATTGGTTGCTCATCCCAAAGAGCATGACCTTATTGTGCAGACTAGGGGAGCATTGGTTGCTCATCCCAAAGAGCATGACCTTATTGTGCAGACTAGGGGAGCATTGGTTGCTCATCCCAAAGAGCATGACCTTATTGTGCAGACTAGGGGAGCATTGGTTGCTCATCCCAAAGAGCATGACCTTATTGTGCAGAATAGGGGAGCATTGGTTGCTCATCCCAAAGAGCATGACCTTATTGTGCAGACTAGGGGAGCATTGTTTGCTCATCCCAAAGAGCATGACCTTATTGTGCAGAATAGGGGAGCATTGGTTGCTCATCCCAAAGACCATGACCTTATTGTGCAGACTAGGGGAGCATTGGTTGCTCATCCCAAAGAGCATGACCTTATTGTGCAGACTAGGGGAGCATTGGTTGCTCATCCCAAAGAGCATGACCTTATTGTGCAGACTAGGGGAGCATTGGTTGCTCATCCCAAAGAGCATGACCTTATTGTGCAGACTAGGGGAGCATTGGTTGCTCATCCCAAAGAGCATGACCTTATTGTGCAGACTAGGGGAGCATTGGTTGCTCATCCCAAAGAGCATGACCTTATTGTGCAGACTAGGGGAGCATTGGTTGCTCATCCCAAAGAGCATGACCTTATTGTGCAGACTAGGGGAGCATTGGTTGCTCATCCCAAAGAGCATGACCTTATTGTGCAGACTAGGGGAGCATTGGTTGCTCATCCCAAAGAGCATGACCTTATTGTGCAGACTAGGGGAGCATTGGTTGCTCATCCCAAAGAGCATGACCTTATTGTGCAGACTAGGGGAGCATTGGTTGCTCATCCCAAAGAGCATGACCTTATTGTGCAGACTAGGGGAGCATTGGTTGCTCATCCCAAAGAGCATGACCTTATTGTGCAGACTAGGGGAGCATTGGTTGCTCATCCCAAAGAGCATGACCTTATTGTGCAGACTAGGGGAGCATTGGTTGCTCATCCCAAAGAGCATGACCTTATTGTGCAGACTAGGGGAGCATTGGTTGCTCATCCCAAAGAGCATGACCTTATTGTGCAGAATAGGGGAGCATTGGTTGCTCATCCCAAAGAGCATGACCTTATTGTGCAGAATAGGGGAGCATTGGTTGCTCATCCCAAAGAGCATGACCTGAAAAGCAAAAATTTCGATTACCGCCCGTTTCTTTAGTTTTTCCAAATATTATTCCTTGCTCTTTGAACATCATTACATAAAACACGTGAATCGAATACATATGATGAAGACAGAAAGAACAGGTGGTGCATCGATCGAATCCGCTTCCGGTGCTGGGAGCAGTGGAATGGAATGGAGAAGAGAGTGGAGTGAATGAAGAAAGCACAGACGAAGAGGGCGCGAATCAGGATTTTATCGATCAATATTCTCTCAGGGTGAATTTGAACCGAAGATGAAAAACTAAGAATTTTTTAAGTTCAAAAAAGCGACCGCACCAAGTTCTTGTACTTTTTTTGGTTTTTAGTACAAAAAGCAACCGCATCAAGTCATCAAAGCTTACCAAGTCATGTGAATTTTTTTCGAGTGACTGGTCATTTATGCAGCGGAGAAGAACATTGACAAGCAATCGATAGAGGCAGAGAATGTAAAAAATTCTAAATTAAAGAAGTTAAAAATGTGAATATTGGCTCATCATATTCTACAGTTTTTTTCAGGACAGGAAAGTGTTGAAAAAGGAGTGTCTTGAAGCGAATCCAAGCAGACATCGTAATTCCCACTTTTGATAAAAAACAATAAATCTTGATTTTTCTTCGCTGAAGCCTACCAAAACCAAGACATTGGGAATGAGCATTTTTAGGTGTAAAATTGTTAAGAATTAAATTCTACTCTTACGTTCTTGTTCTTGAGCTTCCTTCAAGTAACACACAAAAAAATGAAGATTATTATTTCTTTTGCAAAATGCTCTTATTGATTTCGGAACCTTTTGGGAAAAAATTCACTAAATATGCAAAATTTTTAATAAAAATGAATAGTTTGAGACGTTAAAGGTTGATGTAATAGCCAGAAATAATATGATAACTAGGGATCCCTATGAATATAAATGCTTGGTGAAACGGATAAAAAAAATGTTGAACTGATTAAATTAGCCCAAGAAGAACGAAGCTGACTAGGTCTGGGATGAGGTTTTTTAGCAATTGGCATTACTTTATTCACCACAGGATTTTTTGTCACTGCCTCTAACATGAGAAGTCGGTATAAGTAGGGAAAAAAGATCGGATAATCCTTATTTGATTGTGAAGTCAATACAAATTCAGAGGAAGGTTTGGAAGTTGGCTAGGTGATATTTCTTCGAAGACTTTGACAAAGACTTTGATTTCGGTAATCTTTGGATTTTGGTCTCTGATTTTGTTGCACAGTGTCACGGCTCGCTCGAAAAAGAGTTGGCGATGCCGCTAGTCTTCTTTATTGAGTAGGCGTAACGGGCTTGATCTTTATGAGGTTCTGAGATACTCTTTGGCCCTGAATTCAATTTGACTTCTGCATAGTTCGCAATCTAGATAACCGAAAAGTAGACGAAATGGAAATAATAGGTCATACTTAGCTCTTTTTACAATCAGAGAGTCTACATTGAAAATTAAAAGCCTCTGGGTAGCTTATTGAAAGACCAGTGCCTCTCCAGAGACCATTTTGAGATATTTTCTTTGGGGCTAGCTCACTGCAAGGTGATGGTCAAAAGATAATTGTAGTAAAAGAAATTTGAACATTTTTAAATCCTTTTAATCAAGGTAACTGAACACTTTGAAAATCTGGGAGGGTCTGATTAGTGATTTTCTGATAATTTATATATATCCGTCAAACTTTTAAAAAAAACTAAGACAATGTATACGCACAGTTCTCTAACTAAAGTTCGTGAACCTATTTCCTCTTTGATTCAGATTATTGCAACCCAGGTGTAGACAGTAAGTTAAATGTTTTGTGAGAGGCAGATCACATTTCAGAGACCAGTAAAATATGTTGTCAATACGCTGCTGTAGGGCTTCTGAATCGTTGCTGCAGATTTTTGTTCGTCCGCGAAGAGAGAAAATTGATCTTTCGGGTAATTAAGCTCTCTATATCATTGAAGAAAGATAATATAAATAGTAATGGCCCAAGTACGTTGCTTGGGAAACCCCACTGATCACTGAATAAGGATTCGAGAATTCTTCCTTTAACCCGAACTTGGAAGGTTCTCTCTTTCAAAAAATCACGAAGCCCATTGGACTCCTCAGAATGGATGTAGAAAAAAGTCGCTTATATTCTATACTTTGTGATGACCAGTCGAAAGCTCAATTTAACAGCGTCTTTCTCATCTCTGGTCAACATGCAGCATCGCCGACTGCGGTAAAATTGAAGGCTTTTTTCCAGGCTTTTTTGTAACTTGCAATTGCACCGAAAAAGGATTGAATCAGTTACACATGGCCTAAACATACATAGATGCATGAAATCACTGCGACATCTAGGTATATGTATGAACGCGGCGCTTTCAAAACTTGCGCAACTTGTATGAAACTTTTTTTTCAAAATTGCACTGACTTCTCGCTTGAAATTACAGTACTTCTTGAGTGTTTCTTTCGAAACTTTATACTTTTTTCGACTGATGCGCCTTCAATATCTGATTATATAGAGTTTTTTTTAACCAACTATTCATCCTAATAAAACAAAGTTCTATTTGAAAAAAATTCAATCTGGAATTTCATAAACACTTAACAATGGCTAGAATTTATACAAGGTGCGGGAAAAGTCCAGGGGCCTCTTTCTAATTGGATATTTTGGATACAGCGATACAAAATTGTCTTTCTAATCTTTCGATACAGCGATACAGCTATACAAATGGATACAGCGATATTTTGTGAAGGGCACCTGTATCCCTGTAAAGGTTCTCTCTCTAATCTTTTACAGTTTACAGCAAAAAAAATCGAATCTTTACAGGAAACGGATACAATTTTACAATTCTAAAGGCTGCTGTAAAGATGGATACAGCACGCATTTACGATGTTTTTTCTTCATGTTTTTGTTTTTTTCTCTTTGTATTTTGTTTTTCTTCTTCATCTTTTGTTTTTCTTCTTCATATTTTGTTTTTCTTCTTCATATTTTGCCAACTCTATTTTTTCTTCCTTTTTTCACCAAAATGTTTACAAATAGTTGATTTCGTTTTTCCTTTGTCCATTAATAGTATACATAAATGAAAACAAAATAATTTTTGCATTTGTATATTCATATAAGGGTTCTTTTTTACTTTGGGTTTTTTTAAAATAACTTTTTAAAAGAATATTTTCACATTAAAAAAAACGCTTAGGCTTAGTAAAAAGTTTACGCTTTAAAAAGTGTTTTTTCTTCCAAAAACTAACTGGAATAGTTGACATTAAATTTAGCTTAGGCTAAGTAAAACTTAAGCTAACGAGACCATTACGGTTTAGTTGGTAAAGACCGTTTTATTGAAATTCCTTCAAGTAGTATAGGGTCCAAAAAACAACATAAAATCGAAAAAAAGTTAGTGAAAAAACAACTTTTTTGAGTTGAAATTTTTTTGTTGAAAAACTAGAAGCCTACATCGCTTACTTAGGTCACGTAATATACAAGAACAAAAAACTCGAAATCTAAAGCCTAGTTTAGCCGGAAAATCTTACCAGTTAAACTGCACTAACTAACTCCTCCATGTTATTATCATAATTTCAATCATGTATAATAAAATTAATGTAAACTTGAAAAAAAAATTCAAAAAAAAACAAAATAAGTAGAGAAAAAATGAAGAAAAAAAACAAAACAAGAAGAGGAAAACAAATGAAGAAAAAAACAAAAAAAAGAGAAAAAAATGAAGAAGAAAAAACAAAATATGAAGAACATTGACCGAGCAAACGAAAATTGTCCCAAACTCAAAAAATATTTGTATCCGATACAGCAACTTTTTGTATCGGCTGCTGTATCGGATACAACTGTGAACTTTAATCATTTATTTACAGGAGAGATTAGAAAGAGAAGTAAAATATCGCTGTATCCAAACTCCCATTGTATCGCTGTATCGCTGTATCCAAAATATCCAATTAGAAAGAGGCCCCAGGTGTCCGACTTTGTCACTTTGCATCTTTTTTTGTTTGGTGTAGGGGTCGTGTGTTTTTTCGATTGTATCTTATTCATAATGTTGCTAACATACCCTGAAAAAATCAGAATGATAACTCTTTTCGTTTTCCGGTAATGCTCTCTGATATGGACCGAGGCTACATTCTGCGCTTGAACAAGTCCGGGCACATTCAAAAGCACATCGCCAGAACCACTGGATTCTCCCGCAGGACCATTGAAAACACAATACGTCGCTTTCTAGAGACTGGTACGACAAATGATCGTCCCAGGAGCGGCAGACCAGTGACCGCGACCACTTCCTTCAACATGAGAAGCATCCGAGACAAAATTCGATATAACCCCAAGCGGAGTCTCAGAAAACTCGCGAAGGAGCTGAATATCTCGGCTAGTTCTATTTAGACCATCGTCAAATCCCGCATGGGACTTCGCACCATCAAGCTGCAGAAGAATCACTCATTGACGGACCAGATGAAGGCGACCCGTCTTCGTAGATGTCGGGAACTGTCAAAGCGGTTCAAGCCTTTTGACTGTTTGGATATTATCTTCATCGATGAGAAGTTGTTCAATATTGAGCAGTCCTTCAACCACCAGAACGATAGGATTTGGTCGAAATCGGTCAAAGAGGCCAATAAGAGTGGTCGCTACGTCTCGAGAAAGAGTCATCTCGCTTCTGTGATGGTCTGGGCCGGGATTTGCGCGACTGGCAAGACTCCACTCGTTTTCGTCGAGCAGGGAGTCAAAATGAATGTCAATAACTACCTGAACGACATTCTAATAAAGGAAGTATTTCCCAGGCTCACTTCGCGGGACGCAAATGGACGTTCCAGCAGGACTCTGTGCCCGCCCACAAGGCTAAAGTGGTGCAAGACTGGTGCAAGACCAATTTCCTCTCCATGATCACCTCCGCCGAATGGCCTCTGTACTCACCTGATTTGAATGCTCTGGACTTCTCTGTGTGGTCAGTCCTTGAGAGCAAGGCCTGTGCTTCCCCACGCAAAAACTTAGAAAGTTTGAAGTGCGCCCTACAGAAGGCGTGGGATGATCTTGACGTCGCTTACCTGTCCACCACGGTGGGTGCCTTCCACAAGCGACTCCGCGCCTGTGTCAAGGAGAAAGGAGGACTGTTCGAAATTTGAAGACGCAGTTATATCCCAAACTATTTGAAAAAACTTTGATGAAAATTTTGTTTGATTATCCGTTAAGTTTTTATCGGAAAAATACTGCACACCTAAACTTTTCCCGTACCCTGTACATGTTTATATCATTGGTGAGATGGAGGTTTTATTACGTGATTATTGTAAAACATTGCGATGGAAAATAACAAAGAGAATGAATCAAACAGAGAAAGGTTTGATGTAAAAAAAATTGGAATAAATAAGAATTGTTTCCTTTTGGAGCCATCTTGGAGAGAAGAGAGCAAAGAAGAGCTACAAGTCATCTACACGGAGCTGTGTTTTCGACGAAATCTAGAAAGCCTCAAATTACAGGGTTCAAACTTTTCTCAGAGCATAATTATTTCGATTTTTCGCAATTTAAAAAATTTCTCACGCTTTCATGAAATTGCAGTTTTGTTGCAAATGTTCACATATAACGCATTGCTTTTACAATGCGAATATGGTAAACTACTGGATGAGTAGAGATAGCTGTTTCATTCTAGCCTTTTTTCATGTCAAGAGAGCGTGAGGTGATAGCAAAAAAGCAGAGAAGAATAAAAGTTAAGATATCACGAAGAGACAGCAGAAAATCACACAAAATTGTGCAGTCTGACGCTGAGCAACACCTTGGTTTCGAGCAGTCTGACGCTGCGCAACACCTTGGTTTCGAGCAGAGCCAAAATAATAAATGAGATGATTTCATGTCAAGTGGAATCAACACATCGCATAGTCTCAATAAATTCTAACACTGAGTCAGTGATCCACTCTGTCACAAAATGCTCGAGAAAATTAGTTCACATGATCTTTAATCTTCTTTCGAATAATGGAAGGTGTCACGAGATTTCTTTCGAATAATGGAAGGTGTCACGAGATTTCTTTCGAATAATGGAAGGTGTCACGAGATTTCTTTCGAATTATGGAAGGTGTCACGAGATTTCTTTCGAATAATGGAAGGTGTCACGAGATTTCTTTCGAATAATGGAAGGTGTCACGAGATTTCTTTCGAATAATGGAAGGTGTCACGAGATTTCTTTCGAATAATGGAAGGTGTCACGAGATTTCTTTCGAATAATGGAAGGTGTCACGAGATTTCTTTCGAATAATGGAAGGTGTCACGAGATTTCTTTCGAATAATGGAAGGTGTCACGAGATTTCTTTCGAATAATGGAAGGTGTCACGAGATTTCCTCGCGTATCCGACCCTAATTTAATTTCTCCTCGTTCTATGTAGCATCCAAAAAGTTGTTTTAGCGGAAATTTGAAATTTTGATATAACCCTTACGGTTTTTTTTTCTCTTTCTCTTTTATCTTTATTTTACTCTCTATCTTTTTTCGTCTCTCTCTATTTCTTTATACTTCTTCCTCTCGCTCTCTTTTTATCTCTTTCCCTATTAAAAAGCTACAACTTGGAGACAATCAGACTTTCAAGTTTTATACGACATGTAAGTTAAAATGAAGACGAAGCGATTCTCTTGAATATATTCCAACTCGTGTGATGAATGCAAACGAAGCTTTTCATTTTGCGTTCAAATTTTTTCAAGAACGTGGACGTTTATTTTTCTGGAGGAATGAAAGGAATGAGTTGGGCTCATTCACTTCGCTCTTACTGTTCTTCGGTTTTTGAGTACCGAAGAAAGTTCTGTTGTGACCTGAATCAGTTATCATCGCATGAGGTGTTTTCATTTGAAAATTCATTTTCATTGCTTTCTTTCACAAACTTTTAAAAAAATTCTTATTAATAGATCAAGTTTTATTCTTCAAATAATCAACAATCGAAAATCATTTGGAGTTAGAGATCATGAATTTTTAGGTCTTATTCACAGTTAGTATGCAACAGTTTCTAGGTCTCAGCTGTAATAAGGATTCAAAAGGTGTTAGACCTTGTCAATGGTTAAGGCTCACCAGTTGTTGGTTGTCGGGTTTATCAATTGTTAGACTTATTGATAGTCGAGGTCAATCAATGATCAGTACTTATTGTGTATTTAAGTTTTTTTCAAATTTCAAGTATTTTCGTACCTAGGGTCCATCAGTTGTAAAGTCTCATTAGTATCAAGGGCTCGTCAGTTGTTGAGCCTCGTTTTTCATTTTTGTTTATCAGTTGTTAATTCTCATCAGCTCCACTATGGACTTACCGCATTGAGAGCGTGCTTCGGCAATTCTCTGGCTGTTTTGTTGATTTCTCTAACACGAATGAAGGAGGCGCTCCCAATGCTCACCAACACCAACATCAGCATCGTGAGCGAGATCGTCATCGAATTCAGGGAACTTCTTCAATAAGATCAAATTGAATTTTAGGTCTTCAAAACGTGTTCAACTCCATTGTGAAACGAGAAGGCCAACAAGAAGATCAAAGTGCAGAGAAAAGCAAATGATTGGAGAATGGGGTCTATACGGAGAGAGTTTGTCACTAACCTCATAACCTATCACGCAAATAAAGCTTCACGATGTTTCTGGGCTTTGAGTTGTTTTTTAGTTTAAAAAAAGTTGTTTTTCGTTAAAAAGTTGTTTTTTTAAAGTTTTTTAAAAAAGTTTTTCGTTAAAAAAGTTTTTTCGTTAAAAAAAGTTTTTTTTAAAAAAGTTTTTTTAAAAAAGTTTTTCGTTTAAAAAAAGTTTTTTCGTTACAAAAACTGTTTTTCGTTAAAAAAGTTTTCGTTAAAAAAAAAGTTTTTAAAAAAAAGTTTTAAAAAAGAAAAACCAAAACAGTAGTTTTTCTGCTGTTTTTACTTATCCGGAAAATGTTTAATGTTACTAAACTCAGATTACGTGGTTTTTTAAAAGACGGTACATTATAATCTAAAATTGCTGCAAGGGCTGGCTAATTATACCGTTCTATAGTCCTTTGAGGTTGTTATAAAAGTTAGCAAATTTACTTTTTTATATTGAAAATGGGTTTTTTGAAAGATAGATTAAAGGTTTATAGGCAATTGTTGTATGGGCCTTAAAATGTGCATTATCATGTGTGCGTGTGTAGCTCAGTGGGGAGAGCATTCGCCCGAAACGCGAAAGGTCACGGGTTCGGTTCCCGTCACACCACACGATTTTTGCACAAGTTTCTGCGAACTGTTCGCTCCTCTGCTCGGTATAAAAATCCGTTGCTTGAGATCAACGAGGAGTAGGGAATACTCTAATTTACATGGCCCATACACCTTAAAATGTGCATTATATATCATTGCTCCTATCAATCAAATGGCTTTGTCGATGGTAGATCGGCTGCATCACACTTTCGACCGGCATCGCTCGCGCGAGGTGTAAATAAGGTGAAACCTATCGCGCGCTTCCGAGTCGAAAAGAGTTTGTTAGCTCTTGTGCCCCTTCAGTGTCTTTTGTGTGCTCGGCTGCGCACAACACTCAATTCCGGCTCTGGGCAACCAGACCGGGAAAAAAGGGAGAAAGTTCCCTAGGTCCTTGGACCTTTTTCTTTGTTTCCAAACCCCATCGATTCATCGAGACGGGAATGTGAACAGATAAAAGAAAGAACTGCACGTGTTCTCGCCTTGATAATTCTATTTATCTGGTAGATTACGCGTCGTGTTCATTTTTATCGTAAATTTCATCAATGAAATTTACCTTCTCAGATGGAGGACGAGTTGGGTTTTCTCGATGCCGTGTCACTTGCGGACGAAGACGCTCCTCTTCAACTAATTGAGAATGATGAAGAAGAAGAGGAGGAAGACTCAGAAGTTAACGAAGACGACCCGAGTGACGATCAAGCGGAACCTCCCGCTAAGAAGAGACGGTCTACGGAATTCGACTCAACTTCTCCACTTCTAAGGATACCAAAGTATTCAGACTTTTCAAATGCTGGTGAGCATGAATAAGTTATTGTTTACTTGTTTCCCAAATCTTATTTGACAAGTTGAAACTTAACGGCTTGTTTTCAGTGGATGATCTACCCGCCCCGCCAGCTGTGATCGAGAGAGCGACACGCACACGGGCCAAAGTGCCCACAAACCTTCTGGTCGAGTTCGAAAAGGCGGCTGCGGGAACCTACATACCGTTTGGTGACCGAGATGGGCTTTACTCGGCGATGCTTCTCACTTGCAGTCCACTCGCTACAACTCCTGTCATCGATGACAGCCTGAAGCAAGTAAGTGAGAAGACGCTTGGGAGAAGATTTGAAGTAGCAACTAGAACAGTTTATGAACTTACGCTTAAGAAATACATTAACTGATGTTTCAGTTGCACCTTCCTACCGGATCCCGATGGGAGACCAGATGCTTGCCAGTCTGGACGAATTGGTCACCTCGGCGATGAACGCGAACACCTTCGCATCAGCAGCTACGGCGGCGGGAAATGCATCAGCTCATGCGGGCTACATGCGACTTTCCAATCGGTTTTTGAGCATTCTACACCAGGATCTGAGCTCTCTCCGACGGGAGAGAATACTCAGAGGACTCCGAATCGATCCGAAGGTAGTACGAACATACCGGTCCGCTCCGTTAGAGCGAACCGCGGTGGCACCTCGTTACAACACTTCTGAGGTTCGCCTTCCACTCTTCGGGCAGACGTTGCTAGAAGAATTGCAGCGAGCGGCTCCTAACAGTGACCTACGCCGCTCCATCTCCATGCTCCAACGTCCATCTACGTCGCACTCGAGACGTGACGCACAGGCGGGGGCCTCATCAGCAAGAGGAGGAAAGTCATCCTATCGGAGGTCAGATAATTTCCAAGAAAGATTATTGCGAACTGATGTAGGGAGTCTGAAATTAGATGAATGGGTCAAAATCACAGATGAAATTTTCGTGCTGAATACTCTAAAGGGCTATCGATTACCGTTCTGCCGCGATTTCGAATGCTTAGACTATGAAAATCGTACAGCACGGCGAAAATCTGTCAACGATCGAAGACTAATTATCGCAGAAGTCCAAGAATTATTAGAAAGAGGGGCAATAGAAATTACCCGAGATACATCAAAAATTTGGCTCTCATCAATCTTTGTGATTCCGAAAAAAGGGGGTGAACATCTTCTTCTTCTTCTTCTTCCTAGCGTTTATCCCGCCGCCGGGCAGGGTCCGCTTTGTAGACTGCACCACGCCATTTCACCCGATCAGCTGCGTCTTCAGTCTTCAGCCCGGTCGTGTTCATGTCTACTTCGATGCAGTCTCGCCACCTAGTTTTGGGTCTGCCTCTGGGTCTTTTGCCCTCTACTTCGAGGTTCCAGGACGATTGAGAAACGGAATGGGGATTTGATCTTATCACGTGCCCGTACCATCTCAGCCTTGACTCTCGAAGCTTTTCAGATATAGGGGCGATGCCCAGACGATCTCGGATGGTTTCATTTCGCACCATGTCTAGACGAGTGAGTCCGAGGCTCCATCTCAGCATTTTCATCTCCATAACATGCAGCATCTGTATAGTCTTTGCTGTGCATGGAGAACATTCGAGGCCGTACAACGCTACTGGTCTGACAACTGATCGGTAAATTTTACTTTTCAGTCTGTCAGGCATTCGCTTGTCGCATAGTACACCGGTTGATTCTCTCCATTTGAGCCAGGCAGCATTGACTCTCGCAGCAACTGTAGCCTTGGGGTCTAGGTCTGCGGTGATGTAGAATCCGAGGTACTTGAAGCCATCCACTTTCCGGAGTTCGGTGTTCTTGACTTTGATGGTATTCGAGGTATTCGAAGTACTTTTTCCCATTTCCAAGTACTCAGTCTTTTGGAGGTTTAGTCGTAGACCATAGTCACTGAAGCGTTCGTTCCACTCTCCTAGCTGTTTCTCCAAGTCCTCTGTTGTGTTGGAACATAACACAACGTCGTCAGCATACAGTAGAGTTTTCGGAGGGCTTGTTTGTAGATCTCTGGTGATCGTGTCCATTATCAGTATAAAGAGCAGGGGGGAAAGGGCGGAACCTTGATGAACTCCTACAGCAACCTTGAATGACTCCGAAGTACCCGCTGGACTTCTCACGGTACTTCTAGAGTCAGTATACATCATTTGAATCCATCTTATGTACTCTTCTGGGACTAGGTGGTCTCGAAGAGAGAACCATATCAGCTCATGAGGCACACGGTCGAAAGCTTTCTCCAAGTCAAGGAAAGCGCAATGGACTGACTTCGCCTTTTCCCTGTGTTTCTCTAGATAAAGACGAATGGCGAAAATAGCATCTGTTGTTCCACTTCCTTTGACGAAGCCACACTGATTGACGGTTGTGCTTACAATTTTGCGGAGCCGTGCTTCGATGATCTTTTCCAAGATCATTGTGGTATGAGGAATGATTCTTATCGGCCGGTAGTTGGAGCATATTGTGACATCTCCTTTTCCTTTGTAGATGGGTATTGTAGATGATCTACTCCAGTCTTCGGGATACTCCAGGCGAGCAGTGGCTTTTTGAAAGAGGGTCGTAAGATGGAAAAGTCCACAATCACCTGCGAGTCTCCATGCAGAGGCGGCAAGATCATCTGGCCCACATGCCTTTCCGTGCTTCATTTTCTGAAGGGCTTCTCTTACTTCAATCTCTGAGATGGTGGGAACTGGTCCTTCTACTGGTAGGGACAGCGGGACGGGAGGGTGGTCGAACTCGATGTTCGAGATTTCCTCGAAGTGTTCTCTCCATCGCTGACAAATTTCGACATTGGATCGGAGTAGTATGCCGTCCCGGTTCTTGATTGTCCGCACGTGAGAAAGGTCTTTTGCTGCTGTGGCTCGTGCTTTGCAAATCCGGAAAATTTCCTTCTCTCCTTGAGGCGTGTCGAGCTTACTGTAGATTTCTTGGATGGCTGAGGAGCGTGCCTTCGCTACGGCTCTCTTAGCTTCTCTCTTCATACATAGGTACAGAGCTCGGTCAGCTTCGGTTCCGGATCGTTTCCATTGCTTGAGAGCCACTTTCTTCTCCTTGACAGCAGTTTGAACGTCTTCGTTCCACCACCATGTCTCCTTGTCTACAATGCGTTTGCGACCTGGTTTTGTTAAGCCCAGAGTGACTTCTCCTACCGCCTTCATCTTGTCTCGAACGAACCTCCAGTGCTCCTCAATGGAGTCAGGGAACGTTTTTTGGAGAGTGTCCGGGGATAGGGCGAGAAGAAGCTGATGCATGAAGCGAACCTTGTTGTCACGTACCTTCCACCATTTTATCCGAGAAACTTCGTTCAGAGGCTTTACGTTGCATTGCTTCTGGGAAAATCGGAGATCGATTATAACTGGATGGTGCTGCGAGGAGACGTTATCGTTCGGAATCACCTTGCAATCAGTGATGAGTCTCAGATTGGTTCTTTGCGTCATCCAGAAGTCGATTTGGGTTTTCCTTCCACCACTGCAATACGTGGTGAGGTGAGACTCTCGTTTGCAGAAGAAGGTATTGCAGATGGAAAGATCGTGCTCTTCGGCAAAACTCAAGATTCGCTCTCCTTCTGCATTCGGCAAACCATAGCCGTTGCCTCCATGAGCTCTCTTATGGGCTTCGCATCTTCTTCCTACGTGCCCGTTCAAGTCTCCTCCGATCATGAGAGTTTCTTCCGGAGAGCATTTTCTGATGACGTCATCGAAGTCTTCCCAAAACCCGTCTTTCTCGGAGTCGCTGCATCCTGCCTGCGGTGCGTAAGCACTGACTATTTTGAAGAGTTTGCCATTGCATTCCAAGGAGATGGACATCAAACGATCTGAGATTCGACAAACTTCCGTGACGGATGTGGCAAGGTAGGAGGCAGCGATAATTCCGACGCCATTGCGGGCTGCTGATGAAGTATTGCCCGAGTACCACAGCTTATACCTCCCGTCGAGCTGCTTTGCTTTCCCTCCTTTCCACCTAGTTTCCTGGAGGCATGCCAGATGTACTCTTCTTTTTGCCAGCATGTCACAGACTTCCATGGACTTCCCCGAGAGACTTCCGACGTTCAAGGTAGCTAGTCGGAGGCGTGTAGGCACTGCTATTTGATTAAACCGAGGACGCGGCCTATTATTCCTCGAAGACCCTCGCATATTTCTCACGTCGATCGGGATTCGACGCGCGTCGCTTGAAGGGGACGCCCTAGCATTGGGGTTACTCTGATGGTGCATCTTGGGGGGATGCGACGGTTTCTTCATAGACCGGCTTGTCGCACGAACATCCAAGTCGATAGTTCAGCCTGACGTCCGTTTACGACCCTTTGGGCCACATAACCCGGGATTTTGGGCTATGTGGGCTAGAGGTTATTTTTTGGACACGCCTCTTGACCGTGTCCCTTAGGCCAGTGAGATAACAGTGAGCGAGCATTTTATAGGATGTGGGCTGCCCAGTTCCCACACCCACCCGCGACGCTCACTAGCCTAAGCCCCTCTTTGGTCAGCCATGGCAAAGCCACCAAGTCTCCCATCCGCCTGCGGGAGAGGCCCCACATACGCCATCGGGGTAATCAGCGCGTGGTCAATTATCAACTTGAAACCTCTTAACAAAATGTTGAAGACTGAGCATTTCAAGATGGAAAGGTTCGATATGGTCAGAGATATTACTGAGTCAGGCGATTTTTGCGCTAAGATTGATCTCAAAGATGCATATCACAGCTTTACCATTCATCCCGATCATCGAAGATTCCTTTGTTTCCAAGTAGAGGGCATAGTGTACAACTATAAGGTTTTACCTTTCGGTCTTTCTACAGCACCTCACGTTTATACTAAAATGATGAGACCTGTCATAGAACATATCAGAACGCAGGGAATCAAATGCCTCATCTACTTGGACGATATTCTTATGGTAGCAAAAGAAGCTAAGATTCTCGCGAATCAGGTCGAGTGGGTTGTACAATTCATACAAAGCTTAGGGCTAAAAGTGAATTTCAAAAAATCTGCTTCAACACCTGTTCAGAGGATAGAATTCCTGGGAATCGGCATAGATACTGAGGAGATGAAGATATTTGTCCCACCGGGAAAGATAAATCATCTGTCGAACGAAGCGGAAACCTTGATGAGGAAGGGCAAAGTAGCCGTAAGGGAGCTTGCGGCCTTTCTGGGTAGAGCTAACTCGATCAGTATCGCATCTCGTGCGTCTACTCTGTACACTAGATATCTTTAAAAGCAGTTAGCACCTTTAGCGCGTGAGGGAGAGTATGGAAGACTCATCAAACTCGGTTTCGACTCTTTCAACGAACTAGAGTGGTGGTCTACCAATTTCCTTGATTTTGCATCAGAACCCATGATAATCCGCAGTCCAGAAGTTTCACTCATAACGGACGCATCAAAAGAAGGATGGGGGCAGTATGTCAAGGTAAACGTACAGGAGGGCAGTGGAAAGAATCTGAAGCTGCGATGCACATAAATGAGCAGGAACTGTTAGCTTGTTGGTTGGGTATACAATCATTTCATGAGATTCTAGCAGGAAAAGCCATCAAATTGCTTTTAGACAATACGACTGCGATAGCGTATATCAACAAGCGGGGAGGCACAAAAAGTAGGGGTTTAATTTGCACTACACTCCAAATTTGGCAATGGGCCTTCAAATCACAGTCAAATTTGGTCGCCACCCACATACCGGGAAGATTGAACATTGAAGCTGATGAAGAATCTAGAAACTTTCTTTCGGAAGAATGGTCACTCGACACGAATTCTTGCATTGAAATGTTCAATTGGTTTGGAGAACCCGCGATAGACTTATTCGCTAGCAGAGTGAATTCAAAATGTGCGGCATATTTCTCTTGACGCCCTGATCCCGGTGCTCTAGCGGTAGATGCATTCGCCCAGAACTGGAGGGACCTCGACGCATATGCGTTTCCCCCATTTAATCTGGTCAGCCGCACCATAAGAAAAGCTCTCTCAGACCGAGTTGCTTCGCTATTACTCGTGGCGCCAGATTGGAAATCACAGGTTTATATGCCACTTATTCCAGAACAGGCCCGGCAGAGCTCGAGAGTAATAGACCCGATATTGACGAACCCAATGGGCTTAGCTCACCCGTGCTGCTCACCACGTTTCCGCCTCCGCGCATGGAAGATCTTACCGGTAGGTGGATAAACAAAGGGATATCAGTAGTCGCTTCTGCTTACATGCTAAATTCTTGGGCTTGTTCTACCCAAAAACAGTATGATGCGGTGCTGAGAAACTGGGTTTCGTTTTGCCAGGAATCAGGGTTCAAAATAGTTCCAGAAGAGAACACCCTGATAAATTATCTAGCTGACCTTAAAAATAAAGGTAGAGAATATAATACGATAGCAGTTCATAAGGCAGCGATCTTATCTCATTTCAAAGCTAGAGAGGAGCTTGAAGAGATGCCGCTCTTAGAAAAACTTATGAAAGGTATTTTCCGAGCTTCTCCCCCCACTCCCAAGTATTCAAAAATCTGGGATGTTTCGAGGGTATTAGATCAGATAGCCTCATGGGGAGAGTCGAAAGAACTCACATTAAAGATGCTAACTTTGAAGCTCACTATGCTTCCGGCGCTAGCTTCACCTAAGAGAGTCTCAGAGTTATCAAGATTGAATTTGAACCACCTCAAAAAGGGAGACGATTCCTTCATTTTTTTTCTTGGGAATGACTAAGAACCGAAGAATAGGTCAAGAAGCACATACTGCCAAGTACTACAGATTCGTAGACACATTAGTCTGTCCTGTAGCATGCATCGAACAGTACCTGAATAAGACGCAGTTTGAAAGACGCGAAAACACCCTACTAGTTTCGTTTACAAGACCTCATAAGGCTGTAACGTCACAGACAGTAGCGAGATGGATCAGAGAGGTACTTAAATTAGCTGGAGTTGACTCTTATGGGGCTCATTCGACGAGAGCAGCGTCGACAACCAAGGCTAAAACGGCAGGGTTAACTTCCAAACAAATACTCGATGCAGCGAATTGGGCCCCCAATAGTTCTACATTCGAGCGTTTCTACTATAAGGGAGATAACGACAGAGAAGGCTTCCAGTCCGCAGTTCTCGGCGTGAGGTCAATCTTTGAAAAAGCCATTTGATTGATAGGAGCAATGATATATAATTATATATTTTGCTAGACAACACAGTTGTTGAAGTAAAATATTTATTATAAATTCATTGCGAATATCAATCAATGCCCGCCGCACCCATCCCTATTTATAATACCTCACTTCAGGCCCAAGAACGCGAGACCGGAGCAGCCAAACAAGCAGGTCGTGCCGCACGAATACAAGAAGCCGTTTCGAGGAAAGGGCAAGACGAAATAAATTGATCGTCACGGGCAAAAATGCACCAATTGGTGTAGTATATAATGTCTCAAGACAAATAAAGTTAACTTTGTTGTGTTGCACGCCTACGCACACTCAAGATATAATGAAGGGGCACAAGAGCTAACAAACTCTTTTCGACTCGGAAGCGCGCGATAGGTTTCACCTTATCTACACCTCGCGCGAGCGATGCCGGTCGAAAGTGTGATGCAGCCGATCTACCATCGACAAAGCCATTTGATTGATATTCGCAATGAATTTATAATAAATATTTTACTTCAACACTTGTGTTGTCTAGCAAAATATATAATTATCATGTGTGCGTGTGTAGCTCAGTGGGGAGAGCATTCGCCCGGAACGCGAAAGGTCACGGGTTAGGTTCCCGTCACACCACACGATTTTTGCACAAGTTTCTGCGAACAATTCGCTCCTCTGCTCGGTATAAAAATCTGTTGCTTGAGATCAACGAGGAGTAGGGAATACTCTTATTTACATGGGGGCCGAACTGGGATGAGAGGAGAGGATAAAAAGAGAAAAAAAGAGAAAAAGAAGAAAACCCGAGCATGAGCTAGTTCGCAGAAACAAAGGCGCCTAGACCTCTGACCCTAGACCTCGAGAGACCTCGGTGTTGAGAGGGGGGCATGTTGTATGGGCCTTAAAATGTGCATTATCATGTGTGCGTGTGTAGCTCAGTGGGGAGAGCATTCGCCCGGAACGCGAAAGGTCACGGGTTCGGTTCCCGTCACACCACACGATTTTTGCACAAGTTTCTGCGAACAATCCGCTCCTCTGCTCGGCATAAAAATCCGTTGCTTGAGATCAACAAGGAGTAGGGAATACTCTTATTTACACAATAATAATAAAAATAATAATAATAATAAATAATAATATCCTCTTACTCTCTGTTCACACACTGAGCGGTGAGGTAATACACTGCTCTCATATCGATTACCATCAAGTCCAATTTTTTCTCTTTCCAAACCTTCAAATCGAAAATGCCTTCCTCATCTTCTCAATCAAGCTCCGATGTCAAAACCCTCATTGATGCCGTCAATCGCCAAAGTGAGCAAATATCTCAACTACTGACCGCGGTCACTTCCATGATGAACACCTTCTCTTCAATCATTCCACTTCTCTCTAAACTCACGTCACAAACCATGGCTACTCCAAACAACTTGGGAACCTCTTCTCTCAATCTACAGCCAGAATTGGTCGCTTACGACGCCGTAAGGAGAGTTCTCCAGGAAGACAGAACACTTCTTGAAGAGAAGTCGCACAACCTCGTCATCGTTGGCATCCCGGAAGAAGAGAGGGATGAAGACACGGATCAACGAGATGGACAGCTTTTGGACTCACTCGTTAGTGAGCTCAATATTCTGTCACTCACTGATGCACACTCTCAGAACACCATCACTCATCGCCGTTTCGGGAACAAGGAAAGTAAGAAGAGGATTCTGAAAATCCACTTCCCCTCTCCCTCGATCCGTACCGAAGTTCTACGATCATTGCGAGCTCGCCGTCCTGCCGTCTTCCGCAACTTCCCTCATGCATACGGAAGAGAAGATCTGACGAGAGAAGGGCTTATGCTGGAGAAGGACTGCAAGAAGATGGCCAAGGACCGGAACGAGCAAGCTGGTGCGATGGAGTGGGGAGTTCGAGGGACAAGGCTGATCCGTTTCTCTCATCCCAGGCCTCTCTACAACTCGAGCAACAATGAAGGGCTGCAGAACGTGACGATTCAACAGCCTAGCAGCCCGGCAATCGTGTCTGCTCCTCCGCCTACGCCTTCTCGGAAGAACGCGAAAATGACGAAGACGATCTCATCGAAGCAGCTCTCCCAGGCAGCTCGCTCATTCAACTGACGGGACAAACAACGGTCAATTTCTATTTCTAGTTTGAATTGTGTTAATTTGAGTTGCTGTGATAAGAATTCTCTTTCTTGTTATTTAGTCAATTTTCGCTCACTGCCTTTCAAGTTAGACATTCTCACTTTTTTCTTAGAGTCTCATAATGTTGACATTCTATGTATAACTGAGAGCTGGGGCTCCCCAGATAGATTACTTGACTCCATGTTAACTAATGGAGGTCTTTATACTGTTCATCGTTGTGATAGGGTTAGTGATTTTCCGGGAGGGGGTGTTTTAGTATTGATTTCTTCCCGTATTACTTCCACGCTCATTTCCTCTCAATCTTTCTCAGCGTATTGTCAAATGATAACATGTGAAATCAAGTGTAAGCCAGTTCCTTTCTTGTTGTCGGTAGTGTATAGAAGCCCTTCGTGTGATTTAGAATCGTTTTCCGAATGTCTTTCAGTTCTTAGTGATTCATTCGCTACCTCGTCTTCCCCATTTATCCTATGCGGTGATTTCAATTGCAAAGAGATAGACTGGTCGAATAACAAATTGTATGTTCCTGTGTCAGAATCCCACCCTTCTTCAGTTCTTCTTTCTTTTGCTCTATCAGCTGATCTATTCCAGAAAGTTAGTGAACCAACAAGAGGTTCGAGTCTGCTTGACCTGGTATTCAGTAGTGACCCATTCATCATTTCTTCATGTATTGTTGATCCTCCTCTCCCTACATTAGATCACTGCCTAGTTCGTTTTTCGATTTCATCTGCTTCAGCTCCTAAGAAAAAGCTTTACTATTTAGACTATAAGAAAACAAACTTTGAGCTTGCTGTTTATCTGATTTCATCTTATGATTGGACCCAACTTCTCTCCTTTTCCGCCGATCCTAACATTCTTTATGATACCTTCCTTTCAATAATGCTTGACATTATAGGTCAAACAGTGCCTAGACGTTGTGTTCCATCTAAGAATACTTGTTATTCTCAAGAGATAGTTGCATTGTTGCGTAAATGCCGTAAGCTTTATAAACGTGCTTCCAAAATAGGTTATCGTTCATATTTCAAACACTCAATCAAGTTACGTTATGCTATTCGCAAGTTTCAAGCCAAACAAGAATCTGAGATTGCCTTATCGAAGAACAAAAGGCGATTCTATTCTTTTGTGAATAATAAACTTAAACCATCATCTTCTGTTGGACCTATAAAAGACCCATTGAATGGAATGATAGTTGAGACAGACCTCGAAAATGCCGAAGTACTCGCTAGAATGTTCTCATCCTCTTTCACCGAGAAACCGCATAGGGAAGTGAACAGTCCCATCTCCTACACCGAAGCCACTATTGATTATATAGAGATAACTCCATCGATTGTTTATCATGTCTTGTCTAAGCTCAAAAATGTCAATTCTATGTCCCCTGACCATCTTCCGTACTCATTTTTGAAAGGATCGGCCCAAGCTATAGCTACACCTCTTTCAATTCTCTTCAATAGTTTTCTTCTTCATGGAAATTGTCCTGATATTTGGCGGCAGGCTTTCGTGAAACCGTTGTATAAACGTAAGGGTTCCATACAGGATGCAGCTAACTATAGACCTATTTCGTTGACTTGTTGCTGCAGCAAAGTATTTGAGAGAATATTGAGCACGTCACTGCACACTTACCTCGAGGCCAATACTCTCTTAAGTCCTCACCAACATGGTTTCCGTTCTAGAAAGTCCTGCTCTTCCGCTCTTTTGACTTCCTTGTCGGTTTGGTACAAAGCACTCGATGTAACTTCTTCTGCCTATGTTTCTTGTGTTTTTATCGACTATAGCAAAGCGTTTGATACAGTACCTTTGAACCGTCTAATGCAGAAGTTGTCAGCCTATGGTATATCTGGTTGTCTTTATAATTTCATTTTTTCTTATCTTTCTAATAGGAGTCAGTGTGTAGTTGTTAACGATTCATTCTCTAGTAGTTATTCAGTTAGATGTGGGGTCCCGCAGGGATCTGTGTTGGGTCCATTGCTTTTCTTGCTTTATATAAATGATTTACCCAGTGCTTTACCGAAAGATGTTTATTGCACGTTGTATGCTGACGACGCTAAGCTTTTCACACTTAACAATTCCGGTCTACTGCAGACAGCTTTGGATTCAGTATCTCAGTGGTCTGATGAATGGGGACTTACTATATCGAGCAGTAAGACAATTGCTATGCAAATAGGAAGGGATCATCCAGATGTCAACTTTAATCTCAATTCCTCTCCGATTTCGTTCACTTCATCATTTCGTGATTTAGGAGTAACTATCTCCAACGATCTCTATTTTAAGGAACATGTTAATCATATCTGTAATAAGGCTTTTTCTATTTCTTATCTCATTCTGAGATCTTTTCGTACAAAAAATGTTGCAATTCTCATGAAGCTATTTTGTACTTACGTTAGACCTATCCTGGAGTACTCCAGGGAAGTCTGGAATACTATTGACTTAACGCTAAGTAAGAAAGTAGAAAGTAGAGTCTGTCCAAAGAAGATTTACTAAGCGTATTTTTAATAGAGCAGGAATTAGTTTATCTTACGAAGGAAGACTGAATTGGCTTGGCTGTGAAAGTCTTCAAAGACGCAGACTTATTAACGATGTGTTCACTTTGCATAGAATAGTGTTTAAAAGATTAGATATCACTTGTCCAGATTTCTTACCAATGTCTCACTGTACTAGGACTAGAGGACATCATTGGAAGCTTTTGTTGCCTTTGTGCCGCACAAACCGATACAAGAAATTCTTCACAAATAGAGTTGTGAATGATTGGAATTCTCTTCCTTCTTATTTTTTCAATATGAATGCATTGTCAGCTAAGAAGTTTCTATTCCAGTACTTAAATTAGAATCCTGATCATTTATTGGCTGTTGTTCATTTTAAAATATTGATTACCATGTTGTAATCTCTCACCATCCGTTGTATGTCTGAAACATTACAACTGGAATAAAGAATAAAGAATAAAGAATAATAATTATTATTATTATTATTATTATTATTATTATTATTATTATTATTATTATTATTATTATTATTATTATTATTATTATTATTATTATTATAATAAGTTATCTTGATAAAGTCCCTTGAGTTTCTGAAATGAACCAGCGAAAAAATGCAAGAATGATTTCGGTTTAATCAACAGGAAACCTTAGCAAGTTCATATGATGATTATGGGCATTGAAAATACTTGGTGAGATTTAGTGTCGCAGATTCGGCACCTACTCAACGCAAGACTTTTTTGCTTGTATGTTCATTTCTTGCACTCATACCTGAGTGAAGGAGAAGTCACTTCGACAGGGTTGATGATCAAAGAAGCGAATATGATGATGATCAAAAGCAGGAGGGCGAGGAAAGCACATTGCGCCGAGTGGAGGATAAGAAGCGGCGGACAACGGTAGTCGCTTCCAATCCACATCTCCACCAGCAGACACCCCAGCACCACGGAGATCACCAGCAAGTAGTATCCTGAACGATTGGTTAGACAGCCTAGTTTTGCAAATTGTTGAAAGGTTTTTGGACGGTTTTGATGCTAATGATACAGCGGTATAAGCTGCTCAATAACTTGAAGAGTTGATTTTAAAAAATAGAGACTTTGCGCCCAACTCTAGATGACTTATGTATCAATGTGTATATCGCGAGAAGAAGGAGCATTGATAGTTATCTTTCCACAAAAGTCCAATTTCTCGATTTTTATCCGCATGCCTATGCACAATTCGATATTCGATATATATATATATATATATATATATATATATATATATATATATATATATATGTATATAGTCTTCTTCTGCTTCTTAGCGTTGTCCCGCACCGGCCGAGGTCGGAGTAGGCTCCGCTGTACGGCTTCTAGCTCTCAAGAAACATCTGTCCGTAGCGTCTTCGAAGTGGTGTCTTGCAAGGCGCAGGTCTTGGTTGAGCGTGTCCATATATCTTGTCTTTTGCCTCGCGGGCGTTTGCCTGGTACTTCCATGTCAAGAGCGTGTCTTGCGATGTTGGTCGCGTCTCTTCGCATCACGTGTCCATACCTTCTAACTTTCCCTTCTCGCATCTTGTCTTGTATTGAAGCCACGCCGATTCTCCCTCTCACAATCGTGTTACGCACACAATCTAAGCGAGTCAGTCCTAGTGTCCAGCGTAACATTTTCATCTCATTCGTGTGGATAATGTTCTCGGTTACACGCGTTGTAGGCCAGGTCTCCGTCGAGTAGAGAAGCACGGGACGGATCGCTGTTCGCATTTTTCGGATCGCATCTTTCCGCGTATGCCAGCTGTGATATTCCTATCACTGAGGACACCTGTAGCTTCTCTCCATTTCATTCAAGCTGCATTAACTCTTTGGCGTGCCACTGCATTCGTTGACGTGTCTGAAGAGATTACAGAACCAAGTTACTTGAATTCGGCGGTCTTCGGGAGCGGTTCACCGCTGATGTGAACAGTTCCAGTCGTTTGCACTCCGATTTCCTGGTACTCGATCTTCTTGATGTTGAGGCGTAAGCCATGCCTACTAAGAGCGTCATTCCATTCTTGGGTGCGTTTCTCGATTTCGGCACGTGTAGGAGCAGCAAGGAGAATGTAGTCAGCGTATGCGATGGTTGACGGAGCCGGAGTCAGTAAAGGACGTGTGACGGTATCCATGACCAAAGTAAAGAGAAGGGGAGACAAAGCACTCCCTTGGTGCACTCCTACGTTTACTGCGAAAGGCTCTGTGATGCCGACCGGAGTTCTGACAGTACTCTTCGAATCATCGTACATCGCCATTGTCCATCGAATGTACTCTTCAGGAACCTGATGATCGCGCAATGCATATGAAATAAGATCATGAGGGACTCTGTCAAACGTCTTTTCCAAATCGAGGTAGGTCAGATGGAGCGGTGATCTTTTCTCTGCGTGCTTTTCGACGAGTAAACGGAGTGCAAATATTGCATCTGTTGTGTCTCTTCCGTTCACGAACCCGCATTGCTGAGCTGAGATATCGAAGATATCTCGTATGCGTGAATCCAGTATCCTCTCAAATATCTTCATAGTGTGGTTGAGAAGACGTATTGGACGGTGGTTGCTGCACACTCTGGGATCGCCTTTTCCTTTGAAGACTGGAACGGTCGTGGAGTAGCGCCAGTTATGTGGGATTTGGCCTTGCTTTACGATGGTATTGAACAGGTGCACGAGATGTGCTAGTCCAACATCACCCGCAAGTTTCCAGGCTTCGGTGGCTATGTCGTCCGGTCCAGCCGCTTTCCCAGTCTTCATCATAGAGAGTGCCTTTTTTACCTCCTCGGTCGTGATGGTTGCCACGGGTCCTTGTACGGCGTGGGAAGTCGGGATGGGAGGGTGCCCAAACTCTTGGCCGCTCATTTCTTCGAAATGTTCGCGTCACCTGTTTCTGACTTTTGAAGGGTCAGTGACGAGCTTTCCTTGTTTGTCCCTTATCGTGGCTGCTCTCTGGATGTCCGAGGTGTTGCGGTGTCGAGAAAAAAAATGTATATATATATATATATATATATATATATATATATATATATATATATATATATATATATATATATATATATATATATATATATATATATATAAGTTTATTATAAATATCTAGGCCTCAATGGAAAATACGAACCATCCACGGAAAAATTTTGTTTTCTGTAATTTTTTTGTAGCAGTAATGTTTTTTGGTTTTGTCATGAACCGATTTATTTTTGAACGAAAAGAAATGAATCAGTAAGAAACTAAAAAATTCGAAAAATTACGAAGTCAATAAACGCAATAATCAACAGAAAAAGGCAATACCAAAAGGGGACAGGTCTGATGTGGCAAAGGAGTGCAGTGCCAGGCAGAAACACAGTACAACGAGGCAAGACTAGAATAAAACCTGTTTAAAAACAGAAAACTTTTTTTCGTAACTTCAATTTGCACTTCTAAAAACTACTAATCATGCTTCACGTTTTGTTTATAATGTTCATAACTTCTAGCCTTAATTTTTTAAAAACCTTTCTTTTTTTATTCAATCTTTTTTCTACTGAGTTTTGCGATACAACTGAAATTGAATCATTATTGGATTAGCTAACCTTATCAGCTTTATTCTTTACCGGAAACGATAGAAGTGTGCGAATGTCATCTTTCACATTCTCGTGTCGTTAAATGGATAAGGAGATGTCATAATGAGATATGAATACCTCATTAGATCTCCGATTTATGAGGGCGAGATTCTTCATCACACTGAGAGTGACCGTCTCATCGTCTGACCTAACCTGACCTCATCACCCATACTTACCAATAGGATCTTTCACTCCCTTTCTTAGTCCAAACAGGGCTAGTCCAAACAGGGCTAGTCCAAACAGGGCTAGTCCAAACAGGGCTAGTCCAAACAGGGCTAGTCCAAACAGGGCTAGTCCAAACAGGGCTAGTCCAAACAGGGCTAGTCCAAACAGGGCTAGTCCAAACAGGGCTAGTCCAAACAGGGCTAGTCCAAACAGGGTTAGTCCAAACAGGGCCCTTTTCTCTCGCTAATATGCATAGATATAAGACGATGCTGGGAATAATTTTCGCCAAAATGCTCGAAATGTTGTTCCTCAGCCAAAAACTTTATTTCGCCAAGATTTCGAGTATGCGAACTTGGGAGAAGGAAATTCCGTTATTTGTCTTTTTTTAGCTGCCAAAATAGGGACGAAGAATCGGCCACCATTTCGCAGTGCCAAATGATGAATGACTCTGTGGCCAAGTTTTGTTCACGGACAATTTTGTTTTTTCCTTTGTGACATGTTTTGGCACTGCCAAACTCGGCTCTTTTTTTGACACACTTTTTGTCACTACCAAATCAGGGACAATTTTGTTTTTCTTTCGTGTCATGTTTTGGCACTGCCAAACTCGGCTCTTTTTTGGAACACTTTTTGTACGTTGAACAAAGCTCCGCAACGACCACATATTAACCACATCTAGCGACGTACCCCAACCGAGTTTAGTAAACAGTTGAGAAAAAATGTATGTTGCTGCGCTAGTACGTAAAGATTTGTGTGGCGGTTGTAGTCGGATTAATTACCCAAGTTTGAGGTAAAGATTCGATCCGGCTCGTTGAAAGACGTAGCCTGAACCACACATTTAAAGAGATCAAAGTCTAGTATTTGCACTCCCCAAAGAGTTCCTGAGAGCGATCCTCCATCATCCCAGAAATGAGGCTAAGGAGTTGCAGGGGCTACAAAAAAAGCCTGATTTTGGCAGTGACAAAACAAGGACAAAAATCCCGGTTCTGGCAGTGGCAAAACAAGGACAAAAAAAACCCGATTTTGGCAGTGACAAAACAAGGACAAACAAAAACCCGATTTTGGCAGTGACAAAACAAGGACAAAAAAAGGCCGGTTTTGGCAGAGACAAAAGAAGGACAAAAAAAAGCCCGATTTTGGCAGAGACAAAACAAGGACAAAAAAAGCCCGTTTTTGGCAGGAAAAAAAGAAGTACACAAAAAAGCCCGTTTTTGGCAGTGACATAAGCAGTTACAAATTTTGTCCCTTCTTTAGCAGTGACAAAACGAGTACAAAGTAGAAAGCTTGTTTTTTGACGGTTTTTCTTGGCAGGCCCGTCAAAACGCATGTTATTTGCTGCCATTTATCATGGCGCTTTTTTCCGTTTCTTGCCATGGAAAAGCTTGGTTTTTCAAGGGAAATCTGCCCGAGGAACAACATTTTGAGCATTTTGGCGAAAATTATTCCCAGCATCGTCTTATATGTACATTTATACTTTTGATGATTAACTAAGTTTTCATATTTTAAATGTTAACCCATTAAACAACTAAAAAATTTTTGAAAGGAATTTTGCATGAATTTTCAATTAAACAGACTTGTCAGCCAATATTTGTAAGAAAGTTTTTAAAACAAGAAAAGTTATTTTCTTTCATATATTCCTATATTTTGCTAGTATTTCAATTATTTTTTCATCCGTATCGGAGTTTCGAAGAAACAATTTGTTGATTGAAAATTCTCCATAAACTTTCTTTCATACCGCAACATGTCCCTTTTTCATGTTACCAATAGTGGACTCATGTTCCTATTTACCGATACTGAAACCCCCCTTTTTCAGTAACCAACACTCGGACCCCTCCCCTGAATTGAGAGTTCTTAGTTACCGGAACAGCTTTTTCCAGTTTTCGGAATCATATCGACCTCGGCCATGACAGCCTGATTTCATGCTCGAATAAGCAGGGTAGAGTGGTCTTACAGAACTGCATTTAGTGCAAAGATGAACTAAGCCGTCTTTTACTTTTTCTCCTCACTCTCTTCTTCTTTCTCTCTCTCTCTCTAACTCCTCATTTTCTCTTTCCTTCTTTTCTCTCTACTGACTTCCATTCTCTCCCTCTTTTTATTCTCTCTCTTTCTTTCTATATCTCTCTTTATCCTTTTCCACTATATGACTTTATTAAAATATTTTACACATCACCGTGTATTCTCCTCTTCTTTTACTCTTTCCTAAGATGCAAACTGTGTAAATCCGTCTATCTCCTACCGGCATCGCTTTTCCCTTTTCGATCTTTCTACTCCTTTTTCTTACACTCTGTCTCTTTATCTCTTCCCTTCTCTCCTTGTTTTCTCTCTCTCTCTCTTTTTCTCGATTTCTTTCTCTCTCTATCTATTTCTCTCAGTTTCTTTCTTTCTCTCTCTTTCTTTCTCCCCCTCCCTTTCTTCTCCTTTTTTTAGTACTCTAGCTGTCTCTGAGTATTACTCTGTCGTGCCGTGCTGTGACCGGGAGTAAGAGGTCAAATACTGACCAATTCAAGAGAGATTTGTTAGCTAAGAGAAAGCGGCGACTCTAATACGAAAAACAACCCAAGTTTTCTGGTATAAGAATGATTAGAATATGTTCAGTACATAAATTTTTGATGAATTTCGAGAAAGAAGGAGATTTAGAAGTAATAGGAGAGCTAAATGTTAAGATTTTAATAAATAGAGAGAGAGGGAAGAGAGAGAGAAATATTGAAGCTGCTGCACCCGTATAAATTGAGTCCAAGTTTTTTTTGTATAAGAATGATTGAAATATGTTCAGTAAATTTGGCCGAAATAGTTCTCGTTTTTCTTCTCAAATCGTGTTGATCACCAAGCAATCTCTTCTCGCCTCTCGGACAGCCATTCTCGTCTATGATTAAGCTGCTCTTATAAATCATCAAACACTTTGGTTCTACTGAGTTATTTCTTCTCCTCTCTATTGCTCTTATTGCTCTCTGACGAATTGCTTCCTAATATCTCGTGACCTTTACTGTTCAGTATAGTGACTAATAATATATACAGTGTAACCAAGGAGAGCGGAATAGGAAAGATGCGGGCGCTGGAGAGTGGTTTCTGTGCCCGGCAGTGACCGGTCTCACGGCAGACTCAGAGAGAAGAAAAAGTGGGAAGAGGGTGGGGGGTGGGAGTGACCCCAAAACAGAAGGGAAAGGGGGAGCGATGGAGGAAGTGGTGAGTGGTCACCTCACCTCACTCGAGGCTCCTTTGTCACATACATACTATGAGGCTCGCAATTGTGCCCTTTGTCACCCACATATTTGCATGCTCTCATTCATGCTAGCACCTTTTTTTCACTTCTTGCAGTTTTTCATCTTGATACGACATGATACGAAATTTTTCTTCTTAGGACTCTGGGTTTGGCAGGGGTGACGTTGGATAAATGCTCAGCCTATTTTTTATGGTTTGGCGATTGCGTATAGGAATTGGCTTTTCTCTCAGAGTAAATCTCATGCATTCGTGACATTTCATCGACTTTACGAGGAATATTAAACCAAATACTAAGGTCTTGACAGTCTTCGTACGTTCTCTTCTGTACAAAGTTGAAGCAATTGTATTCTAGAAAAGTTTTTCTGTTGAACTTTGATCCAAACAGTTTTCTTTCGGTTTAGTGCCTGTTTTATGGATCACCAGTTTCCAACCTCTCCATAACACAAGAGTAGATACTTTCTTCGGGAGTTTAGATGTCCAAAAGACGGATAAAATGGCCATTGCGCGTTTTGCGATCCAGCATTAGGATTCCCTGATTCTGAACTAACATTAGGTAATAATTTCTTTGACTATTTCATCCCAGGGCCCCGAATCGCGTCTCTAACCATACTTTCGCCTGTTTAGCGATCCAACTTTTACCGTAAAAACTCATCTCTGACTAGGCCCATTGTAAAACTATGTTTACGATTACGAGGTCATACGGCTATGGGAACAAACTCCAAAATTTAAAAAATTAGCGATGAAAAAAGTAACCACTAGTGGTACTCATCATAGACAGAAATGAACTAGGTAAGGCGCTCGCAATCGGAGGTAAAAATAACTGGATGTGGGAGAAAAATAAAATAATAAATCTGGGGGGAAAAATAAAAAAAGAACTGGAAAAATAAAACTCCGTGACAAATTTTTGCCCGAGTATTAATTTAATCGGTATCGCGACAGTTTGTTACAAGATACTTTGTTACACGACAGTTTGTTACACGCCCTTCTTAGATTTTTTCGCTTATGCTTATTTAAAATGTATGCTGACGGCTTAGGAAAGAGACCGCATGAAAAAATTTCTCCCTTTCTTGACTTTTTGTCGATTCATACAGTAGTTAAAAAACACTAAAAACAAAAGCCCCTGTAACAAATTGTCGTGTAACAAAGTGTCATGGATATACCTTCAACCCTATTATTGTCTCAAATCAGACGAAACACCACATTGGGCTCATGTATTGTACAGAAAATACTATCACATGCGTTCGATTTCGACACTGTTCAACAAACTTTCAAAGAAATAACTCAATTGATTTTAAATTTCATCATGCAGAGTAGTGCTCTTTTACCTTTGCGATTAGTTTTCTGTTTTTTGTCACAATGCTCTACTTATTTTCATTGTATGTAATCAAAAAATTGACCTTTACAAGCGGAAAATCTACCAAGCATTTTATGAATAGTTTTTCGTCACGTGTTTGAGTGATTTGTTTGTAGGCATGATGGCCTACTAGTGAGCCGTCAAGAGGTTTTTAAACAAAATTTATCTAGGACACTGAGAATATGTGGGCTAATTAGAGCTCTCAACACCGTTGAAAGCTCTTCGACGAAGGACTATTTTTTAATTGAAAATTGATATGCATAGTTTATTAATCCACTGCGGTCGTTGATGTGTTCTTGATGTGTTAAAGTATAGTGTTGTTCCCAGAGCGCAATTTCAAACACAGTTTGTGATTTGCATCATGTGCTCGTGATGTGTTGAGTGAGAGAAGCGAAAGAGGTTTGAGGTGCCTCCATCGATTTTCAACTACTCCTTTCTCTATGCTTCGCGTGTTCTTTCTTATTTTCTCACCCAGCTGCTGTCTTTATGCTGTCTAGAGTGCCTTGGGCGTCTATTGGTATAGCCTTTTTCGAGCTAATCCCGTTCAGATATCGCCTTCTAGTTATTGATTATCAATTACATTGTCTGTTTTTTGCATCAAACCAAAAATAAGTTTCTATATAACTCTGCTATTTTGTCAAATAATGGAAAATACAAGTCTAGTTAAAATGAGTTTATTTTGTTGAGAAAAAGTCGCAGAAGAATATCTTCGCTTTATCTCCGAACTTTCGTGTTCAATTTATTCGCAGTTATTTTCTCTCGAGTATTGCCCTACTTTTTACAGAACAAAAATTTGGTTCCAGGTGTGTGTTGGGTATGCTACCAAGTGATTCGGACAAGCGCTACTTCGCTGCGAATCAACAAAACAACTTGTTCCCACATCCTCTGGCATCGCCTGTCAAGTTGCACAATGCCGTCAGTTTTTCTCTCCCTTCCATACTAGCATCTCCGTGCTTGTTTTGAATAAGGGTTACATTTCTTTTTCAAAAATTTCTTTCGAAATTGCTCAAATGATGACAAATGTAGATGATTTGGGCGAAAACGAACACTGATATCAGTCTTTGTTATTAACCAGATTTTGAATGCTACAATCAATAGATGCATATTTGAGAACCAGCAGAGCGCTTTAAAACTTTTTTTATATGTGTGATTTTTTTCGATGACTTTTCTCACTTGGTTCGCTAGCGTCATAACTATGGTTATAAAGGGTTTCTGCTTAACATGTATTAAGTAAACCCAGCTGATCGGGTTTCTGCATCCACTTCAACGCATTTTAGTTTTATTAAACCTTAATTTTTTTTTAGAGTGCTGGTAAGCTATGCCGCTTTTTACAATATGGGTACTTGTCCAGATCGACGTCCTCTCCCCCATCGGGGGGGGGATTCACGGATTTACGAGGGGGATTCACGGACACTTCACTTGAGGGGGGGGGGGGCTTTTTTGACAAATTCAGTAATTAAATTGACAAAAATTAATAATATTATAAATTTTCTCATGCGGTCTCGTTAGACTAAGCCGTACGGCCTCGTTAGCGTAACCGTTACCCAAGCCTAAGCGGGGAAAAAACTGAGTAATAGCTGAAAACAGCTAAGCCAAATTACTCAATTAGAGTGGATAAAATTAAAATATTGGTGCTAATTGTTCTATACGGCCTCTTTCCTAAGCCATACGGCTTCTTTAGCATACATTTCACCTAAGTCTAAGCGAAAAAATCGGAAAAAAGGGAAAATGAGAGAACAGGAGCAACATCGTGCAGCAAAATGCAAGGGAGAGGAGCCTGCGTCGAACGAAACAAGTGCCACAATATGTTTTTAAAGTTTTGTCTAGAGAAGAGGAAGTTTGATCAGGTGTTAATAAGGACTGGTAAAAAATGTTTGTACGTGCCAAGCGAGTTAGAAAACAGGATGTGACAAGGCTGAAAAGAGTGGTAAAGGGAGCAGAGGAAAAGAAAAGTAGAACGGAAGAAGAAGAGATCATGCTCGACTAGAACATGTATGGCCCAACCTAGCTGGTCTGGTTACTATTAAACTTCTGGTTTGAGGTCAGGCTATGTTTTAAATTAGAAACACAGACTCGCAGAAGTTGGAAACAAAGATTTTAGGACAGACTAAAGAACCCCTACGCCTGTTTGCAGACGAATTCTCCCCTCTCAACTCCGACGAAACGGTTGGATCACGGCGATCGATACATTCCCTTGAGGCTTCCCTCGACGCAGCTTATCACGCGCTACTCGGCGCTGCCATCCAGTGACCCGCCAGATGAATCTCCTCCTCAGGTTTCTTCCTTCCCTCCATCTATTCCCACATGCTGTCCACAGGTGAAAAGAGTTAATGGGTGGAGAGGATCTAACAGAATTTAAAATCTCCATATATCATAGTTAATATCATATTTGTAAATTACATTTATCACCTCTTTTACCATAAAAAACAGGTTTTCTATTTCTTATATAATTCTGCTTAGAAAATTAACATAGCATGAATTAAAAAGAGAAACCTATTTTTAAAAAAGGGGGAATTAATGTAGACGGAAAACTCAGCTTCAAATCAGAAATCAAAAAGTGGTTTATTCCTGTCTCTGTACTTTTTCTGTATTGTAATAATCGAAGTAAAGCATGATTTTCGAAGTTACTGCTGGATTAAAATAGCCTATTTTGGAAATCGCTCGTCCTCCGAAAAATTCCCTCAAGGACGGGCCGTTGTTCCGTTTTTGTACTTATCAAAAATCGATGTTGGTCTTTTTAGGTTTTTTTTACAGGAAAAAATTGTTTTCACGAATGATGTAATGAATTGAAAATCCTGAATTGAATTCATACTATACCTATTTTCAATGAAGTCTTCTTTTTATAGGAACAAAACTTTTTGCTAAATAAAACTTGATAGTATACCAAACGAACCATGAGACTGCTCAGAAAGAATGCGTGGTGAGATTTGTCAAGAAATGAGATTGACCTTCACTTGTCTGATTGAGTGATAGTTGGTCAGGCTATTAATGATGAATTACTTGTCTTATCTTAAAGTTCCTTGACTTCATATTTCTCTAGTTTGATAAAAAACAATTGAAAATGGAAAAAAAATTCAGATAACAGACTTCGACGTTTTCAGAACTTTTTTGTGGGATAACGATTGAGCATATACTTTTTTTCCATTTTTTTCAAGGTGTAATGCTGAACTTCCAATCATAGCTCACCAGCAATTGTCAAATGTCATAGCTCACCAGCAGCAATTGTCAAATGTCATAGCTCACCAGCAATTGTCAAATGTCATAGCTCACCAGCAGCACTTGTCAAATGTGAAAAAATCTCGCTCTACCGAGGGGCTTCAAATAATAAGAAGCGACTGAAGGTGGAAAGACAGTAAAATAAGAGATTATTATTATTCGAAGCCTCCGCCCGAAATGAATGGTCATTTTAAAACTTTTTTTGACAAGAGCCTGTGAGCTATGCTTACAATCTAGGTTACAATTTTCGTACCATTTTTTTCTTGATTCAGCTTAACTATATTTGTTTTGACAGCGTGCCGCAGCGCCAGGAAGTAGGTCGAACACGACGACTCAGCCCTCGACGACGAATGTTGCCTTTCCAGAACTTGGTAATATATAATTTGATCGTTCATCCACTTCCCATCTTGCAAAAAATATCGATTTTTTCATTGAAGGTTATTCGAGTGAGACAAGTGGTTCACGATACCGGCCCGCCTCACCCGCTAATGCACAGACAACTCCGGCATCTGGAAACAACGGTTAAAAGACGCTTGATATTTGAAGTTTTGTCCTTGATTCTATTTTCAAGAGTCATAGATCACCTGCACTTTCGAAAAACTCAAGAAGAAAACAACCGCTTGCCGAGTAAGGGGCCGAGAATAATGATGAGCAAGCGACTTTCCATCGTCTTCACCATAGGTCTTTTTTTGAGAATCCTGGAAAACTATCTTTCTTTGAGCGGGGAGGTCTAAAATAATCAGAAGGTCTCCTTTTTTTTTCTTTACTTAAGCTCACTTTTTTTCCTGAATCGGAAAACGGATATTTCCCTAATTTTTAAACAATAGCAAGTGAACTTTGTTGACCTATAGTCTTGACATCTTTTTTTGACCAATCTCTCTCTCTCTCTCTCTCTCTCTCTCTCTGTTGCTCTTCTCATTTTTGAACCTGTCTTCTCGAAAAGCTGTCGTTTTTGCCTATTTTCTGAAGAGGAAAGGTGATCTATGATAAGCATAGAAAACCTTCAAAAACTTCAAATACCATTGAAAATATGCAGATTTTTTTAAATATTGGGGTGGGAAGAGGAATAGGAGAATGAAAAGACGATTGCGAGAAGAAAGAGAGAGAGAGAGAGAGTAAAGCTTGCGATTGAGGAATTTGGATTTTTTTGTTGTTGTTTGCCTATACTTACTGTCGAGGGGAGTCCTTTGGGATAGGTTGGTGAGGATCCTTTTGAGTCCAAAGAAATTTTCTCCGTCTACACTCGCACCGCAGTTGGCGATCGTCTTCGCGAGACGCATTCGTTAACCAGATAAGGGCAAGAGGCTATTTTACTTGCGCTTCGACTCGCCATTATAGAGTATAGGGAGAGTATCGGGTGATGTTTTATCCGGTGGCGGGGCCAGTCCGGCATCGCCCTCCTTTGACGAACTATACTATCCATAGAAATGAGGATTGAGCGAGCAACTGAAGATAGAACGAGCGAGCAAGCAAAGTATATGAGGTCGGATAAACAAGAGCGAAGAAGGGTCAATTCTTAGCGGGTTTCGACGAGAAAGATTGAATGACTGTAGTTTGCTGACAAGCATAGGCTAACTTTCAACTGGCAGGAAATTTTATTAGGGCGATTGATCCAACAACCTTCTTAAAATGACTTATAAAAGAATTTTTCAAACAGTTTTTTTCCAATTGTAATTAAGATGAATTCATCTTTAATCTTCTAAATCAAAAGTTTCATTAGCCACAGCTCAGATCAAACGGATTTTGTCAACAAAATAGTGGAAATACCCAGTCATAGCTCTCAAAACGGGCTAACTCTCTTCGCATTTGTGTGATGTTCGAAAAATGCCCCATAAAGGCTAGGTTTAAACTTCGCGTGCCGCATTTTTCCTCGCACGATCACATTTTCGACATGTTGAACTGGATTACGGCCGGATACAACTGGGTGGAACGGAACAAAATTTCTTATTGGGTCGCCCACTCGGAAATATTTTTTCCAGCACATCCTGGTGAGCCAAGGTCGGTAGGTCAGTCGCCCTAGAAATTTTTTTCGCTAGTTGGCAGATTACCTACGTAACCGGTCCGGTGATCGTCAGTGACGGACCTTTCATATAAAGATGTGGGTCTAAAAACATTTTGATTGCAGCCACAGAAGAAGGCCGCTCCGACCATGTTGTGATGAGAGCGCTGCTGAGAAATGAACTCTTGAGAGATACAATCGACGATATTCGAGTATGCTTATTTTTATCGGTGAACATGTTATTTTCAACATAGCTCGCCAAACTTGTTAAATTTCTGCCGGTAGTCCGCCCGGTCCCCCCAAAAAACTTTTATACTGGAGAAGTTATAACATAAAATGATCTTCATAGGTTACCAAGGGGTACAAAAAACCTCCCGGCCCCCCGCCCACAAAGGAAATTTTGTTTCTCACGTTCATAAACTTTTACCAGATGCAGATTTATTTCCTTATGTTTTATTATGGTGTTTGATGAAGTATGTAGCAGTCCATTTACCAATTTGTTTAAGTTGAAGAAGTTACGGTCAAACACTCAATTGAGAAATCAATTACAATAAAACTCTGCTAGGAAATTCAAAATTTTTCATTACTTGAATGTAAATCTAAGAAAATACAATAAGAAATCGAATTGGTACACAAAACCCCGCCGGCCCCCCGCACGCGAAAATTTTTCTGATAAATTTAGGTGACCTATGATTTTCAAGATGAGTGTCTTGTTAGAAAGCGTATATCGGAAATTCAATTCTTCTCGACTCTTCTCGACTTGAGTCATGTAAATGCATTATTTTGTTGTTTTTTTATTGTCTATTTATTTTCTCTTTTTTTCAACTTTTTGATTAAACATTTTCAAAGTGTATGTTTAATGTTTCAATTTTTGTTCCTTGAAATAAAAAAATAGGAAAAGAGTCATTCCATCGGGTGATTGTTGTCTTAACTGTGTAACTTAGCATTTGAAGAATTCAAGATCTAGTTTTTAAGAAATTTTGATAGATTTTCAATTGTAGCAGGTGAATGCTAAGGAGCGCTGAATATAAATGAATGCTCGAACTTTATTTTAACAAATTAGTGTTTTTAACTTATCTTCGCCGTTGAACAATAAGCATAAAAGTTAGCTGGAACAATTAACCAGTTGCTACCTGCACAGAGCTACAAAGCAGAGACGGACGCGAGTCAGCCGACGGATTCTCGAATGAGGGACGCCATCAGCGGGGGTCTCTTCTCTTATGGGCAGAGGACCCCTACGAAGTTGGTAGCCACCATGGATGGAGTATTAATGTCCATAGGTTACCTGCATGGTTCAAAACTGGAGAAAACCCGCTTACCAAGCGAGTGTCCGCGATAATGACAACTGAGCACGTTTTCACACGAGGAGTGTTTTATATTGTTCAATTTCGATTCCTTCTGTGTCCAACTTCCGCGCGCTCATTATCATTTTAGGCGGAACATCGCTCAGGAAGCGGTCGTTTTTTCTGAACTTCCATCAATAACATGTGGTAAGGTATGGTCAGGGGTTTTTTAGTGTGCAAGAAAAAAATACAGACGCCCGCCAAAGGCGTAAAAATTTTTTTCGCATAAGGGTACCCCCTTATGATCAGGGGTTGAATAGTCATGTAAGATCTTGTGTCGGCGAGCCTAAATAGTCATGTAAGAGCTTTTTTCGGCGGGCCTCTGTTTTCCAAATCATAAGGGGGGACCCTTATGTGAAAAAATTTTCCGCCTTCGGCGGGCCTCTTTTTCCAAATCGTAAGGGGGGCCCCTTAAGTGAAAAGTTTTTTTTGGCGGGTCTGTTTGAAAAATCGTAAGGGGGGCCCTTATGTGAAAAAAATTTTTCCCTTCGGCAGGCGTCTGTCCCTTTTTGTTGCACACTAAAAAACCTCTGCTTATGATACAAAATACAGAAACCCGCGAAAAAAAAATTTCGTTTCATATAACGGTCTCCCCTTTTGATTTGGAAAAACAGAGGCCCGCCGACAGAAGGTCTGACATGACTGTTAAACCTCTTGTATGGTCGAGTAAGATCGTGTGTTGGTGGGCCTCTAGTTATGATTTTGGCGGGTATCTGTTAAATTTCACAGAAGATACTTTAAATCAAATTTATTAAATAATTGAAAATCTTAATTCTTGCGCTTTTTTACCTGACCTTTTTTGTTGAAAAGTGATTGAGGATGGATCAATAAGAGTAAAACTTCCAATGAAAAATTTTTTAATAATATCTTAATGTGCCCTCTACGGATGATGTGTCAAACTCGTGGTCACCTCTTTTTCTGTTTTCAAAAAATTCAATAGTTGGCTATGGAACGCGAAAAAGCTGATTGACGGGGCGGAATCAGGGGTTGAATAATAAGTGGACCACCCAGGAGGGCGCATACATGTTCCATCTGAAAATGATCTACATTGTCTTCTCTTACCGTTCTATTTTACTTTTTCTTCACTTTCGTGTCCATTACTTTGAGCTTTTACCCCATCCCTTTTCCAACTCGCTCGGCGCGTTCTAAAATCCCTTAGACTGGTTTCATTGAGCGCCTAAGCAAAACAGAAGCTGTCTCTTCTATTCTCTGACCGACTGGGAATGAATAGTGTAACCATGTCTATACCGAAGACACATTGACTATTTACCAATTGAAGATATGGTGATCCTTCCACGTCTTCTTCTGGTTCCTGGTTCACGGGTCCTCTCTCGGAAGACAGCCAGCGGCTACTAAAGAGTCCGAGGAAACCGCAGAGAAAAGTACCCAAAAACCCCTACAAGGTTGGGTTTTAGTTTTTCTTCTTTTAGTAGAACTCCCGCGGAATTGTCAATTTTTACTCTTGTTTTTCGGATTAGGGAAGGACGTTCATTGTGCGCTTCTTATAAGCGTCGATAAACAGCAGACCTTCCAACACTCGAAACAAACGCTTGCTAACAAACAGTAACCCCTGTTGTTGTTGTCTTGCCCATAGGTCCTGTCGAGGGGAGTCCTTTGGGATAGGTTGGTGGTGAGGATCCTTTTGAGTCCGGAGAGTTTCTCCGTCTACACTCGCACCGCAGTCGGCGATCCTCTTGGCGAGACCCATTCGTTAACCGGAGAAGGGCAAGATGTTATTTTACTGGCGCCTTGACTCGCCATTGAAAAGTATAGCGGAGTATCGGCTGATGTTTTGTCCGGTGGCATGCCCGGCATCGCCCTCCTTTGACGAGCTATACTACCCAGTTTTGGTCCGCGGCGGGATTTCTCCCGCTACCTCCCAGCACGAATTCTTCGTAGGGAGGCGTCCCTCTATCCGCCACCTGAGGTCGCGCTCGATTCTGGACTGGATAATCCGGCTCCATCCGTGACAGGCTCTTTAGGCTGTAGAGTCACGAATGGCCACTGTTGCCAGTGTGTTTCGAGAACAGTAACCCCTTGATTCCTTCAATAAAAATTAGTTCCAAGTGTGATGCATAGTTAACCAAAAGAGTACGGTAACTCTTGTAAACTCAAAAAGAAAGACCGCTTTACGAGCTGGGAAGTCTGAAATAAGGAGAAGCGAGTAGAAGGTAGAGAGCGGAGAGTGTTATGGAGCGTTATTTTTTCTGGTGAAAGATGAATTTTGTAACTTCTTTAGTCTCACCAAACATGGCCGTAAAATTCAAATGGGTTACGGTGTTTTCTTATTGCCTAATATTGTTTGAAATTGATTGATCCGTTCAAAAAAGAGCAACATAAAAAACACCGTAACCCATTACCATTTCACGGCAATTCGTGGTGAGACTGAAAAAAGTAGGAAATTGTCGACCCGCTTTTTTTCACCGGAAAGGTACTTTTCAATTTTAACACTTCATTAGTCATTCTAGACTCCATCGTTCAAAGAACGGCCGTTTTCCAAAATTTAAATGTTCTGAAATATCAGCCATTTTTAAATTTCTGAATGCATTAAAAATCTTTCATTTGTTTGTCTTCGTAGTGTTTAGAACTTTGAATGGTCTTTTATTCATAGATTTTTATTATAAACAAAAAGTTCTCCAGGCATTAACGAAGTTGACTGCAGGTGTTGGACGCGCCGGAGTTGCAAGACGATTTCTACTTGAATTTGGTGGATTGGTCGTCTCACAACATGTTATCAGTCGGCCTGAACACTTGTGTGTATCTCTGGAGTGCCAATAACAGTCAGGTACGGGTCTTCGAGGAAGAAGATTTAGGATCTCGAGGAGTTTAAGATATCGATTGGTAGGTGATAAGTAAATATAAAACACTTCTGAGAAGGATACAGAACAGGGGTTAAATTAAGCCGCCCAATTTGAGTTTACATGTATCCACCGCTCAAAGTTTGGAGGAAAAAAAGAAGAGGGGATGAAGGAAAATGGTGAGAAAAGAGGGAGTTTTTTGTCAATAGTGTGTGTACATGTATCCGCCGACGGGACCGATCCGGTCACTATTTAACCCCTGATTCAGAAGTCCGCAAGAGGCGTGAAATGTTTCGAGCGAAAACTCGCTTGCGCCTAAAAGTATTGTTTTTTTCTATGAAACAAGTGTGCTACAACGTAAGGGTTTCCTTCGTATTGAAAATAGATACTTTTATAAGTTCGCATCAGAAGCTTACCAACAAACGGTGAGAGTTGACCTGATAACTATTTTAGGTGATCAAACTGTGCGATCTGAGTGCGGAGGCGGACACAGTCACCTCGGTGCAGTGGGCGGAGAAGGGCGAGCTACTCGCAGTTGGAACCAACAAGGGCATCACCCAGGTATGCCTTCATCTCTCCAGGATAGACCTTCAGCAGAATTTTTTCCAAATGGCAGTGTGATTAGCATCTATGCGATCTCTAAATGATATAGAATTACAAGTGCTCCGCTCGAATGACTATATTTCATCGCACCATATGGGTCCCTCTCCAAAGTGTGTCGTGCACATTTGATTAAGTTCAGTGGTCTACACGGTTTGGTGGTTGGTAAGGAACAGGCTGATTATAAGCCAACTTATCAGTGACCAAGATTTTTTAGTGCATAAAAAAAAGATGTCCACCAAAAGCGAGACCCGCCATTAACAAAAAAAATTTTTTGTCAATATGAAGTGTTTCATGTAAGAGTCTCCCCTAAACATCGTAAAACAGAAACATGTTGAACGCCGAAACAAAAAGGCGCGGACAAAGCGTCGGGCATGACCATTATCTTGCTGTAAAAAAACAGATTTCGTTGGGTGACTGACCTGCCGAACACGTCTTGGAAATTTTTGGCGTCTTTGAGGGGAAATAGTTATTCGCTTTGGGTCAGATTTTCAGAGTTGGAAAGTTTTTGAAGCGTGTCGTACATATAAGAAACACGTTTGAGGATAAGTTTGACACTGAAAATGCAAGGTATAATGCGTGTATTTTCACGTGATTATTCAGATATGGGACGTGCAAACGCAGAAGAAGCTGCATGAACTTGCGGGCCACACTTCTCGTATAGGCTGCCTCGCTTGGAATGGAGATCTGATATGCTCCGGCAGCAGAGATAGGTCTGCTTTTTTAAATATTAGTATTCTATCCTTATTTCAGGTTTTTTTATCCCAAAAAATCTATTTTATTCAGTTAAGGATCAGGGATCCTCCTATTTCTTAGGTTCGAAAAGTGTAAAGTTGGTGCATGTTTACGCGGAATCTCGAAATGTAAGAAACAATATTATTGCTTTTCTTTCGGTTCATGTTTCAATGTTTTAGTTGCGATAGTATTTACAGAATAAAATTGCAGGCACATCATCCAGAGAGACATTCGTGCACAAGGTTTCGCCGAGAGAAAACTCATCTGCCATCGACAAGAGGTTCCCGATATCACCTTTGGTTTCAATTATGACGCTCTTCCATTGATTGTTAATTTTACCATAGTGAAAACATTGCGTTTCCCAGAAATTTTTGTTTTAAAGTTTAATTCATTCATATTTTTTATTGAAACCAGTTTTTGGTGCTCAAATAGGTGTGCGGTCTGCGTTGGTCGCCCGACAGGCAGTACCTGGCCTCAGGAGGTAACGACAACCAACTTCTCGTGTGGAGCTTGAGGAGACCAGAGCCGTGCCAGGTTACACTTAACAATACCATGTTGCTTTTAGCAAATTGGCAATTTGTCCTCGGAAGTGTGGTGGTATCGTGCCCACTTTTCCGGTTAGAGAATGACATCTGGGTTTGATCCCGCTCCGTTGGCTTGATTTTGTCTGTGCAAGGGTTGCCTTTGCATCGGAGTTTTACGGTTGTATATGAAATATTCTCTAGGAAGTTCGTTCTCTAACCCGCACTGCGGGTAAAATCTATGCGCTATCGAAAAAGGGATGATATGAGCCCAATGTCCGTATTCGCTCTTTATTTCACATCGCATGTCCTCGTTCTCTCAACAAAATCTGTCTTTTTGATCTACACGCTGCTTTGGCGGTCGGTAAGAAACGGTCTGGTTCTTATTCATAAGAAAAGTTTTCTGAGTATGAGCGAGCATAGTTTAGCGCGTGTTGTCGTTGGAAATTTGAAAAGAACGAACGTTCTTGAAGCAGAAGAGTCTAGAAAAATGAGAAGTGAGCGGAAGGTAAAAAGCGTAGAAAAGATGGCTAATCAATTTTCTAGATTCCATTGCTCAAAAAACGGTATTTTTTTAAATTCTCAAAAGTGCTGGTGACCTATGTTAGCGAGATGCTTTATCGTTCAGACTTATGTGGAGCACAACGCGGCAGTGAAGGCGCTTGCTTGGTCTCCTCACCATCACGGACTCCTGGTTTCAGGAGGTGGAACAGCCGACAGATGCTTACGGTAGGTCCGCGTACAGTCATAGGGTTAAGTACGAGTATAATGTTCTTATAAATATATAAACCTGTTCTGTATGCCGAATACGGAAAAGTTAATTGGTCATAAAAGTCTTTAGGTGCTCATTGCAGAAGGTGCAAGTTTTTGTACTTATATAAGAAGCGAGTTTTTTTTTCTTCTAAGTTCTTGCTAAAAACCAAGTTCAGTACAGAAAAATGCAAAAAGAAATCAAACGTATAAAATTAGTAGCTATTCGAAAATTTATATGTTGCTCATTTATTTGTTTGGAAATTTCAAGTGGTCGACTCTATTTGTTTCTGCTTCTGCTATTTTTCTAATCGTTGAAATTAAACTTGGTTTGCATTTTCAACCCTTATCATTCAGAGATGCCAGGTTTTCGATACTCTTATGTTTGTCTCTGACAAGGTTGCGCTTGAGTTGAATTTCAGAAGTGATATAATTTGATAAATCTCTGTTCAGATTCTGGAATACTCTCACAGGCCAGGCCATGCAGTGCGTAGACACGGGCAGCCAGGTAGTTTGTTAGTCTCTTCTTTTCAGTGATACTTGAAGTTTGTATCTTGGTTTTTCTAAATTCTAAATCATGGGATGAAGAACATCCCATGATTAATATTTTAGTGTGAAACACTGAAATATTACACAATAAATGAATTTAGCTGAATTTGAAGTTACTTGATGCGCAGTGATTAAGTCAAATTCAGGTTCCAGTTGTGGAATGATAGATATGAAGTAAGTGTCTTCGATGATTGAAAAACTGAAGGACAGCTTGTATCTTACCACCCGCGTAAAAATGTGCAGAAAAGCTTATCATGAGTAAACGGCAGTTTTTTTTTCTCGAGAAAGATCGAGAACGTGAGATGAAAAATTGAGAACAATATATAAGCCAAAAATTTGTCTGAGTAACTCCATTTTTGATAGTGAAGATATTTCCACAAAGACTCAACCGCAGTGCGGGTTTGAGAAACACCCTGATGGGTTGGTCGTTGAGGTGTGCAACGTGGCATGGTCGAAGCACAGTCCCGAGTTGGTCTCCACCCATGGCTACTCCTTTAACCAAGTCGTTCTCTGGAAGTATCCCTCCCTCGTGCCAGTCACCAAGTTGACCGGTCACCAGACGAGGGTTCTCTACCTGGTACGTTTCTGACTTGAGCTATTTAAACAGGGGGTCTTAATGAGACAGGGGCTCATTCTGCCAAACAAGCTACAAAAACCCTCCTGAGAGAGAGCACAGAACCATCCCCCTTCAAAGCACCAAAACAGCGAAATCCGTGCTGAAAGCGGAGATACTTGTTCGAAAAGAGAACTTACTAACAACAAGGTGTTTCGTATAAGTAAAAACGCGGGCATTATTGTCGGGGTCTGCCCTCAAAAGGATAATAGTTTTTTCTCGAAATGGACTCGGGATAGAAGACAGATTACACAATACTTCATCCTGTTTTGTTACCATTTCTGGAAAGAGTCGAGATCAGGTCGATGTGAAGGTGTGTGTTCTAGGTAAAATGTAGAAAAGCACCAGGTCATTGCGAGGTTTGTCGAGGTAACATATCATCAGACTCAAGGGTTAATTAGTCATGTCAGACCTTCTGTCGGCGGGCCTCTTTTTTCCAAATCGTAAGGGGGGAACCCTTATGTGTAAAAAGAGAAGAATTTTTCGCGGGCCTATGTTTTTGTCGAAAATTCTCAAAAGGAAGGTTATTCAAGGATAACTTAGAAGGGAATGAGCGAAAGGTAAAGGGCGAGTAAATTGGACCATAAAAGAGTTGGAAATTCGCTTGTTTTTCATTATTCCTTGACTTCACGCATATAATTTTTTTTCGTTCTCTAGGCAAGTGCTGGGGGTCTATGGTCTAGATTCCCTATATCTTGGGCGTTCCTAATGTGAGTGAAAATTTTGAATACTAGGCGATGTCTCCGGATGGCGAGTCCATTGTTACTGGTGCTGGAGATGAAACTCTCAGGTTCTGGCATGTCTTCTGCAAAGCGGGCCAACCCAGGTTCGTTTCATTATTTTTTAAAAAAATTTTCAAGTTTTTACTAAAGAGTTTGTTGTTTGTTTGAGGTCCCTTCGTAGGGAGTCCTTTGGGATAGCCCCTGGTGAAGACCTTTTCGAGTCCTTTGGGATAGCCCCTGGTGAAGACCTTTTCGAGTCCTTTGGGATAGCCCCTGGTGAAGACCTTTTCGAGTCCTTTGGGATAGCCCCTGGTGAAGACCTTTTCGAGTCCTTTGGGATAGCCCCTGGTGAAGACCTTTTCGAGTCCTTTGGGATAGCCCCTGGTGAATAACTTTTCGACTCCTTTGGGATAGCCCCTGGTGAAGACCTTTTCGAGTCCTTTGGGATAGCCCCTGGTGAAGACCTTTTCGAGTCCTTTGGGATAGCCCCTGGTGAAGACCTTTTCGAGTCCTTTGGGATAGCCCCTGGTGAAGACCTTTTCGAGTCCTTTGGGGTAGCCCCTGGTGAAGACCTTTTCGAGTCCTTTGGGATAGCCCCTGGTGAAGACCTTTTCGAGTCCTTTGGGATAGCCCCTGGTGAAGACCTTTTCGAGTCCTTTGGGATAGCCCCTGGTGAAGACCTTTTCGAGTCCTTTGGGATAGCCCCTGGTGAAGACCTTTTCGAGTCCTTTGGGATAGCCCCTGGTGAAGACCTTTTCGAGTTTGGAGAAATTCTCTCCGCATTTTTTTTTGTTCACAATCTCACCTTTCGTTGACTGCAAAAAGGCGAGAGGCTATTTTATTAGCGCCTCGACTCGCCATCACGAAGTATAAGGGAGTTCCGGAAAAGGCGAGAGGCTATTTTATTAGCGCCTCGACTCGCCATCTCGAATTATAAGGGAGTTCCGGAAAAGGCGAGAGGCTATTTTATTAGCGCCTCGACTCGACATCTCGAAGTATAAGGGAGTTCCGGAAAAGGCGAGAGGCTATTTTATTAGCGCCTCGACTTGCCATCTCGAAGTATAAGGGAGTTCCGGCCGATGTTCGCCGTCCTCTGACAAACTATACTATTCAATTATAATGCGCGCTATCTGCAATGGAAAGATGTATGGAGACCATCCCTCAATAAGCCATATGAAGATGTGCTCAGAACCGGGTCCTGCGATTATTTTGTTGTGTACTGTAGCACTATCGAAGGCAATGAGGTCTTAGATATTCAATGAGATTAGAATTTTGAGCGAAAGAATCGTGATCTTTCAAGCGTCTAAGTAATAGGTCAATTAGTGGTTTAACTTTTTTTGAAGATCATAATCATCATCAACTTTATTTTTGCAGGTCTGCTCGCTCCAAATTAAATCTCTTCACAAGTTTGAGGTGAAAGAAGATCAATTGGAGATTTCGATTCGTACGCTCAGCGGTGGCAATTATGGGCGTTTTGTTTACCAACATCTTTTTCTTCTCTCATTCGTTTTTCTTCTCAATTTCTACGTGGATAACCTTACTTGGTTCGCATCCCAGTCTTGGTTCACATTCTCGTAGCCCTTGGCCTACATCGAATTTTAAGTATTGATCTGTTTAATCATCAGCGTCCTCTCTCTCTCTCTCTCTCGCTCTTCTCTCTCTCTCTCGCTCTTCTCTCTCTCTCTCTTCTCTTCTCTCTCTCTCTTTCTCTCTCTCTCGCTCTCTCTTTCTCTCTCTCTCTCTTCTCTCTCTCTCTTTCTCTCTCTCCTTTCTAAATTCTCCCTGTAGTCCCGGGCATCGCTTTTTCTCCGCATCTCAGTCTTTCTGTCGCCTTTGTTTTTTGAACACTTAGAAAATCTATATATTTTTATATTGAAATAATTGAAATTGATAGCAAACTTTTTGACTTCGAAAATTAAATTTAAACTAATAAAAGACTCTTCGAGTCAAAATTTTACTATGAAAAATTGATAGGTTTTGAAAGTCAGAGTAGGTTTTACATGTGACAAATTGAGAATTCGATTTGCTTTTTTTATTGAGCAATTGTATTGTTGTTTTTGTATTATGAATTTCTAGAGGGAGAAAGAATGAAGAACTGCTTCAGGAACTGACTGCATATAAATGGGGAACCGATAGATGAAGAAACGTCTGAGAAGCATAATCAATAGTGTTGGATGTTCAACATTCACTCCCTTCTATACTTGTTTCCACTGGTAGAATTCGGTCAGAGTCACCAAACTCCCAAGTTTTATTTCTCTAATGAGATTGGAAGATTCCACCACAATGATCACCTGTCTGTAGCACATGACTAGGGCCCTGTCAAGCTTTGAAAGTCGCGATTTAATGGTTAAACGACAGGGTCAATGGAGAATAGCACATACACCAAATAAGCACTTCTTTCGTTTTCGGGTGTGCCGTAACGCAAGTTTTCAATAAACTGCCCAATTAGTCAAAACGAGGCCCATTTTGTTCATACCACTTATTATTCCTAAGCCGCGGCTTTCAAAGTGAATGTTTGACACGTGGGCTCAACTGCAGTCTCAGTGACCCCCGAAGTCAAAAAAGCAGGTTTTACAGTACACAAACGCACCAAAAAGGGGAGGGGAGTGTTCTATGTTTCTTCGAGAAAGACATTTTTTAGAAAACCCCCCCCCCCTTCTTCTTAGGGCCTTTCTTCCCCCTTTAGGTTGTTAAACCGACACGTGAATGGGCCGCTCCAAAGAGCTGTGCCGGATGGGGACAGAGGAAATCCGAGATGAATGGTTATAGTCTCTAGACTGCTAGGGTTTCATCACTGTGATAAAGAAGAATCCATTTCCTGCTTTCTAGTCTCTTGTTGTTGGATATGCGAATTCCTGTGTTGTCTGTTTCTTTTGCATTCTTGGTATGGTATCCTATTTTATTCTAAATGTATGCAATGCTATAAAATTCAGAAAAGTGCACCGCCTTAAAAAAGTTTCTGTGTAGGTTTTTTGGGTTTTTAAATTTGTAGTGAAGCGTGAATGGTATCCGATAATTCAATTTTTCTATTTTCCAATAACCGCGACGTGATCGCTCGCTAGTCTTTTTCAGCTGGTTCACTTTTCCAAAATTTTATGTCGTGATCGATTGCCCAGTAAGTCAACTCGCTAGCTTCGACGCTCAAATTCTTCGCTTACTTTGTTTTTTTTATATTTTGTGGCATAGTGATAGCTGTGTTTAAACTGTGTGAATTTGTGACTACTTGATTGTTCTTACAATGGAAATATTTGAAGCTGTGCACGAAACCTTCTCGAATTAGACGATAAAGTGTTTATTTTGCAATAGTTCCTATGGTGCGATATACATATAATTCAATAACATATTCGAGGAGGGTAAGCATATGTGGAATGGCGATACAGGTATGTTTTTGAATGTTAATTTTCGATTAAGTCACTTACCCGTCTTTTTTTCTCCTAAAAGAGGGCCTTTAACAAAGTGCTCCAGGTTCCCCAGTTGTCCAGGGGACGACAATTTCACGTCTATCTAATTTGAAAAAACGTCTACCTATTTTGAAAATCGTCAGCCTAATTTTGTATAACGTCTACCTATTTTGACAAACGCGTCTACCTATTTTAGTGCAACGTCTACCTATTTTATTGAAACGTTACTAATGCACGCCAGTGCGCGGAAAGAGAGAAAGAGTGTTTGACGCACCATTATGTACATATACTTTTTAGATACGGGCTCGTTAGCCTAGCTTAAACTTTTGCCTAAGCAGAAAAAAAACATGAAAAAATTAGAAAACTAAAAGCGCATCGGGCCAAACACTCGCATGAAAGAAAGAAACGCAACGCGACCGCGTTGCGTGTGGAGAACAGAAAGTGTGCAACCTGGGAAACCGGAGGTCGTATGCATGGAGTAATCCAAAAGTATTATGAGCTTGGATTATCAGTTATCCGACTTTATTTGAATAATCCGGTATGCATGGAAGCTATAATACTTTTGGATTACTGATAATCCGACGAAATCAGTAACCCTACTCCGGAGGTAGTTTATTGAATAATCCAAAAAGATAATTATAGTGTTTAGAGTGCATTCAGTAATCGACAGTTATAGTGTTTAGAGTGCATTTTGATGCATTTTAGTGTGCATTTTGATGCATACGCTTGTCTTTCCGCGTCCTTTTCGACAATAATGCAAGTTTAAGTAATCTGACATCCATGCATACCGATTTCCATAATCTAAAAATTTTTAACTTTTTTGGATTTTGTAATCCTTGGAATATAATAATCCAGATTATTATAAACTGTTTTCCATGCATACGGCCTCAGAAGTGGAGAACCTGGGAAACCTGGAGCACTTCGTTAAAGGCCCTAAAATAGCAGTGAAATCAAGTAGGATTGAATTTTTATGACGGTAATAAAACTTATGCAATTTTGCAGTCCTGCATCCTCGGCTGGCTGTTAGGTTCATTACTACTATTTTGTTCATCACTAATATCAGGCTTTTGTAGTGTAGGGGTAAAAATGCTTCACTGTGAGTAGTTCGGAGAGAGTTAGGCGATAGATATATGAAGATGAATTCATTACGAAGATGAAAAAGTGGGGCTCAAAATAGCAAGGCATTCAACGGTTTTTTGTCGGCGTCTGGTGTCCGCGGCACTTTTGGACGTGAGCCGAAAACGGAGATGTACTCGTATGTACTGGAATGTTTCAAAAGTTTAGACAAACGACTCATGACAGTAGTTCCACGAAAAGTTTTCACTATCAAAAAAATGAGAATAGCGTATTAAGTACACACTACTTGATAAAGCTGTGACAACAACTCTCGGATAATTCCACACAACTTTCTACAAATAAGTTCCATATGAATGAATATTTGAAATTTTTATTGTGTTTTCGTGTTTTCACGGAATTCTGTGCGTGGGATGGAAAATGGAAGAAAAAATTCACCTAGAAGCTTTTACTTTCATAAGTTATTTCGATAAATCGTTGAGAAGTTATTTCAAAAGTCATGATAATAGTTTATCAAGTGTCGTGATGGCGACTAGAAATATCTCGAAACCCTTCTTTTTACATGACTAACTTGGCGTCATCGGGAATGCGCTGCGGGACGGTCCCGGTGACCGGAGCAGACACATCCTCCATCAGATCCTTCGTTTTGTATGGGCTGGTCTGAAACAGCTGAATTGCATGATGAGCTTTGTACTACAAGAGTCGAAAGTATACTATAGTGGTGTAAAGACCCAAGTGGCTCAAGTATACTATAGTGGTGTAAAGACCCAAGTGGCTCAAGTATACTATAGTGGTGTAAAGACCCAAGTGGCTCAAGTATACTATAGTGGTGTAAAGACCCAAGTGGCTCAAGTATACTATAGTGGTGTAAAGACCCAAGTGGCTCAAGTATACTATAGTGGTGTAAAGACCCAAGTGGCTCAAGTATACTATAGTGGTGTAAAGACCCAAGTGGCTCAAGTATACTATAGTGGTGTAAAGACCCAAGTGGCTCAAGTAGTGTAAGTTATCTTGTTATGAGGCGATCTGTTAACAAATACACACAGAACATCAAGGTGTGTTCATCAAGATCGTGGGGATGCGCTTGACTGCAAGCATGTTCTCAAAGGTGCTTACTCGGAGCTTGGTCTTACTAGGGCTTCCTCGTGACACGGTCTGGACAGGAGTTACCCAGAGAAAAGTCTGGACCATAGCTAACCATGGTGTGTTGGAAAACTTTTTTCGGGAGTGTTACCGGGCGACCGGAGAGGGGAGAGGGAAAGTCATTAAAATTTTCGTAAGTCTTCTGGATTCATTTAATCTTCCATTCCGCTGAAGCTGGAGTTTGACATTCGACATTTTGTACACTTACGAAAATTCGGTTTTCATTCAACTCCATTATATTTTCTGCACCATTTAATTCTATTCTAGGGGACGACGGACGACCGATACAAATTTTCACAAGTTAGGTGAGCTATGATCTGGACTATGTTTACTCGGAGCTTGGAGGTCTACCTCGAGGAATGATCTGGACAAGACTTAATCAAAGTAAAATATGGACAGGGCTTACTCATAGCTTGGACTGGACAAGGCTCACTCGAATTCAATTTTGAAATGGGTTATCTCTAACTAGTGTTTTTGTGAAAGACCAAAAATAGCACAACTCGACCAACTTGCTGCATGTTTTTGTCTTTTTCTTTGACAACCACACTTAGAGGCTCTCTTGCTGTCTTCAGTCCCTTTTCCGTGGATGGCAACTTCAGATTGCTTGGACGACTTCTCACCTGCAAAAACTCTACGTGAAGTCCTTGTTTTCCAATTTCTTTCGTCAATTGTTGTTCTACAATACGATCGTCTACCGGAAGTTTCGAAAGGAAAGCCCTTTTCGAGTTACTTTGTATCTCAATTTTCAAACACCCTATTCTGTCGCTATTTGTGTTTAATACCACAATCACATTTTTAGGGTGCCCTTACTCTTCGTTACTTTTTCATTTTGGTTCTAGACGTTCTTTGATGGAAGTCAGAAGCAGCCTGATCCCCAGTCTATAAGACTCTTCAAAATTTTGATTATAATAGACATGAAGAACCTGAATTTCAGCCGGGCCCTTCCTTCCATTCTCGCCTCTAGCTGTTTTCTGCTTGACAGGTGAGAGGTCACCAGAACCAGAACATTCCTCTTCTTGCATCGCTCTTAAATTGCTTTTTTACTAGAGCAGTAACATAACCCACAGGTTATATATCACAGAAAAGCTGACAGGTGTAGCTCAGATATACTTTCAAGCTGTAACTCACAAGGTAACTTATTCGTTATGAAATGTCTTGCGCTTACTACTCCAAAAACAATTATTCAAATTTTATGATGTTCCATCATTTAGAAATTGGTTCCTGGTTTGAAAACGGTTTTTTTAAAGAAGGACACGCCTTCAAAACATTTTTAGATAAGAGTCCAGAGAGACTTAGAGAACACCGGGGAAGACCTAGTAGAAAGCAATTTAGACCCATATGATACCCAAAGAAAACCTAGGAAGATTCGGTGGATTTCAAAAAGCAGACCCATAAAGAAGCAGAAGGTATATAATTAGACTAAGTACAGCAGGAGCAGAGGAGATACGAGATAAAACTGGAGGGAACGTAAATTTTCCAAACCTTGCTGTTTCTTCGTGTTTCTTCTTGATATTCTCCGGTAGACGGGAAGACTTTGGGACTTGGAAGCTTCGCGCCGTTTTTCTAAACCATATTTAACAAAATAAATAAATCGATGAACATTGGTCGGCACAAACTTCCTGTAACTAAAAGGAGGCATCAAATCAAATATTCAGAAAAATTCAAATTATCATTTCGTCGTTAAGAAAGTAATGCCAAGTGATGATATACGTGTGGACAGGGTCGGCGACTTCTTCGATGACGACGCTCTTCTCCCTTGCTTGCTGCTGCTGCTGCTCTTTCTCTGTCGCATTGCGGAGGGCCATCGAAACTTTAAAAAAGTCTCGCTGCTCTTCAACATGAAAGTTTTCAAAAGTATTTAAAAAAAGACATGGACCGAAAACAAGAATAGAAAGAGAAAGCGCAGAGATAAAAAGATGCCAGTAAAGCGTGGAAGATTCCGGTCGGGGTACACTAATAATGTGCGCGATAATAGTGAGAAAGGGTATCACGACTATTCACTCCCGGACAATTCACTCCTACGACAATTCACTCCGGAGCGAGCGTGCACACAACTTCACCGCTTGATATCTTTCACGAAGCTAGTTTTTGAAAAGAAAAACTTTACATTTTATTTTTGATAATCATTGAGCTTCACAAAAATTTTATTTTGTGAAAGTGTCCGTCGTCGGGAGTCGGGAGTGAATTGTCCGTCGGGAGTGAATTGTCCGGGAGTGAATTGTCCGGGAGTGAATAGTCATGGAACCGTGAGAAAGGTTCAAAATTCGACCCTTTAGGACATATCCATCCAAACAAGAAATTTTTGAGAAAAAAATTTTTTAAGGCAAGAATTAAACTCTTCCCACCATTGTACACACACTATCAGTGAGCCAGGAAGCAGCGAGTCATCTCAGCGGAGCACGCGAGGCAGTGACAATGCGTGAAAGATTGAGTAAAAGAGAAATACAGGGTGTGTCAAAAAGCTAGGTGGACGACTTTGTCATCTTGTAGTTTTTTTTTGTTAGTGGTAGTGCTCGTGTTTTTGTTGCTTGTATCTTATTCATAATTTATTCATAATTTCGTGTCATACCTTCATTTCCCACTTGTGATCATTATGGACTGGCCTTCTCGATTTGTGACTCTGCTCTACCTCGCCCTTCCTTCAAGGTTCTGGACTACTCCAGAACAGATTTTGAAGGACTCAGTCAATACTTAACCACTATTGACTGGGAGTCAGCTTTTGACAACTTTTATTCCATTGACGATCTTTACTCTCGCTTCCTTGATATACTAAAAAGCTCTCTTGCCCAATTCGTTCCTTTACGCGTTCCACGATCCGTCACAACTGCTTATCCTCCACACATTCAGAAGTTAATCGAATACCGTAATTTACTCTTCTTGAGTATTGAAATCCCAAGAGTTCGCGCATTATATGATAAATCCAGCAAGGATCTTCTCAAACAAATTGATAAATGGAATAGGCATTGTCAGAAAGTAAAACTGGTCAAGTCGCGTGACTTGTATAGACATATAGCCTCCTTGATCAAACCTAAGACCTGTCCTCCTCGTGTTCTCATTGACTCTTCGGGTGTTAATGTTCTCGACACATTTCAAAAATGTGATCTATTAGCGAAGGAATTTGTTTCCTCGTTTACTCTCGACGATGGACTGTCTCCCCCACTACTCGGTCCTTCCATTCAACAACAAGTAAGTGACTTTATTTGTTTTCCATCTACTGTAGCTCGGTTGTTATCAAAATTGAAAGGTACTTGCAGCACTGGTGCTGATGGGATTCCGCAAATAGTTTTCAAAAAATGCTCAAAATCTCTCGCTCTTCCATTAGCACATATTTATAACTTCTCTTTATCTCTCGGTGTTGTACCTGAAATTTGGAAGCATTCTTTGATCACTGCCATTCCTAAATCTGGTAAAGACCCTTCTCTTTCATCGTCTTACAGACCCATTTCTATTCTTTCTCCAGCTTCAAAGGTTATGGAACGGGTTATCAGGTCTATTATAATAGAGCACGTTTCTCATTTTGAGATACTCCCCTCAAGTCAACACGGTTTCCGGGCGGGCGCTTCCATAGTTACAAATTTACTCTCATGTGAAAATGATTGGACGAAGGCTCTAAGTGCAGGACTCTCCACCGATGTGATTTATATAGATTTCTCTCGTGCATTTGACACAGTATGTATAAATAAATTGTTAAGAAAATGTACTCATTTCGGTATACCGAGTTTAGTTATAACTTGGTTGAAGTCGTTCCTAACAGATAGAGAATTTTCCGTTCGTATGAGCGACACCTTATCAACTCCACATCCTGTTACATCCGGTGTCCCACAAGGGTCTGTATTGGGACCCTTCCTCTTTGTCTTATACATATCCGACTTGAATCAAGTTCTTTCTTCATTCACTAACGTTCGATATCAAGCATATGCTGATGACATAAAGTTGTATCTGTCTTACAACAAGAATAACATGACAGAACGTTGTCTTGAACTTCAAGCTTCTCTAGATGAAGTATCATTCTGGTGTACTTCCAACCAATTATCTCTCTCTACCTCTAAAACAGTTCATTTACATATCGGGTCTACGGCACTTACTCCTACCTATTACATAGACAATACTGCTTTGGAGTGTGTGAGTCGAGTTCGTGATCTAGGTGTACAAATAATCCCTTCTCTTCGGCGTAATATCACTATATCTGACCGAGTATCTAGAGCTAATTCTGCTCTATATTCAATGTTAAGAGCCGTGAACATCAATGATGCCTCTATCTTGGTGAAATGCTTCAAAATTTATGTCATGCCTCATTTAGAATTTGCTTCAAGTTTCTGGAATCCGCACTTCAAAAAAGACGTCGAAGAAATAGAGAAAGTTCTCAGGTCTTTCACGAGAATCGTATTCGCTCGCTGCTTTCCTAACTGTAGCTATCCTCACGGAAATACATCTTATAAAAGTAGACTCTCTAAGCTAGGTCTCATGTCTTTAGAAGAGAGACGAGTATATATGGATTTGACCATGGCATGGAAAATAATCAATGACAAAACCATCATTAAGAAACAACATTTTTTCCAAAGAACCAAAGAAACGCGAACTAATTCTCACGGAGTTTCAATAGAAGTAACGAAGAACAGTGCTAGGTACAATTCATTTAGTCTGAGAGTAGCCCGTTGGTTTTCTCGTGTACCAGAAATGCTTGACATAACTTCTTTCAAAATGTTCGTAGAACTGCTTAAAAATAATAATGTGATGAAAAACCTTGCCATTACGAACAAAGTTGACTGATTACAGCCTTTTGCGATTTTTGAACAACAGACGACGCAACAGCAATAGTTTTCACTCTTGAAATGAAATCTCGCTTCTGTTCATCATACGTTTATCCAAAGTCGAGATCTCGAAGTTCTTCACGGAGACATATATTTCCAATCATCATCGAAGATACCCTTGTTCATCCTACCCAAAAAGTCCAAACCATCAATTATTAATTCTTTGCCAAGGGCAGCCGATGGGAACCGGGGGACTTGGTCGGTGAGGAGCAGCTCCTCCACTGCTGATGCCCACTCAGTCAAACCAAGTACCGCTCAAGGTAGCCGCTCTCAAATCACTCGCCAAAGCTATCCTTCTGTACTCCTCCCGATCCAATCACGGCCTGGTCCACCGCTATCAAAAAACTCAAACATGCGGATTCGTCACCCGCATGTTCTCTCATCGATCTTGAACTCTGGAAACCGTTGGGCACCCAAGGCTCCCTAGCTCCCAAACTACCCTACAATTGCATTTTTCGAAATGTAGATAAAATATATATATAATGTTGCAAAAATACCTTAAAAAATCAGAATGATATCTCTTTTCGTTTTTCGGTAATGCTCTCTGATATGGACCGAGGTTACATTTTCTTTCTTTCTTCGGAAAGAGGTAGAGTAAAAGAGAGCGAGAGAAAAATATATACAGAGAGAACGAGAGAGTGAGAGAGAGACGTTGACTAAGCGCGAGAGGTTGAATGAGCGGCCTCCTCCCCTGATTCTCCACCAAGAAGGTGGACGTGGAAGTGGCGGAATTGAGTCGATGGCCATCGCGGCGAGAGACTGCACTTCGCTGCAATACCACTCTCTATCATTTTCAGCTAGATTTCTGTATATAAACCTGAATAATTGTTTTTTTTTCAATTTTTACACTTAAAATCTAGTTTAGGATGCGAAATCGAACCCAGCACTCTCATTTTCTGACTGGTAGTCTGAGAGAATTACCCTGCCTGAGCAGACAAGGCTATGACGAGTGGTTGTGCTATATGAAAGGCTCAAATGCCTTTCAGTCTTGTTGCAGAACTACTGTGATATCACAGTCAACTTCTGGAAACTTTTCACTCAGGACTGGTCCTAGCTGACTCGAAGACAATAATGCAAATGAATATATTTAGTAAAAATCATCCATATAACTATAAATACAACACAAACACTTTATTCATTGAAAATAGAAATTTCTACTCGAATTTCTGAACCAGAGAGAAAATGAGAGATGAAGAAAGAGTGCACAACTACAAGAGGAGTCTAAACTAAAAATTAGAGGAAATTTAGTTAACCCATTATCGATTCATATTGATTAACGCTCCTTTTCAATTCTGTCATTTTCGATCAACTTCATTTTCTATTTCTCTGTGGAAAAATTGAATCATTGCACAGCATAAAAACCTCGGATAAAGTGAGTGCTTTCTGTTGCAAAGATTGAGATCGAGCAAATGTTGTTGCTTTTGATTGCATTGGTGGCGATCTCGATTAATCCTATGCATGTCTCCCCTGTAATACTCCCATCCCTTCTCATTTTGGTTTTCATCGAAAAGAAGAGACGCCGCTTCGGTTTTCGCTCTCCATTGGGCCAATTTTCGCCCTTTTCATTGACAATTAACAAACTATATCCTCTCCTCGTTAGAAATACGTTCATACATATCTGTTCTACCTAATCTATCTCCCTCCCTCTTTTCCTTTGCTTTATTTTTTGAAGTTTTACCTTCTCTTACTCTCTCCATCCCTCTCTACCTCTTTTTCTCCGTCTCTCTCTATACCATCTCTCTGTCTCACGAGTCAAGAATTCTATCAACTTTCTTCCCTGTATTTTTTGTTGGTTTTTTCTATCATTTTTCTAATCTCATTATAATCTTTTTCGTTCACTCTTGAATGTCGTACTTGAAAGAGTTTTTTGCGGCCACTTCACAATAATTCGCACTAACAGAAAAGCGTACGTTTTTTTTTAATTCGCTGAAACGTTGAAAAGAAAATTCCTTTGTATTCTGAACTGGTGAAAAACATTTCAGATTTCATTGAGATTTTCTTTTCGGTCAATAAAATGTTTTGGAAGATCAAAACAACTCATGTATGCTACGATTTTTCTTTTTTCTATGCTACGAGACCATGAGAGCGAGCAGCAATCCACTTACAGTATATAGTTTAAATTCAGACATGAGACATTCTCAAAAATTCTTACTTATCATTCTAGACTGGTTTTTCTTAGTTACTAATGACATTCTCCTCGCGAACTCTTCGGAGCCACAACAGAAGGTTAAAGAAGCTAGGAAGTTTACTAAGAATCTTCCTCGCGAAGCCCCAGTTGCTCGTTTCCCTGTCCAAGTACCCTCATTTACTAAGAATCTTCCTCGCGAAGCCCCAGTTGCTCGTTTCCCTGTCCAAGTACCCTCATTTTTAAACCCTGTCTGTAAATAATTCAAGCGATAGCGATCGAAGTGAATAAATATTCAGAAGATGGAGAGAGAAGAGATTGAGCACGGTTAATTACTGTTGTTAAGCTAATTCACAAAAGTGTGTTTCGCCGGATCTACTTAACTTCAAGCTAGATCAGACCAAAATACATTTATTAATTTGTCATAGAAAAATAGGAAGTGGTAAAAAGCCAAGTTGTCCGAGCAGCCAGAGTACGCATAGTCTAGCTGGAAATGAATTAGACCCGCTTCGTTCCAGCTCAGACAGACTTTCATGCTCTCTAAGTGAAGCTCTTCAAGAATAGACTACATAAATGGTAAATTTTATGTTTTCCTTGAGCAACAAAGCCACATTTTCAATTTTTTATGTGAGTGAGGAGGCAAACCTCACGATATCACTCAACCTCACGATATCACTCAACCTCACGATATCACTCAACTAAAACAAATGTAATGAAAAAGTCTCGAATAACAAAAAAGTTACGCTTAAATTGTATCCATATATGTACATGAGTTAATTATACGTCCTTGTGAATTATGTTTATAATTAATATTTACAGAAGAGAAGAGAAAACTATCTATTTTTAAGAAACATTTTCGTGTCCCTACTTATTTTTCTAGAAACTTTCGAAAAGAGAGAATTGAGATGAACAAACCTTTGAATGATCTCATTTTAAGTCTATAGACTCATGTAATAATAATAATAATAATCATGTAAATACATATAAGTTCAGACCTGTTCGTTTCTTGCTCGCTGACTCTGAGAGAGTCTTTTGGGTACGGTTCCGGGTGGCTCGCCCTTCTCTTCCTCCAGTGATCCTCGCTCTTCCGCTCGAGTTTCGTGCACCTCAGAAAACTCGTCAGCAAACACAAAACTGTTTCAACGCTTTGGATCAGCTACTGCAGTGTGCAGCAGCCAAACTGCTGAGAAATGAAGTTTGGCTGCTGCAAAGGAGACGGCCTGTTGCTAAACTCGTGTGCGGAGGCCTACTCGCTGCACAACTTTCATGCAGCAACTTCTCTGCTCCGAAATACCTTTGCGGCAACTGGCATGCTGCGAAATTCATGTGCAGTAGTTCAGCTGCCACAAAATATATGAAAAGCAGTTGAGCTGCTGCAAAAATAATGTGCAGCAGCCGGCCTGCTGGACAAAAAATCTCTTTCGGATGCTCTCAATATTGCAATCTGCTTCTCAAGTTCACCTTTACCAGAAGGAGTTGTGCTCCGGCCAATTCACTGCCAACTGCCTTAAGTTGGTCTGTCCCGTCCAGTTCTCCTTCACAGTGGTCCGTTTCCTGTCAGCACTTTTTTGAGCAGTTCAGTTTTCCTAATTTTTTTAATAGGGGAGTTTTCTCGTACATCTCTTACCAAGTCTGTATTATTTAGATCATTTAACAACTTACCATCAAATTTCACCAGAAGCATTTTTATAATGAAAAAAGAAAGCCTATTGTTTGAGTATTTTTCGAGTATTAACAACATATTTATTGATTGAACAAAAAGAGCTGACTGTGTCTTCCACATCTTCAGAGGTCGGAGCGGCGGGCACTCGAACCATTTCCGCTTCTCAAGAGAAAATTACTATAAATGGCTGAGCTGCTGCTTTCAGGACTGCTTTTAAGACTTCTTCGAAGGTCGTGTTCATGCTGCCACCGTGCACAAAGGACACACACTCGTGCGTACACTCGTTCTCGCCACCACAACAGCCACCGTACCCCGAGAGCTCATACTGTGAATGTGCGGCGCCCTCTCGGCGCCGCCGACAAACTCATCACAATTGAGGTCTCAGGGAACGATGTGTGCAGATTACAGTGAAAAAGGGGAATCAAACGGGTTGTGGGCGACGTGTCAATATACTTTAAATTTTAGGTGTTCAACGATACCCAGCACTTTCTTCCTTTTTCTATTAATGCTAACCGTTAGTAAGAGTATTTTAGGAACAAAGTATATCTTTTGAAGCCTTGAGAATACACATTCAGTAAGAAACACTTGGGTGATTTTTAAAAACTTTTAATGGGAACGATAGAGCAAAGTAAGTTTCCAGAATCAAGAAAGACGGAAGTATGGACCGACTTTACTGGGGAGAGAGAGAGAGAGAGAGAGAGAGAGAGAGAGAGAGAGAGAGAGAGAGAGAGAGAGAATAGAGAGGAGAAAGAAGAAGTTAGAAGGCGAGAGAGAAAGAGATTATTTTTTATTATACTTGACATGTTCAAGAAAATTCTTCGCGACGGATAACCTAGATTTTAACTCTGAGAATTCTTAGATTGGAAGGCTAACACGTTTTTAAAAGAAGACAGAAGATACAAGCAATTAGAGAAGAAAGGTATAATATAATTGAATTGGAAAAGACGCTGAAAACAAAGGTTGAGAGAAATTGAGAAAGCATATCCGAACGGATACAAAAACCGAGCAGCAACCGAACACTATTCACGACAGTGAACTGTGCTAGAGCGCCCTTTCCCCCTAACCCCTCTACCTTTACTCTTTTACCAATACTTTAGTTTAGCTCTTGCACCCACTTTTTCCAGTCTTCTTCTTCCTGTATACTCCGTGGTTCTCCTTTTGAGGGAGGGGTTTTCTTTTCTCTCTATCCCTGCTCCCTCTCTTCTTTTCAACTCCTTTCGTTACTCATTTCAGCACTTTTCTCCACTCTTGAAAAAGGTCTCAGAAATTCTACACTCACCGGTCATTGCATGACAGAACTCCTGCGGAAAAAATTGGGGGCATCGATGAGAAAGAGACATGAGAGAGGAGAGTGTAGGCAAAAAAAGAGAAAGACGGGAGGAAGAGAAAAAAAGGCAAAGAAACAAAAAAAGAGAAATGAAGAAATTGAAGAGAGAAAGAGAGGTGAGGAAAAAAGAAGAAAAAGACTGAAATGAAAAAAGAAGGGAAAGAAACAACAAAAAAAAGAGAAAAAGAGACAGAGAGAGACGTTTTAAAACACGATATTACAAAAGATATTAAACCGGATCCTACTAAAGATATGAATACATGAAAGCGTGAACGTGAATTTTAGAGAGAAAAAAAACATTTCTAGAAAACAAGAGAACCCTTGGTTTGCTGTCAAGGAATAAGAAAGTGAATACTGAGGATCATCTTGTCTTAAATTTTTCGATTTTTTGGAAGAATAAATTATAACCACTTTGCTTGTGATGCCTGAAGAATACAGAATACTTCGTATGAGTTTTATGCTCCCCAGAAGTTCAATAATATCATACGCTATTGCATTGTCTTCATATTTCCTCCTTCAAGCGTGAAGATTCTCATTAAAACACAATTTGTATTATTAGAACGTAAGAATTTCTCATTTAAACAATTTAATGGGCTGATAAAATTCTAAACAAATTTTTCAGTTGAATGAAAAAGATCAAGTATCTTTTTACAAGATTTGGAGATTTTTAGATCGCTTCTCTTCAAACGATAAAAGAGCCGAGGGTCCAAGAACCCGTCCTAGTCTCTCACCGCCCTCCCACACATTGCTACCACTGGAGTAGGACCGACCAATCACTCGCAAGTTCTTTCCGTAATCAACGTGGACCCCTTTCGACCTCATGTTTCCCCTCACATGGAAGATCCCTTCCTTATATGTACATACCTTACCACGCATTTTCCATGCGTAATAAACTCAAACTTGAACTCATTTTTTTATATTTCATAACATTTTTTATATTTGAAAAATGAGATGAAATGAAAATCCGAGTTTAAAGAAGCGCCTTCATACGACTATATCTGTGAAACCTCCACCACATAGGAGCTAGCATTGAAAGAAAATAAAGGAGGAGAGATATGACAAAAACTTTTCCAGGAGATAGTATGACGTAGAAAAACTTAGAGACAGAAAACTTGAAAAATTCAGAGATGATGGATAATTATTACGACAGGAGGGTTGGAATCGAGTAGGAAGCATCAAAGAAAATCTAAAAAACACCTTTCACTTGTTTCGAATGTGACAAATGATTGAACTATCGCACAGAAAAAAGCTAGTCCGCCGGGCGGGATCGAACCCAGACCATCTCGACTCAAACCGGGAGCGCGTGTTACCATTACACCACGGGGACGCATTGCTATTCCGTGCGATAGTGTTATATGAAAGGGGGGCGTCACTGCGTTTAAAGTGTGTAACTTAGAATTTGAAGATGTTTCGAATATCATAAAATTCTTAATTTACTTCGACACCAGAGAAAGTTTTGTTGTTTTTTTTTGGTAGAAAGAACAAAAAGCAAGAATTTGAGAGATAACTTACAAATAAACAAAAGAATTAATAATCAAACATAATATACTGGGCGTAATATAAAAGGAGAAATACGGGTGTTATTTTTTTAATGCGGCAACACTATAAGAGAGCATTTAGCGATAATCAGAAAGTTGGACGAGAAGCATTTCGGAATTATAATTACAAATGAAAAAAAGAAAGTGCTCTATAAAAAAGGACCACGGAAAGGATGTGGTTTGAGAACGAATAAAAAGTATGAAATTTCGTGAAAAGCTCAAGGATTTATTCGGAGAAAAGAGAACTTTTGAATAATACAGAATACGGAAACAATTCATCAGATGCGAGCTTTCAAAAGTATTCGGGAAGCTGCGACTTCAGAAGAAGAAGAAGAAAACAGTCAAGGATGAAAAATAAAGGCCTGAGTAGCATGACAGTGCAATAGAGGAAAATACAGATAGCTGTAATGAGAGAATAACAAGAAAATGGTACGAACTTTATCATACCGTATGAAAGTCATCAAAGATCACAATGTACGTAAAGAGTAGTGGCAATGTAGAAATGAGAGATTAGATTGAGACAGAGAGAGAGAGAAAGAGAGAGAAGTCAGGAGGAAAAATCTGCAGAGAAAAAGAGGAGAAAGAAAGAGAGCAAAGAGGAAAAAAGATTGAAAGGCTGCAAAAGTTCCAACAAAAAGGGTTAAAAACGAGGGCAAGAAAAGAGACAAAAAATGGAAACAGAGATTTCCTAGAAAATCTCTGTTTTCATTCTTTCTCAAATGAGTGAGACAGAAAATTTTAACGTTTGATGCTGAAAATTTTTTTTCATTCACTTACTTATTGATTCATTAGAGAAAATATTTTTCAAATTAGATAATATAAAAAGAGAATAAAAAATAAAAACAAAGCAGTGAAAAAGAGAGGAAGATTGACTGAAAAGCTACTCAGGCTTACAAGTAAGGAGAGAAACAACATAATGTCAAATGTGTCTGTTAGCGATCCAAAAATGTGGTCGCTATGTGCCTGCGGAAGCCTCAATGAGATTGAGAGGAAAGAAAAGAATATCGAGAGAGAGAGATAGAGATAGAGATAGAGAGAGAGATAGAGAGAGAGAAAGAGAGAAATATATATAAAGAGAGAGAGGAAGGGAGAAATAGGTAGTAAGATAGAGAGAGAGCGTGAGAGAATGATGTACAAACAGAAAAGGACATAGAGAGAAGGAAAGATAGAGAAAGAGAGAGCTGAAGAAAGAGGTAGAGCAGGGAAGATAGGCGAGAGAGAGAGAGGAAGTTAAGAAAATAGAATAAAACGGAGAGGTCTGAGGTACAATTTGAGGAACGAAATAAACATAAGGGAGAAGTATTTCTGAATTAAAAAGAGATAACATATGAAGTAGAAAATATAGAGACATAGGAAAAAAGATAGAAAGAGAGAAAAATAGGAAGAGAGAGAAAGAAAGAGGGATATTTAGATCGAGAAAAAGAAAGAGAGAATAGGAGAGAGCGAGTGTTTGAGAGGACTATAGAGAGGAGAGAAAGAGATAATAAGAAAAAGAAAGAGGAAGAATAGAGAGAACTAAGGGAATAGAGAAAACACGAAAAAAAGAGAGAGAAACGAAAATGTAGTATGTGGCATAAGAACAGAAAAGCCCCATTGGGGCTTTCCTGCGGCCCCAAACACCAATTCTTTCTAGCTTTTTATTAAGAACATTCTTTGATCTTTCCCGGCCTCTTTCCTCGGATTGAAACACGTATAAATTTTGTACGTGCCTCAGTTAAAGTTCAAACACCTTGACCCATCAACAGAATAAGCAATTTATTACTTATAACCCAACTCTAAAAAAAGTACAAGTTTGTATTTGTTGATGTTTTAGAAGGGTTTTTACAGAATTTTCTCTCGCAAAAAGCATTATAATGAATGTTTAAATATTTATTATATAAAAATAAATCCAGCATCAGGAAAATAAGTATTAGTCTCTCTCTCTCTCTCTCTCTCTCTCTCTCTCTCTCTCTCTCTCTCTCTCTCTCTCTCTCTCTCTCTCTCAGTCTCTCAAACTCTGACTCTCTTTCCGTCATGACCCTTCAGCTACTTCGTTTATCTTTTCCTTTTCTCTACTTCACTCTCCTTCTTCATTTGCTTCCTTTCTCTCGTCTAATTTTCTCAAGTTCCTAAATTTCCCCTCAAAATGCTTTTCTTTGAGCCGATTCCTTTTTTGAGATTCTTATCATTCGAATAAAATAAAAAATTTCGCCACTCTGAAATACATTCTGGAATTTGAGCAAATAAATTGTTAGATAAAAAATAAAAAAATAAAAAAAAATAGTTTAAATATAATTTGTTATGAAAACTAATTTTTTTAAGTAGCATTTGAAGCTGGGACGGCAGAACTGGAAGCTTCAATTTATCACAATCAACCCAGAACTTCAGAATGAATTAAACTAACTAAGCCCAATAGATTAGAAAGCAAGACCGGAATCTTAACTAAAAATTTCTTATTGAAAAGAACAACTCACCTATTTGGTCAATCCTTGCTCTAAATATACAAGTATCATACTCATCATTGACAATTCAGAGCAAAGGCGGCGAAACCCGACTACCTCAACCACTTATCATGAATCTGGATTTGAAAAAAAAAACAAAAATTCAAGTTTAACTTCTCCCAGAAAAATGATTCGGAACCAATCCAATAGAACTACTTTCCAAGTCAGTATGTGTTTCAATCGATGGGTTTTCGTATGCACTCTGTGCCGCCACAATTGCAGAACTTTTCTCATGCCGTTTGTCATCTCGTGCCCTTTACATATACATTCGCTTTCTAGCCTCCACTGAAACTCTCTTTTTTTCTACCTCTCTCCCTCTTGTCTAACTTTTTTCTCTCTCAAACTCTCTTTTCCTCTCTCTCTCTCTCTCTCTCTCTCTCTCTCTCTCTCTCTCTCTCTCTCTCTCTGTATCTCGTTCTCACCTCTTACCCCCTTCCATTTGCCTACTTCTATATTTTAAACTCTCTCTCCCTCTCTTTCTCTCTCTCTTTCTTTCTCTCTCTCTCTCTGGCTTATGCTCTCGTGCAAAATTACTTTCGAACAATGACTCACTCTCCAAGTCGATTGATTCAGATGGAAAGAGTCGATGGAAATTCAGTAAACCTGTAGAAAGAAGCCCACAACACAGCGGATGAGAGTGTGGTTTTCTCGAGAAGCATCCAAAGCGACTCTGGTGCACATTGATGGCGTTGGGAATGGGGAGTGGATACGGAGCCCAGGGTCTCCCCCCCCCCCCATCACTTCTACATAGACTGAGAGTAGGAGAAGAGGAGCCAAAGGGGAGCGAAGGGAGAGCAGAAGGGAGGAGGGAGTGAGAGAGAGGAGCAACCAGCCGGAGGAAAAACAGCGGGGAGAGAGAAACTATGGGCGGAGTCTCTCTCTATTTCTCTCCCTCTCGCTTACCATGTTCTCTATTTTTATACCTCTTGCCTCACTCCCGTGCAATCGTAGAGTGAAAGAGTAAGTTGAACTGCGTGGATGATAGATGGTGTGAGGAGTTGAGAAATACGAAGAATCAGAGAACGAGCAAAAGTGTTCGTGTTTTTTGAGAGTGCAAAGAAAGTAAGGAAAAAACAAGGGAACATTTAGGAAAAAGGAAAAAGATGAAGCGAAACGAGGAAACGAACACCGGAGGCTGGCACGAATGAAAAAACGGTCACTGGGTCAGTGGAAGAATGGGACCACATGGATAGGAAGAGTAGAGAACATTCAAAGAGAGAGAGAGAAGACGCGTAATCGAGAGGAAGCTGAAGAGAAAGGAAAAGAGAGAGAAAGAAAGGCAGGAGAAGATAAAGCGACAGTGAGAGCAGAAAAGGTAAGATTGAATTGAGAGAAAGACGAACGGAGAAAACACGAAAGGTGAAGGATCGTACTCAAGAAAAGTTACAAAGTTAGCCAACAAACAGAGCCGTGGTTTGTACAGAGAGAGACCATAGGAAGATCTTTTGATTTCGCGTAAGTCATACTTTGTTTTCGAATATTCTGAGAAGAAGAGATTGTGTGTTTCCTTATCCCCAGTTACCGCTTCGAGGAAAGGATGCAGCCTTTTTTTAACACAAAATAGGTAAATATTGAAAATCATTAAGCACTTTACATATATAGATAGATAGATAGATAGATAGATAGATAGATAGATAGATAGATAGATAGATAGATAGATAGATAGATAGATAGATAGATAGATAGATAGATAGATAGATAGATAGATAGATAGATAGATAGATAGATAGATAGATAGATAGATAGATAGATAGATAGATAGATAGATAGATAGATAGATAGATAGATAGATAGATAGATAGATAGATAGATAGATAGATAGATAGATAGATAGATAGATAGATAGATAGATAGATAGATAGATAGATAGATAGATAGATAGATAGATAGATAGATAGATAGATAGATAGATAGATAGATAGATAGATAGATAGATAGATAGATAGATAGATAGATAGATAGATAGATAGATAGATAGATAGATAGATAGATAGATAGATAGATAGATAGATAGATAGATAGATAGATAGATAGATAGATAGATAGATAGATAGATAGATAGATAGATAGATAGATAGATAGATAGATAGATAGATAGATAGATAGATAGATAGATAGATAGATAGATAGATAGATAGATAGATAGATAGATAGATAGATAGATAGATAGATAGATAGATAGATAGATAGATAGATAGATAGATAGATAGATAGATAGATAGATAGATAGATAGATAGATAGATAGATAGATAGATAGATAGATAGATAGATAGATAGATAGATAGATAGATAGATAGATAGATAGATAGATAGATAGATAGATAGATAGATAGATAGATAGATAGATAGATAGATAGATAGATAGATAGATAGATAGATAGATAGATAGATAGATAGATAGATAGATAGATAGATAGATAGATAGATAGATAGATAGATAGATAGATAGATAGATAGATAGATAGATAGATAGATAGATAGATAGATAGATAGATAGATAGATAGATAGATAGATAGATAGATAGATAGATAGATAGATAGATAGATAGATAGATAGATAGATAGATAGATAGATAGATAGATAGATAGATAGATAGATAGATAGATAGATAGATAGATAGATAGATAGATAGATAGATAGATAGATAGATAGATAGATAGATAGATAGATAGATAGATAGATAGATAGATAGATAGATAGATAGATAGATAGATAGATAGATAGATAGATAGATAGATAGATAGATAGATAGATAGATAGATAGATAGATAGATAGATAGATAGATAGATAGATAGATAGATAGATAGATAGATAGATAGATAGATAGATAGATAGATAGATAGATAGATAGATAGATAGATAGATAGATAGATAGATAGATAGATAGATAGATAGATAGATAGATAGATAGATAGATAGATAGATAGATAGATAGATAGATAGATAGATAGATAGATAGATAGATAGATAGATAGATAGATAGATAGATAGATAGATAGATAGATAGATAGATAGATAGATAGATAGATAGATAGATAGATAGATAGATAGATAGATAGATAGATAGATAGATAGATAGATAGATAGATAGATAGATAGATAGATAGATAGATAGATAGATAGATAGATAGATAGATAGATAGATAGATAGATAGATAGATAGATAGATAGATAGATAGATAGATAGATAGATAGATAGATAGATAGATAGATAGATAGATAGATAGATAGATAGATAGATAGATAGATAGATAGATAGATAGATAGATAGATAGATAGATAGATAGATAGATAGATAGATAGATAGATAGATAGATAGATAGATAGATAGATAGATAGATAGATAGATAGATAGATAGATAGATAGATAGATAGATAGATAGATAGATAGATAGATAGATAGATAGATAGATAGATAGATAGATAGATAGATAGATAGATAGATAGATAGATAGATAGATAGATAGATAGATAGATAGATAGATAGATAGATAGATAGATAGATAGATAGATAGATAGATAGATAGATAGATAGATAGATAGATAGATAGATAGATAGATAGATAGATAGATAGATAGATAGATAGATAGATAGATAGATAGATAGATAGATAGATAGATAGATAGATAGATAGATAGATAGATAGATAGATAGATAGATAGATAGATAGATAGATAGATAGATAGATAGATAGATAGATAGATAGATAGATAGATAGATAGATAGATAGATAGATAGATAGATAGATAGATAGATAGATAGATAGATAGATAGATAGATAGATAGATAGATAGATAGATAGATAGATAGATAGATAGATAGATAGATAGATAGATAGATAGATAGATAGATAGATAGATAGATAGATAGATAGATAGATAGATAGATAGATAGATAGATAGATAGATAGATAGATAGATAGATAGATAGATAGATAGATAGATAGATAGATAGATAGATAGATAGATAGATAGATAGATAGATAGATAGATAGATAGATAGATAGATAGATAGATAGATAGATAGATAGATAGATAGATAGATAGATAGATAGATAGATAGATAGATAGATAGATAGATAGATAGATAGATAGATAGATAGATAGATAGATAGATAGATAGATAGATAGATAGATAGATAGATAGATAGATAGATAGATAGATAGATAGATAGATAGATAGATAGATAGATAGATAGATAGATAGATAGATAGATAGATAGATAGATAGATAGATAGATAGATAGATAGATAGATAGATAGATAGATAGATAGATAGATAGATAGATAGATAGATAGATAGATAGATAGATAGATAGATAGATAGATAGATAGATAGATAGATAGATAGATAGATAGATAGATAGATAGATAGATAGATAGATAGATAGATAGATAGATAGATAGATAGATAGATAGATAGATAGATAGATAGATAGATAGATAGATAGATAGATAGATAGATAGATAGATAGATAGATAGATAGATAGATAGATAGATAGATAGATAGATAGATAGATAGATAGATAGATAGATAGATAGATAGATAGATAGATAGATAGATAGATAGATAGATAGATAGATAGATAGATAGATAGATAGATAGATAGATAGATAGATAGATAGATAGATAGATAGATAGATAGATAGATAGATAGATAGATAGATAGATAGATAGATAGATAGATAGATAGATAGATAGATAGATAGATAGATAGATAGATAGATAGATAGATAGATAGATAGATAGATAGATAGATAGATAGATAGATAGATAGATAGATAGATAGATAGATAGATAGATAGATAGATAGATAGATAGATAGATAGATAGATAGATAGATAGATAGATAGATAGATAGATAGATAGATAGATAGATAGATAGATAGATAGATAGATAGATAGATAGATAGATAGATAGATAGATAGATAGATAGATAGATAGATAGATAGATAGATAGATAGATAGATAGATAGATAGATAGATAGATAGATAGATAGATAGATAGATAGATAGATAGATAGATAGATAGATAGATAGATAGATAGATAGATAGATAGATAGATAGATAGATAGATAGATAGATAGATAGATAGATAGATAGATAGATAGATAGATAGATAGATAGATAGATAGATAGATAGATAGATAGTTAGATAGATAGTTAGATAGATAGTTAGATAGATAGTTAGATAGATAGTTAGATAGATAGTTAGATAGATAGATAGTTAGATAGATAGTTAGATAGATAGTTAGATAGATAGTTAGATAGATAGTTAGATAGATAGTTAGATAGATAGATAGTTAGATAGATAGTTAGATAGATAGTTAGATAGATAGTTAGATAGATAGTTAGATAGATAGTTAGATAGATAGTTAGATAGATAGTTAGATAGATAGTTAGATAGATAGTTAGATAGATAGTTAGATAGATAGTTAGATAGATAGTTAGATAGATAGTTAGATAGATAGTTAGATAGATAGTTAGATAGATAGTTAGATAGATAGTTAGATAGATAGTTAGATAGATAGTTAGATAGATAGTTAGATAGATAGTTAGATAGATAGTTAGATAGATAGTTAGATAGATAGTTAGATAGATAGTTAGATAGATAGTTAGATAGATAGTTAGATAGATAGTTAGATAGATAGTTAGATAGATAGTTAGATAGATAGTTAGATAGATAGTTAGATAGATAGTTAGATAGATAGTTAGATAGATAGTTAGATAGATAGTTAGATAGATAGTTAGATAGATAGTTAGATAGATAGTTAGATAGATAGTTAGATAGATAGTTAGATAGATAGTTAGATAGATAGTTAGATAGATAGTTAGATAGATAGTTAGATAGATAGTTAGATAGATAGTTAGATAGATAGTTAGATAGATAGTTAGATAGATAGTTAGATAGATAGTTAGATAGATAGTTAGATAGATAGTTAGATAGATAGTTAGATAGATAGTTAGATAGATAGTTAGATAGATAGTTAGATAGATAGATAGTTAGATAGATAGTTAGATAGATAGTTAGATAGATAGTTAGATAGATAGATAGTTAGATAGATAGTTAGATAGATAGTTAGATAGATAGATAGATAGATAGTTAGATAGATAGTTAGATAGATAGTTAGATAGATAGTTAGATAGATAGTTAGATAGATAGTTAGATAGATAGTTAGATAGATAGTTAGATAGATAGTTAGATAGATAGTTAGATAGATAGTTAGATAGATAGTTAGATAGATAGTTAGATAGATAGTTAGATAGATAGTTAGATAGATAGTTAGATAGATAGTTAGATAGATAGTTAGATAGATAGTTAGATAGATAGTTAGATAGATAGTTAGATAGATAGTTAGATAGATAGTTAGATAGATAGTTAGATAGATAGTTAGATAGATAGTTAGATAGATAGTTAGATAGATAGTTAGATAGATAGTTAGATAGATAGTTAGATAGATAGTTAGATAGATAGTTAGATAGATAGTTAGATAGATAGTTAGATAGATAGTTAGATAGATAGTTAGATAGATAGTTAGATAGATAGTTAGATAGATAGTTAGATAGATAGTTAGATAGATAGTTAGATAGATAGTTAGATAGATAGTTAGATAGATAGTTAGATAGATAGTTAGATAGATAGTTAGATAGATAGTTAGATAGATAGTTAGATAGATAGTTAGATAGATAGTTAGATAGATAGTTAGATAGATAGTTAGATAGATAGTTAGATAGATAGTTAGATAGATAGTTAGATAGATAGTTAGATAGATAGTTAGATAGATAGTTAGATAGATAGTTAGATAGATAGTTAGATAGATAGTTAGATAGATAGTTAGATAGATAGTTAGATAGATAGTTAGATAGATAGTTAGATAGATAGTTAGATAGATAGTTAGATAGATAGTTAGATAGATAGTTAGATAGATAGTTAGATAGATAGTTAGATAGATAGTTAGATAGATAGTTAGATAGATAGTTAGATAGATAGTTAGATAGATAGTTAGATAGATAGTTAGATAGATAGTTAGATAGATAGTTAGATAGATAGTTAGATAGATAGTTAGATAGATAGTTAGATAGATAGTTAGATAGATAGTTAGATAGATAGTTAGATAGATAGTTAGATAGATAGTTAGATAGATAGTTAGATAGATAGTTAGATAGATAGTTAGATAGATAGTTAGATAGATAGTTAGATAGATAGTTAGATAGATAGTTAGATAGATAGTTAGATAGATAGTTAGATAGATAGTTAGATAGATAGTTAGATAGATAGTTAGATAGATAGTTAGATAGATAGTTAGATAGATAGTTAGATAGATAGTTAGATAGATAGTTAGATAGATAGTTAGATAGATAGTTAGATAGATAGTTAGATAGATAGTTAGATAGATAGTTAGATAGATAGTTAGATAGATAGTTAGATAGATAGTTAGATAGATAGTTAGATAGATAGTTAGATAGATAGTTAGATAGATAGTTAGATAGATAGTTAGATAGATAGTTAGATAGAGGATGGCGAGTCCGTTCCTCCACGTGGTGCCATCGGAAACTGCTAACTCGTAAGAGTGAGCTAAGCTGAACGCGGACATCGACGCCAGGCCCGAGCGACAGGCCGGTCGGCAAATTCTTGTCGCAACTACATGGATCAAACATCTCCATGCTACAGGACGTCCCGCGGAAGCGACGCATGTTGGCCATGCCTCACCAACGTGAATAAAATGCGCGGGCAACTGGCCGACAGACGACCAAATCTCATATCGAGAAAATTCCGATTCGCCACCCTAAACATCGGCACACTGACCGGGCGCTGCCGTGAGCTAGCGGACCTTCTCAAACGCCGCGGAATCGATATCGCATGTGTTCAGGAGACGAGATGGAAAGGGCAGAAGTCACGAAACATCGGTGAAGGATATAAGCTAATCTATCATGTAATGACGAAGTTCAACGGGGTCGCCATCATAGTGATCTGAAGATCTTCAAAGCCGAGAAGCCGAAGTTCAACGTCACTCTGACCGCCTGATGTCTATTTCCATTGATGCCGACAACCGCCGTATCCAGATTTTCTCCGCATACGCCCCACAAACTGGATGTGATGAAGAGGATAAGGACAAGTTCGGGCAGGATCTACACGACCACGTTATGAACTGCCCCGCAGAAGATCTTCTGTTACTTGGAGGAGATCTCAACAGACATGTCGGAGGAGAAAGCAGCGGATACAGTTGTCACGGTGGAAAAGGATATGGGAATAGGAACAGCGATGGGTGCCGAATCCTCGACTTCGCAGAAGCAGCTGGTCTTGTCATATCCAACACCTTCTTCAAGAAGAGAATGAGCCAGATGATCACGTATTCCAGCGGCCTCAACGCAAGCCAAATAGACTTCATGCTGTTACGAAAACGAGACTTCCCGGCAGTGATCGACACGAAGGTGATTCCGTCCGAATGTCTCGCCCCTCACCACAAGCTGGTCATCACTGACCTGCGTGTCAACGTGAAGAAGAGAGTATAAGTAACTGGCCCGGCAACCATCAAATGATGGAAGCTTCAGGAATATAAATCAGCCGTCGTCACTGGTTTAAACTTCCCTGAAATCGACCCGGAAGACATAAACAGAACATGGGCCTCGCTTCGAGATTCTGCAACCGCCAACGCGAGAAGAGTTCTAGGAACGACGAAACCTGTACGCCGAAGAATCGACAAGCAGACATGGCTTTGGACAGACGAAGTGCAGCATGCAGTTCGAGCAAAGAAAGCGGCTTACAAGAAATGGTTCATCGAAAAGACAGACGAGAACTGGGAGGAGTACAAGGCTGCGAAAAAAGAAGCAAAGCGAACCGTAGCCTCCGCACGCTCTGAACATCATCGTGAACTTTACGAACGCTTGGACACGAAGGAAGGAGAGAAGACCATATATCGGCTAGCGAAAGCGAGGAAAAAGGTGACTCTTGACATCGAGCACTACAAATATGTCAAGACGAAAGACGGGCGAAGGCTGCAGAATACTACAGAGATCCTCCGACGCTGGCAACAGCACTTCGAAGAGATTTCAAATGTAGAATTCCCACATCCGGATGTTCCAGAAGGCCCGAAATTAGCTGGCCCAGTCTCAAGCATCACTTTTGCCGAAGTCTCGAAAGCCGTTTGCGCTATGAAGAGTTCCAAAGCCACAGACGAGCTACCAGCCGACTTATGGAACCGCGATCCCCTGGCTTACAGACTTCTCCAACGCGATATTGGAAACTGGTCGAGCACCCGCAGATTGGTTGACAAGTGTCATGGTCCCGATTTTCAAGAACAAAGGAGATCCAGCGAACTGTTCGAATTATCGACCGATACGCCTTCTTTGCCATACAATGAAAATTTTCGAACGTGTCCTCGAACAGCGCTTGCGAGAAATCGTCCAACTCCAACGCAACCAATAAGGATTCGTTAAAAGAACAGGCACTTCAGACGCTGTTTTCACTGCTCGCCAGCTGATGGAGAAACACAGGGAGAAGCAGCAACCACTCCATCTCGCTTTTCTCGATCTAGAGAAAGCATTTGACCGTGTACCACACGAGCTCATCATGTACGACCTTCGGGACCACGAAGTGGCTGAACTTCTAATTGATTGGGTCCGGCTACTCTACGTAGATGCCACGAGCAACGTTAGGTGTCCCGTCGGAATCTCGGATAGTTTTCCAGTGAGTGTGGGCGTACATCAAGGATCCGCGCCATTCCTCTTCATTCTTGTCATGGACACTATTACTCGTGAACTACAGGGTGACCTTGCATGGACCATCCTGTACGCGGATGACGTGTTCCTGACAGCTAAAACGAGAGAGGAGCTTCAGCAAAAAGTGCAGGCTTGGAGCAGCCGACTCAGTCAGTTTTGACTACGTCTGAATACCTCAAAGACGGAATACTTGGAAACAATACATCCGAAGACACCATCAAGGTAAACGGCGAAGAATTGACGAAGTCCACCTGCTTCCGCTACCTTGGATCGAACATCCAGACCAGCGGAGGCATCGACTCTGACGTGCTGTCACGTGTCAACATGGATGAAATGGAGAGATCTCACAGGCAGACTATGCGACCGAAAGATGCCTCTGCGCCTCAAGTCAAAGATATATCGGACAGTAGTGCGCCCCGTAGCTTTGTATGGAACCGGTTGCTGGCCAACTACGAGAACAGTTGAGCGACGTCTACAAACTATGGAAATGCGCATGATCCGTTGGATCATGGGAATCTCTCTCCGCGAGCACCTACCAAATGAGACCATAAGGAGAAGATTTGGCGTCACCCCCATCGGCGAGAAGATGCCCGAAAATCGGCTGAGATGGTTCGGCCATGTCACCAGAGCATCACCGGAAACTGTAGCCAGCACAGCCTACAATCTCGAAGTGGACGGCCGGCGACCGAGCGGGCGACCGAAGCAGCGATGGCAAGACACCATCAATGCGGACTTGAAAGCCAGTCATCTGAGCCCGAGAGATGCCCTCGAGGGAAAAAGTGGAGAAAGAAGATCCACAAAGCGGAGCCTGCCATCGCGGGACAACGCTAGGAAGAAGAAGAAGATAGATAGATAGATAGTTAGATAGATAGTTAGATAGATAGTTAGATAGATAGTTAGATAGATAGTTAGATAAATAGTTAGATAGATAGTTACAGTGCTGGACATAATGATAAGACACCCCTGATTTTTGATGATATCAGCCGAACGGTAAAGGTAAATGGAAAATTATGATTATCATATTTTTTTTCGCCTTCGAAAACCATAGTAGCCGTAGTTTAAAAAAACAAATTTTCTTAGTTCTCGAGAAAAACATTTTTTCAGGATTTTGACCTGGACATAATGATAAGACACTTAACAGCTTTTTATCAATAAATCTTTATTTGATATTTCTTGTCAACAAAAACGATTCATTAATTGATAGCACGACCTTTCTTCAAAAGAATGTCAGAAATCCGATTTGCATGCTTCTATATAACGCAGAAATTACATGTGGCTCTATTCCATCCCACTCCTTGGTTATCGCAGCTTTAAGCTCGGCTGTAGTGTCGTATTGTTTGTTATTTTTATAAACCCGATGAACCAAGAGTCCCCAGAGATTTTCCATCGGTATCAAGTCCGGAGAACGAGCCGGCCAAGGTAGAGCCGGCCTGGACATAATGATAAGACACACTTATGACACTGGGCCGTTCGCGTACTGTCATTACCAACGACCTCGCCGACCCTCTTGGATATGGATCGAAAACCTCTGGAGGACGTCCACGCAAGCTCACGGAACGAGAAAAGCGGCAAATCGCCAGAAAAGCTTCGAACTCGACCGCCTCCGTAATGGACATTAAGGCAGAGCTCAACTTGAATGTCTCTCGCAGAACGATTCAACGCGCTATTCGCCGTAATCCTCACATCACACGTCAGAGGTGCTGGAAACAACTCTCATTCCATTCATGAGGAGTCACAGCAGTCGTCAGCTTGTCTACCAGCAAGACAACGCTCCTATTCACGCCAGCGCCTCCACCAAGTCATGGTTGTTGGCTAAGAACGTCTCTCTGCTACCTTGGCCGGCTCGTTCTCCGGACTTGAATCCGATGGAAAATCTCTGGGGACTCTTGGTTCGTCGAGTTTATAAAAATAACAAACAATACGCCACTACAGCCGAGCTTAAAGCTGCGATAACCAAGGAGAGGGATGGAATAGAGCCACATGTAATTTCTGCGTTATATAGAAGCATGCCAAATCGGATTTCTGACATTCTTTTGAAGAAAGGTCGTGCTATCAATTATTGAATCGTTTTTGCTGACAAGAAATATCAAATAAAGATTTATTGATAAAAAGCTGTTAAGTGTCTTATCATTATGTCCAGGTCAAAATCCTTAAAAAATGTTTTTTCTCGAGAACTAAGAAATTTTGTTTTTTTAAACTACGGCTACTATGGTTTTCGAAGGCGAAAAAAAAATATGATAATCATAATTTTCCATTTACCTTTACCGTTCGGCTGATATCATCAAAAATTAGGGGTGTCTTATCATTATGTCCAGCACGTAGATAGATAGTTATATAGATAGTTAGATAGATAGTTAGATAGATATTCAGATAGATAGTTAGATAGATATTTAGATAGATAGTTAGTTAAATTTTCTCTAACCCGTAGCGAAAATCAGAACAATATGAAAAATCATCGTGAGATTGCATTCATTTGTTAAATAGGGCTCCTGTCTTCATTTGTTAAATAGGGCTCCTGTCTTCATTTGTTAAATAGGGCTCCTGTCTTCATTTGTTAAATAGGGCTCCTGTCTTCAAAACACTCGAAACTTATTTTATTTCAAGCTTATCGCAGTGAAAATTTAATCAAAAGTCAGAATCAGTCAAAAGAAGTTGCTTTGAAAAATTCAAGGAGCAGCAGTTTAAAAAATTAAACTGAAAAGGGTGAGTTGAATGGTAAAATCAGCGCCGGATATAGGGGGTCTAACGTTACGAAAAATATGGAATGTAGAAGGGGTGAAGGGATGTGTCGAGTTAGGGTCGATCTTCATCGGAAAACAAATTCTGCTCAATACCAACACCCAAAAGTAATATTTTCATTGTTTCCAAGGTCAACGCATTGTCAAAATTAATTTCAATAAAAGTTCAGAAGGTGCTATTCCAGAAAGTCGGTTTCATATTTTCCAATAAAAAAAACGAGAGGAATTTTATATAGAAATTATGCTTCAATTAGTTACTATTTTTTTAGAATATGTCCGATTGTGGCATTATATTTAGTGATGAGGGTGAACATTTCGCAGGTATAAGTTTTCGTATAAGCTTCTGTTGTGCCATTTTTCAACAAGAAATAAAATAATAAATCCACCATATCTGACGTTTTTTTCTCTCCAACTCAATACTCTCATTCTTTAGTTCCAAAACTGTAAGTAGAGCAATTAACCGTCAACATGGAAGTTATATTCTCCTACATTCTCGAAGCTAATAAATCATTTGTTCTCTTAACATTGTTTTATTTGAATATTTTTACTGTTTTATTAGCTCTGAACCGATTAACAAACAAAATTTTGATGTTCTCTTTCGCCGATCAAAGTGTAAATAGAGAAAGACCATGCTTGTAAGAACTTAAGCGAAAGTTGTGAACTGAAGTTGTATCGGTCGCTTTCCTTGGAGTTCTCTTCTCGATCTTCTCGATCAGCTACCAACCCTCACATTTTTAAGGCTTTTTTATAAGGCTCTTTTTTCATTCGAAATTAGGTACATTTTAATGTGATCCGCGGTGATCTGTCAATATGCGAATGGGAAATAGTCCATCATGCGTTTGATTTTATACTCAATGTAACGAACATTGAACTCTCAATAAAAAATGTTCTAATTGAATTATTTTGCTTCCTCAGTGTATTATCGGAAGAACTTTTGAACTTGAAGGTGTGAGAATAAAACTGCAATTTTGTAAACGAAACAAAAAGCTATTCAAAAATAATCGAAAGTTTTTTTAATATAAAAACTAGTTATACTCTAACTGGATGATGTGGAAATTTCTGAGTTTTTGCGACACGAGTCTTCTCTTTAAAAAATTTTCCTCTTGCGGTTGCAATTTTTATTGAAAATTTTGAAACACAAGTTATCACAGTGTTATCAGATTTCACACAGTGCGGGTCTATGTATGTGAAATAACTCAACTTTGACTTGAATTTTGACTAATACACCACCTTAATCGAATTGAACACTTCATGCATTATTTTGTTTACAACACACATTTTATGTGAATCTTTTTTTTTTCACCCCTTGTGAAAAATGAATGAATAAATAGCCTAAATAAAAAATTAATGTTCAAAGTATGTATGAATAAATTCACCTCCTTTCATTTGCTTCAACAAAAAGGGTATTTGAAGCTCATCGAGAACACAATCCGCCCTTTCCAACTTGGCCAGCAAATGCGTCTCGAACCTTCAATTCAGATTTTTTTATTAAAAAGATCAACCTGAAACTGTAGTATTATTATCTGGAGACAAGCGGTATGGTTCTGAACAACTCAAGTCAAGTTAGTGAGTTGGTTTTTTCCAAAGAAGAGAAACTACTTAGTTCGAACGATACGAGCTTCGAGGTGACTCAATTCTACGAGCTTCGAGGTGACTCAATTCTAGGAGCTTCGAGGTGACTCAATTCTACGAGCTTCGAGGTGACTCAATTCTAGGAGCTTCGAGGTGACTCAATTCTAAGAGCTTCGAGGTGACTCAATTCTACGAGCTTCGAGGTGACTCAATTCTAGGAGCTTCGAGGTGACTCAATTCTAGGAGCTTCGAGTTGACTCAATTCTAAGAGCTTCGAGGTGACTCAATTCTACGAGCTTCGAGGTGACTCAATTCTACGAGCTTCGAGGTGACTCAATTCTACGAGCTTCGAGGTGACTCAATTCTACGAGCTTCGAGGTGACTCAATTCTACGAGCTTCGAGGTGACTCAATTCTACGAGCTTCGAGGTGACTCAATTCTACGAGCTTCGAGGTGACTCAATTCTAAGAGCTTCGAGGTGACTCAATTCTTTCAAGCTGTTAGGTTAGAGAGTGAAACGGACGAGGTTGACCGATTGAATGATACAATGAAATTTTTTTACTCATTCTAAAGAAATTATTTTTTGTTGTTAATAACAAAGAATTTTAATTTGAATGTCTGTCATGTAAAGACTCTCAAGGTGCATCATTCTCGCTTTCCTGCTCCGTCAGAATGGCTGCCATAAAATTCCTGATTCCTTCTCCCCTCACTCGTCATTCCTGATTCCTTCTCCCCTCACTCGTCGTCAATTCCTGATTCCTTCTCCCCTCACTCGTCGTCAATTCCTGATTCCTTCTCCCCTCACTCGTCGTCAATTCCTGATTCCTTCTCCCCTCACTCGTCGTCAATTCCTGATTCCTTCTCCCCTCACTCGTCGTCAATTCCTGATTCCTTCTCCCCTCACTCGTCGTCAATTCCTGATTCCTTCTCCCCTCACTCGTCGTCAATTCCTGATTCCTTCTCCCCTCACTCGTCGTCACCTTAGCCAATCGGCATTAAACCCACCTTGAGCCCGTTATATTATATAACCTGTTCCACGTTTCGAGTCACGTAAACAAAATTTTTTAATTTCTTAAAAATATTGATGCTTGAGAAACTTGAGAGAGTCCTATAGAAATACTTAATAGCTAACCTGGTTTCCCTCGCCCTTGCCCGAACTCGACCATGCGAGAAAGAGGAGTACACTGCACCGTTTACGTGGGAGCACAACTCGAACAGAATCGAGCCGTTGTTTTTTCTTTTTTACAATGTTCATTGCGTAAATTTTATACAATAATATAAATACTTGACACTTCTGCACTTTAGTCAGCCCCCCCCCCCTACCAGAGGTTCCATGGGTCATACGTCTGACTTACTTGGATTTACAACAAATTATTTTTACAATAAAAAATTATTTTTACATAAAAAACACGCTCAGGCTTAGGAAAAAAGTTTACGCTAACGAGGCCGTTCGGCTTAGGCTAACGAGACCGTATCAAAAATGCCACTCTCATCTGACCCTATTGACCCTCTGGTAAGGGGGGATGACTGAAGTGCAGAAGTGCCGAATACTTATATTTAGACAAAATAATTTAACCAAAGAATCTTTTTTAAAAAAGCAGGAAAACTACAATGAAGCTCAGGTTTTTCTAAAGACCTGCTTTTATCAAAATGTAGTGCAATATGGCATTTATACGTTAAAGTTCGAGTAAAATAACATATCTTTGACAAGTAATGTGGCCACTTATGTTTGGGGAATCCCCTTCCGAGATAAAAAAAGGTCTATTAGTTGAGAGAAACCAACCCCAGTGTTCTTCATCTTAAGAAGCGACGCAAGCGCGGAGAGCAATTGGTCCGCATGGCGTGAAATGATTGGAGAAGCGGTCTAAACATTTATTTACTCATTCATTCATACATTCATACATCAAAAAGAATGTAATACAATATACATATCTTCCACGGAATTCTTACAATCAGTGTTCCAGAAAACATCTTGGATATATTGATTGATGCATATGTCGATTGTAGGACATTAAGCAAGAGGAAAAAAACCATAAGTCACCTTTAAGAATTGCGAAAAACGACCTTTCTAAAAGCGAGGAGGCTTATAATACTAAGAAGTTCTCCCTTTTTTGCCTTTTGTTCCTAGCCCGCTTCTCAATACTCCACATTCATACGATTCATGAGTTATCGATATTTTTAACTCCTAAACGATTACAAGTTACCTTTGTGGAACTATGGAACCGACCGAGGAAAGTGTGAGGTTTAGTAGGAGAGCTGCGGCAAACTCGGAAGAGTAAGGAGTGAGGCGCGACTCGCACACACTCAGCAGCCACTCAAGGCATCCGAGGGAAAGCAGGTCACGAGTCGCGCAGCTACTGAGAATGTTAGATGAGTTATCGATTGAGACGAGTACTAGGCATGTGATAAAACCATTAAAATACATGAGCTCATGCAATAGATGAAAAAAGGGAAGCAGGAAAATGCAAGAGAGATCTAAGGTTTTTGAGATGGTTTGTCTTTATAATCGGTAGAAAATGATTATCTTACTTGGTTATAGCGAGCATTTTATTCAGATCCGATACTGAAACTATTGCGATGGGCCAGTAAACTTTTTTAAACAACCTTCTCGTAAACTTCCAAAATGTTAGATTAAAATTTATTCAGTTACATACATACTTACAAAAATAATAAATCCGGATTCAAATAAATTATGTCTTCGTTTCTTTTTTCTCTCTGAATATTCAGTAAAGAAGGCCATTGGGTCTACTATTAAATGTTTTCAAGATTGAACCCTTGGTTTCCTTCACGCTCAGACTGGACAGAAGAGAATCAGAATACTTTTCACCACTAACCGAATGGAGAGCTTCTGAAGAAGAGCGACTGCGTTTTCAAATGCATGACCATGGAGCCTCTTCGCCTTAAGTGCGGTTATGACTTGGACGAGCAGCTCCTTCCCACCCCCAACATTCAGCAAATAGCTGCGTCCTCCTTGGAAGGAAGCGATGGCATTGAGAAGACGCATCAGCTGCTCTTTGACTTCCGCCCCACTTTCCGTTCCCATAAGGATCGTTGCGACCGCCGACTGCAATGGAACGGTAATAGTGATCAGGTTAAATCTCTTCAATCCTGAGAACAGGGGTCAAGTGACATCTCCAACTCTCAGTTAATATTTGAATGATTTTTATAACCCTTACATTGAAGATTAAATTAATCATCTAACCCTTACTTGAGCGCTTGTATGACCTCTCCAAAGCTCACATTAAAGGCTGAATGGCCTCTCAAACTTTTAGATTAGATTAGGAAAAATTAGGGTTTGTACAACCTTATCAGCCACTGAAACAAGCGTTCTACTTCAACTCTTTAACTCTAGTCCCGAAACGCGAGAACCGAAATCAAATGACCTATTCTATCACTAGACCCTAGCTCTGACTAAGTTATACAACATAAATTGTTCTTCATTAATGCTAGGAAGCAGTACTGAGCCTTGTGAGAGGTAGGAATCATGAGCTATTTCGGGAAATGAAAATAAATCGAATTGAAAACCTATCATCTCAACCATGCTTCACTGACATGTTTTCTGTTCTTCAAAGATAGGATGTCCTTTTCAGCAAAGAGGGTAATGGCTTTTTTGGCGTATTCTTTAGAAGAAATCGTGACTTGCTGCAATTGATAATTTTGACCAATTTGGAAAACTTCTTAGCCATGTCATTATGAATCAGTCCTCAGATACATAGTTGAAAGGCTTCTTAAGACTAAATATGTTCAAAACATAGCATGAAAAAAACTACTCCATGAGGAAGAGTCGAACCCAACCATTTCCCTTTCATCAAGAGTAAGCGCGTTTTCATTGCACTACTGATGACGCATTCTAAGATCAATAGATAACTTATGATGAGAACTTTCACTGTTGCACACACTTCCCGACCTGTCTCAAGGCCTGCAGCAGCAATGCGCTTTTCCTAGCGGCTGGGTTGTTGATCAACTGATTCACGATTTTCGTGAAATTCAGTTGGGCCACAAAGCAGTGGATGGGTTCCGGTGAGATAGATCTGAAAGCACCTAACAGTCCTCGTTTTTATTCTTAAAATTAGGTGACAGAGAAATTGTCAGCGACCCTACTAAAGCGACCTCAGCGATCCTTAAAAAAGTTTTTCATGGCTAATTTTTACCTTTTGTTTCTGTAACCGCAAAGGATTTTTTGGGCCTTTTGACTTGGCATTTAAATTTTTTAAAAATCTTTAAAATATTCCGAATGAGATACGAAAAAATTACATGTAAAAAAGGAGTGGAGTGTTTCAAATAACCTCATCGAATGAATGTTTGAAGAAGACTTGGGGTCACACGGAATATCTCGTCCATTTGCATTGTCTGTCAAAATATATTTTATTCAATATATACTAAGAGCTCGGAAATGAGTTCAGAAATTAATATAACTTTATTCCTTTGCATACTCTCCTTGATACGATCAGAATACTTGCTTCTATCATTTCATATAAAAACCCAATGGTATAGACTCGTTGGCCGATGGTGAATGTAGCAGAGAAATATATGTGAAGTTTAAAACTATCTACATTTTTTGAAACTTCAGTGCGGGTAGATTGGCCTTGAGTAGAAGTCGAAGATGAGACTCGTTGTGTCACTACCTAGTTTTACAATTATGTTTCGCATCCTTTACACTTTCATTTCAATCTCTCTTGAACAAACCGTGTGAGACCCTTCTTTTGTCATGCCATTCTCCCTCCCCCCTCTACCCATCCTGTGCCCGAACTCAGCCTTGAACAATCAATTTTCATGATAGCAACTCGGTTTTTTGATGTTGGATGTTCGGTTGTTTGATTGGTGTCTTCTGTAGGCAACATTACTAGGTCTGGTGGTAGAAGAGAAAGAGGTTGGAGATAGAAACGTCGCTGTCGCACCCTAAAGAAACCGTTTTATTGATTAACTTTTTGTATGAGATCGAATGCCCAAGTCCAATCGACCAAAGGTGGAATTCTCTACTTCTTGAGGCGAAATCGGTCGCACCAATGATATTATTGTCAAAAAAGCGAGCGATCTAAACAAGAACCGTAAATGAAAAAACACGTAAATTTGCTGTAGGAATCACCGTAATAACAGTTGAGACTCTTCAAATATGGACTTACAGCTTTTTTGAAAAGCCTACTTTAGTCAAATAAAAAGCATTTTACGCTGTGGAACGATTATTCTGTTAATCCGCACGAAGGTTATTCAGAAGTGATTCATTATTTGTGGAAAAGACACGAGTCAGAGTTTGATAATACCAGCACTGCTAGTTCTTCAAAGCTAAGAAAAAATCATTTAAAAAATTATGGTTTAAATAGCACCTACCAAACCTATCCTTGTTTTTGATTTGTCATTAAGCCCAGGTCAATGTAACTTTTGAGATGACTGGGTTCGATTCCTTTCAATGATCTTGTTTTTGTTGAACAATACCACCACGAAAACAAGATTATTGAAAGGAATCATTCTATCTTGTTCGCCATTACTGGAGCGGTCGACTTTCCATCCGCTCTCTGCTCTATTCATTTCATCTAGTGTTTCAACGAGGAATTGGACACCTTGAAGCTGTATCGTCCTATTCCTCACCGCCCTCCCACACAATATTACCACTGGAGTGGGACCAACCAATAACTCGCAAGTTCTTTCCTTAATCACCATGGAACCCTTCGACCTCATATGTTATCAACTCCTTCGACCTCATGTTTTCCTCACATGGAAGACCCCCTTATACCTTAACACGCATTTTCCATGCGTAATAAACTCAAACTCAAACGATTCTAGGTCTCAGATATCTTTTTAAAATTTTCGCTCAAAAACTAAAAAAACTTTAAAAATTTTTTACTCATGTTTTTTCTACTCACACACAATTTGAAATTCGTGCGTGATGCTATAAAATATTGTAATAAAATTAAGAAACTAAAGTAAATTTATCCCAAAAACTCAAAAATTGTTTATAGCAGTGTTTTATTTCAATTATTTGTATTTATTAATATTTATGACATATTTATATCAAAAAATTGTTCTTAAACTAATTGGGTACTTTGTGCCTTCCCTTCCTCGCAGTGTTTGTCGTGAGAGCATCAGTTGCTTTGGCCATGCGGAGCAGCTATTAATATCGTTCAGTTCGGTCGACCAGCTATTCTGAGTAAACTCGGAAACTGAGCAGCAGTGGAACTTAAAATGATTAGCGAAAGGAAGAAAGGAAATGCGTTCTTCCTTCTCATTGAATTCGCAATAACACTGAGGATTGGCACTTCGAACAAAACCGTTTATAATATATATGTATATATATATGGAAATTTTATGTATTTATACGAAAATTCAGCAAAGTGATGACGTCACAAAACAGCCAGAACAAAAAGCTTTTCTAGAGAGTAAATTTCTTAATATGAGTGTTGTAAGTTTTCGAATTCAAACATGCAACATTTATAATAGTAGGTAGACGAAAGGAAGTTGTTTTCAGGAAATCTTGAGGTAGAAAGAGGTCTGAGAAGAGAATTCGATAGAAAGATAACGAAAACAAAATATATCAAGATGAAAATAGAAACGGAATAAAATAGGAAGTATAAAAAATATATATAAAGAAAGAGAGCGGAATAGTTATGAGAGAAAAAAGGGAGAAAGATAGAAAGAGATTGTATAGGTAAAAGTGAGAGTAAGAGAAAGAAGCAAGTAAGCATGGAGTAACAAGGCCAGAAAAGAAATTATCTTCCATTGGGCCTCGACCAAAGTATGGGCTGTTTAGAGCCAAATTAAAAAGGTGCTCAGAAGAGTGGAACAAAAGAGGTAAGTTTATGAAAAAACTGTTAAAAATATATAATTAATATTTAAAAAATTATATAAAAAAACAGAAGAAAAAATAATTACGTCAAATACTTTCTACAAATTCATTCATTACAAAGATTCTTTCATGATCTTAAAAGAACTCAGCTCAATAAAACTTCGCGGAATTCTATTTCATAGGAAGTAGTTTTATAGTTTTGTCTTAACATAGATGAGCCAATGTAATAAAGAGTATCGTCACTGTAAAGGCAGTTATCATCTCATAGGGTCAGTTGAGATTTGAGACCATGGAAAACGATTGACCTATCATCTCATAGGGTCAGTTGAGATTTGAGACCATGGAAAACGATTGACCTATCATCTCATAGGGTCAGTTGAGATTTGAGACCATGGAAAACGATTGACCTATCATCTCATAGGGTCAGTTGAGATTTGAGACCATGGAAAACGATTGACCTATCATCTCATAGGGTCAGTTGAGATTTGAGACCATGGAAAACGATTGACCTATCATCTCATAGGGTCAGTTGAGATTTGAGACCATGGAAAACGATTGACCTATCATCTCATAGGGTCAGTTGAGATTTGAGACCATGGAAAACGATTGACCTATCATCTCATAGGGTCAGTTGAGATTTGAGACCATGGAAAACGATTGACCTATCATCTCATAGGGTCAGTTGAGATTTGAGACCATGGAAAACGATTGACCTATCATCTCATAGGGTCAGTTGAGATTTGAGACCATGGAAAACGATTGACCTATCATCTCATAGGGTCAGTTGAGATTTGAGACCATGGAAAACGATTGACCTATCATCTCATAGGGTCAGTTGAGATTTGAGACCATGGAAAACGATTGACCTAAAATCTCATAGGGTCAGTTGAGATTTGAGACCATGGAAAACGATTGACCTATCATCTCATAGGGTCAGTTGAGATTTGAGACCATGGAAAACGATTGACCTATCATCTCATAGGGTCAGTTGAGATTTGAGACCATGGAAAACGATTGACCTATCATCTCATAGGGTCAGTTGAGATTTGAGACCATGGAAAACGATTGACCTATCATCTCATAGGGTCAGTTGAGATTTGAGACCATGGAAAACGATTGACCTATCATCTCATAGGGTCAGTTGAGATTTGAGACCATGGAAAACGATTGACCTATCATCTCATAGGGTCAGTTGAGATTTGAGACCATGGAAAACGATTGACCTATCATCTCATAGGGTCAGTTGAGATTTGAGACCATGGAAAACGATTGACCTATCATCTCATAGGGTCAGTTGAGATTTGAGACCATGGAAAACGATTGACCTATCATCTCATAGGGTCAGTTGAGATTTGAGACCATGGAAAACGATTGACCTATCATCTCATAGGGTCAGTTGAGATTTGAGACCATGGAAAACGATTGACCTATCATCTCATAGGGTCAGTTGAGATTTGAGACCATGGAAAACGATTGACCTATCAACTCATAGGGTCAGTTGAGATTTGAGACCATGGAAAACGATTGACCTATCATCTCATAGGGTCAGTTGAGATTTGAGACCATGGAAAACGATTGACCTATCATCTCATAGGGTCAGTTGAGATTTGAGACCATGGAAAACGATTGACCTATCATCTCATAGGGTCAGTTGAGATTTGAGACCATGGAAAACGATTGACCTATCATCTCATAGGGTCAGTTGAGATTTGAGACCATGGAAAACGATTGACCTATCATCTCATAGGGTCAGTTGAGATTTGAGACCATGGAAAACGATTGACCTATCATCTCATAGGGTCAGTTGAGATTTGAGACCATGGAAAACGATTGACCTATCATCTCATAGGGTCAGTTGAGATTTGAGACCATGGAAAACGATTGACCTATCATCTCATAGGGTCAGTTGAGATTTGAGACCATGGAAAACGATTGACCTATCATCTCATAGGGTCAGTTGAGATTTGAGACCATGGAAAACGATTGACCTATCATCTCATAGGGTCAGTTGAGATTTGAGACCATGGAAAACGATTGACCTATCATCTCATAGGGTCAGTTGAGATTTGAGACCATGGAAAACGATTGACCTATCATCTCATAGGGTCAGTTGAGATTTGAGACCATGGAAAACGATTGACCTATCATCTCATAGGGTCAGTTGAGATTTGAGACCATGGAAAACGATTGACCTATCATCTCATAGGGTCAGTTGAGATTTGAGACCATGGAAAACGATTGACCTATCATCTCATAGGGTCAGTTGAGATTTGAGACCATGGAAAACGATTGACCTATCATCTCATAGGGTCAGTTGAGATTCGAGACCATGGAAAACGATTGACCTATCATCTCATAGGGTCAGTTGAGATTTGAGACCATGGAAAATGATTGACCTATCATCTCATAGGGTCAGTTGAGATTTGAGACCATGGAAAACGATTGACCTATCATCTCATAGGGTCAGTTGAGATTTGAGACCATGGAAAACGATTGACCTATCATCTCATAGGGTCAGTTGAGATTTGAGACCATGGAAAACGATTGACCTATCATCTCATAGGGTCAGTTGAGATTTGAGACCATGGAAAACGATTGACCTATCATCTCATAGGGTCAGTTGAGATTTGAGACCATGGAAAACGATTGACCTATCATCTCATAGGGTCAGTTGAGATTTGAGACCATGGAAAACGATTGACCTATCATCTCATAGGGTCAGTTGAGATTTGAGACCATGGAAAACGATTGACCTATCATCTCATAGGGTCAGTTGAGATTTGAGACCATGGAAAACGATTGACCTATCATCTCATAGGGTCAGTTGAGATTTGAGACCATGGAAAACGATTGACCTATCATCTCATAGGGTCAGTTGAGATTTGAGACCATGGAAAACGATTGACCTATCATCTCATAGGGTCAGTTGAGATTTGAGACCATGGAAAACGATTGACCTATCATCTCATAGGGTCAGTTGAGATTTGAGACCATGGAAAATGATTGACCTATCATCTCATAGGGTCAGTTGAGATTTGAGACCATGGAAAACGATTGACCTATCATCTCATAGGGTCAGTTGAGATTTGAGACCATGGAAAACGATTGACCTATCATCTCATAGGGTCAGTTGAGATTTGAGACCATGGAAAACGATTGACCTATCATCTCATAAGGTCAGTTGAGATTTGAGACCATGGAAAACGATTGACCTATCATCTCATAGGGTCAGTTGAGATTTGAGACCATGGAAAACGATTGACCTATCATCTCATAGGGTCAGTTGAGATTTGAGACCATGGAAAACGATTGACCTATCATCTCATAGGGTCAGTTGAGATTTGAGACCATGGAAAACGATTGACCTATCATCTCATAGGGTCAGTTGAGATTTGAGACCATGGAAAACGATTGACCTATCATCTCATAGGGTCAGTTGAGATTTGAGACCATGGAAAACGATTGACCTATCATCTCATAGGGTCAGTTGAGATTTGAGACCATGGAAAACGATTGACCTATCATCTCATAGGGTCAGTTGAGATTTGAGACCATGGAAAACGATTGACCTATCATCTCATAGGGTCAGTTGAGATTTGAGACCATGGAAAACGATTGACCTATCATCTCATAGGGTCAGTTGAGATTTGAGACCATGGAAAACGATTGACCTATCATCTCATAGGGTCAGTTGAGATTTGAGACCATGGAAAACGATTGACCTATCATCTCATAGGGTCAGTTGAGATTTGAGACCATGGAAAACGATTGACCTATCATCTCATAGGGTCAGTTGAGATTTGAGACCATGGAAAACGATTGACCTATCATCTCATAGGGTCAGTTGAGATTCGAGACCATGGAAAACGATTGACCTATCATCTCATAGGGTCAGTTGAGATTTGAGACCATGGAAAATGATTGACCTATCATCTCATAGGGTCAGTTGAGATTTGAGACCATGGAAAACGATTGACCTATCATCTCATAGGGTCAGTTGAGATTTGAGACCATGGAAAACGATTGACCTATCATCTCATAGGGTCAGTTGAGATTTGAGACCATGGAAAACGATTGACCTATCATCTCATAGGGTCAGTTGAGATTTGAGACCATGGAAAACGATTGACCTATCATCTCATAGGGTCAGTTGAGATTTGAGACCATGGAAAACGATTGACCTATCATCTCATAGGGTCAGTTGAGATTTGAGACCATGGAAAACGATTGACCTATCATCTCATAGGGTCAGTTGAGATTTGAGACCATGGAAAACGATTGACCTATCATCTCATAGGGTCAGTTGAGATTTGAGACCATGGAAAACGATTGACCTATCATCTCATAGGGTCAGTTGAGATTTGAGACCATGGAAAACGATTGACCTATCATCTCATAGGGTCAGTTGAGATTTGAGACCATGGAAAACGATTGACCTATCATCTCATAGGGTCAGTTGAGATTTGAGACCATGGAAAACGATTGACCTATCATCTCATAGGGTCAGTTGAGATTTGAGACCATGGAAAATGATTGACCTATCATCTCATAGGGTCAGTTGAGATTTGAGACCATGGAAAACGATTGACCTATCATCTCATAGGGTCAGTTGAGATTTGAGACCATGGAAAACGATTGACCTATCATCTCATAGGGTCAGTTGAGATTTGAGACCATGGAAAACGATTGACCTATCATCTCATAGGGTCAGTTGAGATTTGAGACCATGGAAAACGATTGACCTATCATCTCATAGGGTCAGTTGAGATTTGAGACCATGGAAAACGATTGACCTATCATCTCATAGGGTCAGTTGAGATTTGAGACCATGGAAAACGATTGACCTATCATCTCATAGGGTCAGTTGAGATTTGAGACCATGGAAAACGATTGACCTATCATCTCATAGGGTCAGTTGAGATTTGAGACCATGGAAAACGATTGACCTATCATCTCATAGGGTCAGTTGAGATTTGAGACCATGGAAAACGATTGACCTATCATCTCATAGGGTCAGTTGAGATTTGAGACCATGGAAAACGATTGACCTATCATCTCATAGGGTCAGTTGAGATTTGAGACCATGGAAAACGATTGACCTATCATCTCATAGGGTCAGTTGAGATTTGAGACCATGGAAAACGATTGACCTATCATCTCATAGGGTCAGTTGAGATTTGAGACCATGGAAAACGATTGACCTATCATCTCATAGGGTCAGTTGAGATTTGAGACCATGGAAAACGATTGACCTATCATCTCATAGGGTCAGTTGAGATTTGAGACCATGGAAAACGATTGACCTATCAACTCATAGGGTCAGTTGAGATTTGAGACCATGGAAAACGATTGACCTATCAACTCATAGGGTCAGTTGAGATTTGAGACCATGGAAAACGATTGACCTATCATCTCATAGGGTCAGTTGAGATTTGAGACCATGGAAAACGATTGACCTATCATCTCATAGGGTCAGTTGAGATTTGAGACCATGGAAAACGATTGACCTATCATCTCATAGGGTCAGTTGAGATTTGAGACCATGGAAAACGATTGACCTATCATCTCATAGGGTCAGTTGAGATTTGAGACCATGGAAAACGATTGACCTATCATCTCATAGGGTCAGTTGAGATTTGAGACCATGGAAAACGATTGACCTATCATCTCATAGGGTCAGTTGAGATTTGAGACCATGGAAAACGATTGACCTATCATCTCATAGGGTCAGTTGAGATTTGAGACCATGGAAAACGATTGACCTATCATCTCATAGGGTCAGTTGAGATTTGAGACCATGGAAAACGATTGACCTATCATCTCATAGGGTCAGTTGAGATTTGAGACCATGGAAAACGATTGACCTATCATCTCATAGGGTCAGTTGAGATTTGAGACCATGGAAAACGATTGACCTATCATCTCATAGGGTCAGTTGAGATTTGAGACCATGGAAAACGATTGACCTATCATCTCATAGGGTCAGTTGAGATTTGAGACCATGGAAAACGATTGACCTATCATCTCATAGGGTCAGTTGAGATTTGAGACCATGGAAAACGATTGACCTATCATCTCATAGGGTCAGTTGAGATTTGAGACCATGGAAAACGATTGACCTATCATCTCATAGGGTCAGTTGAGATTTGAGACCATGGAAAACGATTGACCTATCATCTCATAGGGTCAGTTGAGATTTGAGACCATGGAAAACGATTGACCTATCATCTCATAGGGTCAGTTGAGATTTGAGACCATGGAAAACGATTGACCTATCATCTCATAGGGTCAGTTGAGATTTGAGACCATGGAAAACGATTGACCTATCATCTCATAGGGTCAGTTGAGATTCGAGACCATGGAAAACGATTGACCTATCATCTCATAGGGTCAGTTGAGATTTGAGACCATGGAAAATGATTGACCTATCATCTCATAGGGTCAGTTGAGATTTGAGACCATGGAAAACGATTGACCTATCATCTCATAGGGTCAGTTGAGATTTGAGACCATGGAAAACGATTGACCTATCATCTCATAGGGTCAGTTGAGATTTGAGACCATGGAAAACGATTGACCTATCATCTCATAGGGTCAGTTGAGATTTGAGACCATGGAAAACGATTGACCTATCATCTCATAGGGTCAGTTGAGATTTGAGACCATGGAAAACGATTGACCTATCATCTCATAGGGTCAGTTGAGATTTGAGACCATGGAAAACGATTGACCTATCATCTCATAGGGTCAGTTGAGATTTGAGACCATGGAAAACGATTGACCTACCATCTCATAGGGTCAGTTGAGATTTGAGACCATGGAAAACGATTGACCTATCATCTCATAGGGTCAGTTGAGATTTGAGACCATGGAAAACGATTGACCTATCATCTCATAGGGTCAGTTGAGATTTGAGACCATGGAAAACGATTGACCTATCATCTCATAGGGTCAGTTGAGATTCGAGACCATGGAAAACGATTGACCTATCATCTCATAGGGTCAGTTGAGATTTGAGACCATGGAAAATGATTGACCTATCATCTCATAGGGTCAGTTGAGATTTGAGACCATGGAAAACGATTGACCTATCATCTCATAGGGTCAGTTGAGATTTGAGACCATGGAAAACGATTGACCTATCATCTCATAGGGTCAGTTGAGATTTGAGACCATGGAAAACGATTGACCTATCATCTCATAGGGTCAGTTGAGATTTGAGACCATGGAAAACGATTGACCTATCATCTCATAGGGTCAGTTGAGATTTGAGACCATGGAAAACGATTGACCTATCATCTCATAGGGTCAGTTGAGATTTGAGACCATGGAAAACGATTGACCTATCATCTCATAGGGTCAGTTGAGATTTGAGACCATGGAAAACGATTGACCTATCATCTCATAGGGTCAGTTGAGATTTGAGACCATGGAAAACGATTGACCTATCATCTCATAGGGTCAGTTGAGATTTGAGACCATGGAAAACGATTGACCTATCATCTCATAGGGTCAGTTGAGATTTGAGACCATGGAAAACGATTGACCTATCATCTCATAGGGTCAGTTGAGATTTGAGACCATGGAAAACGATTGACCTATCATCTCATAGGGTCAGTTGAGATTTGAGACCATGGAAAACGATTGACCTATCATCTCATAGGGTCAGTTGAGATTTGAGACCATGGAAAACGATTGACCTATCATCTCATAGGGTCAGTTGAGATTTGAGACCATGGAAAACGATTGACCTATCATCTCATAGGGTCAGTTGAGATTTGAGACCATGGAAAACGATTGACCTATCATCTCATAGGGTCAGTTGAGATTTGAGACCATGGAAAATGATTGACCTATCATCTCATAGGGTCAGTTGAGATTTGAGACCATGGAAAACGATTGACCTATCATCTCATAGGGTCAGTTGAGATTTGAGACCATGGAAAACGATTGACCTATCATCTCATAGGGTCAGTTGAGATTTGAGACCATGGAAAACGATTGACCTATCATCTCATAGGGTCAGTTGAGATTTGAGACCATGGAAAACGATTGACCTATCATCTCATAGGGTCAGTTGAGATTTGAGACCATGGAAAACGATTGACCTCCAAAGAAGTTGGAGCAGTTAATGTGCAGAGTTAGTGAAAATAAACTAACATAGCTGAACTTGAAGAACGTTGCGAGCTCGCATGAAGCAAGGAATAAACCGAAACTACTCACTGAACTATGTGAATATTTTGACAGGTGTTTCGATTTATAAAGTACGAAAAAGAGTAGGGTAACACATTTGCATCAACTAAGAACATCAACATATCAAACAAAAAAGTCAATCCGACCCAATGATTCAGCTAATCGGCATTTAAACGTAAAATACATTGAAAAAGGGAACGATGAAGAGACATTGCGCCGAAGCAATTCGCATGAATAAAGAAGCTTCTTTCTCTCCCTTCTCGCAGTCCGTTCTGCCCTTATCTTTCTGGCAAGTCTTCATTCATATTCAACTCTTTTCTTTTCTCTCTCCTTTTTTTTCCTCTCTTTCATCTCTACCTATCTTTCTTTTTTTCTTTCCCTCTCTCTGTTTTCATCTCTCTCCTTCTGTGTCTCTCTCTCTAGCTTTTTCTTTTTTCTTCTTTTCCTCTCACTTTAATTTTTTAACTCTCCATTCTCTTCCTCACATGCTGTCCCAGCTCTTTCCTCTTTTGTCAATCTCTTTTTGCATTCCTACACAAGTATATATTCTTCTCAGTTTGGTGCAACACAATCTTTCTGAAAATTCTAAGTAGAAAGCTTAGCATCGGAGTAAGAACATTTGGTAATACCAATGCATGACGCATGTAGAAAATATAGAGCATTCGAAGATTGAACATGTCTGTTCACGCGGGAATTAAATCCACAAAAGTTCTTTGCATTTACATATATCATACGAAGAAATGACTTCGAAAATTTTGAAGCTGTACGAATACGCTGAAATGAAACTACCATTCACTGATATTTCGCTCACTGATCACTACTGAGAATTTTCAATGTGAACCAGAAAGTCGTAATGACCGGGTCGACACAAAAGTGTTCATTATATGGAAACTTTTATAGAAAGATTAGCAACTTTGGGCTTCCACTGAAGAGTTTTGGTAAACTAGATAGCGTTTCAACTACTCTGCATGTCGGTAATTCATCGGAATCTAAGAAATCAGAACGTCGTTGAGAAGAGGAAAAAATAAACAACTGAGTAGTGAAGAAGACGATTGTGTAAAAATTGAAATCTTCAGGAGCCTAGTTTTCGCTGAAAGTTCAGGTCAGACTCAAAAATGTGATTTTTTGTGGGAGGTAACATGTAATTGCATGGGAGAGTATCACCGCATGCTTTCTACACAAGCGCCTTTCGCACCAACCCCTAGCTTTACTTGGTCAAGAGATGAAAGGGACTCTTTCCTCCTTTCCGACTTGTTTTCTTTCTATCTTTATCTCTCTCTATCTCCGTTTTTAACCTCTTTCCTATTTCTTCTGTCTCTCTCTCTCTCTCTCTCTCTCTCCACCTTCGCCAATCTTTACCTCCTTTTTATAGACAAATTCACAGTTGCCTTGACAACAGGTCAGTCCAGGTACAAATGCATCCCAGCAAAGAGGCAAAGAAGCAACCGAACAACTCAACCCCGTCCTTGTTCAGAATACTGAGAAAAAATATCTCAGGGTGAATTCTTGAGCTTAAGAAGTGTGCTTGATAAACCAATGCAACCTTGTTATTCGGGCATACGACCTAGAGAATCAGAGAAAGTTTTAAACGCCTCAGCTATCCGAATTTCATGGCAATACACAGTCAAATGAAGTACATTAACGGCCGTGTCAAAGAATTTTGGTAGCTTATTGTTAGTCGACAAAAGGTAACTCGAGAAGCGAAGGCTGGAATTAGGCCCCTCCGACCGAAAACTGTGTACGTAATTCTCCGAGCGTGGTCTGTTCCTGTCGAAAGTCCGCTGCCTTTGGTGTACAATCATAGCAATTCGCCGAGCTCAATCAACAACTAACAATCCTTCAAGTATCCTTCCTTTCATATATGGTAACTGTTCCCTGGTTCGCAAACCGATTGACCGAGTATGAGCTAAAATGAATGAATCATTTTAGCTCATACTCGGTCAATCGGTTTGCGAACCAGGGAACAGTTACCATATATGAAAGGAAGGAGTGAAATGGAGCGACGAGACACACCGAGATTATTTCACATAAGATATTTCAAGTAGCACTTAGGAGAAAGGGCCAGTTTTCTCGGAAGTGTTTCGGCAACTCATAAGCTTTCGGTAATAGAGAAACTACGGGGTTTCATCCTACTCTGTAGACTAGCTTTTGTCTGTGCACTTGCTTAACTTCTTCTAAAACAGGCGTCAGTGCTCTTGACTTTTCAATACAATATAATTAATTGTACTTTTTTTGCATTATAATTTTACCTTGGCAGCTTTGCCTCATTAAAACCTCAAGTTTTCCGTAAAATCGATTATCTACCCGATCTGAAATTGTCCTCTAAACCTAACACTTGTAGCAAACAATCCATTTTTTATATCGCGTTTTGTTTCAAGAATTTCAATGTTTTCCATCACCACTGAAATTGCTCGAATAATGAAAACTCATCCATATTTGTTATTTCAGGTTGACTCTATTACTACACAGTAAATTAAAAGCTGGATTTTAAATGAGCTTTCTTCTGGTCACAGAGTGTGATAAAAATTTTTTTATTCTTTTTATTCCTTTGATGCAATTATTCTATCAACTGTACATATGAATCAACAAATTTACAAAGTTATACCAAAACCTCAAACAAAGAACAGCAACATCAATAGCCACCCGTTTTCAGTTAGGATATTCCTATGTGATTGAGAACTCAAGCTGTTTTCTTTGGACTACCCTTGGTTCTGAACAAAAGCAGGGTCTGATGTATACATAATGTATAGATACATACCCTCTGACCATTTTTGATTAATACACAGTGTTAGCGAATATTGCGTGTAATGCGGACTGTTTTCATTAAACTAGACAAAAAACCAAATAATTAACTAGACAAAAAACCTTTAACACTACATACTCAAAAAAAGCGTCAATAAGTTGTTAGTGATCAAACAACAATAAACCAATTTTTCTTTTGGTGAACAAGCTATCATAAAACTCCCTTATAGTAAAACGGCAGTTCAAGTCGATAACAATCGATAACATATAATACAATTCACAGTTTTTTCACAATTTGAACTGATCTTTTACCCTATAGTAGATCAAAAACTCTGAAATTAATCTGATCTAATAAGAATCGGCTCGATCCTCCCTCTCCTCTTCGTCCATCTCTATTTCCTCTTCTATGATTTCATATTCGTCTAGTTTATCATCTCCAGCCTGGAAAAAACAAACTTTTCAGTTTTGCGGAACGAAAAAAAAGTCTGAAATCTATATGAATATGATGTGAGGTAAATGGAAATCGATGCGATAACCAGGAATGGTTTTATGCATGTCTGCTCAAATCATAGGTTCTCAATGTAAAAAAAATCAAGACTTGCAAAAATATAGTGTGGGCAGCCAGTCAAAAACTCACAAAAAAACATTGAGATTAATGAAAATAATGCCAATAACCGATGCGACTTGGGTTGTCTTTTTCCATGTATATTACAATGTAAAGAAACTATAAAAAGGTAATGACTTATAAAAAAATGCATGTAGAAAATCTAATTTGTAAGTAAAGATAATTTGTGACCATCTCTTGATTGGCTGGGCTTCCTTTGCAATTCATATCATCAATTCCCGATTGATGCATCAATTCGGATCGTTGAATCGGAACAGTATTTTTTGGAGGTGCCTGGAAAGATTTCATCATTTTTTATGTCTTCTTGGCCGTATTTCTGTTTTAATCTACATTTCTTCTAATAACGCCTTTGGAAGCTTTTGCTCTACATTTCAAAGCGAAAACAAGCGCTGAGTGGTCCGACACACCAGATATACATTTTCGTTAATGAATCCGTGCCCCATTTTTGTTAATGCTTATTATGACAGTTTAGAACACAAATCAGTATTCACCTAGTTTTTAACTGACAACGCTGCTCGACATGAGAAGCAGTGCGGTCCATTCTGTTTGAGTTCATCTATTATAATCCTAACGGCAACACTAACCGGTGCGGAACAATTAAAATAAAACTAGAAAAGATGCTACTATAATCTTCCCACTGAGGGTTAAATAGTGACCGGACCGTTTATGTTGTAGCATACATGTCTGCGCCAGGGGTTAAATAGTCATGTCAGACCTTCTGTCGGCGGGACTCTGTTTTTCCAAATCATAAGGGGGGACCCTTATTTTAAAAACCAGAAAAAAATTCGCGGGACTCTTTTTTCATGATAAGAGGGAGGGACCCTTATGTGAAAAAATTTTTTCCGCCTTCGGCGGACGCCTGTGCTTTTTTTCTTGCACACTAAAACACCCCTGGTCCAAGCAGGTAATCATCTTCCTTCGCTTCTTATTGCACTCTCTTATACATCCCTTTCCATTCTTTATAAATTTCCTCTTCCTTTTCCAGACTTGCGCGGTGCGAACAAAAACACCTTTGATCAGTCAAATTTAACCCATGCTTCCCAAACTTCATTAGTTTCGCGGCAGGGCACGCTTTGCTCTGAGATGAAACCTTACTTGGAACACTGCTACTAGTATATACAGCATCAGTGGAGAGAGAGTCACAATTTAGTTAGCTTCATGGAAGTTAATTGAACGCCTAATATATATATATATATATATATAGTGTTGGACATAATGATAAGACACCCCTGATTTTTGATGATATCAGCTGAACGGTAAAGGTAAATGGAAAATTATGATTATCATTTTTTTTTCGCCTTCGAAAACCATAGTAGCCGTAGTTTAAAAAAAAACAAAATTTCTTAGTTCTCGAGAAAAACATTTTTTAAGGATTTTGACCTGGACATAATGATAAGACACTTAACAGCTTTTTATCAATAATTCTTTATTTGATATTTCTTGTCAACAAAAACGATTCAATAATTGATAGCACGACCTTTCTTCAAAAGAATGTCAGAAATCCGATTTGGCATGCTTCTATATAACGCAAAAATTACATGTGGCTCTATTCCATCCCACTCCTTGGTTATCGCAGCTTTAAGCTCGACTGTAGTGGCGTATTGTTTGTTATTTTTATAAACCCGACGAACCAAGAGTCCCCAGAGATTTTCCATCGGATTCAAGTCCGGAGAACGAGCCGGCCAAGGTAGCAGAGAGACGTTCTTAGCCAACAACCATGACTTGGTGGAGGCGCTGGCGTGAATAGGAGCGTTGTCTTGCTGGTAGACAAGCTGACGACTGCTGTGACTCCTCATGAATGGAATGAGAGTTGTTTCCAGCACCTCTGACGTGTGATGTGAGGATTACGGCGAATAGCGCGTTGAATCGTTCTGCGAGAGACATTCAAGTTGAGCTCTGCCTTAATGTCCATTACGGAGGCGGTCGATTTCGAAGCTTTTCTGGCGATTTACCGCTCTTCTCGTTCCGTGAGCTTGCGTGGGCGTCCTCCAGAGGTTTTCGATCCATATCCAAGAGGGTCGGCGAGGTAGTTGGTAATGACAGTACGCGAACGGCCCAGTGTCATAAGTGTGTCTTATCATTATGTCCAGGCCGGCTCTACCTTGGCCGGCTCGTTCTCCGGACTTGAATCCGATGGAAAATCTCTGGGGACTCTTGGTTCGTCGGGTTTATAAAAATAACAAACAATACGCCACTACAGCCGAGCTTAAGGCTGCGATAACCAAGGAGTTGGATGGAATAGAGCCACATGTAATTTCTGCGTTTTATAGAAGCATGCCAAATCGGATTTCTGACATTCTTTTTAAGAAAGGTCGTGCTATCAATTATTGAATCGTTTTTGTTGACAAGAAATATCAAATAAAGATTTATTGATAAAAAGCTGTTAAGTGTCTTATCATTATGTCCAGGTCAAAATCCTTAAAAAATGTTTTTCTCGAGAACTAAGAAATTTTGTTTTTCTAAACTACGGCTACTATGGTTTTCGAGGGCGAAAAAAAAAAGATAATCATAATTTTTCATTTACCTTTACCGTTCGGCTGATATCATCGAAAATCAGGGGTGTCTTATCATTATGTCCAGCACTGTATATATGTATATGTATATACAATATAGGTTATGGCTAGAATTGATCAGGCGCTTTAAATTGAACAGTTCTCTGTCTTTCGGCTTTTAGATGGCTCTTTTGGCTGCATATGAGAACTTTTCGGCCATTACTAAAGCACGCCGTGCACGCTGTCTTCGCTGTGCACGCACGCTGAACGCTAAATAATTACTAATGCACGCCAACGCGCGGGAAAGAGTGTTTGACGCACTATTATGTTAATTTTTGATACGGTCTCGTTAGCCTAAGCCGTACGGCCTCGTTAGCGTGAACTTTTGCCTAAGCAGAAAAAAAAAAGAAAAAACTTGAAAAAAATTAAATAAAGCCCATGGGGCGGAGTTAAGAACTTTCCCGCGCGTTGGCGTGCATTAGTAATGATTTAGCGTGCAGCGTGCGTGCACAGCGTGCACGGCGTGCTTTAGTAATGACCGAACTTTTCTTATGCGGTCTCGTTAGCCTAAGCCGTACGGCCTCATTCGCGTAAACTTTTGCCTATGCCTAAGCTTTTTTTTTATGTAAACAATTATTTTTGCGAGAAACACACAGGACTAGACTACCAAATGATTCATGGTTATGATTCAAAATTTCGAAAGTTATCCTGTTACATGAAAGAATGTTTGAACCTGTCGTAGCAGAGCTTCGCCCGCTCTCTCCAATCTGTCTATTAGGGACGTCGTCCTATCCAAGAGCGCGGAGAACCGAATCTACGGAATGAAATACGGTTTTTTGTCTAAAAGAAAAATTCTGACAAAAATAACAACAAAAAAACAACAAAATTTTTCCAATCAATGGAGAAAAAACCAATCCAACAAATAATTGAACTAACGCACAGAAAAAAAGCTAGTCGTCCGGGCGGGACCGAACCCAGAACATCTCGACTCAAACCGGGAGCGCGTGTTACCATTACACCACGGGGACACATTGCTATTCCGTGCGATAGTGTTATATGAAAGGCTCATATGCCTTGTTCTCTTAGTCAAGCATGCTTATCAAACGATTGCGTCATGAATGGAGCGTAACTCCGGAATTCATGATTAAGACAGAAGAGAGATGGAAGATTGAGTTCGATCATCCACCAATTCCTTCATCTCTCCCAACAGAAGGACCAGTTCCCATGATTACGAAAGAAGAGGTGAGAAAAGCGCTGAAAGGAATGAAGCCAGGAAAAGCCTGTGGACCAGACGATGTTTCATCAGTTGCATGGAAACTAGCAGGAGACTGTGGAGTTTACCACCTCGTTGAGCTATTCCAGAAAGCTACGATTCGTCAGGAGTATCCTGAAGATTGGAGCATGTCAACCACCATTCCAATATACAAAGGCAAGGGAGATGTTACCGATTGCGCCAACTACCGTCCCAGCTAGAAAATTGGCCAAACAAGCCCCTAAAGAAGTCGAAAAATCAGCAAGAAGCACAACGCGACTAATTAAAGGCCTCAAACAGACGCTCCCCGAATTTCCCTGGCACAGATCGAAGAAGCCATCAAGAAAACCAAAGGTTCCAAATGTCCAGACAGTGAAGGCATCTGTTAATGTTACCTAAACCAGGAAAGGACTCGAGCAACCTGAACGGCTATAGACCAATATCAATATTATCACCTATAGCCAAGACATTCGAACGGGTTTACCATTCCTGGCGGAAGGCTTTCAAATCGCTGACTGGCAACATGGATTCCGCAAAGAGCACTCGACCACTACCGCACTCCTGGAAATAACCGGGAAAATAACAAACGGCTTCAATCGGAAACCACCCCCGGACCGCACTCTCATGGTCGCCCTTGACCTCACTGCAGCATATGACTTAGTGAACATATCCCTTCTCTGCAAAAAACTCACTGAAACGAATATGCCAAGAGCCATCGTCCGATGGATGTCCAGCTACCTAAGAGGCCGTACAATCAAGGTAGATTTCCAAGGAAAAAGCAGTCGACGTCTCACATGCAGATCTGGTGTCCCACAAGGAGCAGTGCTCAGTCCCCTCTTATTCAATCTCTACATAAACAACCTCCCGCAACCCACAGGAAACACGCAGATGACAGCCTACGCCGACGACATCTCAATTCTCTCCTCAAGCCCCTGTATTGAAACCTGTGAAGATCAGATCAACCGCTTCCTACCCAGACTCGTAGAAGAATTGGAACAACGAAAAATGATTATATCCAAGGAAAAGACAACGGCCACTCTTCTCACAACCCATACATGCGAATGTAAAAAAGAACCCAAGGTAAAAATCCATGGAACTCTGTTGCCGACAACTAAAACACCCAAAATACTCGGTGTCGTCTTAGACCAACTCGGTACCTTTCGACAACACGCAGAAGACCTTAAACAGAGAACGGCCAAAAGACTGAACATACTACGTGCCCTCGGAGGAAGAACATGGGGCCAACAGAAAAACACCCTTCTTGCAACCTACAAAACAATGACCAGATCCGTACTCAACTACGCCGCACCAATTTACTCCCCTCGATTGGCCGAGACGAACTGGAAAAAACTACAGGCAAACCAAAATAAAGCAATTCGGATAGCAACAGGAAACTTAGTAATGGCCGGCACAGAGCACTTAGCTCTAGAAAGCGAAATGTTACCCATAAAGGAGCACAACACGATGCTTACCAAGCAATTTGTCGCAAGAGCAAGACTCCTCCCAAACCACCCCTCCCATCGTCGATGCATGGAACCCAAACCACCTAGAACTATACGTAAACATGCCAAGGACTTAGAACTGATGTTAGTAGACAGTGATCAGAAAGCCGCACTTAAAAGAATACATACTGAGACTGTGAGAAATTTCATTAGCTCATGCTCCCCTAACCCTGTTCTAGGTAAGAAACCTCCCAGAATCCATAAATCAACGAATCAACTTCCCAGGGAACAACAAATAACATTATCGCAACTACGTAGCGGCTATGCAAGTTCCTTTAACAGCACTAGGAGCTGCCCAATCCCCTCTCTGCCCAAAATGTTTAGAAGAGCCACATACAACTAGTCATTTATTCTCGTGTCGCTGTGACCACACACTTTTAAGAAGCATAGATTTGTGGAATAGCCCGACGTCTGTTGTTAAGTTCTTATACCAGTGATTCCTTTCTCTCTCAAAACAAAAAAAAATAATAAATAAATAAATGAAAGGGAAACAAAAAGAAGAAAAAAAGGAAAAAAACAAAACAAATAAACCCTGAGAGAGAAAGAGAAATAAATGTAATTAGATAAATGATGTAAGTAAGGTTATTGTTTTTCTGAGCCATGTCAAAGAAGACCTCGTCTACCCAGCTGGAGACCTACGGCGGGCAATCTACAACAACAACTCAATGCGAGAGGTCTCGGGTTCGAATCCCGGTTCGGCCCCCATGTAAATTAGAGTATTCCCTACTCCTCGTTGATCTCAAGCAACGGATTTTCATACCGAGCAGAGGAGCGGATTGTTCGCAGAAACTTGTGCAAAAATCGTGTGGTGTGACGGGAACCGAACCCGTGACCTTTCGCGTTCCGGGCGAATGCTCTCCCCACTGAGCTACACACGCACACATGATAATGCACATTTAAGACCCATACAACATTGAAGACCGAGTATCTTGAAGCTGGAACATCGAGTACAATCCAAGACCCAAGCTCCATAAAAGTACACAACACTGAGCTACGGAAAGTCGAGCACTTCAAGTATTTGGGTTCTCAAATATCCACAGACGGGGACCCAACAGCCGCTTTCAGTGCCACAATCAACGCAGCATGGCTTAAATGGAGGGAATCGACTGGTATCCTATGCGACAGACGCATGTCTGATCGACTGAAAAGTAAGATCTATAAACCAGTCGTACGACCAGTTGCTCTATATGGACTCGAATGCACTCCTTCAACAGCAAAGACCCAGCAGATGCTCCATGTAATGGAAATGAAGATGTTGAGATGGAGCCTCGGAGTCACCCGGAAAGACATGATTCGCAACGAAACGATAAGAGCTCGTTTAGGAGTTGCCCCATTACCCGAAAAAACACTCAGAGAGTCCAGGCTTAGGTGGTACGGACACATGCTGAGATCCAATCCTGACTCCGTTCCCAAGTCTGCTTGGAACATAGAAATCCAGGGTAGAAGACCAAGAGGTAGACCGAAGCTTAGATTGAGAGACACCATAGAACAAGACATGGCGGCTATCGAGCTGATAGCCGAAGACGCCTCGAATCGTATGATGTGGCGAAGTGCTATCTACACAGCGGACTCTTCAGCGGGAATTACGCTAGGAAGAAGAAGAAGAAGAGATGGAAGATGGATGATAATTCTTCAAACTCTAAGTTACACAGTTTAAAGGCAGTGACGCCTGATTAAGATGACATGACGTCATCTTAACCAGGCGCCACTGCCTTTAAACTGTGTAACTTAGAATTTAAAGATTTTTTAATCCAACATTTGATTTCTAATAATTTTAAAAAAGTTCAGAACGTCATTTTTAACTTACATGATTCTCATACTCCTTTTTGAGCATTTCACATCTGAGCGCTTCCATCTCTGCGTCTCTGCCTCTCTCTTCCCTCTCTCTGCCACTCTCTAGCCGACCCATTGTCCCTCTCTCATCCGCGAACATTCCACTTAACAAGCTCACTCCCATTGTGGCTTTACGCTTACGACGCACTGCAATGGTTCACTTTTTTATTTATTGAAAAATTATTCGATACGCAGAATTTCTATTCCCCATTGACAAATTCAGGTAATTCCAATGCGACTAAATTCCAATTCCAATAATGTGCAACAAACCAGGACTTCTTCTTCTCTTATTAGTATAAATGAACCACAGCAATTTTTTATCGCCCTGCAAGTCTTTATCGCTCCGGAAACATATTATAGTTTCTTTTTCCCCCGCTCACAAAAGTCAATAGTCCTTTACCCCTCATAAAAGCTAAAACGAAAGAAATTCTTGAAATCTTTAGCTGACAAACTACACAAATTTTTCCCAGTTCGCAGACGAACTAACATATTCCCATGCTACCCCAGTCCGGTCGTGGTATAATGGTAGTGTGCTCGACTGTGCGAAGGATCTTAAGTTCAACACTCACCCTGGACAGATCCACGCAAACCAATAGGGTTGAGAAATGTTGGTAGTGCTCTGGCACAAATATGACTCTTCCCACTGCTGCTATTCAGACTAGCAGTGATCTAGCAGGCAGCCACTGGTCCTACCAGGATAGGTCTGTCTTGCATCCCAAGAGAGCGCGTTTCTGCCGCGAGGCGGAAACAAGCGCGAGGAAGATTATTCTTATCCTCCCCCGTTTGGCAAAGATGAATGCCTGACCATTCATCCCCTGAGGAATGAAGGCATGTGACTGCGATTGAGAACCGCTCCCCCCCAGTCCATCGACTTCTTCTGCAACAAAAAAGGAATAACTTAGACAGACGCATGTCTTTGTCTCACAGAGAGATACTTCGCCTTATTCAAATTTTTTAAATAGTGAAGAAAATATAACAGAAGTTGATTTCGAAATGAATAAATGTTTGTAAGTGAACAAAATAAAATTATAATACTTTTGTCTTCCACCCAGAAAATTTACTAAAACAACATGCGAGTAAATGTTCAGAATAACTCGAACTAACGGTTGTCCACATTCGGTTGATCTGGATAGTATCTTCTAGCTTCTTCTTCATCTTCTCTCATTACAGCGCTCTCCGAATGCTCTTCTGCCTCATCTGATACCGTATCTCCCACCGCACTCATCACACCAATTTGTCCCAGATTCAACTCAAGTAAGGATGATCGGACCTGCAAACTTATTCATGTGAATATATGACCAGCATTCTAGAATAACTTACAATCTCTTGCTTAGTTTTTTGTGGAAAACTTAGCTAACCATCTCTTTCTTTTCAATCGACTATACATTTTGTAAACTAATAATAATCTTCCTCGCGCTTGTTCCCGCCTCGCGGCAGGGTACGCGCTCCCCTGAGATGCAGGACAGACCTATCCTGGTAGAACCAGTGGCTGCCTGCTAGATCACTGCTAGTGTGATTAGCAGCAGTGGGGAGTGTCAGATTCGTGCATGTGAGCACTACCAACATTTCTTAACCCCCTTGGTTTGGGTGGATCTGTCCGGGGTGGGAGTCGAACTCGGGACTCTTCGCACAATGGTCTATCACACTACCACTATGCCACGCCCGGACTAGATTTTGTAAACTAATAAATTCCTCAATTTTACGCTAAACTTTCGAGCTTCACTCAATAGTGACGAGGTCATTAGGGCTCAAAAATAATGTGCATTGTAATTTGTCTTTTAAAGTTTGAACAGGTCGTTTTTGTCATCTCTCTAGTTTTTTTTTGAACTCGAGTGCTGAAGCAAGTTTAATTGTACTTTCGCTCTTCATTTTCCCATTTACTTTCTTTTCTTAACTTTTTAGCAGAAAAAGGCCAATACAAATTCTCTGTTTGCATGCGTTCTCTGCTTTATACACGCACTCTCGGTACCCTCTTAAGACTGCTTTCTCTGCTTTATACACGCACTCTCGGTACCTTCTTAAGACTGCTTTCTCTGCTTTATACACACACTCTCGGTACCCTCTTAAGACTGCTTTCTCTGCTTTATACACGCACTCTCGGTACCCTCTTAAGACTGCTTTCTCTGCTTTATACACGCACTCTCGGTACCCTCTTAAGACTGCTTTCTCTGCTTTATACACACACTCTCGGTACCCTCTTAAGACTGCTTTCTCTGCTTTATACACGCACTCTCGGTACCATCTTAAGACTGCTTTCTCTGCTTTATACACGCACTCTCGGTACCCTCTTAAGACTGCTTTCTCTGCTTTATACACGCACTCTCGGTACCCTCTTAAGACTGCTTTCACTTCCTGATTAAGACGCTTCTTCGGCGGGCGGCTAATAAGAAACAGCCTGGTTGACCGACTCCATTATCTCGAGTTAAAAGACCTTTTTCTGCGGTTCGCCTTCGAAGTAGATAGGGAGACCTTTCCAGTAATAAGTGATCACTGCGAGCTGGGAACTCTGGTGATATTGCCTAAAAGATATCATTGGAAGAATGAATAAACAAACGAATGACTCACAACTAAAGATGGAAACTTCGTTCTAAATATATCGCAAATGCAGTATTATTTCACTAAGATATTATATATCAAAAGAGAACTTCAGCTTAGCGGAAAACACTCCTCTCCCTAGGTTGAATGGTGACCGGACCAGATATGCTCGCGCCGAGAATGATCTACATTCTCTTCTTCTTCCGTTCTGTTTTTTTTCTCTACTTTTCTTTTCAATTTTTTGCCTTTTCCCGATCCCTTTTCCACTCGCTCGACGCGTGCAAACATGCCTTAGACCGGTCTCATTTAATGCCTGCTCCTCTCAATATAATGAACAATTAGTTCAAGTCTCACACGCGATCGAAGTCGCATCATCATTTTTTGGAGGACATCGCTTGTTAAATCTTCTCTTTCGTGCTAGAATAATCAAGTTGACGTTTTCGCAGTATGCTTTGTGATATTAAAAAGAAATAATTACTCGCTCAGTATTAACTTTTGCAGAAAAAAATGCGAAGTGAAGCGCTAAAGAGGGCTTACCGGTCGTTCAAAACATTCCGCCCAGTGAAAATCTTTCGGACAAATCTATTCTCTGTCTTCGGATGCTCATACCTCTTGCAGAGAACCTCCAAAAAAGTCCTCTTTATTGAAGCACGTTTCAATTTTTTTTTCTGATTCGAAGTCTTTCGATCTGAGACTTTCTGTTTCACCGCTGTTGACAAAACCAATAGGAACAACATGCCAAGATCTACTATACCTAGTACAAACTTGTTTATCAGTCGATAATTTTGAAAATTTTCAATTTTTTTCAATGCTTCACCTACTTCTTACATGCAGACTCAACTACAAAAAAAAAATCATTGGCTTCCGCTTTGTATTCATTTTTCTCAAATCTCAGATAATTCACTTCTAATCCACTCCAAATTGATGCGATAAAGAATATATTTTAATTACCAATACCAACAAAATAAGATTTGAATATGCTCGGACAAAAGCTAATCGACGGCGGACGGGATCGAACCCGCCGTCGCTCTCTTACCGCAGGGCAAACTCTTTACCACCATACTTCCGAGGACACACTGTTATTCCGTTGAAAAGTGATATAGCATGACGACTACCAACTTGAATATCATACAACGTGTCAGGCGATAGTTTGCCACATCTGTCCAACCGAATCGCATCCCCTGTCGCTGCGTCAATCTTGTAGAACCTCCAAGAGATAGTGGCTCGCTCATGATTCACAAAACGAGCCAACAATTGGAGACAGAGTGTTTCTATAACCCGCGCTGCGGGTAAAATCTCATCTACGCGCTATCCAAAACAAGATATTTATGCGATTTCTCTACTTGTATGGAAATTTCATTCTCTAAGGAACGCTTTCACTCGATCTCTGAAGTTTGTTCAAGATTAGTTTTACTGATCTACACGTTTTTCAAGCCGGCCGTGAGACGCAGCAGTTGATCGGAGGTTCAGTCATAGATAAAATAGATACGTTTCGGTGATCCAAGAAATCGATCCAAATAGCAATGTACGTTCATTAAAGAGTAATTGTCTAGTATTGATTGATGGTGGACCTACCTGGAACTGCCTGCGGGCTTTAACCAGGATCCATTTCTATCTCTTCTCAGCTCATAGCCATTCGCGAAGGCCCGCATGTCTAATACGAACGTACCCGCCTCTTGATATCCCTGAGGGACACGTTGACATAGCCTGAAATTATTGCTTTCATGAGGCGGGAATAAAGTTTTTTAACTGAAAATTAGATAAAACATATTTTTTGAACCTGCCTGAAAACTCAAGACTGCTGGACTTTCTGTGCAAAAAGAGAACCTTTTAGTTCCTAGAAGGGAGAGTCTTTCGAGTGGTGAAAAAATTACCGCAACGAATAAAAAAAGAATTTATGACGCCTTCAAAAAAAGGTTTAGTTACGATTGAAACTAGTGATGAAATAGGTGAGAATATGAATACCGAAGTTGATGGAAATCGTTCCAATCGTTCTGAAGATGAAAAGGAAACATGATGAATTACTTCAGCCATGAAGGCAATAACGGTCACTGAGATGGAAAAATGGGAAAAAAGATATAGATATTCAAATGCAGGTCTGGACGTTAGGAATCAAAATATTTCTCTGAACCGCACTGCGGATTGATTTCTTGCGCCAATGTGGCATTCTCTCACAACCGCACACACTAAGAAATGGCCTGATAGGTACTTGTTCTCTTCGACGATGGTTCCTCCGAGGATGATACTGGCAGCCTCGTCGAAAGGGATCGCCGCCAAGGAGTAGATGGGGCAATCGTCGAAGAAGCCACGCTGGCAGCTCACCGAGTACAAGTTCACTGCAGAGGCCGCCTCCCAAGTACGCAAGCCCTTCGGAAGTGCAAACTGACTCTCTCCCTTTGAAGTCTTCTTCATACCTGGAGAGCATTCTCCGATTTTTGATACTAAAATTTTTTCATTTTGATGACTCCGGGGTCCTTATTTTTTATATCGGCAACTTTACGCACAAAAAAAACCACAAGCAAAACTTGTATCCTTTCAAAGTTGGAACAAGTCACAAACTGACACGTGCTGACGGTGAAGGGTGAGAGATCAAAGGGATCCCCAATCCATTCGTATGTAAGGACAGCTAAAGCGACCGCTTCCTCTCTTTCCCGCCGCATAACCGCCGTCATTACCTCAACTTGCCAGGCTTGAAAACTTCTCAGATGCTCTTAAATTGTAGCCGAGCGCCGAATCCATTACAATAAGAGAACGAGCGAGAGGTTGAAACGACCAAGTTTTAAAAAATTAGATGAGACAGTGAAAGAAGGAAGAGCGATCAATTGAGTGATTCAGGGGTAGGGCTCAAGAAAAAATCTAAGATTACCCGAGTAGTGTTTTCTGTAGCCCGCACTGCGGGTTAAATGTATGCGTGCACGCACAATATGTGATACTATTCTACTGTTTGTGGCTTTTCTATTTTTCATTTTCTTCGTTAGTCTACCGCAAGATTTCTCTTTCCATATCTACACAATTCTTTTGAACAGTTGAAAACACGTGAGAATCCTTCAAAAACAAAATTTATCTTCCTGACGTACTCGTCAAACCAGAATCAAACGTGCCCTATTGAACTCCTAAAGTAAAACCAAAATAATGAACTACTACTCGATAAATTTAAATATAGTGTACCTTCCTGACGTACTTGACACAGTTGCGAGATGCGTCTTGCGGTGGAACAAGGTCGTACTTCTTAAGGAGACACTTCCATTCCCACCCTTCCAGGCCCTCATTTAGTCTGTTCTTGCCATCGTCCACTCGGTATGGCTTACCTCAACATAAAAACCGGAATCGAGAGCGAATAAAACTATTTCTTATCATAAGCAGAAGATTCTGCAAATCATTGGAACAAAAAAGATCGTTATTTGTTATGAATACAAAAAAGAGGAAAAACTTAGGGGAACTGATAAATGTCATTTTTCTTTTGGGCAGATCAAGCAAACCCAACGACTTTCCTATCTAACGTCAAAAAAGTTTTTAGAAGTTTTTTTAAATTTCTTTTTTTGGTCTTCTCATTTTCACATTATTTTCAATCTTCAAAGGTAGTCGTTCCCTCTGTGTAACGTTCAGCTCCAATAAAAATCAGCCTTTGAGCCATGCAGTCCGTCTGGAAGACTCATCTCATACTCGTCTGTTACTTAATCAATACGACAAATATTGAAGAAATGATCGATAGTGTTATTTGAATTTGAACAATATCTTGCTGTGACACTCCCCATGTTAGCAGATGAGTCTTGACAACTCAGCCTTCAGTGGATAAAGTAATTTGAATTTTTAAAACTGTATTTTCACGTGAAATTCAAAAATCTTAATTTTCTTAGTTAAAAGTTGTGAAAGCCGCAATCTAATCTAACAGGTTTGATATGGTGTTTTTAACCTCGTGCGATCGACCTAATGAAAATAAAAGACATATTTCATCTATGGGTCGAAAACGGCACTAAATCAGCCGAAAGAAAAAAAGTAACGCCTGCTGACGCTGATTATAAAACCATGGGAAGAGAAGTCTATAGAAGCGAAGAATATTCATCAACACACTTAAGAGAGAGCATACATTTCAACATTGTTTATGAAACTGAAACCTTGAAAGGAAGCTTAGAAAATTATTTTTTCATGTAGAACTAACCATCAGGGGATTTTTAGTTGGTCCGAAAATCCTACAGAAGCCCGCCGGAGGCGAAAACCTTTTGTATAAAGACACTGGCCTTACATCTAGAATTTTTTTCAAGTTCTAATTTTTTGAGATAAAAGTTTTTTAGAAAAATTTTCACACTTATGCGATAAAAAATTTCACATAAGGGCTCTCCCTTATGAGTTAAAAGACAGACGCCCGCTAAAGGTCTAAAACAGACGCCCGCCGACAGGCGACTGGACATGACTAAATAACCCCTGCTAACCATCCATTCCCATCACGAAGTACCGCGCTCTACCAGCTGCTTTGCCTCAACACACAATTTCAGATTCAAATGTTTCAACCCATATCAATTATTCAGGAGCCAATGCGTAAAAAAACAGTATTCGTTGCACTAAACAGTAGATAATAAGTTTTTCACGGCATACCAAGCTCGATCATTCTTTCTTTAGGGTCTTCCTAGTTCCTAATCTATCGCTCCTATTTTCCCTTGCTTGAAATTTCAATATTCTATAGCTCTCCCTAAAATTTTTTTGAAAATGCTTACTCTGGAGTGTGTTTGAACCCAGCCGCATATTTTTGAACCGGGAACGATCGAATTACCCTTTAAACTACCGAGGAAAAATACATATTTCAGTCGGTAGCCCTTACTTTAGCACAGATTCTCGTTCTACAGCCTCAACTTTTAAGCTCGAATTTCAATTGAATGAACGTTGATATGGATTTTCTGTTCGTAATCAACTAAAATTTACAACGGACCGCTTCACTTTATATTTGTCTAATGAAGATTCTCGTTCGATGAAAACACGCGGATATGTACACCGATTAGTAATATAAAGTTCAAATGTAAACGTGAAAATGATACCGTACCCCAGCCGGTATATCCATCCAACTGAATATCATGACGATTCACAAATCCGGTCAAATCCACCAGGAATGTTCCAACTCCTGAGCACGAAGGATGAAATAAAATAGAAGAGAAAGGAAAGATACATACATAAAAATAGAGGGGTGGATAGAGATAAAAAGAGAGGGAGAGGGAGAGAGAGAAAGAGAGAAAGCAAGTATACGATAAGTTACAAACTTCTATCAACAACGAAAACACTCGACTACTTGAACGCAAAATAGATCCTTAAATAAAGACTACCTCTGGTTCTCTCTCACTCGTTCTGTCTCTTTCTCTCTTTGTTGCTCTACCGTTCTCGTCGATGCTCTACCGTTCTCGTCGATGCTCTACCGTTCTCGTTGATGCTCTACCGTTCTCGTTGATGCTCTACCGTTCTCGTCGATGCTCTACCGTTCTCGTCGATGCTCTACCGTTCTCGTCGATAAAAATTTATGAAAGATGAGTTAGATATGCCTGATGACCTCTGAAATGCAGAGGAGTCGAGTAACAAATCTTGTCGATCGGAATGGAGACCTCATTGATGAGTATGTCACACCCTTCCTGCACAGTAAATCAATCCATTGAATGATGCACTCGACATATAGTGTGTCATATACAGTAAATCAATCCATTGAATGATGCACTCGACATATAGTGTGTCATATACAGTAAATCAATCCATTGAATGATGCACTCGACATATAGTGTGTCATATACAGTAAATCAATCCATTGAATGATGCACTCGACATATAGTGTGTCATATACAGTAAATCAATCCATTGAATGATGCACTCGACATATAGTGTGTCATATACAGTAAATCAATCCATTGAATGATGCACTCGACATATAGTGTGTCATATACAGTAAATCAATCCATTGAATGATGCACTCGACATATAGTGTGTCATATACAGTAAATCAATCCATTGAATGATGCACTCGACATATAGTGTGTCATATACAGTAAATCAATCCATTGAATGATGCACTCGACATATAGTGTGTCATTTACAGTAAATCAATCCATTGAATGATGCACTCGACATATAGTGTGTCATCTACACTCCTTCGAAGAATCAGATGAAAAAAATACCACAAAAAGAAGGTTTACATAAATCTTTGTATTATAAAGGCTTGTGGAAAACCAAGGTCTTGATGTCAGCGTCTCATAAGCCAAAAAAACACTTGTCTCTAGAAATATTTTTGAAGCTTCAGCTTATATATACAAAATACTCATATTTTGGAATTAGTCCGGGCGTGGCATAATGGTAGTGTGTTCGACTATTGTGCGAAGAGTCCCGAGTTCGACTCCCACCCTGGACAGATCCACCCGAACCAAGGGGGTTAAGAAAGGTTGGTTGTGCTGATGCACGAATCGGACTCTCCCCACTGCTGCTAATCACACTAGCAGTGATCTAGCAGGCAGCCACTGGTTCTACCAGGATAGGTCTGTCCTGCATCTCAGGGGAGCGCGTACCCTGCCGTGAGGCGGGAACAAGCGCGAGGAAGATTACTCATCTTTTGGAATTGTTAAAATAAACCGAGAACTTCTTTTAACCCGAACCTCGAAAGAAATGGGAACGTCCGAGTATAGAGGCCATTCGGAGTCGTCTTCCTGAAAAAAAGTCAACATCGAATCATGAAATCCACGAGAGTTTGTTCGGTCGTTTCTTTAAAAAAATCTAACCTTACACGGGATTATCGTATATGAGGCTATGGATTATATCTAAAGGGTGAGTTACCTTAGTAGTTGTAAATTCAAGTAAATATGCAGCTGGCATAAATTGGCCTGGAGCAACTTGAAAAACTACCACTTTTCCCGGTGTGTATGTATCCGCCTTGAGATTCTTGCCTGTCTCTCTCGAAGCAGTATTCGTATGAAGCGCCCCGAACTCAAAGTAGCTCTGGGGTAGAACTTTGACCACTGTTCTTTACATTATTTTTTCCCTCTCTGTGTTTTTTCGCACCTGGTCATTTGAATTTTGTAGAGAAAGGGGATCAAGTTGATCGGGGACTTCCTCTTCAAGCTCAAGCTCAAGTTCCCCCGATCGGGGAACTTCTTTTCCCTCATCATTCTGCAACAGGTTTCTCTTAGAAACTGGTAATTATGATGTTCATTTCTTGTACTTAAAGAGAAGACTTAGTAAGTTTCCAAGCGGAGTTGGTGTTCTCAAAAGTTCACCGAAATTTAAATCACCGAAATTTAAAGAAATACCTAAGCTCTTCAATATAATTGACAATCAGCAGATCTCAAGATCTACGTGTTTATTCTCCTCCCACTTGCCAATCAGACTTTTTCTCAACACCCGCCATCAAAAAACTTGTTGATTAACAAGATTAATCATTAGGGAAAGACAGTACAAAAACGTTTGAAGAAAGAAAGAGAACTCATACAAACATATAATTCGTGTCACTAGTATTTTTTTGACAGCGCATATATTTGCGCATAGATTTCATCCACAGTGTGGGTTAGAGAAACACCCTGTTGCTGGTTGAATCTACTGAGAATCACATTGTACATTGTGTATACTGCAAATCATTTCAGCGAGAGCGACAAGTTGATTTCGGGCGTACAAAAGTATTCAAACATACTTTTCAAAAACTTCAATCAAAAAGAAGGAATAAGTGAAAATCAAACTTGGATGAAATGGTTGGTTTCGCCTTGCTTCGATTCCCCCTCCCCTGGTTGTGTACTGTATTCCCCCTCCCCCTGTTGTGTACTGTATTCCCCCTCCCCCTGTTGTGCACTCTGAAAGGAGACATCCACTGCTGCACGCTCTATGCATGAGTCCGCCTGAAAACTCATACCATAGCTCAAATGCCTCGCAGATCACCAGGACGTGCTGAAATTTTTATCTCGGGTGGGTGACCGGCAGGAGAAGGGAGGAGGGAGATCAACTAATTTTTAAATCATTTTTCGAAATCAGTTTCTCCACTTTCTCGCAAATTTTTAAATGCAGCACATCAAGTTTAAAAAAAGATAAACTCTAAATAAATATTTAGATAAACTATGTACATATCTGTTAATGTTATATTAATGTCTGTTATAATTTCTTCACCGGAAAAATTTTTTTATGGGACATCAGATTTTTATGAAAAATCTGACAAGTTTGGTGAGCTAGGACCAGCCTGGTCTTATTTTTTCATAAAAAATTCTGCAAATTTCAGCATGTAGAGCGAGGGATGATGGAATCTAGGATAATAAGAAGCGAGCTAGAGAAAGAGGGTCTCTACCACAACAAATCTAGGATAATAAGAAGCGAGCTAGAGAAAGAGGGTCTCTACCACAACAAATCTAGGATAATAAGAAGCGAGCTAGAGAAAGAGGGCCTCTACCACAACAAATCTAGGATAATAAGAAGCGAGCTAGAGAAAGAGGGCCTCTACCACAACAAATCTAGGATAATAAGAAGCGAGCTAGAGAAAGAGGGCCTCTACCAATCTAGGATAATAAGAAGCGAGCTAGAGAAAGAGGGCCTCTACCAATCTAGGATAATAAGAAGCGAGTAAGAGAAAGAGGGCCTCTACCACAACAAATCTAGGATAATAAGAAGCGAGCTAGAGAAAGAGGGCCTCTACCAATCTAGGATAATAAGAAGCGAGCTAGAGAAAGAGGGCCTCTACCAATCTAGGATAATAAGAAGCGAGCTAGAGAAAGAGGGCCTCTACCAATCTAGGATAATAAGAAGCGAGCTAGAGAAAGAGGGCCTCTACCAATCTAGGATAATAAGAAGCGAGCTAGAGAAAGAGGGCCTCTACCAATCTAGGATAATAAGAAGCGAGCTAGAGAAAGAGGGCCTCTACCACAACAAATCTAGGATAATAAGAAGCGAGCTAGAGAAAGAGGGCCTCTACCACAACAAATCTAGGATAATAAGAAGCGAGCTAGAGAAAGAGGGCCTCTACCAATCTAGGATAATAAGAAGCGAGCTAGAGAAAGAGGGCCTCTACCAATCTAGGATAATAAGAAGCGAGCTAGAGAAAGAGGGCCTCTACCACAACAAATCTAGGATAATAAGAAGCGAGCTAGAGAAAGAGGGCCTCTACCAATCTAGGATAATAAGAAGCGAGCTAGAGAAAGAGGGCCTCTACCAATCTAGGATAATAAGAAGCGAGCTAGAGAAAGAGGGCCTCTACCAATCTAGGATAATAAGAAGCGAGCTAGAGAAAGAGGGCCTCTACCAATCTAGGATAATAAGAAGCGAGCTAGAGAAAGAGGGCCTCTACCAATCTAGGATAATAAGAAGCGAGCTAGAGAAAGAGGGCCTCTACCAATCTAGGATAATAAGAAGCGAGCTAGAGAAAGAGGGCCTCTACCACAACAAATCTAGGATAATAAGAAGCGAGCTAGAGAAAGAGGGCCTCTACCACAACAAATCTAGGATAATAAGAAGCGAGCTAGAGAAAGAGGGCCTCTACCAATCTAGGATAATAAGAAGCGAGCTAGAGAAAGAGGGCCTCTACCACAACAAATCTAGGATAATAAGAAGCGAGCTAGAGAAAGAGGGCCTCTACCACAACAAATCTAGGATAATAAGAAGCGAGCTAGAGAAAGAGGGCCTCTACCACAACAAATCTAGGATAATAAGAAGCGAGCTAGAGAAAGAGGGCCTCTACCAATCTAGGATAATAAGAAGCGAGCTAGAGAAAGAGGGCCTCTACCAATCTAGGATAATAAGAAGCGAGCTAGAGAAAGAGGGCCTCTACCACAACAAATTTTTACACTTTCTCGTTAGCACAACCATAGTTAAAATCTGTCTTGATTTTTCAATAGGTCGATCGCTGAAGTATGCTTTAAAAAATTCCACTTTCAACTTGAAGAAACCGGTTGAGGCTGAATTATAACTAAAGAAAAGTTCTATACAAAAAAGAAGGGTTTTTATTTCTACTTCAAGGTGAGAAAAATCTGGTAGATTCATTTGGAGTGAGGGAGAGGGTCGGGGGTCAGTCGCCCTAAAAAAAAAATTGCCAGATGGCAGTTTACCTATGAGCACGACCCGAAGAGATATCTGTTCCAGCTCTACAGTTCTTACTTGAACCTGAGCGGATGAATAAAAATGAAAGACATCCATAAACCAGGCAGCCAATCATTCCCTACCTCCTTGAGTGCGGCTCTTCGGTAGACTTTGAAGTGCTTCCGTAGGCTGGGAATTGCAGCAACGCCGTCTGGACTGCAGAGCGCTGGAGGATCGTCTCTTGAAGTCGGCTCTCCTGGTTTAGGCTTCATGATGTAGAGGGCGAAAGAGAGCAAGAGTGAGAGAGAGAGAGAGAGAGAGAAAAGAAAGAGGTATAGCGAGTGAGGAAAAGAGCTATGTAAGAAGAGAGAAACAATTTTTGTTAGGGTGAAGCCTTCATAAATTGCCTGATTTGAGATAATAATCCTCCGTACACAAAATAAATGCATATGCCGCTCTAAAACATTAAATTGCAAGGAAGCTTTTTATATAACAAGCCATATTCATCAAAAAGATCCTCAGCTCTTTTCTGTCTCCGAAACAAAATCTTTGAATAAATATACCGAATTTTCGTCCGGCTCGGGCATGCAGCACTGGATTTCCTTGTAGATAACTTGTTGTCAGCAGAACCTCAACATAAATTCAATTTTTAAACCGGGTTCAAAAGAAGATTTTAAGAACTTGGCTGGATAAAAGATGAAAAACAAACACCTGATTGATAATTTTCCCACTCAAGCCATAGCTAACGAGCAATTGACAAAACATTCAAAAATTAACGTTTATCCGAGCGGGGGCTCGAAATTTATTCATTCTTTATTCCAGTTGTTATGGTTCAGACATACAACGGATAAATGTCACGATGTGAAATCAGTGTGAAGGCAACTCGAAACACACTGGCAACAGTGGCCATTTGTGACTCTACAGCCTCAAGAGCCTGTCACGGATGGAGCCGGATCATCCAGTCCGGAATCGAGCGCGACCTCAGCTGGCGGATAGAGGGACGCCTCCCTACAAAGAATTCGTTGCTGGGAGGTAGCGGGAGAAATCCCGCCGCGGACCAAAACTGGGTAGTATAGCTTGTCAAAGGAGGGCGATGCCGGACCGGCCTGGACATGGCACCGGACAAAACATCAGCCGATACTCCGCTATACTTTTCAATGGCGAGTCGAGGCGCCAGTCAAATAGCCTCTTGCCTATCTCCGGTCAACGACAGGCGAGACGTCTCTACTCCCACCCAAAACGATGCTAGGCCGGCTTGACCGCCCACTCACAAGGCCTATAGCATGAACAGGTTGCTACAACGATGTCCGCCTTCACAAGGTGCAGCATGACAGTCTCAGGACTGCAAAGGACATCAAAACCCTTCTCCGGACGCGTCCGAAGAACCCGAAAACTTTTCTCATTAAAGAGAGTGTTCATAACCAAGTCTTCGATGCGGGATGCTTGCCGGCAACAACAACAACAAAGTGTGAAGGTGAAATACAATATATTCATAGAGAGATTCGATTCTACAAGAAAGAAAAAAGTATCACAAGCGTAAGCGGGACAATGGTACAATGAAATCGATAGGCAAATTGATAAGCATTTTCTTGAAAGCTGAGCAGGAAGAAATTGTTACTATTTGAATAGGTAAAGCATTGTACACATTCATAGCACGAGAGGCACAAGTAGTGTGCGACTGCGACAATCTGAAGGGTAGACTAATGCGGAGAGGAAGTGAATTCTTATTATTGTAAGGACACGGTTTGACGGCAAACAAAGTCGAGTAATCAAGCTCAAAATGGCCATGTATCACTTATGTATGAAACTTTGTCGCATTCGCAAGCTACTTGTGCCTCTCGTGCTATAAATTTGTGGAATGCTTTTTACCTATTCAAATAGTAACAATTTCTTCCTGCTCAGCTTTCAAGAAAATGCTTATCAATTTGCCTATCGATTTCATTGTACGATTGTCCCGCCTACGTTTGTGATACTTTTTTCTTTCTTGTAGAATTGAATCTCTCTATGAATTTGCTGTATTTTGCACTCAAACTTAACTCACATCGTGACAGTTATCCGTTTTATGTCTGAAACATAACAACTGGAAGAAAGATTGATTGAAACAAAGATCTGTTATAGCTCTACGGTGCTCAAGTGTATAGAGACTCAATAGCTTCAGACGTGAGGGGTAATCTAGGTCAGTTCTACCGGCTCTATACATCACAAAGGCAAGTGAAACTACGTTGAACTCTTTCCAAATCATTGACAAGGCCTATCGAAGATAGTGACCAAACTTCACTACCATATTCAAGCAAAGGGAGTATATATGACTCAAACGCTCGCACCAAAACTGTGATGGACGATGTTCTGAGTGCTAGAAGAATAAGATTCGCACATTTCGATGACTTTTTAACTACCTGATCAATATGGTTAGAAAAAGTTAAGGATTTATTGAAGTTAACACCTAAATCTTTGTAATTGTTCGATGAATGCAAGTTGATGTTATTCATGGAATAAGTTATCTTGATGTTGGAAGAGCCACAATAAACAACAGAGGCCGTATGCATGGAGCAATCCAAAAGAATTAACAGCTTGGATTAGAAGTTATCCAAATACATTTCACTAATCCGGTATGCATGGAAGCTATAATACTTTTGGATTTGAGATAATCCGAAAAAATTCGTAACCCTACTCCGGAGGTGGGTTAGCGAGCAATCCGAAAGGATTATCGGCTCAATTTGACCCATTCCGTTCATTTTGCTCTTTTTGAAGTGTGTAGTGAAAGTAAAACGTAACGGAAAAATTTTTGGTTGTTACAATACTAACTAATATTCGACAATTATAGTGTTTAGAGTGCATTTAGTTTTCGACAATTATAGTTTTTAGAGTGCATTTTGATGCATTTTAGTGCTTTCGCTTGTCTTTCCGCGTCCTTTTTGACAATAATCCAAGTTTAAGAAATCTGACATCCATGCATACCGATTTTCCTAATCCTAAATTTTTTAAACCTTTTTTGATTTTCTAATCCTTGGATTTGACTAATCCAGATTGTTCTAATCTGTTTTCCATGCATACGGCCTCAGAACATTTCGGGATTGAAATTGTTAATAATGAATATCTCATTTTACTCTCCTCTATTTCTCGCTTGCTTCTCATTATTATAGGCCCTCCGCTCAGCCGAGCGGTGAAGTGCTGGTGAGCTATTAATCAAGCAGCGCATATTTATCAAAAAGTCTTCAGATTCAAATTTTAAACTTACATTTCGTGGATATTTCTTCTCTGTGTAGTCATGATACTTTCCTTCAACCTGAAAAGATAAGTTTTTTGGCACTTTTGCACCTTATGGACACAGCCCTACCAGAGGTTTAATGGGTCAGATGAGTTCAATGGCTCAATAGAACAAGGGTCGGAAACAGAACCTTATGGCTTAAGAAAGAGAGACTATACGGCTCGAAAACAAGAACGTATGTAGCAAGAAGATCACGATTTCACTGTTCAAACTGGTCAAGTTGACGTTTCTCAAGTCTTTTTCGCTGTTTCCAATTAGGCTCAGGCTGAGATTACGTTAACGAGACCGTAGGGTTCAGAAACGAGACAGAATAAAACAATTAATCAAATTCTTTCTATTTTAACCGATCGATGTTGTATGAATAGGAGAAAGGTTAATTACGGCCCCCAAGCTTTAGAATAGTGTGAAAGACAATTTAACTGACGATAACTTCCTCTGCAACATAATCGACATCGACGACCTCTTCTGTTGCGACGTCTCCAGGAAAAAAAGAATGTGGATCTTCCTCCATTTAACTAACCGCTTCAAGTTGCGCCGTCTCTGCGTGTAAGCAGCCTTCTTTTCTGACCGAGGCAACTATTTGACGAGAAATACTGATTTAATGAAAACGCTATTAATCGAAGTTAGATGATCTAGAAGATATGGGTAATTTTTAATTGGAATTCAAAGACAAAAGAAATTGGCCAATATCAAAAAAGTATGGTTCAATTTTTGCGCTTATACAGAGTTCATGGTTCAGTTTGCCTCAATAAATGTCATTAATAAGGTGTTTAATTAAGCTGGTCGTTTCGATTCTACGTAGAAACAATATTATAATTCTGAGTGAGAAAAAAATGGTTTTAAAACAAATGTACGGCATTTTCGAGCCTTATATTTAGAGACCGCAATGGCTAAAATCAAAATAAGAATAGGTAGTAGAATGTTATTTTTATGTGTTCTTAATCACTTAATTATTTCAAGAAAACATGAAAAAACAAAAAGAATTACTTTAAAGCAGAAAAAAGAGATCAGATAAGCTTCGAAAATTCTGCCTATAACAAATCTTGGTACGCTAGAGCGCGGAAGGTCAAGTGGGTCATGTTTGTACTAAAACGCGGCCTTAACTTCGCACTGATAATCTTCATCATTTTTTAGTGAAAAAGTTTTTGATTTTCTCATTAAAAATTTTTTTTATGGATCGAAATTCGCCAATTTTTGAATAGACTTTTCGGTGTAATTTGAAAGTTATCGAAATGTGGTCCTTTTCAAAATTTTATCGCTTTTCTTCCAACGCTGTTTTCGCGTGGCTCAACTTCGAAAGGCCTTTTTTTTGGCTACGATAAAAATTGAAATTTTCTCTACCATTATGTCAATTTGAGTTTTCTCATTAATAAAATGAAACAATATCTTTGATTTTAGCAATCGAAAGTTCGCCTTTACATAAAGCAGTGACTACTATACTCTAGCGCGTGGCTTAACTTCGAAAAGCCTTTTTTTTTAAAAAAAAAAAAACAAAACAAAACTCAGCAGCAAAAACAAACTCAGCTGCCACAATTAACAGCCACAAGACCCCTTACCCATACAGAGCCCTAGATTTTGATCGTAAAGTACCACTGCAATCTAATAATGATTAATTCAACTAGGAATTAGACTCATAGCTCCTCAACGTACTCACACGGGGAAGTTTTTCGGAGCAAAAATCAAAAAAACGGCAAGTCATTCGAAAGTATGACTATTTATTCTTTCGACAGTCATGTAAATTGTATCGGTGTGAAATTATGATGTTTGATACATTCATACCCATTATCACTGTAAACGTCCTTTTTCATTAAGTTTGGGTTGTGATAATCGAAAGAAGTCAAGAAAATAATGCCGTGTTTTCTTGTGAAAGAATTTCTATTCGTTTTTGGTATTAGCTTGATAAAACTGATGTTAGATTAAGGCATTTCATGAATAAAAATACTTCGAAAGTATTCCTGGCAGCGACAATGCGATAACTCTTCAACAATATCAAAGTATGCTAAAGAGGCATACTTTGAATTTTTTATTATATTGACTCCTACTGTCGTAAACTCCATCCGTCGTCTCATATAACCTTTGTTTGAATACACCCGCCTTCGGGATGTACAGCACTTGACCGCAGTGAATAAACCATGAGCGGAAATAACGTTTTATTCGTGCATAATATGTCGCAGTGAATAAACCATGAGGTTAAAAACAACTCGTACTTTACAGTTGAAACAAAATAACATTCTCTCCTTGGTGACATTTAATAATTGAAACACACATAACATACAAGGCACATTTATTGTTCCCTTTTCCGCATTATCATCTGATAGTTCAACAGTCTGCTTCATTCATATAGTCTTATTGCTACATATCTAAGAAAGCTGTTAAAAGAAACATTGCCTCTATTCATATTGACAACACACCTTATGGTGTCTTTAATATATTCTTGACATACGGTGCGATACCTTGTTGAGAAATCCTCGTTTACCTACGTTTTGCTTACTCCAATGATGCTCCTTTAAATGCTCTATACGCCTTCTTCTTCTGAGCTGAAGTATGGTGAGCTCTTCCGGCCAGCTCCTTCACAAGCTTGCTACTCTTTTCGTAAATGATCCGTCGATATTGGGTTGCCTATATATACCTGAACAATGGAAACGAGGGCGAGTATTTCTAACTGGGATGAGCTCTATGTACATATGATATAGGCAACCTGGTTCAGAGTTATTGCTCCCATGGCTGACCGACAGATTATTAAATTGGAAAACACTTGGATATAGGACTGGAATGTGCAACTGTGTCGTCGTTGCGAACAGTCCTAGTACATCGGTTGGTATCTCAACTTTCTATTTCAGTGATTAGTTCAGTCCGAACGTTGAACTCATCACGAAAAACAGTCATTGGAACCGAAACTTGGTAGACGCTATGACATCTGGTGATCGATAACTGAGATAATGTGTTATACATATTTGTTCTCCAACTGCTCTTCTTCAGACATTTAACTCGTCCAATAACTTTAGCACTACCTTTCCCACTTTATTCATTTCTTGCTCGTCTAAATCCAATTCTAATGGAGCCTCCCTTTGAGACACCTCCTCTTAGTAACGCTACTACCTCGGCATATTACTCGAAATGCCACGAGCCCACAATTCGGTCCTTCAATCGTCTCAGTCAGCCTATTTCTTTGAGGTCAGTCAAGGTAACGCTTCTTTTGTTTCTGATGTACTATACTTTCACTCTTGTAATTGGCGACGTAGTCGCTTTGACCGTCCCTAAGATACGACTATAAGCCTTGTATTCTTGCTTAACTTCAGCCGCGAATGGATATAATTGTAACTCATATCATGCAGCCATTGTAACTCCGATCCCACATTCCAACGCTTCTTCGTACATTTTTTGTAAGCCATAAACTACCTAAGACATCGGAGTCTGCTGCACTCCGCGATTGCTCCTGGCGCGACTTCTTAAGGTACTTCATTCAACCTCAGTGTCAGCCATCTCTCAATACTCTAGCGTTCTCCTCCTTCATCTTGATTTGGGTGGGTGGGCGGGACTCATACTACCACTTAAAGCATCTTGCTTTAACGCACGATAAACGTAGACTGAGTTACTTCCCTCTCTCGTCTTCCCGTATGCTGCGCATACGCAACGCACCTACAGTACACTCCCTAAGGCGCGTATTCAAACACCAATTATATTGACTCCTACTGTCGTAAACTCCATCCGTCGTCTCATATAACCTTTGTTTGAATACACCCGCCTTCGGGATGTACAACACTTGACCGCAGTGAATAAACCATGAGCGTAGACCAAGGTAGAGACCGTGTACTAGTACTTCTTTCTGCTCTTAGTCCTAGAAAGTACATGAACGAAATGTGAATTCAGACGCTGCCCTTGTTTCACAGAACGTTTTCAGAATACGTTTTCGGAAAGTTACTATTCTATTCGCCCTTTTCCTGTAACAAAATGCATCTCAAGAGAAACTTGTTTCTCCCTTTCGAAACCTACTGTAATATGGGATACATTTGCCACAAAGTACTTTCAATATCACATTTGATCTGCACTTTGTTCCGCAAATAAACTTCTTTTTTTTTTTTAAATTTTATTATTTATTAGCAGTGGGCGATTCCACCACAAAAACGTGCCAGCCTTCCCCACACCTTCAGAAACCAATGTGTTAACGCTACTCATTTCTACCATCTCCTTCTTGAGCGACACTTCTCACCATTAACACATGTGTGAACATGTCTGCCACCGGCAACCGTCTCTTTGGTGCCCATCCTCTGAATATCTGCTTCTTAGTGCTCCAGTCATCTTTTTTTTCACTCGACTCTGCAAATCTGCTTCCATGTTCTACTCTTTTACAACCGCCCTAATATACATACAACACCGAATTCAGCTTGTGCAACAATCGCACTGGTAATCTTGTGCAAGTCTGCCCTTTCTCTTTCTTCCTTAATCCTGACGACCATCACTTGGCTGTCTCATGTTATCTTTTATTATAGTACCTTTCTTTCTGACCTTCTTCCAGTGGTTTTCACTGGAAACCGAATTGCCTCGAATTCTCGTTTTGCCTGGGAAATTCTTTCTTCTTCTGATATATTCCACCCCTACTCTGCAGTCGACTCGTTTTCAGAAGACAATCTCTTTCAATGCATCAAATCGGTTGGTTATGTCAGCCAACAACTCTCCTTCTCGAAAACTGCTGATCGGTTTACCTCCGAATCTATTCTCTACCCAGCGTCACAACTCACCTCTATCTTGTTCCGGAATTTCAATATTTTCTTTCTCCTGTCTGCCTGTTCTAGCTTCACCCCTGACCGATTCGTCATGTGTTGACATCAAACTCGCTTTTCCTCTTATCTCTACATGACATGCATGTATTGCACCAAGTACTTCTTATATTTATTTTGAATTCCGGCCGTGACTCCACGGCAACGTTACTTAGCGTTATTCATTACGGATTCTTCTCTCAATCCATTACTGATCACTTTTCCAATTTTCCGATCAATCTGATACTCTAATTACGAATCCGCTGTCACTTGGACTTGTTCTTCCGCAACACTTGTACCTGCTTGTTCCAGGTCCTACTTTTGTGCCTGCTTGTTCCAGGTCTTACTCTTGTGCCTGCTTGCTCCAGGTCTTACTTTTGTGCCTGCCTGTTCCAGGTCTTACTCTTGTGCCTGCTTGTTCCAGGTCTTACTCTTGTGCCTGCTTGTTCCAGGTCTTACTCTTTTGCCTGCTTGTTCCAGGTCTTACTCTTGTGCCTGCTTGTTCCAGGTCTCACTCTTGTGCCTGCTTGTTCCAGGTCTTACTCTTGTGCCTGTTTGTTCCAGGTCTTACTCTTGTGCCTGTACGTTACCGGTCTTACTCTTGTGCCTGCTTGTTCCAGGTCTCACTCTTGTGCCTGCTTGTTCCAGGTCTTACCCTTGTGCCTGTACGTTACCGGTCTTACCCTTGATCCTTCTTGTTACACGGCTTATCTCGTCTGCCCTGAAGCCTTCGATCACACTTCCTTCTCACACAATACATCATTCAACTGCGTATCTTTCTATTCAACTGCGTATCTTTCTCATTCAACTGCGTATCTTTCTCATTCAACTGCGTATCTCTCATTCAACTGCGTATCTTTCTCATTCAACTGCGTATCTTTCATTCAACTGCGTATCTTTCATTCAACTGCGTATCTTTCTCATTCAACTGCGTATCTTTCTCATTCAACTGCGTATCTTTCTCATTCAACTGCGTATCTTTCATTCAACTGCGTATCTTTCTCATTCAACTGCGTATCTTTCTCATTCAACTGCGTATCTTTCATTCAACTGCGTATCTTTCATTCAACTGCGTATCTTTCTCATTCAACTGCGTATCTTTCTCATTCAACTGCGTATCTTTCTCATTCAACTGCGTATCTTTCATTCAACTGCGTATCTTTCTCATTCAACTGCGTATCTTTCATCCAACTGCGTATCTTTCTTACTGAGTGGTGACCTTGGATTTCCTCTCATTCTTTTCCATCCGTCCTCATCTTTATACAGGCGTTTTTTATTTAAAACGTTTTTTGTTTCTTATATTACTCAAATTCGTCTCGATCATTCTCTGGACATGCCTAGAATGAATACCAGGTCCAGAGGATCAATTTCTCAAAATTCATCTCCATCTCAAATTCACTCTCTAAATCAGTCTCATTCTCAAGGTACTGCTCCCCCATTTGCCGACTTGATTTTAAAGGCTCATGCGTTCGCTTTGCAAGACGTACCGAAGAAGGTGACCCCGGAGTTATGGAATGGACTAACGAATCTTATCACTCTTCTCACCAACTGTCTCGAAACGATGGTTTCAAATTCTTCAACTGCACAAGTTTCTCAAAATACAACGAACAGGTCGGTCTCTTTACCAACTTCAACCAGCTCAAATGTCATAAATCCTTCTATCTCGAGTCAAGTCAACTATGAGGATCATTTGCGATCCAGGTCTCTCGTTTTCTGTAACTTGAAGGAGAGTTCGGGGTCTCCAGGTGAAAGAGCCTCGCAGGATTTTGATTCTGTGGTTAATATTCTTTCTGCACTTGGAGTGGAGTGCATTCCTCAGATGGTTTTTCGCATGGGTAAAACACGTGACGATGGTTCTGCCAGACTGGTAAAGGTTGTGTTGCCTGCCAGATCGTTCATGCTCATGACTCTCAAAGAAGCTCGTAAACTGAGATCTATTTCTCACTTTCAAAATGTGTTCATCAGGAAAAGTATGACAATTGAAGAAAGAAAAAAGGTAGCAGCTTATCGAACATTTCTGTCTGATCTAAGAAAAAGAGATCCATCTTCGCGTTTCGTGATCTACAGAGACGAAATATGGTTGCGAGATGAGATAGCGTCTGGTAGACGTACAACGATTCCCGATGGTTTGTTAAACTAGGAAGTCTTGGCCCTTCGCCATCTACCAGTCGCCCCTCTACTTCTGTCAATCTTTTCTGTATTCTTTTGAATTCTAGAAGCGTGGTTAACAAAATATTTGACTTACATTATCTGCTCTGTACTGAGCAGCCTGATGTTTTGTTCATCACAGAAACCTGGTTGAATAGCCGAATAAAAGACTCTGAATTGATTCTTCACTACCCATACAAAGTTCTAAGAAGGGATCGTTCTAGTAGAGGTAAAGGAGTTACAATTATTTTCAAAGAATATCTTCAAGTAAATCAAATTTCTTCAACAGAAAAAACTCCGACAGATGTACTAATTTTAGAGCTTTACAGTGCTCTAAATTTGAGTAGCATTCGCATAGCCCTGGTATATCGTCCACCTTCTTCTTCTACATCTCAGGATGGAGAGCTTTTTGATTTTTTAACTTCTTTTCTTGTCACTTCGAATCCAGCTTTACTCTTGGGAGACTTCAACATACATTTAGACTGGCTTAACCCGGTCTCCAGCTGTGGACAAACATCACTGCTTTTAGACTTTGTCGAGTCTATGGGTTTTGTACAACATGTTTCTGAACCAACTAGAGGTCTCAAATTTCTTGATTTGGTTATATCTTCCCCGGAACTAGTAAGTGAATGTAAAGTTAATATCCCTTTCAAGAATTCAGACCACAATTCCATCTCTTTCAAATTAGAAAATCCGTTAGAACCCCTTATGTATGAACAGTCATATGATTTTAGTAAAGCTAATTTCAACTTCATCGGTAATTGCCTCTATCTTACTGATTGGGATAGATTATTTAACGGTTTTTCTGACATGGATGACCTTTATAATCGGTTTGTAAATCATGTGTCCTCTCTTTTCCCTAAGTTTGTTCCTCTCAGAAAGTCAAGGTTAGCATTTGAGAAGTACCCTCCACATATCAAGAGTCTCTATGCTCACAAATTAGCTCTCTTCCAAAAGATTGGTTTAAGACCAGTCCAAGACCTCTATTCCAGAGTATGTGTTAAGCTTGATAGAGAAATCAAAAAGTATTTACGGAATAAAGAAAATGCACTTCTTAGTAATAATCATTCGCAGAAATTCTACAACTACATTGGAACGCGGTTAAAATCCAACAAAAATACTTCCGGAATCACTGGTTCATTGGTCGATGCTAGTTCAAGAGTTCTGCGATCTGAAAAGGATAAAGCTGAAGCGCTGGCTGTGTATTTTTCTTCTGTATACATCACCGATAATGGAGTTCTCCCTAGATATGAGGGATTTATTGATAAATCTATGCCTTTCTCATTGATCTTTCCGGGAGAGGTTAGTTACTTTCTGAAAAAGTTGAAGTCAAGTTGTACTCTACCCGCCGATGGAATTCCCTCCATAATCTACAAAAAATGTGCTTTTGACATGGCTGAACCTCTTGCTATCATCTTTAATCAGTCCATTCTTACTGGTTCCATTCCGAATCTTTGGAAACGGACATACGTGATTCCTATCCCTAAGGTTATAGCTCCTAAGAATGTCTGTGAATTTCGACCGATTTCTTTATCACCTAGTTCATGTACAGTTCTAGAAAGGATTATGAAAAGAAAACTCGAACATTGGTTTCAGATACATAAAGTTATACCAGAGGAACAACATGGATTTGTACGTGGAAAATCAGTAACTACCCAACTTCTTGAGTGTACACAAAAGTGGCGTAAATCTCTTGATCTAAATCGATCTACGGATATTTTTTATATTGATCTAGCCAAAGCGTTCGATGTTGTGTCACATAGCAAACTCCTATTTAAACTCGAGAAATTCGGTATTAGAGGAAACCTCCTTGATTGGTTTGAATCATTCTTAACTGAACGTACTTTCTTAGTTAAAGTAGGTAATTCTTCATCTTCCATTAAATATGCTTCTAGTGGCGTTCCCCAGGGTAGTGTTTTAGGCCCGCTTCTTTTCTTGGTATACATATCAGATATTGCCAATGTTTTCTCACGACTCCCACTTGTCGAATATCGATTGTTTGCAGATGACATAAAGGCTTACACAAGTTATGACTCTCGAGTCCTCTCTACTGCATAGGCACAGCTTGCAACAGCATTGAGCAGATTCGCGGATTACTGTGATGCATGGCAACTGAATATTGCGGAAGAGAAATCTAGCGTTCTCTATATGGGGAAATCAAACCCTAGGTTTTCCTATATGCTCAATGGTGTACCTATCAAAAGTGGCGAGTGCATTAGAGATCTAGGAATCCTTATCGATGACAATCTTACATTCAAGTTACATATTGAGTTGACAATCAAAAAGGCGCTAGGTACCACTTTCAATATATTCAGATCTCTCTCATTTAATAAACATGATGTATATTTACGTTGCTTTAAAAGCTATGTTTTGCCAATACTTCAGTTCGCCAGTCCTGTGTGGTCACCGTACCTTAAGAGAGATATACGTGGTCTCGAAAGAGTTCAACACATTTTCACTAAGCTAGTTGTTCATCGCTGTAATGTTAGTTCAAGTTTTTCTAGATTAGTTCCATCCTATTCGAGCCGACTAACTCTGTTTAATCTGAATTCATTATATACACGTAGAACAGTTATTGATATTATCCTTGCTCTTAAGATCGTTCGTGGTGATATCTCGTTGCCAATTAGTTCCTTCTATATATTCAAACCAACAAATGGGAGAGTTTCCTCTTTCCGCCTCGCCACATCTTCCTATAATAGATTGAACCTTAAATATTCATTTGCATATAGAACCACATTCTATCTGAACAAGCTCGGTGATTTCTGTTTGTGTAGCTATAGTGCTTTGAAAGCAAAGCTTTTATGTCTTCCGAATCTATTAGGTTTTCTAGAAATTGATATAAATGATCTCTGATTTAAAGAAATAGTCCGCCTCTTCTCCTACCCTTCCTCAGATCCAGATCAGCGCACCAGACTCAGTTGCCTACCGGTCCGCTTCCCGGTACATCCTCAGTCCTCTTCCTGAGAGCCAGTCCCTCCCTGGCGTGAGATGCACTGCCTGGTTGCTGCTGGTTTGCCTTCTGGGGAGGGTTTGCCTTCCCCCCCTTCTCCCCATCTTAGCATTTTTTCCCTCTAAACTTTACTGTTGCTTTTTATAAATAATATTATTCACGCATTTTTTTTTCTCTCCGACATTGATGTAACATCTTCTTGATGTATGAATAAATAAAAAATAAAAAAACCACCATCCAAATATACCCGAACTCCTGATACTCTTCAACCCGAAATCCTGCTAAGCTAGCAATTAATGCCGTGATTGCGAACTAATTGCTCCCGCACCTCCTCCTGCACCCTACTTGAGGGACACTCTCCGGCCCAATGACGCGAACACGTTCAAAAACTTCACTCACAAAATTTTTTGTGCGACAATGCCAACAACTTACTCGGGAGTGCTCAGAAACTTACCTTTTCATTCTCATCTTTTTTACATAGTTCTGTCCACTTTCTACTATCATAGAAATTCTCACTAGCTATGAACAACTTTCTCGTTCAGACTTTTCTAAGTCAAAAATTCTTCCAAATTTCCTTACGCAATACATATCCTCAAAAACTCTAATCAAGTTCTCTCCACAATTAATTTGAATTTTAATACTGGATTACGGCTATGAACACCATGGAGTTTTGATATCAAAACTATGTGTAGTCGGTGACTACCCCTTTTTACTCAATGACCCTTCGCTCACGGCTCGCTCCGTTGTTCTTTGACTGCCAAGCACGCGCGCTCAGTCTAGCTACGCAGCTAAGTTGTCTCGGTCCACATTATGTAATAGCACAAACGAAACTCACATCCGTGACTATCATACACTACTCTGTACGATTACACCGATAAACAGAACTGAGAAAAGCAATCAGCGAATAACGCGAACATATCCGAGCACTTAAATGTGAAAAAGGGTTTCCGACCACTTCTGATTGCAGCGTAGAACTTCGAAAACAATATACAAGAAAGATAACGGAATTAACTTCCTTAACCAGTATTTTGAGTTCAAGTTTTTAAGGACGTCATATAATAAGTCTTCTATAGAAATAATTGGAATTACGGATCTGAAAGTTATATGTTGTACCTTATCTCTTTGCAAAAGTATAAGGAACTATATATAAGTTTTATAGAACTATAAGTTATGAAGAGCACAGAGGGATCTTTCAATGAGAAAAGTTGCGAAGTTTTGATGGGCAATGATTAAAAAAGAATCAAGTAACACTATGATCTGTGTTCTGCCTTGTTGATGCGTTGTTAAGAAGAATGAGACTTCGAACGTTTCGCTTTATAGCATCGTCAGCGAATGGAATCACCTAAACACAATGGTGAGCACAGCAGAAATACATATGTATCAACAACAACAAAAATAACAAATACAAAGCAAAATGACGAACCAAGAAATGGTGATACATCCAGAAGATGTGGTTGTGATATAGCACACAATTGAAAAACCACCAAAGAAAAAAAAATTCAATATGGATCAAAACAAGCGACATGATCCTAACGAAAAGGCAGAAGGGAGAGATGAGAGAGCTCTTCTGCCATTTCGCTCTTGTTGTTAAGGTCAGGTTTGTGAGTATCAATCAGCCAAGCCTCAATAATTCTACGGCGAGCAATATTAGTTTCAACATGAAAAATAGAACTGGTGATTACAACTGTTTCATTCGGATGAGAAACAAGAACGTGCTGGGAAAACGCATTAGTTGCGTAGGAAGGGGCCTTTGGGTTCTTAGTAGCACGTATATGTTCCGTGGCCCTGGTATGAACTGGACGGCCTGTGTGTCCGATATACAACATCCCACAAGGGCATGATATCTTTTATATTGCACCTACTGTACAACATACAACGGATTCGCAGAAGGGCAGAAAATGCATGTTTCTGAATTGTATTGTTTTGTAGCAAATATTGTAGCAATAGCAAAAAAGGTCATTATTGTGATTTCTACATAACAAGGTCTGAAGGGAGGCCGGCGACCTCTCTAAAACATCAACATCGTCTAAACCTATGTACTTCATGAACAGCACAGCGAATATCTCTAGTAAAGGCATCAGAGATGAGTAATATAGAAAAGATAGCTCTGCTGTTTCGTTCTGAGGGTAGGATGATCCTTCGGCTGTGAGGCTTCTTGGAACAATTCTACCCATTTTGGTTGAGAATGCTTTTAGCTTTGGCTATAGAGGCTGAACGAAACTCAGTAGAGCTAATCTTTGAGGCTGTGAGGATAGTGTTTTTCACGATTGCACGTTTAACGTAGAGAGGATGGTTAGAGGCTTGAACTATATATGTAAGATAATGTTTTTGTTAGCAGCCTTCCTATACCATTTGGTAAGTACACGTTCTCCTGATGAAGTTAATGTTACATTGAGAAATGGTTAACAGTTGCTAACAGCAGCTTCTCTGTTAAGATGAATCTGGGCGGCCTGAGTGTTGATAATCGGAGAGAGTATCGATTGCAGCTTGGTTCCTGCTTATCACGATGATGTACCGCTTCAGAAGCACAATATCGCGACGAGGAGCTGCGCGCTCTAGGAGGTGCATGTAGGAAACTGCTAATAATGGGTCGAGTCGGTTGCCCATGGCTATGCCTCGGCGTTGTGAGAAGAAGATCCCGGTGAATGCGAAAATTTTACAAGACAAACAAGAAATTAGTAATGACTTGACATCCTCGACAATGAATCTCAAAAGGTTTAATGATTCACTAAAAGATTTTATAATATCAACAACCGCATCAATAGCATCATTGTTAGACACATTTGTGTAAAGAGATTCCACATCAAAGCTCTCATAAATTACCTTACCAGCTGTGATATTCTGTAAATCTCCAAGGAGTTGACTGGTATTGATGAGATGAGTGGGTATGCAGTTGAAAACAGCGTTGAGAATTTTAGAAAGAAGCCAAGATATCCTATCAGTTATATGTATCTCTGCAGCCAGAGATTAGTCTGTCTTGAACTGGTTGATATCGGTCCCGGCAGATGTTAGATCAAATGTATAAGTTTTGATGAGAGTCTAAATAACAGGTATTCGAGGATGATTGGGGATGATTTCAGGGACGGATCGGCATGATCCACTTCGGTTTAGGAAGTCAAAGAAGAATTTGTGCTGAGTTGAACGCATTGGATTGAGAATCCAGTAGATGATACACTTTGATCTGACTTGCCTTGTTGATGCGTTGGTAAGAAGAATGAGACTTCGAAAGTTTCGTTTTATAAAAGCATCTTCAGCGAATGGAATCACCTAAACACAAAGATGAGCACAGCAGAAATATGATTCAAAAAGGATAAGAATAACAAATACAAAGCAAAATGACGAACCAAGTAACGGTGATACAGCCAGAAGAGGTGGCTATGATATAGCACACAGTTGAAAAACCACCGAAGAAATACATAATACGAGAAAAAAGAAATACAATATGGATCAAAACAAGCGAGATGATCCTAAGGAATAGGCAGGAGGGAGAGATGAGAGAGCTCTTCTGCCATTTCGCTCTTGTTGTTAAGGTCAGGTTTGTAAGTATCAATCAGCAAAGCCTCAATAATTCTACGGCGAACAATTTCAGTTTCAACATGCAAAAAAGAACCGGTGATTACAACTGTTTCATTCGGATGAGAAACAAGAACGTGCTGGGAAAGGCATTAATTGCGTAGAAAAGGATCTTTGGGTTCTTAGTAGCACGTATATGTCCCATGGCCCTGGTATCAATCTTACAACCTGTGTGTCTCAAGTAATAAATGAATAATAAATAATCTTTATTGCTCTCCGATTGAATTTACGTCAATTGTGTTTAATGTAACTCATGTTACTCCAGGCATTTGAGATTAAACTGAGTCTTAAAACAAAAATCTAGTCATAAAAGAGTTTCTATTTTCAAATGTTTTGTTAATCTATAAAGGAGATAGTGACTACTGCTCAGTTCGTTACTTCCCTCGTAGGAAGTTTCTTTTCTATACAAAAGTGATCATTGTTTATGTCTGTATAGAGTTTTCTCCTGTTTTCTAGAAGAGTTACCATTTTGGCGTTGGTTTCTCTCGTTAACCATTGCATTAAGAATTTTTAACCCCTGTAAGGCAACACGAGTCACCAATTTTGCGAAATATTACCCGCGGAAAATTCGAGAATCCGCTCAGGAATGAGATTAAATATCTAGGCGAACTGCGAACAGTTAAATTCTAAAATACACTTAAGTCCATATCAATGGTGTAAAAACTGCTAATAAATCGTCAAGTTATTTGAACCCTAAAAGTTAAGTATTTTTATAACAAAGTTAAGCATCTTTTCAAATGGTAAAATCAACAAAGGTTTACATATGAAACCCTAAGCAATTATAACTTCATTTTAAAACACTAAAACTTAAAAAAACACGGTTTTATATGTATAATAAATGTTATTCAATATATTCTTTGAGAGCGGCTAATGTTACAAAAAAACATATTTTTGTACAATGAGCTATTATGAACGTTTACAGATCAATCAATAACGTCACATTAAACCATGTAGTTTGTAATGAGAACTTTGAGTTTACTGTACAGATTTTCTCCTCAAACGAGAGTTGCGATATCTCTCGGCGTCGTATCCTTCGGCTGTTTTTGCCAATACATAACCAAGAAGCGCCCTCCATCCATGCTGCGCCGCATCACTTCTCTCCTCAACAAACTTATTCATTTCATTTTGAAGTGTGTATATTTCCATATTTCTTTTATAGTTCTTCCAAAGAGCTTAATCGGGAACGCAATTTTAGTTGTGAATTGCTTTGAGAAAAAAACACTTGAAAAGAAAATAATATAAAACGAAAAGCTATACAAGTGTTTTTGATAGGTAGACGGTTAAAAAGAACATCTACTTGCATCATTCCTATTTATAACCGAAGAGATTCTCATACCACTTTAAATAATTCTCAGTATTGATACGGGATCGAAGTCTTTCATGTGTTTCACATAAAGAGAATGTCGGGAGTTCGATCGCCGCTTTACTACCAGACTACCAAGATCACTACCAGACTACCAAGATCACTACCAGACTACCAAGATCACTACCAGACTACCAAGATCACGTGCAGTAGTTTAGTCATATTTGTATTAAACAAAGTATTGTATGTGAACTGTGTAACTCAGCAATATGTGATTGTCTTGATTAGGTGTGTGACTGAATACAACTGACTTCATCTGGTAGAGTATCGAAGATGAATTCGAAGATGCACTGGTTGAAGAGTGGCAGATAAAGGTTCCGGAATCCTCCCTCGTGCTCTTTCCAGTCTCGCAAGTAATGATAATGACGTCTGCCGTACATCACCTCAAGGTTTGCGCGTATATGACATGCATAGTTTCTGGTTAGTAAAGGACTAATCGATTTTTGAAGTAACTTCTACACTTATTGAATCATAGATCATCATTACTGATGTCATTGTACGTCATTGAACAATATGTCATTGAACAATATGTCATTGAACAATATGTCATTGAACAATACGTGAAAATTTAATTACTATTCTAAAGATGCAGATTTGAAGTTTTTTTGAAGCGTTTTTCACTACTTCAAAGCGATAATCAGTAGAAGTATGAACTGATCTATGCTGTTTCATCACTTCAATATGCGACTCCCTGATTATTAAAATCGATTATTCGAAGTCACACAAAGTGAACCAACCAGGACAGGGCCCATGTCTGCATCAAGAGAATAAATGTTCCGCACACATAATTCTATGACAGATGTGAACAGTTTGGCAGATCGATGAAAAGGTGGATGACTGAAATGAGCTCAGTTACGTACTCATAAACTCTTGTTTCTCCATGTTAAATGTTCTTTGTTCAATAACAAGTTTAAGATAAAAAGTATACACATAGTAATGTATATATAACGCAACGAAGTATTTATACGAGACCCTTTTGCCATTTCAGTTCCTTTTCCACCAAAGAAAAATCTGATGAGAGTGAGCATCTAACATTCAGAATGACAGAAAAACCAAAATTCTTGTTTAATTTTCAAACAAAAGGCAAAAACTATAGAATCAAGAAGATATCGACAAGAACTCAATTTTTCAAAAATATTTTTTCAGTCAGGTCAGTTAAAAGGCATGGCACCAAAAGAAACGATTTGGAGAACCTTTTGAAAGTTTAGAAAAATACCATCTTGAGCAAGTTTGAAACGTGGGAATCTAAGTTCCTAACTGATTTCATCAAAGAAAGTTCCATTTCATCTTTATAACAGCTTGAAAAATTTCAATTCAATAATCTTCTGTCAGCATTATTTCAGCAGAATAACAATTGAAAAAAATTGGGAAAAGAAGAACCATGTTAACTCAGTGACTTCCTCGGGGATGCGGAAGAGACTTCTGAGCTTAGGAGAAGCTGTGAAGATCCTTTGGTAGATGGCACAGCCAATTGCAATGGGGCACGGCATAACTAAGAATACAAAGAGCTTTGTTTATTGGGAGAAACTTTTTCTTTTTAGGGGGATGGGTTGAATTACACTTTGCATTGACTTTGCGTGTACTCTGACAGGCACGTTTGCTATCATACAATAAATTATACACAGGTTAGTTATGAAAGGGATGCAGCTTATTGTCATTTTCGTGGATGACGATTTGATATTTATGATTTCAAAGCGTCATGCAATGTTATGAAATGTTACTAATGACTTACTTTGATGTATGGAGGCCCAAGTTTCCTCTACAATGTCCTTGAGGGAGTCCTGCATAACGTCTGCTTTGGTTGAAATAGAACCGATTCCGACCACGCCCCTAAAACATTCATGATTCACCAGTTAACCCATCAAGCTTTTTTTAAAGGTTATAGCTTAATTTCTATTAAAAAGAGTGCATAGAATCTCCTCTCACTTTATGTGAAAATTGTACACTCGACGGACACAAAACTGCATAAGTATAATACGCTGTAGTTACCAAAGCTTGTCTGAATACTTCTGGCCTCCTCAAAAAAACTAATTTGCATGAAATGGAAAATTTAAAAAAAAACTTGAACATTTACTATTACTAAAAACAAGATGAATAAAACGTATTGTTATTCGCAAATCTATTTTTTCTATTACTCCTACCTGTCTTGTCTTGCGCTCGTCGTTATTAGATTCTCAATTTGCGGAATTTATGAATACGAGAATTTTGAAAAGCTAAGCAGTTTACTGAAACTTCTCAGCTCAAATCTACAGTTGCTGTAGGTAAGTATTCTCTAATATAATTCCTTTTCTTCAAACCATGTGTACAATTACTAGTAAATAGATTCTTTGGCAATAAAGGCATCAAATCATTCCACTAGCTATCCATTTCCGCTCTAGTTCCTTTCGCAATTCACACTGCGACGCTGACTTTATATCAGCGGTCAAAAGTCATGCGACACCTATTACTGGAACTCTATTATCTTCAACTCTAGTGACCAAGCGGCCAGTACAAACCAACTTCGGTCTCTTGACGCGGCTGGCGGACGCTGCTCTGCTCACTTTCCGCTGCTTCAGGGGCACCATTTTATGCGCGGCGGTCTGCAGGACGTCTTCGTCCGGACATATCTACCAATACAGCAATTGACTTCTGTTTCTCGCTTTATAAGCATTCTTGACTAAGAGAGCTGAGCCTTTGAGCATTTCATATAGCATTATCGCATTGGCCAGCGATAAATCCTTGATGATGTAACTGGCTGGTAACGCGCTCGCGCTCTTGGTCATATGTAGTTATGAAAGGTGGCTGGGTTCGATCTCATTCTGTGGGTTGATTTTTTGGCCGTTCGATAGGTTACTCAATTGACTGCTTCATTTTTTCCGATAAAAAGTCTAATTTTTTTGAAAAAGTAAAAAGTCCAAGCATCAGAATAAGGTGTATGTTTTTTAGATGTGTTGCTTTTTCTAAGCGTCCATTTTGAAGCAATGACTTCCAATTTTTTTCTCACAATTTACGATCGCCCTCTTTTGCTCTCTCATTTCTTGCATACTTAGATAAAACTCATGAAGGAAAGTAACTACTGAAGATTATTTGAAGAATCGAAGTTCATTTAGTCAAATATTTTTGATTCCAGATTTATTCATTCCCTTTCTCAAAATGGCAGTTATCGGCAACTGAAAAAACACAAAGAAGAAAAAATAGAGTTTCTGTTTTACTTTTTTTTTTCGTGAAAGCGACAACTTTTGATTATCTTATGGAAAATAAAAGTTTCAGTCTGTTATCATAATTCTTAGAACGATAAACCTATTTAGTCGGGTATGATATGTACATAACTAGAAAACGTGCTTATTGAAAAGAATTAAGTAAAGCTGATTTTTTACCGTCATTGAGCGCAATTTGCGTTTTCAGATCACATAAGAAAAGTAACTGCAATTAACCATCTCCCATTGAATGCATGAATCTTGAGAGTTTGAGATAGAAAAGAAAGCATTTTCTGTAGTTCTGGTTTTAGGTTTCGATGCAAAATTGAAATAAAAGGAGTGAATTTAATGTGAAATGAAAATGCACTTGCCCCGTAAAGAGGCTCTAGTAGAGGTACAAAAGGACTTGCCCCGTAAAGAGGCTCTAGTAGAGGTACAAAAGGACTTGCCCCGTAAAGAGGCTCTAGTAGAGGTACAAAAGGACTTGCCCCGTAAAGAGGCTCTAGTAGAGGTACAAAAGGACTTGCCCCGTAAAGAGGCTCTAGTAGAGGTACAAAAGGACTTGCCCCGTAAAGAGGCTCTAGTAGAGGTACAAAAGGACTTGCCCCGTAAAGAGGCTCTAGTAGAGGTACAAAAGGACTTGCCCCGTAAAGAGGCTCTAGTAGAGGTACAAAAGGACTTGCCCCGTAAAGAGGCTCTAGTAGAGGTACAAAAGGACTTGCCCCGTAAAGAGGCTCTAGTAGAGGTACAAAAGGACTTGCCCCGTAAAGAGGCTCTAGTAGAGGTACAAAAGGACTTGCCCCGTAAAGAGGCTCTAGTAGAGGTACAAAAGGACTTGCCCCGTAAAGAGGCTCTAGTAGAGGTACAAAAGGACTTGCCCCGTAAAGAGGCTCTAGTAGAGGTACAAAAGGACTTGCCCCGTAAAGAGGCTCTAGTAGAGGTACAAAAGGACTTGCCCCGTAAAGAGGCTCTAGTAGAGGTACAAAAGGACTTGCCCCGTAAAGAGGCTCTAGTAGAGGTACAAAAGGACTTGCCCCGTAAAGAGGCTCTAGTAGAGGTACAAAAGGACTTGCCCCGTAAAGAGGCTCTAGTAGAGGTACAAAAGGACTTGCCCCGTAAAGAGGCTCTAGTAGAGGTACAAAAGGACTTGCCCCGTAAAGAGGCTCTAGTAGAGGTACAAAAGGACTTGCCCCGTAAAGAGGCTCTAGTAGAGGTACAAAAGGACTTGCCCCGTAAAGAGGCTCTAGTAGAGGTACAAAAGGACTTCATATGATAAAATATACTTGGGAAATTCAAAAATTTGTTAGGATAAATGTGTCTCAAATAGTTACTTTTGATGTAATTGATAAGGAACGAAGACGGGACTAACAGAGAGTTTATGTATCGTGTTGTTGTTGGATTGTTGGATCCCGCTGGAAGTGGAGTCGGAATCAGAAGAGCCGCGGTAGACTCCCTGCGGCGCATAAGGGCATCCATTCGCTGCGGCGGGCACTTCAGAGGATGACATGTCGGAGAGTGTCGATGACTGACGAGAAGTGAGCGAGCCTTCTTGGTTTCCCATTAAGTACCCCGTCCAGAGATCGTGGAGGAAGATTAGGTAGTTGTGCCACTCGAGTCAGGCAGTCCGCTTCTATTCTCTACAGAGAAGCGTCTACGCTGGAAAAAAACTGAATGTTACATTAAAGTGTGAAACAAAAAGTTAGAAAAACAGATAAAAAGAAAGAGAGAAATAAAAAACGAGAGCGAGAGCGAGAGTGAGAGAGAGAGAGAGAGAGAGAGAGAGAGAGAGAGAGAGAGAGAGAGAGAGAGAGAGAGAGAGAGAGAGAGAGAGAGAGAGAGAGAGAGAGAGAGAGGTAGAGGAAGAGAAAACGTAATAGAGCGAGAATAACGACGCGTTCCAAAAACATTTTGAAGAAGTTTACGAATGCAGATTCATATTCATAGTTCGAAGGCAGTGACACCTGATTAAGGCGAAATATGGTTAAATTAATACACTGGCAAAAACTATTCCACGATACAGGAACTGAACCCAGTCGAATTTTTTATTGTTACCAAGAGTGCGAGCGCGTTACCGCAAAACTACCGAGTAAAGTAATAAGAATTACCTAGTTTTTTATTGGTTTCAATCAAACTGCAAATTTCAAAAACCTTATCATATTGACCATAGCGTTTAATTTCGGCTAATGAATCCGGCAAAGAAAATTGTCTTTTGTATGAGAAATTCTCCACAACCGAATGGACAATGAATTAAAGTAACTTAAAAAAGAAGCAATGATTTTAAATAAAATCATATAAAAAATTTAAAGCTACTATGAGGTTAATAAAAAATACAAGGTTAGTTTTCGGTAAGTATGGAAAATTTGACACTCATATATAACTGGTATTCAATCTGGTGTCTCCCATTCGGTTAGGAGTGTCTGGAAAGCGGTTACCCTGAATATTTTCTAAAGGTGTGCATTTATGTGGACACGAAAAGTGAGGTAAAAGGCGGATGTAGCAACAAATTTGTAAGAAAGGTTCCTTTCAGAGGGAATCAAATACTGAAGTAAAGGCTCTTTGTGTTTGTAACAATGCTGAATTGATACTAATACAAAACCAGTCATTTTAATCAAACATCTTCTCAAAAAAACTTCTCATTCAAAGATAGCCTCAAGATAAAAAACAAGATTAAATGAAAAGTCAGAGACTTCCATAGAGCAATCAGATCCATTGTAAGGCGTTAAAGAAGTTAAACGATTTTACCTTCTATATCAGTCAACTCCCTTAAATAACAACTCTTCTTAGTGAGTAGTCGAGTTTTTTTGGTCTTGTGGAATCGAGTTTCCGTTGGTCGAAAGGTTTACAGCGGAAATGGAAACTGGCTTTAGGCTCTAGATGGAGAGAATCGCTAAGAAAGAAAGAGTCAAACTCGGGAAAATAAGCGTCGGAAAAGAAAGAGAGAGAGAGCGGGAGAGAGTACGAGAGAAAATGAGTGAGAGAAAGAAGAGAAGTGAGAGGAGAGATAAGAGTGAGAAGAAAGAAAGAGGAGAGAAAGAGGAAGACCCTAAAAACTATCAGATTGTGATTTTGTCTCTCTCTCTTCGGTGTCAGCATCGGATGGCAGGCCAAAGTGTCACTGACAAAGTTTCATTTTCAATTCCCCCAGACATTCTGGAGGAGCAGGGTTGTCAGGGGCTTGAGGAGGTGTGACGGAGGTTGTGAAGTTGCATGATTTAGAGAAGTCGTTTTGGGTGAGAATTGGAGAGACGACTCTCACACAAAGAGAACATGGAAGTTTGAAACCAGGCAAGGATGAATTTATTAACCACCTTTGTTGGTGATGTCGTAAGCAGGCCTGCCAAACAAAGAGAGATATTTTCCTCCGATCACGAGAAAGGATGGGGTGACGGAGGAGAAGACAAGAAGGTGAAAAGAGGCTTTCCTGTGAGTGAAAAAAGAGAGAAAGAGAGAGAGAAAGAATCGAGAAAAAAACATAGAAAAAAGAAGAGAGAGAGAGAGAGAGTAAGTAATAGGAAAGAACCAGGGAAAAAATAAGTTGAAAGAGGTAAATGAATACAGAGAGAGGAAGAGAGACATAGAGCGATAGAGTGAAAAATATAGAGACAAACATTACGAATTATTTGTAGATAATAACTTGAAGAGAGAGGGAAAAGTCAGCAGAAGAAGGCTGGAAAGAGGCATAATAAAGGAAGGGAAAAGATAGAGTATAGCCGCTGAAACATTCTTGATATGTTCTGCAGTGATGGGAGTTCCGTAGCTATAAAGAAAATATATAACAAAATTACACAGAAAACAATAAACAAATAAAATATCTTTATATTTTTGCGTAAACACCAATTTTGCTGGAAAGAATTAGATTTTTTTTAAAAAAAATTATAAACACAATGAAACTTTTTGTGATTATACAGGGTGCGGCAAAAGTCCAGGTGTCTGACTTTGTCACTTTGCATCTTTTTTGTTTGGTGTAGCGGTCGTGTGATTTTTCGGTTGTCTCTTATCCATAATGTTGCTAACATACCCTGAAAAAATCAGAATGATAACTCTTTTCGTTTTCCGGTAATGCTCTCTGATATGGACCGAGGTTACATTCTGCGCTTGAGCCAGTCCGGGCACATTCAAAAGCACATCGCCAGAACCACTGGATTCTCCCACAGGACCATTGAAAACACAATACGTCGCTTTCTTGAGGCTGGTACAACAAATGACCGTCCCAGGAGCGGCAGACCAGTGACCGCGACCATTTCCTTCAACATGAGAAGCATCCGAGACAAGATTCGATAAAACTTCAAGCGGAGTCTCAGAAAACTCGCGAAGGAGCTGAATATCTCGGCTAGTTCTGTTCAGACGATCGTCAAATCCCGCATGGGACTTCGCCCCATCAAGCTGCAGAAGAATCATGCATTGACGGACCAGATGAAGGCGACCCGTCTTCGAAGATGTCGTGAACTGTCAAAGCGGTTCAAGCCGGTGGACTGTTTGGATATTCTCTTCACCGATGAGAAGTTGTTCAATATTGAGCAGTCCTTCAACCACCAGAACGATAGGATTTGGTCGAAATCGGTCAAAGGTGCCAATAAGAGTGGTCGCTACGTTTCGAGAAAGGGCCATCTCGCTTCTGTCATGATCTGGGCCGGGATCTGCGCGACTGGCAAGACTCCACTCGTTTTCGTCGAGCAGGGAGTCAAAATGAATGCCAATAACTACCTGAACGAGATTCTTAATAAGGAAGTACATCCCTGGAGCCAGGCTCACTTCGCTGGACGCAAATGGACGTTCCAGCAGGACTCTGCGCCCGCCCACAAGGCTAAAGTGGTGCAAGACTGGTGCAAGAGTAATTTCCCCTCCATGATCACATCCGCCGAATGGCCTCCGTACTCACCTCATTTGAATCCTCTTGACTTTTCTGTGTGGTCGGTCCTTGAGAGCAAGGCCTGTGCTTCCCAACACAAGAATTTGGAAAGTTTGAAGCGTGCCCTACAGAAGGCGTGGGATGATCTTGACGTCGCTTACCTGTCCACCACGGTGGGTGCCTTCCACAAGCGACTCAGCGCCTGTGTCAAGGAGAAAGGAGGGCTGTTTGAAATTTGAAAAAAGCAGTTATATCCCAAACTATTTGAATAAACTTTGATGAAAATTTTGTTTGATTTGCTCAATCCGTTAAGTTTTTATCGGAAAAATAATACACACCTGGACTTTTGCTGCACCCTGTACTTTATCACAATGGTGATTCGGATAAGGCAATTAGGAAGTCAGTTAGAAATAGGTTATAATTTTTGTTGTATAAGAAATTGGATCATTGTTTTTTTAGTTTTTTGGGTTTTCACCTTCTTCGAGAAAAGAATTTTTTATGAAGGAGAGCAACTAGAAATCCCCGTGCGGAAAAGCTTCCAACTCTAAAAATTTTCAAGTGCTGGATCACACGCTAGGAATAGAAAGAGACTGAGAGAGAGAGAGAGAGAGAGAGAGAGAGAGAGAGAGAGAGAGAGAGAGAGAGAGAGAGAGAGAGAGAGAGAGATAGAGAGAATAAGAGGAGAAAGAAAGAGAGGGATAGCGAGCGATAGAGAGAACGAAAGTGTGAGAGAGATAGAGAGAGTGTGGAGGGTAAGAGAGAATGAAAGATTGTTTTGGGTGGCAGAGAAGTATTTTGTAAGTTTTCTAGACAAAGGTGATAAAACATACATAAATTGAAGGAAAATGAAAATAAGAAGAGAAAATAGTAAGTAAATAAGGAAAAAGTATGTAAAAAAAGAAAACATGTAAACGTGTTTTGAGACTACATTCATACTTGTTGAGAACGTTGTGATGATGCTACTTCAACACGATTTACCAAGAAGTGTTCAAGACCGACGAGACTACATTCATACTTGTTGAGAACGTCGTGATGATGCTACTTCAACACGATTTACCAAGGAGTGTTCAAGACCGACGAGACTACATTCATACTTGTTGAGAACGTCGTGATGATGCTACTTCAACACGATTTACCAAGAAGTGTTCAAGACCGACGAGACTACAATCATACTTGTTGAGAACGTCGTGATGATGCTACTTCAACACGATTTACCAAGGAGTGTTCAAGACCGACGAGACTACATTCATACTTGTTGAGAACGTCGTGATGATGCTACTTCAACACGATTTACCAAGAAGTGTTCAAGACCGACGAGACTACATTCATACTTGTTGAGAACCTCGTGATGATGCTACTTCAACACGATTTACCAAGGAGTGTTCAAGACCGAAGAAACTACATTCATACTTGTTGAGAACGTCGTGATGATGCTACTTCAACACGATTTACCAAGAAGTGTTCAAGACCGACGAGACTACATTCATACTTGTTGAGAACGTCGTGATGATGCTACTTTAACACGACTTACCAAGAAGTGTTCAAGACCGACCAGACTACATTCATACTTGTTGAGAACGTCGTGATGATGTTAACACAATTTACCAAGAAGTGTTCAAGACCGACGAGACTACATTCATACTTGTTGAGAACGTCGTGATGATGCTACTTCAACACGATTTACCAAGAAGTGTTCAAGACCGACGAGACTACATTCATACTTGTTGAGAACGTCGTGATGATGCTACTTCAACACGATTTACCAAGGAGTGTTCAAGACCGACGAGACTACATTCATACTTGTTGAGAACGTCGTGATGATGCTACTTCAACACGATTTACCAAGGAGTGTTCAAGACCGACGAGACTACATTCATACTTGTTGAGAACGTCGTGATGATGCTACTTCAACACGATTTACCAAGAAGTGTTCAAGACCGACGAGACTACATTCATACTTGTTGAGAACGTCGTGATGATGCTACTTCAACACTATTTACCAACGAGTGTTCAAGACCGACGAGACTACATTCATACTTGTTGAGAACGTCGTGATGATGCTACTTCAACACGATTTACCAAGAAGTGTTCAAGACCGACGAGACTACATTCACACTTGTTGAGAACGTCGTGATGATGCTACTTCAACACGATTTACCAAGAAATGTTCAAGACCGACGAGACTACATTCATACTTGTTGAGAACGTCGTGATGATGCTACTTCAACACGATTTACCAAGAAGTGTTCAAGACCGACGAGACTACATTCATACTTGTTGAGAACGTCGTCATGATGCTACTTCAACACGATTTACCAAGAAATGTTCAAGACCGACGAGACTACATTCATACTTGTTGAGAACGTCGTGATGATGCTACTTCAACACGATTTACCAAGGAGTGTTCAAGACCGACGAGACTACATTCATACTTGTTGAGAACGTCGTGATGATGCTACTTCAACACGATTTACCAAGAAGTGTTCAAGACCGACGAGACTACATTCATACTTGTTGAGAACGTCGTGATGATGCTACTTCAACACTATTTACCAACGAGTGTTCAAGACCGACGAGACTACATTCATACTTGTTGAGAACGTCGTGATGATGCTACTTCAACACGATTTACCAAGAAGAGTTCAAGACAGACGAGACTACATTCACACTTGTTGAGAACGTCGTGATGATGCTACTTCAACACGATTTACCAAGAAATGTTCAAGACCGACGAGACTACATTCATACTTGTTGAGAACGTCGTGATGATGCTACTTCAACACGATTTACCAAGAAGTGTTCAAGACCGACGAGACTACATTCATACTTGTTGAGAACGTCGCCATGATGCTACTTCAACACGATTTACCAAGAAATGTTCAAGACCGACGAGACTACATTCATACTTGTTGAGAACGTCGTGATGATGCTACTTCAACACGATTTACCAAGAAGTGTTCAAGACCGACGAGACTACATTCATACTTGTTGAGAGCGTCGTGATGATGCTACTTCAACACGATTTACCAAGAAGTGTTCAAGACCGACGAGACTACATTCACACTTGTTGAGAACGTCGTGATGATGCTACTTCAACACGATTTACCAAGAAATGTTCAAGACCGACGAGACTACATTCATATTTGTTGAGAACGTCGTGATGATGCTACTTCAACACGATTTACCAAGAAGTGTTCAAGACCGACGAGACTACATTCATACTTGTTGAGAACGTCGTCATGATGCTACTTCAACACGATTTACCAAGAAATGTTCAAGACCGACGAGACTACATTCATACTTGTTGAGAACGTCGTGATGATGCTACTTCAACACGATTTACCAAGAAGTGTTCAAGACCGACGAGACTACATTCATACTTGTTGAGAGCGTCGTGATGATGCTACTTCAACACGATTTACCAATAAGTGTTCAAGACCGACGAAGGCAGTCAATTAAGAAAGCATAATTATCTTTGAGCTATAATTAACCTCTCTCTCACTTTCTTTTCATTTTTATGTTCCTCACTTTACATGTGTATCTCTCTATGTCTTTCTTTCCGGTCGTTCTCTTTCTCAATCTCTCTTTTTCTCTAATCTTCACTCTCTTCCATTGGCAGCTCCAAAAGAAGTTCCCAATATTAGTGTCTAAGGTTAGAACGTCGAGCAGTCTCGCGTGCTGAAATCGTCTTATGTGTTAAGAAAGAAAAGTGAGGGATAAAAAGTATGAGGTGAGAACACAAAGTTCAAAAATAAAGAAAGTAACTCTAGCGGTTCTTCCAACGAAATGTTTTAAGTATAAAAATACACGAATAGAAATTTCTCACGTAAAAGATTTTTTTGCAAAATTTTAAATTATTTTCTCATACTTACATAATATACTTGCACGAATCCTTTTTGTTGCTCATCCAAGAGCATACGCATTCAAAAAAGAAACATTCCTACATAGGAAGATTCTCACATACGCGCAGACGTACGCACTTAGATATGCATCTAGAAAAAAGATTTTAAAACTGCTCTTTCTTCGACCAAATATAGTGAGAATTGGGAACAGAAAGTATACTTCATATCGCTTTCCTATAAATTTTTGAAACTGATACTTTGAATATTACTATTCTACTCGAAAATGAAAGATCCACCCAATTCGAAGGGCAAACGAAAATAAAAGCTTTTCGAATACTCACTACTTTCTTGATATATATATATACATATACGGTCTCATTTTTAACAATATCTGCATTGAATCTGTTCAGCAAAAGACTTTTATTTGAAATTCAATTCAATGCTACAAAAAAAGCTAAAGTAAAAACAGCTGAAGTAGTCATTATGAGAAGTGATGAGGGTTTCTCTCTCTCGGGCACCTTTGTACTGCTTAATTGGCTTTTCAAAACGGAGAAAGCACATGGTAGGAAAGCAAAAATAGCTCCCAACGAGAGCAAAAATGCAGAGAAACGCCAGTTATGAATGTGAAAGTTGATGAGTTCCGAGCCGCTATGATTGGAAGGGGTCGGTATAACGAGGTAAAACTAGCCGTCTATGCTAAATTTAAGGGGTCTCACAAAGTTAAAAAAATGTCTAGTTTTTTGTTCATTCAACACATTATTCGACTGAAAGAGGGAGGATTGAATAATAATAATAAATTTATTGTCATCGTTACACGATTATACAATTGAGTGCGCAGTAAAAATCGAAAACAAATAGGCTATTCCTAAAGCACGCCACGCACGATGCGCACGCCACGCACGCCATGAACGCCAAATCATTACTAATGCACGCCCCTGCGCGGGAAAATTCTTAACTTTGTCCCATGCGCTTTCTTTAGTTTTTTCAAGTTTTTCATGTTTTTCTGCTTAGGCTTAGGCAAAAGTTCACGCTAACGAGGCAGTACGGCTTAGGGTAACGAGACCGTATCATAAAATTAACATAATAGTGTGTCAAACACTCTTTCTCTCTTTCCCGCGCAGTGGCGTGCATTAGTAATCATTTGGCGTTCATGGTGTTCATGGCGTGCGATGCGTGCGTGGCGTGCTTTAGTAATGGCCAACAAATATAATTCACAATGGCAAAATGAGAAGTAGCAACTGGGCTACTAATAATTAAACAACTGACGAGAAAAAATTCAATTCATTTAAGAACTTCCTTGGGAAGTGAGAAGCTAAAAAAAACAACATCATTCCCCTCTTTAATTATCCTCAAAGGGGAGAATTATTGAAATCGATTTAAAAGCCAAATAGGCATACAAGGTTTCCATGTATGACCACGGGTGAGTCTACTTCTCGGAGCAAGAGGAAGGATCTCGCCAATAGGAATTGGGTTATGCTTCTAGTGTTCCAGATCTCGCAAGCATATTCCAGTATTGGTCTCACGTAAATTTTGAAAAGCTTCATCAGAATGTTGACGTTCAGAGTGCGAAAAGATCTTAGTATCAGGAATGTTATAGAGGAGGCTTTACTACACATACTCTTTACACGCGCTTTGAATGAAAGATCGCTGGAAATTAAATCCCCTAGATCTCTAAATTGTTTCACTTCCGGAAGAGGGTGACAATTCACAGAGAAATTGGAATCAGGTTGATCAATTCCCAATCGCATGTAGCACGTTTTATTTGGAGGAATAGTAAGACCCCATGAGAAAGATCAAGTTGAGAAAACATCTAATGCTCTCTGCAGCAGACATGCACCATTCATAAAAAACAGTTTGGCATCGTCGGCATAAAGATGTAGTGCAATGAACGCCTGCTGGAAGTGGCTGAGGAAGATCATTTATAAAAAGTAGAAACAATAAGGGCCCTAGGACAGATCCTTGAGGAAACCCCGAGAGAACAGGATATGAGGCTGAGAAAGATGAAGCTACCATCACAGCTTGCGTTCTTTGAGTTAGGAAAGCATTGAAGAAATTAAGCAGGCATCCTGTTATACCAAAAGAAGATAGTTTTGAAAGCAAGGAGTTCATGGGCAGAGTGTAGAACGCTTTACTTGAGTCTACGAAGACAGTGGAAATATATGAAGAACTGGACTGATTAAGAGTCTTAAGCCACTCAGAAATTGACATAATCAGTGCGAAAGAGCAGGATCTTTGTGAGCGAAAGCCATGTTGGAATGAGCTGAACAAGTCATTTATGTCCAGATAAGAGTGAAGAGAAGAACAATCCATCTTTTCTAGGACTTTAATGGTACAACAAGTCAGAGAATAGAAAGATAGAGGACCTTGTAACACTCTCGGAGATAACATAGACTAAATAAAGTAGGGCTACACGTAGAATGGAAAGAGTAGTAAATGAGGAAGAGATGTATAGTATAATCACGTAGGAAACTTCAGATCAAATTAGGGAGAGCTTAATTCCAATAAGGTAGGAGTACGTGCGAAACCTATAGATCTTTGTCTGAGTACGGATTGAGAGAACTTGCATGAACTCGACGGTTTGCAGAAGGAGGGGAGGTGAAGCGCATGTGCGTGTAAAATAAAGGACTATTTGACTGATTCACGGTGAGAATTTTTTCCCTAAGATTCGACGGGGAAACTAAAAATAGGTTAAATTTAATGTACATATGTACATATGCATCAATGAATGAAGGAACGAATGAATGAAGAGAAGTCGAAGTTTTCAAATCAATTTGTAAAACAAACATATGGGGTTTCATAGCCCGAGAGAAGCTCTTAAGGGCATTCGCGCAACAGATGAAAGAACTGCATTGAACCCCTAATGTTTGTTCATGTCATTCGGAAACAATAGAATTTTTCACATTTTGTGAAATTTGAGCCGAGAGGTCGAGAGAAGGGGGGGGGTTCACTTCAACTTTTTGTATTCCGTCCAGGCTTTCTCTCTCTCTCTCTCTCTCTCTCTCTCTCTAAAGAAAAACCGCATAATTTAACTCCCGATTGACCAAGTGCATTTTGTGTCATTTTATACAAATATCAGCCATACCAACGCCTTTTTCTAGGAGCCAGGCATTTGTTTCAATGTCAGAGAAAAAAGATTAAAAGTATTTCTCAAACAACTTGATTACGTTTTTTTTAGACATAAAAACCTACAATCATACATTTTACTCAAAAAAGCTTCAGGTTTTCAAGTTTCTGATACGGATTTTAAGGTCAAAGAAACGGCTCTTAATTTGAAGTCAGGGGAAAACTTTTGAGTAGTTAGGATATCTCTAAAGCACATCTCAAGATGACAAATGGCGTGAAAACAGTGGCAATCTCTCTAAAATCTCGGTCTCTGAAAGAACAATCTTTCAATTTGCTTGGAGCAATTTTTTGTTGTGGTAGAAGACAGATGGACATCTGAATTTAGAAACTTTTTCCAATCAAACTGTTTTTGGACAGGGACGCCTATTTGAGAAGAGGAATCAGTAAACGTCACCAGGAAAAAGGTCCTTGTTGCGGAGTCAAAACTACCAGGGATCGTTATTTCGCAGTAACCTGTTACACCACCGTGAAGAAAGTGCTGAACCGTATCATGGTACTATGTACGTATAAATGGTTGCCTCTGCGTACGCTCAAAGAATTTCACCGAGTATTCGACAAAGATAACATAAGCTGATCGACAAGTTAGGAAATGCAAGAGCGTGGTGATTAAGCGCTCTCACTCTCCTACTCGTCTCCTCCCTTTCTATCAAATGGAGCGTTAGAATTCAACTTTTCACTTTGTCAAAGTAATCTCTGCAAAATGATCTCGTTAAACGCTCTAATGTCTCACCACGAATTGCCGTGAGAAGAAAAATGGACTAGGGTATTTTTTATATAATAACTTTATTGTTGGACGTAATTTTAAATGAATATAAAAAATACCGTAGTGCATTTTTCTTCTCACGGCAATTCGTGATGAGACATTAGAGCGTTTAACGAGATCACTTTGCAGAGATTACTCTGACAAAGTGAAAAGTTGAATTCTAACGCTCCTTAATTCTCTATTCTCAATCACACCAATCTCTCTGTCATTCTTTTTATTTCGCGTCTCTCCTCTTTCTCTTCTTCTCTCTATCTTTTCCCTCTCTTTCTCTTTGTCTCTTTAGATGTCTAAACACGGCTAAAATACCTCAAATATGTTTAATATTTTCCTCAGAATAACTTTCTCACGCTTTAATCATCAGTTTTCAATGGGTAAAGATAAACTCTAATTCAAACTACACTATATTTATATGTATATTTATATGTACTAACGGAACTTCCCCGTATTTCAAGTTAGCATAACAATAGGCATCAATATTAACACTCATTGCCTTGTGTACTCATCAGTTTTTCATAAACATTCAGACATTTCTCTCCACTTTGCCAGTATAAGGAGACTCCATGTACATTAATAGCAGACGTGAGTGAAGCGTTGAAAAAACTCACAATTTTTTAGAGTTTGAATGAATAAGCGATTGCAAAAGATATTTTAGTTTTGAAATCCTTAGAAAACGTTTTGAAAAAGCGTCGATTTATCCAAAAATACTCATGCGAACACCTCCTTTCTGAGTAATTACAGACTAAAATTAAGGATGAAAATAGTTGGAACCCCTGTCTACTACATAAAAGCCATCATCAAGACCATGGAACAGGATGACAAACAACTAAAATAATAAAGAGAAATGAGATTCAAACTAGAGTTCGAGAGATTTATTGAAAAAGAAAACGAGATGGAATAAGAGGGAGAGAAGAAGGAAAACATTTGCAGACATGCCACCAGAGATAGATAGATAGAGGAAAGTGAAATTAGAGTTCGAGAATGATAAGGACAGAATAAGCGAAAAGAGAGATAATGAGATAGAGAGAAAGGGAGTATCTCGATACACTAGAGAGACATAGTTAGAGGGAAGGAGATATCTAAATGAATGTCTAGAGCGAAGGAAACAAAGTGAAGAAGTAATCGAAAGATAAAGGGATACAGAAATATAATCTCCGATTGACGTAGCCAATGGCCGGTAACCTTTTCCTCGATTGCCTTTCAGTACTATTTCTCTGTCTCTCTCTCTCTCTCTCTCTCTCTTTCTCTCCATTTCTTTTTATTTCTCTGTTTATCTCTTTAACTCTTTATTTTTTCTTACTCTTTCTATTTTCTCTCTTTTTCACTGTATATCACTATAAATTCCTCTCTCTCTCTCTCTCTCTGCCATATGATTTGTCTCCCTTTTCCAGTTATCTTTCTGCTAAACCTCCATGGCTGTTCTTGCTGCTTCCAACTCATACATTTGAGATAAGTGAATGCCGCGAATAACAAATTCAGTTGAGTTATTTTGCCATGACGTAATATCCGTGATATTCACACATAGTAAATGGAAAAAGGGAAGTGGAAAGGATTCAGTTTGTACATGATTGAAATCAGTCAACCCAGAATCGTCAGATGACGTAAAACGCTTTTCCCTTACGGATTACATATAACTAATTCATAGATAAAAGAGAGATATGGCCAAGATTACATTCTAGTTCGAGCTTCATATCTAAACAGCCATTCATACTAAATTTCACTGGTTTTCACAAGAAATGATCCCATAATTAAGTGTATTCATGTTAAACTGCATTTCGATCTACCGGTTTATTCACGTACAATGTATAACATTTGGTAACATCATTAAAGTACCACATGAACAAAAGCTATTCTATGGGGGTGGGATCGAACCCAGCCATTTTCTCCTTCTCCAACCGGGAATGCAAGCGTGTTACCAGTTACACTACCGTTGAAACCTCGTTGATCCAGGTGATAGTGCTACATTAAAACCTTGAAGACCTTGTTCTTTTTATCACGCATGCTCATATCACAATGTGTCCATTATATCATCATGTTTCAAGTTCATACATAAACAAGATGGACACTGAAAAAGGAACGTGAAAAAATACTGGAATGACGTGAAGAAATACTGGGAAAAAATACTGAAGGGAGTTTTGAATGTTTCATACTGAAGGAATGAAGAAGGAATGAACAACTTTCCTAAAATGGAACAGAATAATTACCAAGTGACATTTCCTTTTCGAAAAAAATTCTATTACCAGCATACATGGCTCCCAAGCTTTCATAGAATAACACAGAATAATTTACAGATGGGAGTTCCTTCTCAAAAATTTCTTAATTTTTTACATAGCTTTTTCTGAGTAACAAAACTTCCGTTGAAATAGCCCGATGTTGGGAATTGACTATGAACTCTTCAATATGGTATCAACGTTTCAATGACATCTGTCAGAGAAATTCTTTGACGAGAGGAAACTTCGAGAGCGTTACGCGATCCACTTTCAGATCTCGCAGCTGAATTGGGAAAAGGTTGAACAAACGAATGAATAAATGGTAAAATGAATTAATTTTAGCAATTTATTGAGCAGAAGTAGTTATCAACGAAACACTTTACAGGCAAAACTTGACACATCTATTCCACTCGGCAGGATTCGAACCTATGTCCTGCGTTCCCGGTAGCAGATTCAACTTCTGAGCTACCCAATCATCTGCCCTTTTCAGTCATTGTCACACAACACCGAAGCCGCCCGAGTTTAATGAGAAGTGGGCACTCACGAGAGCACAGTTCTGAGGGTCACCAAAAAAAGAACCAAAATTCTGTCGGAGTTGGAATGATTATCAATAGAAAGACAAAATTATCTTTACATTCTGTAAAAATTTTCTCAATTAAAAAAAAGTTACATCTGCTCTGATGAGATGCTCTTGGACTTCTTCGACTGCTACACCGTCCCTTAGCCAAACACACAGGTAGCCTCCGCCTCCTGCCCCCGCCAGCCAGCAGACTTCGCTCACTGGACGTAGTGCCTGGGGCAAGGTTGTCAACGAGGATTAGGAAGGAGTTGAGAAAGAAATTAAGAGAGAGAGAGAGGAAGGTAAAAAAGGGGAGAGAGAAAGAAAGAGAGAGGAAGCTAGAGAGGGAGAGAAAGAGGGAGAAAGAGAAAGAGAGAAAGCTAGAGAGGGAGAGAGATAGAGGGAGAGAGAGCGAGAAAAGATAGAGTAAGTTAGAGAGGTAGAGAGAAAGCTAGAGAAAAAGAGATAGAGGGAGAGAGGGGAAGCTAGAGAGGGAGGGAGAGGGAGAGGGAGAGAGAGGGAGAGAGAGGGAGAGAGAGGGAGAGAGAGGGAGAGAGAGGGAGAGGGAGGAAGAGATAGGGAGAGAGAGAAGGGGAGAGATAGAGGGAGCGAGAGGAAGAGAGAGGGAAAAATAGAGGGAGAGAAAGGGAGAGAGGGACAAGAGGAGCAAGAGAGAGAAAGCTTTTTTAAACGAAAGTAGGTTCAAAAAATGTTTCATAAAAATATCTGAGTTCATAGACTATGGTACATCGGAAAAGAGTGACATCACCGTTACAATGCATCAGATTTGAAAGGGACGGGAATTAGAGAGAGGAGAGTGAAAAGAGAGAGAGAAAGATGTATAGAAAGAGAGGGATGAGAGTGAGAAGAGATAGAAGAAGAGAGATACTTAGAAAGAGAGAGAGGAGAGTGAGAAGAGAGAGAAAGAGGGAGATTAATAAAGAGTAAGGGAGAAAAAGAGAGAGAGAGGAAGAGCATTCAAGGGAATTGTTCGATTTAAACATGGTCCCATAAGGAAATTGTATGGTTGTGACGCGTCAGAGCGGATGCGTCGCGGTTGACGCGTTCGCTTGGGGGAAGATAGGGAGGAAATTCCATTCTAGACTGTTCGGGATAGTTAAGCACCCTTCGCCCTCCCGTCCAGTGAAAGATGTGTGTATGTTGCAGAGAGAATGCTCGATGAACTTGACAAGTCCAAAAAAAAGGCTCTGGAGATGAGGGGAGCAGGAGATCTTATACCAACACTCGAGGCTCTTACAAGCGGATGTTTAGCCTCCTCATCACTCTCAGCCTACAAATCTTCTTTAAAAAAAAGAAAAAAAAGAAGCTAGGCTGGAGTTCGCTCCACAACTAGGCCTAGACCCAGGGCATCATTGTCCTTGTACCTTTCTGTTGACGATAAACTGGTTAGGGGTGCCAGAGCGGCTGCGGTAGTCGTGTCTGCAGCGGCTTTTCGGTTCACGAGAGTAACGGCTGCGGATGAAAAGAAGTTTGGAAGTTTGATTACAGCTATGAAGCGTACGGTGAAGAAAGAGAGAGTCGTGAAGCACACGAAAGACCGCCATTGAACGACCTACAAACATTTTTTTTAAGAAGCGGCCAGGGAAGATGCCAGCAGAGAGGATGCGCTAGCGGGTTTTTTGTGACAGCAGCGTTCGGGGCCCTGCTTCGCATTTCGGAAGCAGCAGCGTTGTTCTGGAGAAACTAAAACGCACGTGTCTTGGAGCGGAGGTCAATTCCACAGCCCGCATTCGCTCCGAATTGCAGGCGTTACCGCGTCGGTTAAGGGAGAAGTCACACTTGAGCAGGTCCACGAAAGAGGTAGATGGATGTCAGCTGAAGAACTGGCACCTCACAGAAAAGACTCGGAGGAGGACTTTCTATTTGAGTATTGGGGTCACTAGAACAAAAAATTTTCTAACTTTTCAGATTTAGTTCAATATCTATGGAGGAGTTGGTGTTTTCTTCGATGATATGTGATGTTTGAAGTTAAAGTATGCGTTATCGTGTTATTGTTATTATTTTCACCATGTGATTTCAATTGTTTTGTGTTGTGGCGGCCAGTCCGCGTTGTAAACCCGATGAACAGTCGTTGCCTACATGTGTATGCAATTTCCATGGGAGACTTTGTTTAAATCAAAGTTATACTTCATGACGAAAGGAATGAAATGACTGGAGGAAGAAGTGTAACCAGAGTAGTAAGGTTTCCTGATGGGCGGACCGAAGAATGCATCTGTACACCAGCAATTGTCGCGCTTGTGTGTTACATGATTTTTTTCTGATAAAAACCACAATGCCATAAAATATGATTAGCAGAACAGGGGTCGATGATAAGAGGAAACAAAAATTAAGGATCGGACTAAGTAAGATAAGAAGGTTAGACTATGGATTAGTATTTACTAAGGATTGAGGATTGGCCTCAGCCTGAACCTGAATTATCCGCGTGACTTCGTGCGGTTCACAGCCGGTGGCCAGCTGCTTTTTTCTCTCGTAATACTCAGCGATGTGCGAACAAGGAAATTTTCCTGGAGAGAAAATAACTATACCAAAACTGATTGAACTGATTAGGAGCGCCAAATACTTCCATTGTCATTCTTTTTCATTCATTCTTCCCTACATCATTCATCTTTTCTTCCCTACAATCTAATCTAAGAACTCTTGATATTTGTATACATTTACATAGCAAAGCCTAGCGTCATCTTATTATGCCTATTGAGTTGTTATTTGAAAAAAGTTGTCATGGTGTTGAACATTGGAGTTCTCAGTGAAAAAATTGGGAGGCGGTGACGCCTGTTCAAGTTAGAAGGTAGAAAGGGATAAGAGAGATGACTGGGTTCGATTCTTCCTGGTGGACTAAGTTTTGTCCGTGTCATAGTTTATTAAATGTCAACTTCGTGATCGTGATGTCGTTTAACATGGGTTTGACAAGAGCAAAATTAAAATAGCGACCATCAGCGAGAGTTCTCGCTGCATCCTCGACTCTTTCGCTGAGTCGCTTCAAGGCCGCAGTCTTCTCGCCTTCTCTAGACAGCCAGTCTCGGACCACTTCCTGCACAATTTTCGGATAGTTTTTTTTTCGGACAAAAATTTTTTACTTCAAAACTTCTAATTTCCCGAAAAACAGAGATAAACAAAATTACAGAGTAAGATCGATAAAACCACCGATAGATAGAGAGATAATTAACAAAAACTTCACTTTTCTAGAATATTCAAGAAAGATAATTCCTAGTTTTTTTAATGAATCAAAAAGACAAAACGGGAATCTTCCACAGATCTAATGAAGAAGAATGCAAATCTTGAACTTCTACCACGATAGAAAAATAATTCGGGACTAAAAATGAAGCAAGTCTCACTTATGCTTCTTCACAGGAATCGTGTGTGTCAAACTCCGACTCCTCTAAAAATGCTCCGAAAAATTCAAGTTACTATGAGAGGTCTTCATTCGAGTCAAGTTACTATGAGAGGTCTTCATTCGAGTCAAGTTACTATGAGAGGTCTTCATTCGAGTCAGTTACTATGAGAGGTCTTCATTCGAGTCAGTTACTATGAGAGGTCTTCATTCGAGTCAAGTTACTATGAGAGGTCTTCATTCGAGTCAAGTTACTATGAGAGGTCTTCATTCGAGTCAGTTACTATGAGAGGTCTTCATTCGAGTCAGTTACTATGAGAGGTCTTCATTCGAGTCAGTTACTATGAGAGGTCTTCATTCGAGTCAAGTTACTATGAGAGGTCTTCATTCGAGTCAAGTTACTATGAGAGGTCTTCATTCGAGTCAAGTTACTATGAGAGGTCTTCATTCGAGTCAAGTTACTATGAGAGGTCTTCATTCGAGTCAAGTTACTATGAGAGGTCTTCATTCGAGTCAAGTTACTATGAGAGGTCTTCATACGAGTCAAGTTACTATGAGAGGTCTTCATTCGAGTCAAGTTACTATGAGAGGTCTTCATTCGAGTCAAGTTACTATGAGAGGTCTTCATTCGAGTCAAGTTACTATGAGAGGTCTTCATTCGAGTCAAGTTACTATGAGAGGTCTTCATTCGAGTCAAGTTACTATGAGAGGTCTTCATTCGAGTCAGTTACTATGAGAGGTCTTCATTCGAGTCAAGTTACTATGAGAGGTCTTCATTCGAGTCAAGTTACTATGAGAGGTCTTCATTCGAGTCAGTTACTATGAGAGGTCTTCATTCGAGTCAGTTACTATGAGAGGTCTTCATTCGAGTCAGTTACTATGAGAGGTCTTCATTCGAGTCAAGTTACTATGAGAGGTCTTCATTCGAGTCAAGTTACTATGAGAGGTCTTCATTCGAGTCAAGTTACTATGAGAGGTCTTCATTCGAGTCAAGTTACTATGAGAGGTCTTCATTCGAGTCAAGTTACTATGAGAGGTCTTCATTCGAGTCAAGTTACTATGAGAGGTCTTCATTCGAGTCAAGTTACTATGAGAGGTCTTCATTCGAGTCAAGTTACTATGAGAGGTCTTCATTCGAGTCAGTTACTATGAGAGGTCTTCATTCGAGTCAGTTACTATGAGAGGTCTTCATTCGAGTCAGTTACTATGAGAGGTCTTCATTCGAGTCAAGTTACTATGAGAGGTCTTCATTCGAGTCAAGTTACTATGAGAGGTCTTCATTCGAGTCAAGTTACTATGAGAGGTCTTCATTCGAGTCAAGTTACTATGAGAGGTCTTCATTCGAGTCAGTTACTATGAGAGGTCTTCATTCGAGTCAAGTTACTATGAGAGGTCTTCATTCGAGTCAAGTTACTATGAGAGGTCTTCATTCGAGTCAAGTTACTATGAGAGGTCTTCATTCGAGTCAAGTTACTATGAGAGGTCTTCATTCGAGTCAAGTTACTATGAGAGGTCTTCATTCGAGTCAGTTACTATGAGAGGTCTTCATTCGAGTCAGTTACTATGAGAGGTCTTCATTCGAGTCAGTTACTATGAGAGGTCTTCATTCGAGTCAAGTTACTATGAGAGGACTTCATTCGAGTCAAGTTATTATGAGAGGTCTTCATTCGAGTCAAGTTACTATGAGAGGTCTTCATTCGAGTCAAGTTACTATGAGAGGTCTTCATTCGAGTCAAGTTACTACGAGAGGTCTTCATTCGAGTCAAGTTACTATGAGAGGTCTTCATTCGAGTCAGTTACTATGAGAGGTCTTCATTCGAGTCAGTTACTATGAGAGGTCTTCATTCGAGTCAGTTACTATGAGAGGTCTTCATTCGAGTCAGTTACTATGAGAGGTCTTCATTCGAGTCAAGTTACTATGAGAGGTCTTCATTCGAGTCAAGTTACTATGAGAGGTCTTCATTCGAGTCAAGTTACTATGAGAGGTCTTCATTCGAGTCAAGTTACTATGAGAGGTCTTCATTCGAGTCAAGTTACTATGAGAGGTCTTCATTCGAGTCAAGTTACTATGAGAGGTCTTCATTCGAGTCAAGTTACTATGAGAGGTCTTCATTCGAGTCAAGTTACTATGAGAGGTCTTCATTCGAGTCAAGTTACTATGAGAGGTCTTCATTAGAGTCAAGTTACTATGAGAGGTCTTCATTCGAGTCAAGTTACTATGAGAGGTCTTCATTCGAGTCAAGTTACTATGAGAGGTCTTCATTCGAGTCAGTTACTATGAGAGGTCTTCATTCGAGTCAGTTACTATGAGAGGTCTTCATTCGAGTCAGTTACTATGAGAGGTCTTCATTCGAGTCAAGTTACTATGAGAGGTCTTCATTCGAGTCAAGTTACTATGAGAGGTCTTCATTCGAGTCAAGTTACTATGAGAGGTCTTCATTCGAGTCAAGTTACTATGAGAGGTCTTCATTCGAGTCAAGTTACTATGAGAGGTCTTCATTCGAGTCAAGTTACTATGAGAGGTCTTCATTCGAGTCAAGTTACTATGAGAGGTCTTCATTCGAGTCAAGTTACTATGAGAGGTCTTCATTCGAGTCAAGTTACTATGAGAGGTCTTCATTCGAGTCAAGTTACTATGAGAGGTCTTCATTCGAGTCAAGTTACTATGAGAGGTCTTCATTCGAGTCAAGTTACTATGAGAGGTCTTCATTCGAGTCAAGTTACTATGAGAGGTCTTCATTCGAGTCAAGTTACTATGAGAGGTCTTCATTCGAGTCAAGTTACTATGAGAGGTCTTCATTCGAGTCAAGTTACTATGAGAGGTCTTCATTCGAGTCAGTTACTATGAGAGGTCTTCATTCGAGTCAGTTACTATGAGAGGTCTTCATTCGAGTCAGTTACTATGAGAGGTCTTCATTCGAGTAAGTTACTATGAGAGGTCTTCATTCGAATCAGTTACTATGAGAGGTCTTCATTCGAGTCAAGTTACTATGAGAGGTCTTCATTCGAGTCAAGTTACTATGAGAGGTCTTCATTCGAGTCAAGTTACTATGAGAGGTCTTCATTCGAGTCAGATACTATGAGAGGTCTTCATTCGAGTCAAGTTACTATGAGAGGTCTTCATTCGAGTCAGTTACTATGAGAGGTCTTCATTCGAGTCAGTTACTATGAGAGGTCTTCATTCGAGTCAGTTACTATGAGAGGTCTTCATTCGAGTCAGTTACTATGAGAGGTCTTCATTCGAGTCAAGTTACTATGAGAGGTCTTCATTCGAGTCAAGTTACTATGAGAGGTCTTCATTCGAGTCAAGTTACTATGAGAGGTCTTCATTCGAGTCAAGTTACTATGAGAGGTCTTCATTCGAGTCAAGTTACTATGAGAGGTCTTCATTCGAGTCAAGTTACTATGAGAGGTCTTCATTCGAGTCAAGTTACTATGAGAGGTCTTCATTCGAGTCAAGTTACTATGAGAGGTCTTCATTCGAGTCAAGTTACTATGAGAGGTCTTCATTCGAGTCAAGTTACTATGAGAGGTCTTCATTCGAGTCAAGTTACTATGAGAGGTCTTCATTCGAGTCAAGTTACTATGAGAGGTCTTCATTCGAGTCAAGTTACTATGAGAGGTCTTCATTCGAGTCAGTTACTATGAGAGGTCTTCATTCGAGTCAAGTTACTATGAGAGGTCTTCATTCGAGTCAAGTTACTATGAGAGGTCTTCATTCGAGTCAAGTTACTATGAGAGGTCTTCATTCGAGTCAAGTTACTATGAGAGGTCTTCATTCGAGTCAGTTACTATGAGAGGTCTTCATTCGAGTCAGTTACTATGAGAGGTCTTCATTCGAGTCAGTTACTATGAGAGGTCTTCATTCGAGTCAGTTACTATGAGAGGTCTTCATTCGAGTCAGGGAAGTCAAACGAAGCTAATTTTCTAAGGAAAAAAATGATTTAAAAACTATAAGTAACTCCCCGAATTCAATATACAAACAAATTAAATGATTTATTGTGAGCTGCCTGTTCAAAAGCTAAATTTCATGCGAGTTATAAAAGAACTCAAACAATATCGGAATGCTAGTAAGAATTGAATTGTTTCCAAAGCATTTTTCCCTAATAAACTGTTTTCGGTGCAGAACTCTCACAGTAAACTCGCGTTTTCCTCCCCATCCCCCCCCGACTGCCTCTCAAAACTCCCTTTTACCTGAAGAAGATTCTTAGCCAGCCTTGGCTGCCCAGTAAAGATAAGAACGAGCCGAGCGTTTATTTCGTCTTCCAGTTCCTTCGTCACATCCATCACCTCGGTCTGTAATCTTCAATGTTACAGTATTTTTTCATACGTCATATGAAACCTAAAACGGTTGTATTCCATGTCTCCATCCGCCGCTATCAGAAGATCAAGCAAAAAAGACGAGTAACAATATCTTCACTACTTCAGTACAAATCCATCTGGATCCGAATATAGTACCCGTAAGAAAGGGAACCATACAAAATAGTTAGCTCGCCTGTATACTTTGCGTGGAATGGTCAAATCGACCAATTTTGACTCCGGGGAATGCTCCGCCCACTTGGTCCTGCCAGCCTCCTCCCGTTGTGAGCAGCTGCTCCACATATAAAACCTTCAACTTTTATCGAATTATACAGCTAGTTTTGTGCAATGAGTCATCGCTAAAACTTTTTAGGAACTCACACCTTTCCTACATACCTGACATGATTTCATATATTTATATATTTTTCTCACGTTCTCTCTTTTTCATGCATTTCTATATTTTCCCTGTCTTTCTATTTCTCTAACCATATAGCTTCTCACATTCTCTCTTTTTCATGCATTTCTACATTTTCCCTGTCTTTTTATTTCTCTAACCATATACCATATATTTACTTTTCGATTTGAGTAGTACAACACTTACTCTCTATGTATGAAATAAATCCATCGCACGGGCAAAAATGGCACTCGGCCGGGACCGAACCTCCGCTGCCTAACTGGGGCTTGTAGAGCGTTACCATTACACCAACCGAGCACATATTTTTTCATGCGATTTCTTGCTATGTCTAAGGCACAATGAACGTTCTTTCTACTAGTCACACATGCTCATGCATCAATTTCGTCATGAAAGGAGTGTAACTCCACAATCCAAGATAACGACAGAAAGATGATGGTAGAGAGAAGATCAATTTTTGATCCATGCAAATCGTTTTAAATTGTTATTGTTTTCGTTTTAATCTTTTTGTAAATCGTTTTACATAAATTGATCTTCTCTCTACCATCATCTTTCTGTCTTTATCATGGATTGTGGATTTACACTCCTTTCATGACGCAATTGCTTCATGAGCATGAGAGACTTTTATGTAGAAAGAACGGTAATTGATCTTATGGAGCGTTAGAATTCAACTTTTCACTTTGCAAAGTAATCTCTGCAAAGTGATCACGTTAAACGCTCTAGGCCGCATCCCGTTAAGCGTTTAACGCTCTAAGCCGCATCCCTCACTTTGCAGAGATTACTTTGCAAAGTGAAAAGTTGAATTCTAACGCTCCATTACTCTCTGGATTTCCCGATTCTTTCTCGTTCTCCCTTTCTCTCCTGTTTTCACTCTATATAAAATCTACTCTCTTCTTCCCTACAATGTCTAGTTGGAACTCACACAATGCACGATGTGGTCGCATGTGTATTCGACGCCTGCAAAGCTCCAGAGCGCAGCGACGGCTGCTGCAGCGAGTAAGCTGCTCGAACCAAGACCTAAAAAGAAGCTTGCAGTCCATTTCTAAAGTAGCCAAAGTAATCTAAAAGTAATGAGAAAAAAGTTCGTGTATTGATGATTTTAGTTTCCAGAGCTGCTGTCTGGTAAGCAAAAATCGCACGTTCGACTTCCGATCATTGCTTCACATTTTTGCGTGCCCGATTCTTCCCTTCTAGTGGCATCAAACGCAGAAGGAAATGAACCAGAGCCTTGTGGAAAGATGGAATGACAGCGGATGGCAATGCCTGAAGCTTCGAGACCGATTCTTGCGAGGGCGGATCGGACCGAATCATCTGTAGGACAGAGAAGACCGCTGCCAAGGAGACACGCGCAGAGTAATGAACCTGCAGAGCTTCTCTGAATTCAAGACATGAGACATAAATTAAACGTATCCCATAAACTATATACAAATTTGTCAAATGTTAACTTTCATACTAAACAACAGTTACGTCACATACAACAGTAAAATATACAGGCAGAATAAAGGCATTCCACAAGGTGATAACGCTTCAACACAAATAGCAGATCTTACTTTGGCCATGATGGAATTCAATTATATCAAAAAACATATACAACAAACTCACAGTCTGAAAAATTCATTGAATTGTACCTTTTGTTATATAGATGATTTGATACATATTTCTGATAGAATCCAAGATTTCACCGCCATTACTAGAGATATGTATCATGATTCACTTGTATTAGAACAAACCCTAAAACTTTACTGTCTCGGAGAACCAAAACCGACATTTTGTTCGCCTATAAGATTCTTAACGGCTTATTGGATATTCCAATAAGTAAGATGTATACTCTTAAACCTTGTCATGGTCGTACTTCCAGATACGCTTTCCACATTCCTCGCTCACGTAGGCTACCACTGTTTAATTCTTTTGCATTACGATCCGCGAGATATTATGGCAAGCTACCGTCTAATATAGTATCCGCCCCTAATGTTCTCAATGTTAAAGATAGGCTAAGCTCTGTTGATGTTCTTAGTTTGCTCGATATAAATGTAACTGATCTTTGATTTCCGATTTTTGTTTTTTTGTTCTTCTCTATACCTTAGAATCATGAATGTGTTCTGATGATTGATTGGATTCTTTGATAGCTCGGTTTCCTTCCCTCCGTTTATTTGTCATGTGTTCTGTGGCAATTTGATGTTTACTATATACCACGTGTTGTCACATTTTGAATAATAACACAAAAATTGCTGACTTTCTAGACCTTACAATCAAAATAGAAAATGACAATGTGAAACTTAGTCTATACAACAAAACTGACACTTATAATTTCAAAATACTGAAATATACACATTACTCCTCTAACATACCCATCAATTAATACAATATACACCGAAATTTTAAGATTTGTAGAAAACTGTTCTCAATTTAAAGAATTTTTGAGAAGAGTTACTATTCTTATCGCTAAATATCTTGAAAACGGTTATCCTAATAACAAAATACTCAACAGAATCATCAAAACCTTAATAAAAAATCCTAAAATCAAACTTAAATATAATCTTAATAACACTGATATAACTAATATAATAATAGATGAGTTTAGACGAAAGTAAATTCTATCTCACTTCTACCGCTGTTTTCCCGACTCCAATTACCCACATTCTCTCCCATCATACAAAGATAGATTAGCTAGCCTCAATCTTTCGCCCCTTTATTTGAGAAGAATTCAAGCTGACATGAAAATGGGTTGGAAAATTTATAATAACCTGTCAATAATCGAAAGAGACCGAATCTTTAAACATGTTAAACCAACGCGTACAAACCCTAGCGGCATTTTTGTAGAAAGTACGAAAAAAGCGGCTCGTTTCCATTCTTTCACTCTTAGACTTTCACGTATGTTCGCTCAATTACCTAGAGAAGTTTTGCTGAATACATCTTTCGCTGCCTTTAGAAGTTTTCTGGAGAAATCATCATTTTTAGAAAGTATGGCTGAGTTATTCAATATTCATATTGTTGATTAAAAGAAAATGTTCTTTCTTTTGAGAACTTCATGCTCCGCTGTTTACATGATGTTCATCATGTCACGCTTTATGAGTTGTTAATTAATTCTCTGAAAACTGTTTTTGCATTGAAAAATGTAGATAAAATATATAAATATAATTATTCTATAACTCCGATTAAAATACAAACTACACTCGAATTGACCTTTAAATCACTATAAACAATCGAGACAATTATCAATAGTCATGATCTATCAACACTCCCCATAACATCACCATATTACTATTGCACAAGAGAACTGTTTTCAAATTAAAAAACTTTCATCTTGACAACATTAACCTCTCGTATTATTTATTCATTTATGTTCTAAAACATTATAGCCATTATAATGACAGTTATAATTATCACTATTAATTAAAAAGTATTTTTTTCTTATTTCTAATATATATCTTATTTCTAAAAATTTTTTCTTTCATTTTTTATCTAATACAAAAATTTTTTTAAAACAAGTTATTAAAAAATATTTTAAATGTTTTTTAAATTTTTTTTTTGTTTTGTGTGTGTTTTGTTTTGTTTTTGTTTGTTTAACATATATTATATTATCGCTAAAATTTATCGTATGTGTACTCTCTGGGCACTCACTGATGAGCCCCACCCAGAGAGCTCAGAAGTCTATCTGAGCGTGGGCGAAACAGACTTTTGTGATTAGCGTCATCACAGTGATCGATAGTGATAGTGCTAGTATAATCTATCCTTTTATTCTTAAGCAATCTTAATATTTCATAGTAAACGTGAAAAAACGAAGTAGAGACTACATATAGTGTTGATCCCAGTTTGTATTTTCTCATCGTCCCTATCCATGGAAATCGAGAGAAGGGATATAATATCAACGTAAGGGTTACCAACTTTTCTGATTCAGATAACCAACCGCTCATCGCTGGTTTGTCATGTCGGCGCATGATCTCGCTCATGTCTAATCTCGTCACTTCTTGTCCGATCAATTCCAAACCTTCGAATTTCGTAGTTTGTACTTCGCATTCGATGGGATACTGCAAATGAGTGAGTTGCCTTCAAGCAACTTTTCCTTTATTTTTTCTGATGTATTTTTTGATTCCTTCTTTTGATTTTTTCAATAGAAATGTTTTAAGCTTGATAAACTTCTACGGGAATAACCGTCCTAGTTGAGATACAGTGTATAAATATTAGCGGCGATGACTGCAGAAAAAAAATCTTTTGAGGATTAGTCAATCATTTTGCATCCACCAAATTCTGATAACTGTTAAGTTCGTTTTTTTCATATCACAATCAGTTACAATGAGATAAATTAATCCAAATAAAAAAATAAAAATACTTATAATAAGATCAAAATTACAAAAAGTAATAATACTGATGAGAATAACCTACATTATGTAATAATTATGATAATAACATAATTCAATTTCAATTCAATTCAATTTAAACGCTTTATCAAGATCAACAAGCCACATCGGGGATATAACATCATCGATTATGGGATCTGTAGCGACATGTGACGACTCCACTCCTGAGCGTTCTCTGCCTTCCTTAGGAATTGGGGACCAACGGCTTTGACAAAGTCGTCCCTCCATCTCATAGTAGAGCGACCTTTCGTTCGCTTTGGCCCACGCGGGATGATAATATGACATAATAAAAATGATAAAAACGAAAAATTTTCACTTCCTAATTCAAGACAAGAGTATCTTACTTGTTGATTGACCAGGACAGCCATGTTTAAGACAGCAGCAGGATGCGTCTCCAGTGTTATCGGAGGGGTGTCCAGCCAGCCTCCGAATAAGTCCACCCGTGACGCTATGCTTACCCGGACGTTCTTCGGTATCACCTTCTCATCGGACCCTTGGGTATCAGAATTAAGAATCCCGGCAGGAAGCATCTAAAAGTTCAAGATATACATATGCGTTCTCGATGTTTTTTTTCATATGTCCGTCACCTCTTTATTTGCTAGTCAACTCTCGCCAACCTTTTATCAACTTCAGTATTTCTCGTTCAAACTCTTGTTGTGTTTTAAAAGCCCTACATTTTTTGTAGCAACCTGTTCATGCTATAGGCCTTGTGAGTGGGTGGTCAAGCCGGCCTAGCATAGTTTTTGGTGGGAGTAGAGACGTCTCGCCTGTCGTTGACCGGAGATAGGCAAGAGGCTATTTGACTGGCGCCTCGACTCGCCATTGATAAGTATAGCGGAGTATCGGCTGATGTTTTGACCTGAAAATGCGGCGCGTTCTCAAAGTCTTCCTTGAGTCTGCTCCCCTTAGAAACGAAGCTCTGAAGAAGATCAGAAAAAGCCGCCCTCCTTGCCTCTCCAAGTTCCCGCATAGTTACATTTGGGAAGACCTAACTCGCGAAGGACTCCAACTTGAGCGTGAAGTCAAAAGAATCGCCAAGGAAAGAAATCAGACTCCCGATGGGCAGAAATGTAAAGTCGTCGGAACGTGTCTGCTGCCGGTCCGAACAACTTCGTATTCACAGCCAAGGCCATCCTCCACGCCTAGAAATGCGGAAACTCCCTGTCCGTCAGTTTCCAAGGTCCTTTCTCCGTCAGTAAACCGTCCTCTGGTGGTCTTGACTTCACCTGCGAATCCTGCGACTGTCTCTTCTTCGCCAAATAATCGCCGATCTTCTCGGAATGTAACGATGAGACGTTAGGTGAGTGGCGGTGTTCTTTCTAGTCCTGACCCTCCTAGTCCCTCACATTTTTCACAGAGTTTAAGAATCAACTGCATCTTTTTTAATGCTCGATCACTTCGTAATAAGCTGTATAATCTATCTTTTCTGCTGAGTTCTCTTTCATATGATGTAATAGCTATATGTGAGACCTGGCTTACGAGCCAAGATAATGATTCCTTGGTACTCATCAATGCTGATTATCATATTTTTCGTTGTGATAGAGATCGTTCAATGAAAGGAGGTGGCGCAGCTATCCTTGTATCGAATCGTATTTCTTGCTCATTCGTTTCCACTTGCTCTGATGACGGCTTCGAAGCTGTCACCATTGACCTTTTTCCGTCTGTGTCTTCCACAGTATCGACTCGACTGAGATATATTTGTGCGTATCGATCTCCTTCTTGCCCTGACTCTTCCCTCTCAAAGCTATTGTCTTATTTCTCAGAGCTAGTTTGTTGTGACACATTGAGTCCTAACCCTGCAATAATCGTTGGTGACTTCAATTTCCCTTTCATAGATTGGGCCACTCTTATATCGCACAGAAGTGGACAGGATGAAATGTTTCTCGAATTCATGAGCGATAACTTCTTTACGCAGTATGTTGATACCCCCCTCGAAACGACAATACTCTTGACCTGTTATTCTCGAATGTACCTATTATTTCCGATTGTAAAGTTATAGGTCGTTTCCATAGTAGCGACCACAATGCAGTTACTTTTGAGCTGTCATTTACAGTCAATACCAGATCGGTGCCATCAGCTTTCAAACTGTTCACTAAAGCCAACTGGCTGTCTATTGAAAGTGAACTAGTCTTTCATGATTGGACTCTAATGCTTTCTTTGATGAATGTTGAGTCTGCAAACAATTGCTCGCTTATTGAGAGCTACGTTCCCTTGGTAGACCGTAAAGACCCATAATTTCGCTACCCAAAGGTTCTTCGTAAAATTTACTCTAAGCTGCAACTTATCTCTAAGAAATCCCCTTATTCTCATTTTTGTATAAGGAAATCTGCTGAATTCGATAAGATGTTGCATAGCTTTGAATATGATCAGGAAGCTAAACTTACACTGCGAGGAAATCAAAAGTTCTTTTTCGCTGCCTGTAGAAATCGTTTAAGTATGAATGTCAACCTAGTCATTCCTACTCTGTTAGGCAAGAGATAATATTGTCATCGGATATGGCGAATGCCTTTTCTGAATACTTCGCTTCCGTGTTTTTTTTTTTGTTTATCCGTGTTTGTTTATTCAAAAAAAATTTTGAAAGCCCTTTCATCTCTTTCAGCCAAATGCAATACCTCTCCCGACGGGATACCAAACATCCTTTTGAAGAAATGTAGATTCGCTCTTGTGAAACCTTTATGCATTTTATTCAATAACAGTCTGCTTTCTGGCTCAGTGCCTTCTATTTGGAAGCGATCAATTGTTAAACCAGTACACAAATCTGGTTCTCGCAAACTGTTAAATAATTACAGACCTATATCGTTATGTTGCTCGTTATCCAAGATTATGGAAAAAATCGTTTTCGCCTTAGTTTATTCGTATTTAGAAGAATCAAAGCTATTGTCTCCATATCAAGCAGGTTTTAGAGCGAGAAAGTCTACCGTAACATCTTTGGTAGAATCTCATTCTTTTGTTGTTGATTCTTTGGCTCAAGGGTTTTCAGTTGATGTTATTTTCCTCGATATTCGTAAAGCGTTCGATACTGTAGATCATAGGCTGCTTTTATATCAGGTTCATTCGTTCGGTATCTCCTCTAATATTGTCAATTGGATTAGTAGCTATTTAAGTAATCGAACTCAATCAGTCTTAATCGATAATGTGCTATCTCAGCCCATGCCTGTTATTTCAGGTGTGCCTCAAGGCTCTTCCCTTGGTCCTTTACTATTCCTTATGTATAATGATTCAGTGAAGGAAGCGATACCTCCTAACCTTCGATTCGGTTTGTATGCAGACGATATAAAAATTATGGGTCGTGTTCCCTCGCCTAGCCATGATATCCAAGTCGCTCTTGATCTTGTTACCGCTTGGTGTTCGGAATGGAACTTGTCTTTGTCGACATATAAATGCAGTGTTTTGCATTTAGGACCCCGAAATCCTTCTGTTGTATACCGTATAAATGGTCTCCTCTTAACTGTTGACGAGATAGCTAAAGATCTTGGTGTCACTATTTCCTATGAATTCTCGTACAAACACCATATTGTCGATAAGTGTAAGAGAGCTTCCGCTGTTGTCAACATGTTATTTAAAGCTTTTAAATCCCCTTCCATTTCTCTGTTGACATCTGCTTTTAAAATCTATGTCCGGACCCACTATCGAATACGCAAGTGAGTTGTGGAATCCATCTTCCTCGGGCCTTGTTAAGTTGGTTGAGAAAGTCCAACGCTCTTTCACAAGAAGAGTACTAGGAAGAGTCCGTCACCCTAAGCTTCCGTATTCCCAGAGGCTTTCAATGCTAGGCCTTCAGAGCCTCGAGTACCGTCGCGCTATATTTGATCTACTTTTTATTCATAAATGTTTACATAACATCTTAGACATAGACACTGATCATTTATACGAAATCTCGGCTGTTCAGCGTTTCACTCGGCATTCGCATCCTCTAAGACTTATTCCTCCTCACCGCATCAATAAGACCTCTTTATCGACATGTGTTTCCCGTCAAATGTCTGTTTGGAACTCTCTTCCATTTGATGTTATCAACGAAGCTAGTAGCCTTAAATTTAGAAAGCAACTTCTTTCGTTGCCTGTGAATGTGATTGTGCCAGTTAGTCTTGTTTCTGATACTTAATTAAGACTTGTGATTTTTCATCAGTATCACAGCCCCCCTTTTTTTCCCTTTACACACCGCCACTAAGCTTTATGTGTAATGTAGTCCATGCATACCTTTGTTAAATATGTAATTTGCTTTTGTCTTAAATACCTACATGCTTGGAATAAAGAATGAATGAATGAATGAATGAACGGTGGCTTGCCCAGGCCGGTCCGGCATCGCCCTCCTTTGAAGAGCTATACTAAACTGATTGTATCGTACCTTTTTGCAGATAGCGACGACTCGTTTCCGAATGAAAACTTGAGCGGCAGCTTCGAAGTGACGAGCTGCAATTAATTATTCTGAAATCACCTTTCAAACTCCTCTTCCTGATTCAAAATAGATTTATCGACTGAGGCAATGACATAAGGGTTATTGACTGAAATTTTAAGAAAAGACTGACCAGCTCGCACCATTCGATGAGGTGAGTTCATCCATTCAGACAGCTCTGCGAACAGCGCATCAATGCCTGTCTCGGTTTTATCTACTTCCTGTGAATATGAAATCTATTACTAAGCGTCTCACTTCCCATAGTCCATAAAACTACTTTTTTGTTGATTTTTAGAGGTAAATTTTTTTTCCTCGAAAGTGGTCAAAAAACCGACAAGAAAAAAAGCCCAGCCCTGATTCGAAGTTAGTCCACGCAACTCTACAAATTTCGTGTTACTTAGTCGACTATAAGGCCTAAGATGTGTACCAAAAGACTGTAAAACAAGTCGGCTCATTTTATTGCACCGTCTCTAAGTGGAAAAGGGTCTTTGTGGTCGTTTTTTTAAATTTTATTTTTGATACAACAGAAATAAGAGTTAGGAACAGAAATATTACCAAAACATGTATTAAAGTTAAGAATAAGAAATATCACAAAATATGTATAATATTACCTCTCTCGTTGAGTTCTTAATGCTCATATGAAAGCGCTTATCATTGAAAGAACTTCCAGCTTTCAATTGAAGACACAATTGAAGATACATGAGAGAAAATGGGAAACAAAGAATAGTCAGTTTCAATTGTGGCTCTTTATCTTTCTCTTTCTTCCCTCTCTTTTCTCTCTCTCTCTCTCTCTCTGACAGGCTTTTTTCTCTCTAACACTCTTTTTTCTAACAATTTCACAAAAAAATCTACCTCTCTAACACAATTTCACACTTTTAATAAAACTTTCTCTCTAGCGCTCTCTTTCTCTCTCATACTTTCTCTTTTGGTATGAACGAACATACAGTACCTCCAACATTCGAAGAGGCGTCAGAAAACGGAGATTTGCTGCAGGACCGCATCTTAGTCCTCCCCTGCATGTCAGATTTTTTCTCTCTTAAATTTCAAGTAATGCAGAAGTAGTCAAAAAACTCTTAGTTTTAACGTTGAGAAGTGAAGACGCTTCTTCCAAAAGCCCAAAAAAAATTTTAAAAGACGAGGGTCCTTATCGACATATGCTAATTAAAAGGTCCTCATCAATTGGTCCTGATCGAAGGGTCCTCATCAATGGATCTTCATCCTTAAATTCTCATCAATCTTAACTCTAAACCCTAGCAAGACACCTGCCAGCAGCTTTCATCCATAGGAGCTCCCCGACAGCAGAAAGAGATCGGGCCGCGAACATTACATTCAGCGATCCTCAACATTTTTTGACTTGAAATCCATTAAACTTTTTTTCCGAATAAGACAATAAATCAATGACTACTTCAATCATTCGATGTTCTTCAGGTGTTTAAGATGTCTCAAATTGCAACTGAAGTCAAATTCTCTTTTTTAACAGGTTCAAACATCGGAAGCAAATGGACTGTTGGAGAGAAAAATTGTTGCGTAAATCAAGCACTGTTATAATAGTAAATTATCAACAAAAAAAAGGTTCACAGGGAAAACAGGAAACTTGAGATTTCCCTTAACCGCTATGGGAAATCGCACGGGCAAACAACAACAAAGAATTAAACTAGACTATTTAACTCTTGAAAGGTGTTTACTAAGCACCGACATGGGCGTAGATCTCTCAATTCAAGGATTAAATTATCATCTGGTTTTCTTGATAAGCTATCAAATAAACTCATCCTTTAAAAAACTTTTATGAATTGTGATTCAGTTTCTCAATAATTCTCACAAAAAACATTGCAATACCAGATTTGCAGACTTCCAGACAGGCCTGGAAGACACTCGGGTCCTGCAGAGCCACTAAGGGCCGGAGAAGAGTCATAAGTGAGTCTTGAGTCGTGCCGTTCAAGGAGAGCGATAGACGATACAGGAGAAAGGTGGCAAACTCTTTTCTGCCATAGAGTTGCTTTGTAGGAGTAAGATATGCTTGTAAGATATCGTATAGTGTGTTCGTACCGTTCTGTATGTAATTACCCTACCATATGTATGCACTTACCTTACCACATGCACATATCGTACCTTACACCGTACCATATGTGCATATCGTACCATAGGCACACACTGTGCGGTATGCAAAAATCGTACCCCATGAACGTACCAAAAAATAATTATCAATAAAACTTCGTTTTCATTGAAATTGTTTCGATTTGGTACTCAAGTCCTACTCCGTTGTTGAATAAAACATGTTTTTTTGTTGAGTAAACGGTTCGACAAAGCAGAAAAAATTTCATTTTCCTTTGAAAATTGATCCGAGGGAAAATAGTTACTGCGTGTATGTACCTGCATGTGGCCTTTGCTCGACATTCGTGGTTGGATCTGCCCGGGTTTAAAATTCAACTCTAGTATCTGCCCAGTTTGGGGTCTAACTTCAGAATGGAGTCAATCAATGCATGATAGTCAGACAAAGTACCATAACGCCGAATCGGGATTTGAGAATGGAGGAAAGAGTATGTATTGAATTTTTGTCTCGATTTCGAATGAGTGCTGACAGAATGTTCGCGAAGTACTGGTCAACTCCAATCGGTGTAATCTTCTGATAAAGGACAGTTGAGTCACCCTGTTGGTTACCATTTTCCTGTTCGACTTGGACGTCGTACTCGTACTTGTCCAATTTCAGCAAAACTTCAAAAAAAAAAAGAAAATTAAACCAAACATGTATTTTATCAAGGATGAGAGAATAAAAATTTGTTCAAGTTAAAGTATACCCCACTTCTCGCTGATTAGAAGCAACGGATGTTTATACCGAAGAGAGGAGCGAACTGTTTGCAGAAACATGTGCAAAAAGAGTGTAGTGGGCGAGAGCCGATCACACGAACTCCAATTTCCGGGCTATGCTCTCACCGACTGAGCTACACATGTACACAATTCGATGCCTATTTCTAAGCTTATAAAAATTTTTTGAAGTGAGTGGCAGCTGGGTCGCCAGAACCAAACATAGAATGAGAAAGCTTTTTTTCAGAACCTGCCTATTTTTCTTATTAAAAGACGGTGAAAACAAACCGTCCTTTGACAAAAAACTATAAATTGTTTTGAAAAATTAAGTTAAAAGCAATAAGCATTTTTTTGTCCTGAAAACTGGGTAAGATACAAAAAGGTTTCAAATCAACAACTGAAAGTAATTTTCGATATCCAAGTTAAAATAAGAATAAAAGAAGATGAGAAAAAAACCTACTGAGGAAAAACAAGAGACACGGAAAATGAAGAAAACCTGCTTTGGTGCGGAACATATTGAACTTATTGTGGATGAGCAAGCGAGCTGCGCGCAGAAGCGCGGGGAATTCCCGCTCCGTTTTGCTCGGAGCCATCTGAATTCAATGATCAATTTATTACTTAGCACATGGTTATTGATCAATTTATTCCTTAGCACATGGTTATTGATCAATTTATTCCTTAGCACATGGTTATCGATCAATTTATTCCGCACATGGTTTAGGTACAACGGATAATCCTAACAGTAGTGATTTCACTCGAATTGATGATCGGATACGTGTGGACGAATAGCATCATCATAATTCTTTGCAAATGAACAATTAATTATAAATGAATCACAAGGTTGGCGGTGCGAGTTTTATTCATCTGTTTCTTGCCAAGAGAAACACAATTTCGGGTTTTTTCTTTCCTTGCTTTTTTTCACATTTTCCTTTTTCTCACTTTCAAGAAAAACTCAATTTTCAATTTTTTATGGAAAATATAAAATTCTTAAAAGTAATCGTACTCTCTATTCATAGTGTTATTATTTAGTAAAACACAAAAAAACTCACCTCGTGATTGTAAAATTCCTCTTTGTTAGTGATGCACGTTGACAAGACGATATCGAAGAATAAAGAAAGCTAAAATATAAATATGTGTTAAATTTTTTGCGGTATTTGAGAAAATAAGTGCATTTTTGTTCTTAAAAGTGCTCGTTTCGGTTTTCCCAGGTTCGCTAAAATCGCTTCTCATCATTATGAAGATTTCTGAATACAAAATTACAAAACTTTGAAGTATTTTTATTTTAAATTTGAGCCTCACAAAATGTTTTGAAAGCAGTAAAAACAAAATGAAAGAAAGAGAAACTTCTGAAGACATCTTGAAATTGTGAAATGAAGTTAAAATATCAGCCATCATGTGGCAACAAAGCTATTTTTGGATATTCCTATACTTTGTTGCGGCGAAGAGTAGGAAACTTTCTTTTCGATTTTCAGTTTACTGCTCAAAATAAAGGATTACGGTCTCTGGTAGCATCCTGAGATCGAAAGGTCTAGATCAAAACCGGCACTATGTACATTCTACATTTTATTTTGTATTGTTTAATTCTAAGTTATTCGTTATAATTATACTCGTTTCTCTCTGGGCACTCACTGATGAGCCCCACCCAGAGAGAGCAGAAGTCTGTCTGAGTTGGGGCGAAATAGACTTCTGCTACATTATATTTTCAGCAGTTATATCTTAAATGTAAATAAATTAAATTTTATCAACTCTTTTACCTTTTTCTATAATAATATACCTCTCTCGTCGCTTTGGGTGATGTGAGTACATTTAGTACCACTCCTCAGGGTAGGCGAGATTATTATATCCTTTTCTTACATTTCACACATATAATGTTCTATATCCATATATTTATACCATTTACATTGTTAATAGATAAAATACTCATAATCTCAAATAAATCACTGCTCTTTTCGTTTAAAATTCTTTTCACTAGCTACCTTGTGTAGCAAATCCGGTTTACCGGATCAACTTAGCTGCTTGCAGCAACTCTGGTTTTATACCAGAGATAAAAACTCGCTGCTTTGCAGCAAAACATGTAAATGTATCATAATACAAAAACTTTTTACCTATATACATAAATTCTAGCAATATTCTATTAATTATAAAAATAGCAATATGTTTAATTCTAGCAATATTCTATTAATTATAAATATTCTCACTCATATAAATTATCATTCACACTTAAAACAAGTTTGATTTTAAACCAATTTCTAACCATTAGTCTCTTCAACCATTAGATGCTACATTAGCATCACAAACACTATCATAATATAAAGTTTTAAACTATTATTTCTAATTACATTTCTACCCTTACCTTTTAATTCTACCTGTTATAATTTAACATATATATATATATATATATTTTATCGACATTTTGCAATGCAAAGTTATGGTGAGAGACATTGTAAATAATATTCAAGTATGGCGACAAGTAAGGCAAATATCTAAAGTAAGGCAAATATCTAAAAGTAAGGCAAATATCTAAAGTAAGGCAAATATCTGAAGTAAGGCAAACATCTAAAAGTAAGGCAAATATCTAAAGTAAGGCAAATATCTAAAAGTAAGGCAAGTATCTAAAAGTAAGGCAAATATCTAAATGCTACTAGTTATTCTCCAGGTCACATATCACATTCTCGTTACGGAGACGATTTATAAACTGCTCTACTGTTCTTGAATTCAGTATTTCACTCGGGATTACGTAAAACATTCTTGAAACACGTAAACCGAAACAATTGAATCTAGACGTCGAAGAAGTACATTCAATAGCAATACCATTCATATTAGTGCGAGTAGAGGAGGTGCTCTTGAAAATGCGTGATTTTTCGATAATAGACTTGTCATTGAAGATCTTCCAACCCATTTTAAGGTCGGCAATCACCCTTCTTTCGGCTAAAGTACTTAGGCCGATTAGATTCAGACGATCTCTGTAACATGGAAGGCTGAGAGGATAATCAGGCTGTGGGAAACATCGATAAAAGAGTATTCTAGAGAAAGATCTCAAAACCTTTTCTAGGAGATCAGAATCCTTCCGGTATATTGGATTCCATAGACAAGAGGCAAATTCTAGATGAGGTAGAACATATGTATTGAAACACTTAACAAGTACTTGGGAATCATTGATGCTTATAGAGCGGAGCATAACATACATCGCTTTAGTAGCCTTCATAGTTCGTTCCAGAATCGCGTCATGTCTGCGAAGAGATGGTACTAGTTGGACTCCAAGGTCTCTCACTTGAGTAGATACTTTTAAAACACAGTTATTTAGGTGATAATTGAAAGGAGGAGAAGTTTTGCCTAAGCGTAGATGATAGGTCTTGTTCGAAGATAAAGAAAGATGGTTGGCTACGCACCAATTATACACATTATCTAGACAATTCTGCATTTCGATAGTTCGTTCAGTTATATTGTGAGCACTGTGAGATACATATAACTTAATGTCATCAGCGTATGCTTGATAGCGTATATTCGGATGAGGGCTAAGCACATAATTCAATTCGCTAATGTATAGAGAAAACAGAAGTGGTCCTAATACGGAACCCTGTGGCACGCCAGATGTCACAGGTTGAGGAGCAGATATTGTCTTGCCCATTCGTACAGAAAAAATTCGATTGTCAAGAAAAGATTCTAGCCAAGACATCAAAGATAGGGACAAACCGAAACGTGCAAGTTTTGTCAATAACTTAGGTATACTTATCGTATCGAAAGCTTTGGTAAAGTCTAGATAAATCACATCGATAGATAAGCCTTTACTGATATCTTGTGTCCAGTCGTCTTCACAGACTAAAAGATTAGTAACAACAGAAGCACGGGAGCGAAAACCATGTTGATTTTGAGGTAACAATTCGAATTTCGCTAAATGTTCATCGATGATAGCTCTTATCAAACGTTCCATGACTTTAGAAGCAGGGGAGAGAATGGATATTGGTCTATACGAGGACGGTAGGGAAGAGTCTTTCGCTGACTTAGGGATAGCAGTAATCAGAGAATGTTTCCATACGGAAGGTGTCTTACCAAGCCATAAAGAGAAATTGAAAATGTGAGTGAGCGGAAGAGCGAGTGATTTGGCACACTTTTTGAAAACTATTTGAGGAATTCCATCCGCACCGACGCTACCAGTAGGTTTGAGCTTGGAGAGAACTCGGTAAACATTACATGGCAAGAACAAATGATCATCTGGTTGGGGAGGAATAGAATCACCGTAGATTGGAGGAGGAAAGCCATCGTCTTTAGTGAAAGAAGATGCAAACTCGGAAGCTAATAAATCACATTTCGAGAGAGAATCAACAACAGTACAACCAGTAGCAGTTTTCAAACAGCGTGGGGGAGCTGATTTAGGTTTAGTGAGGGAAGCAATATGGCGATAGAGGTCAGCTGCTCTCTTCAGTTTTTTCCTCTCACAATACTTATTCCATTTCTTAACTTGTTTGAGAAGGTCTGAACTAGCTTTCATATAAATAGTGCGAATGAAGGGTATTGTAATATCAAGAAAAAGTGAATTTCTGTATTTGATGAGTCTATGTATATAGGAAGGATAAGAGGCAAATGGAGAACGAGGGAGTCGTCTCGGTACATGTAATTCTATCGCATCATGCACTATTTTACAGAAACGATTATACAAATCATCAATATCATGAAAATAGTCAAAACGATTCTCCCATTCTATACTTGAAAAATATTCATTCAGTGCTTCAAAATCAGCTCTAGCGAAATCAAGAATAACATCGCTTTCAGGAAGTGCAAAGGAAAATTGCAAGGTGAACTGAATTCCAGAATGATCACACGAATGAAACGGTGGAATGATGCAAGGGCTAGATACAATATTCTTCTCAGTTGTCAAAAAAAAAATATCAAAAGCCAAAAGCCATATACTTTCCTCCCTTCCACTCAGCTATAATTTAAATCTATCCTCATTCACTAGAAGGAATTTCCTACACTATACCACTACCGTTATTCGTTAGATCGGATGAAGTATTATAATATTCATGTTATCAATTCACAGGTGAGATATACCACATCCTTGGGAATCCAGTGCTTAACCCTTATGAGAATTGGATCTCACTACAAGACGGTACCGTACTGTTCATACGGAGTAGCACTCCATGACAGACTGGTCGAGCAACCAGCCTCATCGTATTAACTGCTTAACAAACCAACAAACAAAAAGAACATCCTTTAAAATATACCCACATACCATTGTAAGGTTGAAGGTAGACTAATTTTCAAAACTAATGAATACTCTTTGGTTAAAGGCAATCAATGTAATAATGCTAGGTGTGTAATTTGTAAGATTACCAACTTTGATAATATCGTTACGAGTTTTACTACTAATAAAAAATTCACCACTAACAAACCTATAGATTCTACATGCAATACTAAGAATGTAATATATTTAATAACTTTTACTAAATGTAATACACAGTATGTAGGAGAGACCACGCAAACTCTCAAGAAACGCATATCACAACATAGATACCATTTCAAGAAAAATATACTTAACACTTTTTTATGTAATCACTATAAAGACACTTTTCACTCATGACGATATTAAAATTGATATATTGGATTGATATATTGGATCATGCAACATGTAAATCTGATTTAAGAAATAAGGAGAATTATTGGATAAGATTACTAATGACAGCCTACCCATACGGACTAAACGATCAAATACAAGGTTATGGTCTCATATCTGACAATATTAACCCATTGGAAAAGATAAAACAACCTTATCATAATCTACCTATAAGTATTTCTAAGAAAGCTCCAAGTAGACATAAAAATAAACGTAGAACAATACCCAGTTACAAGGCCAAAGAATTAAACATAATTCTGGATAATATACTAAAAATTAAGAATGGTAGGCAACTATATCTAGAATATAAGAAATTAAGAGTTAAAGAGAAAGATAAACTCATTAAGTTTACTCTCACTAATGAGTTTTACCGTTTAGAAAACAAACAAAAGGTTTTAATAACAAGTTTAATTTGCGACTATTTTTGGAAAGGACAGAAAGAACACTTGAAAGAAGAAGTAGACAAAGTCATTATTGAACTCACATACCATGGAAAATATATGGACAACATTCCTCTCAATCGCATTTTTAACAAAGCACTCAATCATCATAAAAATGAAGATTTCATGAAAACGATCAACAAACCTTTCAAATTTCGTATAATATATAAATTTAAAGATCCTATAAGTAAATATATATTCAATTATAACACTTTTTTAAGAGAATTGGACTGTCATCTGATTAATAATATATCAAACGAAAAATGTGCATGTCATAAATACCCTAATCTCATAGACAAAACCCTTGGACATATATGTACAGGTGATACAAATTGCACCCCTTATCCAATTCTACGAAATATTCTCAACAAAGGCACTAAATACAGGATTAACACTTCTAGCTCAAGTAAAGAATACATTATTAACGAAATCAAAGAATCTATATCTCTTACCATAAATAAACTTACTAGGAAATATAATCTCAACTATATAAAAAGAAATAAAATTAAAGAAACATTAAATACATATTGCATAGACAAAATAACTGTTTATTTAGATAAATTTCACTATAATGACAACATAGAATACAGAAAGATACAATATGCTGTTAATCAATTACAACACTCCTATAGATAAAGCTACCAACAATTACGCATTCATATGTAAGAAAATCTATCTCAAATTTATGAATGAAGAAATGAATACTAGTCATAATAACGTCAAAACATATCAACCTATTACATCTCCCAGCGTCATTGAAATTATCAACAGTCATATGAAACAAACCAGATACTTCAAAATAGATACTATGAACTTAAAACGATTTCAAATTCCACAAGTTTATGGCATACCTAAAATGCATAAAAACCATATCAAATTCAGATTCATTACTGGCGCATCCAATAGTAGTCTTAAACCCATTTCTATTGAATTACAACCCATTCTCAAACATTTATCAAAACATTTCAAAAATTACTGTAAACAAACTAGCGAGAGAAAGGGTATTAACCACTTATTCTCTATACTAAATACAAAACCATTATTAGAAGCATTGAAACCAACAAATAATAAAAATAGAGAAATATTTTGTGCAGACTTCACATCTTTATTCACCAATTTACCTCACGATGTAGTCAAACGCAATATGGATAGTCTAATTAAAACATGCTTCAAAAACAGTTGTTATGAAGCTATAACAATCAAAGGTTATTCTACTTATTATACTAACGACACTTCACAAAAAAGAACTTATTTGCCTTATGAAATTTATAAAATGATCACTTACATTCTAGAAAACAGTTATATTACATATAACTGTACTCTATACAAACAAAATAAAGGAATACCTCAAGGAAATAATGCTTCACCACAATTAGCAGATCTAACATTAGCCATGATGGAGTTCCAATACATTAATAAAAATATAGATAGATATCTTATATTAAATAGATCGTTACACTGTACATTCAGATATATTGACGATCTACTACACATTTCAGATAAAACCCAAGAATTCGTAACAATAACCAAAGAAATGTACCATAGTTCACTAACTCTGGAACAGACAAATATCAATAAGAATACAGCCGATTTCCTAGATCTCAATATAAAACTCGAGGAAGATGGAAATAATAAACTTAAACTGTTTAATAAAACAGACGAGTATAACTTTAAAATACTTAAATATCCTCATTATACTTCTAATATACCTATATATATTGGACTTAATACTATATATACAGAAACACTTAGGTTTACTGACAATTGCACATACTTTGAAGACTTCCTCAAGAGCATGCGCGGTATGATTAACAAATATCAGGAAAATCGATTTTCAGACGATATTATAGTTAATAGGAAAATTAAAACTCTAAACAGAAATCCTAAAATAAAACATAAGTATAATACCGTAAACTATAGAATTACGGAACATATTATAGAACTGTTAAGAAATAAAGAAAAATAGACCACTACTACAAACTACAATTAGTTGTTGCTCTACATTGCTTCAATACATTCCCGCTCATTACTTTTCAAAAATGCTTGGATAGCATTCTCTATCTTATCTTCCAGTTTTTCATCATTTTGATTTTCAGCACTTTGTTTTATTTATTTGTTTTTGTTTATATTTGTTTATTTGTTTTTGTTTTTATTTTGTATAGTTTAATTCTAAGTTATTCGTTATAATTATACTCGTTTCTCTCTGGGCACTCACTGATGAGCCCCACCCAGAGAGAGCAGAAGTCTGTCTGAGTTGGGGCGAAACAGACTTCTGCTACATTATATTTTCAGCAGTGATATCTTAAATGTAAATAAATTAAATTTTATCATCTCTTTTACCTTTTTCTATAATAATTCTATAAAGCGTTTGAACTTGATCTTGAGCATCATACCTGCAGAAATGATCTACCAAACAAGGAAGATACAAACCTTAAGTCCAATAGCTCCACTGTCTTCGCCGTGGTAAGTGCATCGGTTTAGTGGGTAGGAGGAGTGAAGAGAAAGGAAGACGGAAGCAGCCTTCACCGGCAGCTGTATCAAGGCAATCACCAACCAGCATGGATGGCTTGGCTGCTGACTACGGTAGAGTAGAGAAGTTACCGTACCCTGAAATGTTGTTCTGACTAAGATAGAGCTGAATATCACACAAAAGTATCACCATAATTTAGATTTGAAAATGCTAATTCTCATTTTTAAATTGTATTAGTATCAATTTTTCGCTGCAACAACGAAAAAATTATTAACTCAGACTCGTACCTCTGGATCAAGTTCATAAGTGCCATGTTGAATCGCTTGTTCTTCTTCTACTTCTGCCGTAAACACCCTGATGATGTTGTTGTTGTCCTCCGCCTCTCTTGAAACCCCGCGCCTTTCTTCTCGAAGCGATCCAGTCCACTTACCATCCGTTCCCACTATCCACACTCCTCGAGAATTAGCTTCACCTAATGCACAAAAAAATTGAGTGATGTACAAGTTCACAGTAATATTTTTTTTAATTTTTGTAACTTACTGTAATGTATACAAGCTTCCAGCACTTATGCAAGTATTTGCAAACTACAACACACTGTTTTGTTCACGCAATGAAAGTTTAAACTATTACAAACAAACTTTTTGTGAAAAGCTATTATGAAGTCCCTGGTTTTTAAAAAAAATTTTGTGGGAATTCTCACCCACTTCAGTTAAACTTCCGTGGAAAAAATTCAAAGAATTTCAACGAAGTCAAGTCCGATATTTTCTTTTGATCTTTTCATAAAGCACTATTGCTCGGAATGTCAATGTGTTCTCGTTGTGTGATGGTACTCCCCACTCGCACTCCCGAAAATACATATAAGAGCTAGCTGGGTTTGATCCCGTTCAGTGGAATAGCTTTTCTCCGTGCCATAGTTTAATCAATTTTTATATTAACCAACCATCAATGTTTTAGTGTGTATCTCGACGCAGGGCTGGGCGAAAAAAGTCAAAAAATCAAAAAAGTTGTTTTCTTGAAATAAAATTTTTACCAGCTTTTTATTTAACCATTTTGTTATATTTTATCTGATTAAACCTGAAGAAAATGTTTATTGATACTTTTACGAGAAAAACGAGTTTTGATGAAATAACAGCATGTAGAATCTCAAAAACCTGAAATAAACCCTGTCAATTTCAAGGAATCCGAATTTTTTGAACTTTTTGAAATTTTTTTTGGTTTTTTTCTACTTTTTTTTGTTGATTTTTAGAGGTAAATTTTTTTCTCGAAAATAGTAATAGAAAAACGAACAAAAAAACCAACAAGCAAAAAAGCCCAGCCCTGCCTCGAAGTTACGTTTTATTTTTCTTTACTTGTCTCATGACATAGAAAACTTCGCGGTTGTTGGCGCTTGCAGCTAGGTTTTTAGGGATTATAATTCTCGCTTAGAGCTCGGTCGGTGAGATGCGGCGAGCCCAAAAGTTAGCGGCCTAAGTTTTATGAGGAATATTTCTACATTGATTCTTGAAAAACCGTGTTTACAAAAGAAGTTTTGGTTTTTTTGATCGTTTCATCGTTTAAATAACAATAACAACATGAGAACGTGAATATGAATATGAGAACGTCTATGAGAACAAAATATTCACTTTGAATATCTTTAAATTTACAAATTAATAATTCTGAGATTAATGATACGAAGAACTAAATAAAAAAACTTGAGTAAGCTCCAGCGAACCTCAGTGAAACTTAAATTTGCCTCTCTCTTTTTCTTTACTACATAGGCTTGAACAAGAGTATTCTTGAGAACAAAGCTAGTCTCAAAACAAGACTTCTTCTGACACTAGCCTTGTTTCGCGATTCCATTGACACTTTCAAGTAAACTGATAAGAGGAGAGTTTGGTATGTAGCAGGTTCCCGTGTAAATGAATCTGGGATCTTCTTTCAGGGAAAAATTGGATGAGGAAGAGGGATCCGAAAGGTTAGAAGAAGAGAAGTCGAAAGCTGTGCCTAGCGGAGCATCGGCCCTTGGCTCGCCCTATATTAGAGTTACTTCTGTGTTGTTCTTTAATTCATTCATTCGAGAAAAAACCGGTTAAACTAATTTACCCGCACTGTCAAAAAAAAAGGTTTGGGACAACACTTCTTTCTTAGAGCGAAGAAGTTAAGAACATAAAGAATTCAGCGACTTCTCACAGTCTTGACCTTTTTTGCCCAATCTCTCTACTTTCCCTGCACTCAGCTGAGTTCTCATTATTCTAGGCCCCCATTCTCAGAAAGCGGTGGTTTGCTCTCTTTTTAGCAGTTATGATATATGGTGAGCTATCACCCTTGGTGAGTTATTTCAATAAACAGCCATAATCGTTGAGAAAAGAATCTGCAAATGATCATCGTCCTCCAAAGAGGTGAAATCTGTTGTGAATCAGCGTAATTTAATGAAATTTGCTGGTAAATTTGCGTAATTTACTGAAATTTGCTGGTAAATAGGAACGTGAGATATGAAAACGAAAGAATATGAAATAACGAGGCTTCATAATTTGGAACCCAATTCATCTCTCAATATTTAAATCGTTTTATACCTTGATGAGTTTCTACTCGACTGAATTTTCTCCTATCGAGTTTCTGTTCACCTGACTTCTCTCTCTCGGATACTTGGGTAATTTATGACTTTTCAAAGATCTTATGACAATGCCACAGCTTCGCTAGTCAAAGGTACCCCTTTCCCAATAGTCCGTGCTCCTAAATTATTCATGTTCAGACAATCTCTACCCTTTACCAGATTACAGAGTTAAAAAGTTGAATAATATGAAATAAACAAGGTTTTTTTAATTGTTTTACAGTATAAAATCAGCTAATTGAAAGAAGCTTTGTAATATTTCTTTCTGTAGTAAGTAGTGCAACACCGTACCGTATATTATAGATAGTATTATGTAATATTTCCATACTGAAGTAAGTATTGCAACACCGTATAAGTAGTGTAACACGGTACCGTATATTATAGATAGTATTATTTCGATACCGTAACAGCTCTATACCGTGAGCAAAATAAGAATTGTCGAGTCCCGCATAACGTCGTCATTGAGCACGGAATAGCCGCGAACGGCGCACAAGTGCTCTGCCTGAAAAATCTTACTTTTTTAAAAAACTTCTTCGAAATCTTTTATTTGGTTATTAAACAGGCAAAAGATAGTATACGGGGCGGAAGTGAACCCAGCCATAGTTCTCTTACCGGGAGCGCGAGCGCGTGACCAAACTGATTATTTGTTAAATGTTTTTTTTATACAATGCATTACCGTAACGAGGAGGGCATTGAGTGCTGAACCAGCAGAGCCCACATGGTCTGCCGCATCAACCACTACGATAACTTCGCATGATTGAGAGAAGAGACCACAGCGTCTGAGCCATTCGAAATCTGTCATTAAATTTAGTGAATTACTTCATATCAACAATATCTTTGGTCTTGAAAGATTAATGAAGACCGGGAGAATCAATATTAATATACGATGATCTTTAAAAGAAAAAGCAACGAAAAAGGAATAGCATGAATAACCTTGAGATAAAAGGTTCAAATGACTCTCACGGTTACTTTCCTATCTCTAAGATGCTTTCAGTTGATGAGTTACCTAAAACCTCCTTAATTAACTCAAGGGTACCTCAAATTACTCTAAGGTATTTAAGTTAAACTTTGAACGGAAAAGTATAGTAATCGGATAAATATGAAAATAAGTCATGATAGTGTAGGATGAATGAAAGATGATGAGAGTCAGAAATGAGGCTGAATTAGTTACACTCTGAAGTCGGTCCTCTGGCAGTCTCGGATCGAACCGTCACTGCGACTGCGTCCCATCTCATTGTTTTTCTCCCTCTTTTCCTTCCTGGCTTACTCTCCCTCTGGCTGTCTGAACAAAAGTAAAACTCAACTCTTTTTCGCCACAAAAATATCATGAACTGATACAAAAAAACCGATTGGATGCTCATCATCTTCATTAAATAATTGGAGAAAAAAGAAGATTAACTGTCAAAAAACGACTTTCTGGTAAACAGTTGGCCCCAGGGTGATATGGAACCCAGCTGGCTCTTACTTACTCAGAACGAGCTTTTCTTTGATAACCGACGGAAGAAACCTTGATGTTTTTTGCGACTTTGCTTACAAAATGCCCAAAGGCCCGTTTTTTCTCTCTTGAAAACAAAGTTAGCCTTCATACTTCTCCAGCTCCCAGTTTTATGGTGCAGTTTTTGGTGAATATGTAACTCATTAAACCATGATATATCTGAATATATGATCGTATCCAATTGTTTTAGAAAATTTCAATTATTACAGTCGTTCCATGTGTTGCTTTTCTAACAGCTCTTTACGCTTATTCAGCCCTTTCAATAAAGTCTGGCTGATATGAAGTGGAAGGGAGTATTTACTCCAATGAGTACATAAAACAAGAAGAGCCTCATGCACGGCTGAATTTGGCCATTCTTACTCTCTTGCCACACTTTGGCTTTGCCTATCTTTTTCCTCCCCTCTCTCTCTCCCTCACCATCCTTTCCCCGCTCTCCGACCAGGAGAAGTTCCCCTCACTAGTTGCTCCGCCTCTCTTCAGCAATTCTGCCTCTTCTCGCGAAAGGGGGTCGGGGCTATCCCCTTCTTCTCTTATCTGAACCCTTTCCATCTCCTCTATTCTTCGTATAGCTTTCTCCACAGACTTGACACCTTTCTCTGTGAAAACCAAAACAAAAGAAACCGATAGAACCTGGAGACTACTCTTTTGTTCTGTTGCAACCCTCTGTAGTATTGTCATGGTGTCTATGACTGGTATACGGTCAAAGTATATCATTTAGTCTATCGTTTTCAGATGTTTTTGAGACTTTAAAAATCTTTGAGATCTTCCTTCAAAGCTTTAGTTGAATTGGTAATTATCTGCTTTAAAATGAATTTTAGCGAATATAAAAATTTACTGTTTAGGGGTACCACCAACATAGTGAAGCTAAGAACGCGCTATTAGAGATTTGCACTTGAAAGGAGAAAAAGAGAGGAAGAAAAAAAGAGAGCAATATAGAAAGCGGAAGAGAGATAGGGAGTGGTAACAAAACTGCTCTACTACAAAACAAAGTTATTTTATGACACTGTATTGAACGATAACGCATGAAATACGTATGCTTTAAAAGTGTACTGATGCGATTTTTCTCCAGCCTACAAGAATCACGCATAACTGGTTAACTTGCAGCAAGCCTTGAAAGTTTACGACCTTTTTTTACGGGCAAGACCGATAGAGAGAGAGAGAGAGAGAGAAAGAGAGAGAGAGAGAGAGAGAGAGAGAGAGAAAGAGAGTAAGAAAGCATAAGTTTACTTGTCTCTTCATCTTTCTCTTTCCCTCAAATTTTCTTTAAAGCATCAGTTGTGATCTTTTTTCACCTCAATTGCAACTAGCAAATGGCAATTGTCATGAGAATGGCTCTCACTCATTCTTTCCATTAGATGCTTATGCCTCTAATATTTCTTAGCTTGCCTTTTCCATTGTCCTAGATATCATGTACTTTTATTTCTGTCTCTCTCCCTCTCTTACTTTCTCTTTCCCTTTTCACCCGTTTTTTTCTCTCTATAAGTTTTCTTAATTCCAACTTTGAATACTCTCTGTTGAGGCTTCCCCCTCCCTTCTCTCTGTCCATCACCATGAGGTCTGCTACCATATTTCTCGAATCCACTGTGAGACCAGAGCGGCCTGCCACGTGGACGGGCATGGAAAAGGTCGGCAGTTTGTGGTGCTAAATCTTCCGCTTCTCTTTTCTTACCCGCTTTGTTTACTTTGTGAAGCTTAGATTGCCAAAAGCCATACGATTCCAGTATGCTTCATGTTCCGGGTAAATGCGAGAATGGTGAACATTGAGACACATGTATTGCAAATGAGGTTGAGATAATACGGTTTCAAGGTGTCCAAATTGTGCTCGAGGCCACTCTCTATACTACTTAGCCATGACCTAGTATTTAGCGAGTGGTCTAGTGCTACTTAAAAAAAATTGTCCTGGAATTAATATTCATAGTACTTGGCATTAAGAACAAACAGAGCGCTTAAATCTAAGGTACACGATGGATAACTGTCAGATCAAAATGGATAACTGTCAGATCAAAATTTATAACTGTCAGATCAAAATGGATAACTGTCAGATCAAAATGGATAACTGTCATATCAGTGATTCCAATTGAATCATTAATGTGACCGTTAAATCATTTCAACTTCATTTGTGCAAAAAAAAGCTTTTTGGTCTAAAAAGGCATGCATAGATTAAGCGAATTTCAGTGAGCGAACATAGTTTTTTTTAATTTCAGGACACCCAAAATATATTTTTTCTCGGCGTTTGCATACTCTTCGCGTGGATGATTGTAATCATCATCTGTGCCTCGCCTCAAGTTAGTAAAGTTTAATTTTCTTCAGGGTAGGAAATATCAGAGAATGAAGCGTGAGATAATGTCATTAAACCTCAGAATCCCACTTTTACTCCTGATAAATTGCCTTTGCCGCCATCACAGTAGTAACGGGTGGTTTTTTTCTTACTTGATAATTAAAAATTTCACAACTAAAAAAATAATACCAACAAGAACCTATTCAAAAATGTTTTTGATATTAATTTCCCTTTGCTGTGAAAATATAAACTTAGTGAAAAAGAGAGTGTAGCGCTTGGCTTTTTTGGCTATAGCGATCCGAATTCCAGCTTTTTTCTGAATGCAAAGCTTATAATTCAGCTAGAATCCACAACCATTCATTATACATATTAATAACACTTCGATAGAATAGGTCATATTAATAACACTTCGATAGAATAGGTCATATTAATAACACTTCGATAGAATAGGTCATATTAATAACACTTCGATAGAATAGGTCATATTAATAACACTTCGATAGAATAGGTCATATTAATAACACTTCGATAAAATAGGTCATATTAATAACACTTCGATAGAACAGGTCATATTAATAACACTTCGATAGAATAGGTCATATTAATAACACTTCGATAGAATAGGTCATATTAATAACACTTCGATAGAATAGGTCATATTAATAACACTTCGATAAAATAGGTCATATTAATAACACTTCGATAGAATAGGTCATATTAATAACACTTCGATAGAATAGGTCATATTAATAACACTTCGATAGAATAGGTCATATTAATAACACTTCGATAGAATAGGTCATATTAATAACACTTCGATAAAATAGGTCATATTAATAACACTTCGATAGAATAGGTCATATTAATAACACTTCGATAGAATAGGTCATATTAATAACACTTCGATAGAATAGGTCATATTAATAACACTTCTATAGAATAGGTCATATTAATAACATTTCGATAGAATAGGTCATATTAATAACACTTCGATAGAATAGGTCTTTTAAACTCCTTCATTCGTTTTAATTGCAATGCTTTCCTGCGCTGTTTTATCTCTTTCCTTTTTTTTTTCTAATTTTGTTTTCTCGCGGTTCTTTTACTCTATGTAAACATTGTATTTGTCAAAGCTCTTCTCTGTTATTTTACTTACACGTACGTTTTCTCCCTTTATTTTTTCTATCTCATTCCATTGTATTCTTCTTCCTGGAACGATTACTTCTCATGGCAAAAAAAAGATAAAAGTAGCAGAAAAAATGGCCTGTGGCTATGCAGAAAGTGCGGCGTATTTTACAAAGGCTCAGTTCCATTTCTCTCCTCCGCTTTTAGTAATAGAAAGGAAATCCTCGTCAAGTAATGAGAAAAGTTTTCTTTAATTTTAGCTATAAAATTTTTTTTTGCTTCTCAAAATTGCAGGAAACTCCCGTACAGGGGAACGCTTGCACGGCAAATATCCCATAAGAAATGTAGGAATGTGGATGACAGATTTGACGAACATGCAAGTATTTTGCACAGCACAGACCAGGGCGTTTCTTACTACCCGCACAACTTTTTTCGAGCGCATAGATTTTATAAATTTCCGGAAGTTAGAAAAAAATTTTCTGCAATGACTCATGAAATCACCCCGGTAAGAATCTAAAAACAGGTTTCCGAGTGCATAGATTTGAAGGCTTTTTCGTATTTTTCAAAAAGCGCATAGATTTTTTTCACCCTGGCACAGACTCGACACATACAAATGGCGGGAAATCAGAGAAACTTCTTTGTGTTTTTTCATTAATAGTCTTTCTGACACAACCTACTCTACAAAAAATCTAGTTCTTAAAACTTTTTTTTAATGGGAAAAATTAAGCGAAAGAAAAACAGAAAGAGAAATGAGGAGATAGAGGCAGAGAGGGCAGAGAACTACCTATAAACTGTGGCAGTGACTTTCGTGAAGATTCGGAGTACTTGCAAACATACTGAATTTTTTAAATGAAATTAATCAAATAATTGAACTGAATATAATTTTTTGAGTTATCAAAACATGACTATAAACAAAATAAAATTCTAAAACTGGAACAGCATTAATTAAATCTCCACTTTTTTCGACTTCAAAAAGATGAAAAAAGACATTAAAGAGAACTTCTCCCTTTCTTTGTTTGATAATGATGTGGCAGAAGTATGTATATGACATGCGGTTCCTGGAGTTGATGGTGAAAGGTAAGAAAGAAGAGAGAGAAAGACAGAAAGAGAGAGAGAAGCGAGAGAAAAGAGACACAAAGAGGGAGAGAGATAAAGAGAGTTATATACATATATATAAATATAGAGAACAAAACAGGGAACAAGAGAGAAAGAGAAAGAAAAATGGAGAAAAAGTGAGAGAGAGAGAGAGACAGAAAGAGACATAGAGAGAGAAAGATAGAGAGATAGAGCAAGCAGAAGAGAGATAGAGCGTTTATCTACAATGAATATAAAAGGCAGGCTTATGTGAGAAGCTCTTCTCATTGCCCACAGAAAAGCTTAATAATCGGAATATTCCGGCTTTTATTCCGAATCATATTCTATTCATAAAAAAATTTTTTTCAAAGAGGCGAGAAATATGTTCTTCCAATACAAAATAGAGTGGTCACTGGCTGGTTGAGGAACTATAGACATCGGAAAAGAATGTTGCTTCAAGCAACAGTGCTCATCGTGAAGGACAGAGAGAAGGGAGGGGAAGCACGTCAAAAGAAAGTAGTCAAAGTTGGCAGTCAGAGAGAAAGAATAGAGCCGAAGAGAAAATAATAATATTAAAATATGGGTAAATTTTAAGCTTCATGCTAACTTGAGAGCTAACTAACTTTTGTAAATACTGACTCGATCCATTTTTGATCCATTTGTTCTTTTTTAAAGATTTTTCACACTCTACGTTTTTGTTCTCCACGTTTTTTAAACTCTACGTTTCAAAATAAATTGTGCACTTTACTTTTGTCTTTGATTCAATACTCTCACGCATTTGCGTGAAGCTTTTTTTGGTGTCTGCATCTCGATTACCTAACTGATCTTTCTCAGTTGAAATGACTTCCAGTAATGTCCATATATTACTCTTCATACAAAATTACAGGTTAAAGTCTGTCTCGCTTCTGAACTCGGAGAGACTTGGACTTTTAGGATATTTATCTTTGTAACTATTTCTTTTTTGATCACTTTCTAGAGCCAAGAGTGTTTTTCCGTGAACTTTTCAATAGATGAAGCGTGAAAATGTCGGTAATACAAGAAGATCTGCTAAAATCTTGCAGTTGTTACGGAGAAAAGCAGCAAACAGAGAACAGTTAACTACAAGCTCTTCTAACATTCGAGAGCTCAAAGAAGTGCGATCTAAAGAACAAGATGAAGTACAGGATAGAGTAAAAGATGTAAGAGAGTTTTAATCACTCCAGAACTACATTGAAAATAATCGAAGCCGAGACATGAGAGAGAAGTTTGGTCAGAGTCCCATAAATGCAAGGATGAGACCCAGTTCACCTCTCATGTGACCTTTCAGAGCATCATATGTACTCCTAATTTTCCCATGTTTTCGAGTCTCAAAAAAGGGAAAAGGGGATGTTTTGAAAATTTATCTAGCTTTGTGATTCATAAAAACAAAAAAAGCAGTTTTTCTTAGTAAGTCTCTCTTCGCTGGATGAGCAGTATATCGAATAGCACGTGTTGAGAAGAAGAATGGAGTAAACGACTCTCAGTGTTGAGGAGAATCAAAGAGACACGCACACAGAGAAATGGAGGGGGAGAGATATATGAAGTGAGATAGAGAGAGTGAGAGAGAAAGAAAGAGCGAGATACATAGACACGCATACAAAAGGATAAAAAGTGTGAGAGAAAGGGACAAGTGAAAGAAAAGAAGGGAAGCACTAAAACGGAAAAGATATAGGGCAAAACTGACAGATGGGCGAAAAACAAAGCATTCTCTACCCATGGGGCTCTCTGTCTCTCCCACTGACGTCACAGAGATGAAATGAGAAGCAGGGAGAAAAAACGTATGATAAAACTTAATTGCGGAAGAGGTGTAAAATTATATTGGAGAAGAAGAGAAAGGGGGTGAAGTAATCTGAACTATTTGTTAGATTCGATTATACCTGAGTGTTGTTTATCTGAATTGTCTTTTAGTATGTACACATTGAACAAGAATTGATAATAATAAAAAACGTAGGAAACGAGTTTTGAAAAAAACAAAGACTAAAGAGAACGTAGAAGAGAAGAAAGTTAGTTCGGAAAACCAGATATAGGTACGAAAACGAACATTAAATACGCAAATTCATATAAAATTTCAAGAAAACCAATAAATTAAGTCTGCTTAACCTGTAGTTTTTTTCATATGTATAACAAGTTATTATTGAAAGAATCATTCCTACTGATGTGATATAAATTTCGAAGAAGGGGATCAATTGTCGCAATCTTATCCACCTCCAGTGTAAACTATAGTAACTTCTTATAAATTTGTAAAAAACTTATATAAATTTGTCAGGAGTAACTTAATACGTAATTATAGTCAACCGACTGGGTTTTAATTATAGTCAACCGACTGGGTTTTAATTATAGTCAACCGACTGGGTTTTAATTATAGTCAACCGACTGGGTTTTTTCTTTTCATTTCATTTGTAAATTTCACTAAAAGACTTTCCTGACTAACATGAATCGGGCCTTATTAGAAGAGAATTTCTCCCGCTGATCCTTGCTTGCTAAACGCGTGATTTCTAACTCCCTAAAGCTTTGATTTCTTACAATATTTAGGTTTTCACTCTTGAAAATTTTCCAAGTCCCAGTTTTATATTTACTCTGAGAAAGTTACATATTTCGGGTAAATTATAGTAACTAATTCGATTGACATTTCGAGGCAACCGAAATTAATGACATCCAAGTCAAGAAAGTTTAAGCCAGGAAAGTACAATACAGAGAAACCCCATTGGTAACGCTAGTTATAAGCGAGATTACTCGCGCACCTTTTTGTATGTAAATCGAAAATATATGTATGTTAATACTTTTTAGCTTCAAGGTAAAAACAAATTTAAATTTGGCGCTTCCGTCGACTGCAATCTACAAAATAACAATTTAGTTTAAAAAATATAATTCAGAAATTGTTTTTTGAAATATGTCGATCTCTCAATTTTTACTTTCTTGGGAAATGGCTAATTTTTGACGCTTTTTCTTCCTTATTCACTCTGTCATAGTTTGGTGAAAAGATTCTCCATCCATGAATTCGAGAGGATACAACTGTGAATAAAAACACTATACCCTTTGTGTTGTAGCTGACGGCTCTCCGCATTAAATATTTTTTCCACTATTCAGTTAACTTTGTTATATTTTTGAGAAAGAATACTCGCCAGAATGATTATAGAATTCTTGCAGTTGTTCCGGAACTGGCTGTGCGCTGTCTGTCGATGCCAGAAGCCTCAGAGGAAGCAGAGCAATGTAGAAAAGGTGAGTCGTCAAAATTCTAAAGAAAAACCACAGCTCGCATTGCGGATCACTTATTGAACGAACCAGAGGATTTATCCTCCCGACCTATCTTTACCTCCCGAGAGTTACTCTCATGCCTAGATTTTATTTCAACGCCTGACGATTCGCTACACCTTCCTCCTCCCCCCCTCCCCTCACATGGCTCAACTTTACCACCCAAGAGGTCCTCTGTTTCCCGAAACTTATCTTCACTGTCCAAGGGTTCCTCCCGTCCCCGTTACTTATCTTACACCGCCCGAGCAGTAACTCCATGCTTTCCACAATAAGGTAGCCGAGTTGCGCCTTCGGCTCGCTAGTAACTGTGATTCCACACGACGGCTAGTCGCAGACAATCCATCTTCCATCATCTTCCATCAAGCACTCGGGAAGCATTTCCCATCTCCCGCAGTTAGCAGAACTCAGGTTCGCGTTCAAATAGGTTCGGAAAAAACGAAGCTCGACCAGAAAAAGCAACTGAGAGCCCAAAAAAAAGAGGTAACAGTGAGGAATAGAGAGAGATGGAGAAACAGACAGAATGGAGAGAAAAAGAGAGAGACAGTGGGAGAGAGATGGAGAAAGATATAGAACAGAGAAAGAAAGAGAGATGTAGAGACAGAACGTAGAGAGAAAGAGAGACAGTGGGAGAGAGAGAGGAGAGAGAGAGAGCGAAAACGAAAGAGAAAGAAGGGGGAAACCGAGAGAGCACAAGAGAGAAAAGGGAGAAATAAATAGAGGATAAGGCGAGAGAGACAGAGAGAGAGGGAGAGAGTGACGTCACGATATCCATATTTGTTATATTATTGCTAAGAATAGAAATTTTAGGTAGACATCGGTACTGATGGCCGGGAAGAAGAACGACCTGAAAGCCACCAAAACCCCTCAATAGCTTGATAGCATTGACTGGAATTTCTATTGAATGAAATAAATCTAATTCTACAGCAGTCATTCACATTACTGGTTTTCTCAAGCTCAAGAAGAAGCTTCACTGCATCATCATTCTTGATGATTTTGGCACTTCAATTTCTTAAATGGAGCAATATGGTGCTTTAAAACTATTCGTACAATGGTTATGGTATTGTTGAGGGATCTTATTATTGTGCATGGAACAAAAATTATTTAATGAACAAAATACTGAATGAATTTTTTATCTTCTAGAACATTCTCAAGATTATCTTCAACTAGGCTTGAGCATCTAGAGTTTGCAAGCCTATCTGTTTCTGTTTCTCCTGGTGCCTAATGAATCACTTATCTCAACTTCTTGTTTGCTCACATTTGGTCGGTGCCAATCAATACCTTTGTACTGAACTTTCAAGGATTATACAGTGACTGTTGCACTTAACAACTTTCTTGCCGCCTACTTCAATTCTCATATGTTCACAAATCTCCGAGGAGGCAATCTCAATTAGTTGTTAACTTATTTTTTTTACATTAACTGCTACCGATTGTACAAAACTGATAATTGATGATTACCCAATAATAATTTTCTCGATTCTCCACTGAACGCCTCAGTTTTCACGGGTTTTATTTTCAGAAAAAAATTGGAAAAGCGTGAGAAAGACATTTTTCACAGAAATTTTTAGAAATTTCAAATGCCCCGAATTCTTCCTTGTTCGCAATATCTTGAGCGATCGATATTCTATTCCTCCTTCATACTCTTCTTCATACCGTAGACCCTATCTGTTTCCTTCCTATGTAGAGCCCGGTTTCTATGAAGTATTCACGATTTTGACGCTTTATCGTTGTAATCAATCGGACCTTATTGCACCCTCTCGCTATAAACAGATGAATGATGTCTTTGAAATTGAGATGAAGCATTTGTTCGAAATGTGTATGTAAACGATGAGGGTATACTTTCGAAGAAACTTTCAATAGATACCTAATTTTGTTTGCTTTTCTTCTTTTATTCTCATGTTTAAGAAACACGCGCTATTCTTTTGTGTATTGAAAGCTAATTTTATGAAATTTTAATCTTTTGTTAAATTTTATCGTATGAGGTACTTTAAAGAATTTTTTCAATCAATTATGAACTTTTTATTTAATCGATCAAGAAAGCTACATACGGAGAAGATTTGATAACATTTGAACAATTTATGAACATTATAAAGGTGACGATCTTAAACACAGTAGCAATTGAGAAAAAACTTTTTCTTAACACCCAAGCTGAAATTTTGTTTTAGTGCGGCGGTACAGTAGAACGCGTGTTGTTTGCTGGGTTGTATTTCCAATAAAAATGTTAACTGCAAATTATATAAACTTGTGAAATTCTACAGTACGTGCTCCCATACGGCTACACGCCTATACGGCTATCCATCTTTGCTCTTTGCTCCCAACGTTCATAACTGCTATTCAGTCTTCATTAACAAACAGGCACTTTAGTGTAGGGGTTAGTGTGCTAGACTGTGAGTAGCTCGATGAGAGTTCGGATGAGCAATTTTTGCCAAATTTTATTTTTACATCAGAAAATTATTTTTACATTAAAAAACGCTTAAGCTTAGTAGAAAGTTGGCTTTAATCTACTTTAGCCGTCCAAAGATTTTTTCTCAGAAAGAGATTTTATTCATGAAAACTCCCTTCCCCCCTTCCTCCTTAGGGCCCCCCCCTTTAGGGCCCCCCTTCCCCCTCCCCCCTTAGGGCCCCTACCCATCCCCCTTTGCTTAGGTAGGGCCCTCTTCCTCCCCTTCCCCCTTTAGGGCCCCCTCCCTTCCCTGCTTAGGTAAACCCCCTCCCCCTTTCCCCAAAATTTATAAAGATAATTTAAAAAGAAAGGAAAAGAAAAGAAAGAGAAAGAAAAAAGAATTTAATAGAGCCAGGCCGTGTTTTAGGGGAGCAAAGAAGGATAGCCGTATAGGCATGTAGCCTTTTGTCTAAAATAAAATAAGTGGGCGGTCCTTGTATCACGGGATACTAGTTCAGTGGAGGGGTGATGTAAAAGTTTCACTCGCCCTGTTGCATCATTCAAAAACTCAACAAGTTCAACTCACAAAAAAAAACGTAGTTTTGTACAATCTGGGGTTGAATAGAGCCGCCCAATTTAGGTTTACATGTATCCGCCGCTCAAAGTTTGGAGGAAAAAAGAAGAGGGGATGAAGGAAAAGGGTAAGAAAAGAAAGGGAGTTTTTTGTCAATAGTGTGTGTACATGTATCCGCCGACGGGACCGATCCGGTCACTATTTAACCCCTGTGTACAATTCAATGCGGTTGGCTTGTTTGGAAATTTCAGTCGTTTTTGAAGAAAACGAAATTTAACAAAAAAAATAGTAAGTACAACTTTTTTTGACAACTGTTTTCTTGAAACCGAGCTCAAAAGGCGCATTAAATCGAGAGAACATCAGTAATAACTTACTTGATAGGTTAATTCCACTTTCGCTGGAACCACAATTTTTGGTTGAGAGGGGTCGAACTTTTGAAGTGTCGCAGACTTTTTAGATACTATCTAGAGGAGTCGCGAAAGTAGCCGTGAAATACCTCGTCCACTTTCAGTGGAACCAAATGCCTCAGCGGTAGTGACTAGCTAGAGATTCGATCACTGATTTCACGGATCCCACTTTGGATCATCACAGGCATATTTGGGCAGTGATTCTGGTATACCCCCGCGCCCAGCAACCTACTTCGACCGAGTTTGGCGCTGTCACATGAGTAAAGTGGCTATTGCAACAATAAATTTGTGGTGAAACATATCATATGTTACATATGTATATTTTAGTTTCCAGTCTTCAGAATTACATATGTACACTTAATTTATCTATCATTCACCTTTAAAATTGCCCCTTTATTGCATTTAATGGGCTTTGTTTTGAGAGGAAATGAGGGTATGAAGGCTAAAGAGGTTACCGGATCTTCAATTGTCTGTTAAAAAAGGTATTTATAACAAAAATCCTTAAGCAATCACTTCGAAGGAATTCAAAGCTATAACAATTTCTACCCAAATGACATTTAAAGTATATTGTTGTGAAGAGAACAATTTTGTCATCCTCGGTTATGGAATGATTTCTGTTCATTTATTAAACATTTGCCAAAAACGAAGAGCGGAATTCGGTATGAAAAAAGCCTTTATTTCTTGTTTTCCAGGTAGAACAGAGCCAATCATCTTTTTTTGTCTGTAAATCACAAATTAATTGCCGAGGCTTTCATTTCAAGTTTTCACAAAGATGAACCGAAAGTTGAGATGCCAAAATTGGGCTTTCAACATCATTTTCGAGAAAAAAAAAACATAATTAACCTAGATCATTCTTTCTTTCTACTATGTCATGTAATTATCTCAATATAAATATATAATATAAATAGAAAGTCAATCCACGTTTTGATCTATTGCAACCAATCAACGTCACTATTATTCCACCAGGAAACGTAAAAATGATTGAAAAAGTAACCGGAAATTCAGCTGATACACGAATAAAAATGCTTGCATTCTTAGAACTGTATGAATATAAATATAAATAAGGAATTTTAAAAGTGAGAGTGAGAAGAATCTGAAGAGTAGAATAGCCGATTTTTCGAACCGAAAAACGAGCGAAGTAAGACGTCATTTTCTTAAGTTGAGAAAACATATAACATATGTTTTGATATTAGAAAATACATGTTCCTTTTTCACGAGTTCAAAAATCAAAGAACTTCTTAAATTTCTAAATTCAAAATTTGCAAGTAACTAGAAGTACAGTTGATATTGATATATGTCAAGTTCTTCAATAAGACGACTTGTTCTGTATTGATCACATTTATGATTTTCTCCTCTCTAATCAATCAATAATTTTAGTGATTGTTTCTCTTTCTTGCTCCCATGATGAGACTTTCTTCTGCTCCTGCGTACGGCGGAAGGTATCAAATGGTCCGTGCGAGATCTGGAACAAAAATTATATAAATGATGAAGATTATAATGAAGATCGCCGAAGACGCCTCGAATCGTAGAAGAAGAAGAAGACACGTTGTGTAAAACTAGGTATACAATTGTTGACGATATGCTTGTGTCGGTGATAAAATCAAATTAATGCGTGGGCAAAAAATCAGTTCACGGGACGGGATCGAACCCATCCTTCTCTTCATGCCGCGTGCAAGCGCGTCACACTCTACACTTCTACTGCGAAAATGCTGTATAAAATGTTCCGTTTTGGTATTGTATGTTCATCCGTGTCGTTCGATTTATATTCGTTGTGTATCTCACCTGTAACTGCCCAAGAGGTTCGGACAATGGCACGGCCAGCCGATATGTCGTCCATCTTGAACAAGATTATCTCACTCTTTTCTCAAAATTCTTTTATCTAACTACGACAAAAAGTCAAAGACTTGTGTTCTTCCACTTCATGAACATATCGTCCCATGATGTATGATTTCAGTTGTTTAGCAGGATTGGTTTTTGATGCCCTATCGGCCCGAATAATGATGAGTACTACTGTGTTTGAGTTCTCACATACTACCCATTTGAGTATTGGAGAGAGCAGAATCACTCAAGTCAATGGAGCTTCATGTTTTTCGACATTGATGATGAAGCTTTCGGAAAAGAAACACTACGATTACTTTCTCCTCTCTTACAGTTAACGCCTCATTATTCTCACTCTCGTTTCACTCTCTCTAAAGCATAAGAGTTATACCCACATCGTTCACTTCAACTTATCACGAAGCGGTCGGGCACGCTGGTTTCTCTACCTAGCCTCTATCTGAGTACAAGAGATATCCACTGACATTAGAGAAGGAATAACAAAAAATTGGACAAATATTTTTTCAAGGACTGTAAAAAAGAACAAATTTCGCAAATAGAAAAGCGGAATATAAATGATCAACTCATAAGACTTATCGTAACACATAGCGGTTATCGGTATCGAGGATGAAGCAGCTATCAATCGTTCATGAACTACTTTAAAACATTAGTTAAACCTGACCCACAATTACAAAAATACTTCTTTGGCAAAACAAATAAGAACTGAGAATGACGGGCATCTTCTGTCACTATTTCTCACAACAGCATCACACTCGTAAGGTTTTGTGAGGAATGTTCCAATCATAAATCAAATAACCTTCTTGAGTAGATCATAAATGGTGGATTCTGGTACTTTGGAGTCCTGCTTGTAGTCTTCGTGCTCGCCAACGAAAGTTCGCATCCAGTGTGCCAGGGTCCAGATTTCACCAGAGGCTCTTTTCTGCATACAGTACCCCATTTAGAGTAAATCCCTCACTTTTACTGTGGATAAAAACCCTACCGAAAAATCATTGTAATTTTTTCAAAAAGCTACTAATGCTAATTTTGTGTTTGTATAAAATTCTTTAACGTTCATGGTCTCCCTTCGAAGTCTACGATTTCCTCTTGAATATTCTATTTGGTGTAAATTCTTCTTTTGCGGCTGGTAAACAAGCTGACCACTTTGGTAAAGTGAATATAAAAAACCCGGCTGGTAAACAAGCTGACCACTTTGGTAAAGTGAATATAAAAAACCCAACCTTCGTCAATTAATCGTCAATTCCTGCGTGAGCTGGCGATTTTATGTTCGAAACTTTTACAAATTTCTATTCTCAATGTAAAGCGAATTTCTATTTTTAATGAGAAGTGAAATTTTAGTTGATTAGCTTTCTAGTTTGTTTCGTATAAAACTACTTAATGTGGCCATTCATAGACCTCTGTTTAGATTGAGTTTTCCCGTTTCCTGCGAGTCTCCAGTCCCTTTTTCTATGTACTTTATTAGCAATCACTTTCACGGTTTTTTGAGCTGCTTCACATTATTGAATGAGGCTTCAGATAAGCCCTCGGCGTATTTTTATCATACATCTCTTTTTGAGGACCTTGAAATGCTGAGCAAGTCAGTGTGGTATTGCAGATAGAGATGCGCCGGTTCGGTGATATACTCGTGTGCTCGCAATGAACTAGAAATACTGTAATCGTTTAAAGTGACGAAGTGCTATCCACGCAGGACCCCGTTCTTCAGTGGGAATAACTCTAGAAAGAAGAAGACTTGCGTGCTCGCCAAGATGAGAAAGTAAAGGAGTAACCTCTATGAAAGACAAATACTGCGATATGGTGCATCTTGTGTCGACGTCGACGTCTGCCGAATCCAGAAACTGCCTGATGAGTGGGACAAGGCCAGGAAACTCGTCGTCTTTTCCTAGAACCATGCTCCAATGAGATTCTCTCTTTCTCTCTCTCTCTCACTTACTTACTGTCCCCCTCTTTTCTTCTTCTTCTTCTTCCTCGCGCTTGTTCCCGCCTCGTGGCAGGGTACGCGCTCCTCTGAGATGCAGGACAGACCTATCCTGGTAGAACCAGTGGCTGCCTGCTATATCACTGCGAGTGTGATTAGCAGCAGTGGGGAGAGTCAGATTCGTGCATGAGCACTACCAACATTTCTTAACCCCCTTGGTTTGGGTGGATCTGTCCGGGGTGGGAGTCGAACTCGGGACTCTTCGCACAATGGTCTAACACACTACCACTATGCCACGCCCGGACCTCTTTTCTTATCTTACCGAATGTGAACCTTTACGCATGGCACAAAGTTCGAGTGGAAAGAGCAAAAAAAAATCATCATAAAATAATTTTGGCACCAAATGATTCCAAAATATCGTTTGAATTTCCTCATTAGTTGAATCATAAGTTATTCCCAAGATCTTGTTATTCAAGGCCTTTATCGCCAACTTCCTAATGGTCACCTGAGATTATCTCCTTCACCGTCATCTCCGCCACAGGACCATCATTGATGCCATTGCAGCCTTCGAGGCCCCCCTCCGGAGAACTCTTGCACAGCGAGAGACCCTCAATCGATATTTGCCCTCGATACGATTCTGAGTATAACGAGCATCTAACAGAAAGTGGATTCACCAAGGCTCACTAAATTCAGGAATAATGAGTTTAACATTATAAAACCATCAAATAAATAGTATAGTGAGCTCTATATGTGAAAAAATTATTCTCACTTCAAAGAAATTTACAAATCTTCAATAGTTTGGCAGAAACAACCCTTCAAGCCTTCTTAAACATTCTTTTCTCTACTTAAACTTGGTTTCATATAAGACGATGCTGGGAATAATTTTCGCCAAAATGTTGTTCCTCGGGCAGATTTCCCTTGAAAAACCCAACTTTTCCATAGCAAGAAACGGAAAAAAGCGCCATGATAAATGGCAGCAAATAACATGCGTTTTGACGGGCCTGCCAAGAAAAACCGTCAAAAAACAAGCTTTCTACTTTGTACTCGTTTTGTCACCGCTTTTGTCACTGCCAGAATCCGGTTTTTGTTAGTCCTTGTTTTGTCACTGCCAAAATCGGGGTTTTGTTTGTCCTTGTTTTGTCACTGTCAAAATCGGGTTTTTTGTCCTTGCTTGTCACTGCCATAATCGGGTTTTTTTGTCCTTGTTTTGTCACTGCAACAATAGGGCTTTTTTTGTAGCCCCTGTAACCCCTTAGCCTCATTTTCTTCATTTCATTTTTTCGCTCTCCGGAACTCTTTGAGGAGTGCCAATACTAGACTTTGATCTTATCCAAAAGGCCGAGATGCAATACCAGCAGCTACAACGCCCACAGACCAACCATTTTTAGCGACGTACCCCAACCGAGTTTACTAAACTCGCCAACTGAGTTTACTAAACTCGGTTGGGGTACGTCGCTAGAAGTGGTTGATATGTGGTCGTTGCAGAGCTGTGTTCAACGGACAAAAAGTGTTCAAAACAAGAGTCGTGCCAAAACATGTCACAAAGGAAAAACAAAATTGTCCGTGATTTGGCAGGAACAAAACTTGGCCACAGAGTCATTCATCATTTGGCACTGCGAAATAGTGGCCGATTCTTCGTCCCTATTTTGGCAGCTAAAAAAAGACTAATATCGGAATTTCCTTCTCCCAAGTTCGCATACTAGAAATCTTGGCAAAATAAAGTTTTTGGCTGAGGAACAACATTTTGAGCATTTTGGCGAAAATTATTCGCAGCATCGTCTTATATAATACTTAACCTTTGATAGACTACTGGTTCGCAAAATGTATACCTTTCAGAGGCCCTTCGTTTAAGAAAGTGTTCCCAGGAGTTGAATGATAACCTGATCAGCTATGTTTAAACATAAATTTCCACGCCAGAAATGATCTACCTTCTCTTCTCTTTCTAATCTCTTTCGCTTCTATTCCACTACACTTTTCATTATTTTTAGCCTTCACCCTACTTTTTCAACTCGCTTGGCGCTTAGAAAAATTTCGTTTACCTGTCTCATTTAAGCCCTGAGCTTACCATTCTGAAGTGAAGCTTCTGATTGAGGACGGCGTCTCTCTTCTGAGCTCTTTTCATGTTCTCGTTGACGAGTGTGATGGGTAGGAGGTAGGTCAACCGGAAGGATATGATAACCCGGGTCAGCAGCACTACGAAGCAGCAATACGCCGCGTTCTCGAAGTCTGTCAGTTGCACCTGGCAATAAAGGATTGTTATTGTTGCTGTTGTTTTCGCATTTGGTTCATTCTTGTTATGAGACTTAAAATAAAGTGTTTCCATTCTACTGCACTTCATGGATAATTCACTCACAGTTTTGCTTCCTTTTTCCCTCTTCAAATGCTCATTTTAAAAGTGACGGCTCCTCCGCGCGGTGTCAGGTTAACACACTCGTCCTCTCAGTAAGAGACATAACATGGCTGGCTTCGATGCTACCCGGTGAACTAACTTTTACGTGTGATAGTTCAATCATTTGTCTTTCTTTATACTTTCTCTATGCTTCCATTTCTCTATGTTTTTGTTAAAGATTGTGCTTTTTTGATAAATTCTCAATGGTCACAAAAATCTATTAACAATCTTCACCAAAATATTTCAACAGCCGTAACACTGATTGCTTTCTCGATTCACAACGGTTGCGTTCACCTCAGTAGGCCGGAACTCAACTCGCCACCCAATCTCGGGTGCATCTGGGGGCGGCGGCTTGAATCTCATGTTCATCCAGTTAGAGGATTGGATGGTCTCGAAGTGCTCTGAGGACTTGGAGTCGTCCTGCTCCACCCGCTCACGGAACACCTTCAAGCAATTCAGGGATGCGACTCTTCGCTTCGGAATCCCGCCACGACTCGTCACCGAACGGTTACAATTTCTCCCTCTCTCTCTTTCTCTCACTCGCATCTTCCTCTCTTTTACTCGCGAAGAAAGTCGCCTAGCCTACACACATTGCGAGTGTGGACGGAAACAGGAGCTTCCGGGCCCAAAGAACTTTCAAACTCAACTCCCATTGATCGGGAAAAAACCAAAAAAATCGGACGAAAGGCTTTTTCTTCTTGTGATTAGTACATGTCTTTCCAGGCCCAGTAATACATCGATCGACTTAAGAACCGTTCAGCCCAGATTTCAAGTCAGTGCATATTTTCGAGGACTTTGTTTTTCTTTTTAAATATACAGTTTTTCACCAATCAATTGTAATAGATCACAAATCTTACTTGGAGTGGATCCCTGATGAACATATGTGCTATATGCTTAGCGAGATCATCGTCGATACCGCCCTCTAAAAGTTGTTGATGCAGAGATTCATCCATCTGAGGAAGAGAACAGGATTATAAAGACACTCAACCTGCATTAGAAAGTCTCGGACACTCAACCTGCATTAGAAAGTGATAATGAATAGAAACGTCATAGAAGGGCGCATTGTTAACACTCATGATTATAACAATATCGATAAGCACGAGTACATAATGAAAAGCAACAAGAGCTAGTGAAAATCAGGGTGTTTCTTACTAACCGCATAATTTTTCTCGAGCGCATAGACTTCCAGAATTTTAAAGAGTTTGGATATTTTTCTTCACAGTTTTGGAATTTTCCTAGGTAAAAATCGAAAATTCCTTCTTTCGAGTGCATAGATTTGAATGCTTTTCGAAATTTTTTGAAGAGCACATAGATTTCTTTCACCCGCACTGCGGCTGAAAGAAAAACACTGGTGAAAATAACAAGAAAGCAGGACTACATCAATAACAACAGCCATTATTTATAAATTTACTCCGAGAATAATAGCAACAAAAAATTCGAATAAATTTATATCATGCCAAGGTATGTTTCAAAGAGATTGCAGAACAAAGAAAAGGTTAAGCAATAGAGTGAGAGAGATAGATAGAGAGAGAGAGAGAGAGAGAGAGAGAGAGAGAGAGAGAGAGAGAGAGAGAGAGAGAGAGAGAGAGAGAGAGAGGGGGGATAGGGGGACAGGGGGAGAGAGTTATGAGAGAGAGAAAAAAAGATAAGAGAGAGAGAGAGATAATAGAGTTAAAATTAAAACAAAAGAGAAACACCTGAACTTCATTTTGTAAATGCTAGCGAAGCGACGATTTTAAATAATTTTAAATTTGGAATAAGATCCTTAAAACCTGCAAGGGCAGGTCATTGTATTTGGCAGAGCACGGGTAGATGTAACAATCCGTCGTGTCGTATCTGCTTTTGTCTATTCTCCAGCGGCCCTGCTCATACATTTGTTATGACGCATACTAAGCGGAGCTACGAAAGAACGAAGAATAGCATTCAGTTCTTGATGATGTTATGGATGGTAAGAGAATAAAAGTTGGGTCCAATCACGCTTAAGGGAATATGTTTTGTGATTCTGGTAGCAACTACACATTTGACCCTCATACGGCCAGCAAAAAGAGCTGACTTGTTTCTTGCACTTCGTTTCCTTGGCATTGGTATGAAGGATTCGCATTGAGTTGTGACTATGCCCTCTACTATACTCATTGGCTGTAACACATGGAGCTTCCAATGATTCTCCCAGGTAAGGTCTTTAATTTTATGCAGAAACAAGCGAAACATTCATTGCTTTGACTCCCTGATTCAGGGAAACTATAGTCTTGAAAAAGAATATCATCTAACCGGGGTTGTTAGAGGAACCAGTCCCCTTTCTTCCGCCGTACGATCATCCACACTCTATAAAATATTGGTTCATAATTTGAAATATATTCCAATAATAAAGTAATTTATATCCTGAATAACTTCTTGGAAAATTTTTAAAAATACATTTTCTGTCGTTCTCTCTTTGCCTGTCTCCCTCCCTCTCTCTCTCTTTCATACTCTATATATTTCTATCTCAACCTTCTCTCTCTATCTCTCTCTCTCTCTCTCTCTCTTGTTCGTCTTCTTGTTCTTCCTAGCGTTATCCCCGCGGAAGAGCGGGGTCCGCTGTGTAGATAGCACTTCGCCACATCATACGATTCGAGGCGTCTTCGGCTATCAGCCCGTTAGCCGCCATGTATTGCTCTATGGTGTCTCTCAATCTAAGCTTCGGTCTACCTCTTAATCTCCTACCCTGGATTTCTATGTTTCAAGCAGACTTGGGAACGGAGTCTGGATTGGATCTCAGCATGTGTCATTACAACCTAAGCCTGGACTATCTGAATTTTTCTGGATACTCTCTTTCTCTCGTCTATGCACACAAAAAAGTCTTGTGTTTATTAGCCACCAACCGCTGATATGATATCCCAACGCGAGTCAACATCTGCCAAGTAAGACCTGGAATGTACAATGCTCGAACAATTAAAATTGAATCACAGAAACCTTTAAAAAACTCTTAACGAAAAATGATTTTTTTTCTCTTGCAATTTTTTAGCACACCTATGAAGAACAGGCTTAAAGATTCATCTCAATACCAAAAGAAAATTTGTAAGAAAGCTAAAAATGCAGCATTCAGAAGAAAGGCCTGTGGAATAATACTGGTACATCTTAAGAGATTCTCTATTTTTTTACCCGCGCTTGATTTCATCTCGAAGAAGGGTGAACGCTTCAGAAGCAAAACTAGTGGCTTCTTTCTGGGATACGAGCACTGGTTTTTAGTGTGCAAGAAAAAGGTACAGACACCCGCCGAAGGTGGAGAAAATTTTTTCACATAAGGTTTTTACGATTTTTACATAAGGTTTTTTTAACGGTTTTGAAAAAAAGGTTTTTTACGACCCTTACGATTTTTCAAACAGATGCCCGCAAAACTATTTGTTGGGTTTTACATTAGGGTCCCCCCTATGATTTGGAAAAACAGTGGCCCGCCGACAGAAGGTCTGACATGAATATTTAACCCCTGGAAACGAATAGGTTGTAGAGCACAAAATGGGATTCAGATCCAGACAAACCGTATCAGAACTGTTTCAAACACCTGGGATGGGGCTGGGTTGAATTCGGGAGAGCAATTGAACAACAGTCAGGGACACTAATATCACACCACAAACTCTCTGCTAAAAATACTCATTTGTTCGGAATCCTCATCAACAACGTACCGGAAAATAGGTGTCGCCGCCGACAATGCCAGGAGCACAGGCGTGATCGGAGTGAGCTGATCATACAACCAACGAGCTTCATCCACATTCGTTGCTTGGAAGGTCACCTGCGCATTCCGAACGCAGAGTACAACAATCATCCAATGTTTCCAAGACGTATACAAGTTAATAAAACGATAATTCGAGAACGAAGCACAATACTTTATTCCGCCAACTTTGAGAACATTTAATAAGTTTTATGAACCCAAGAACGGGGGGGGGGGTTATGCCCAGAAAAACTGATAATTTCGGTTTCGGGACATTAGTAACCCAATACTATGGTTTACTTAGATATTTATCAGAAATCCCTGTCTTTTTACCAACAGTATGAGAAACACTTAGAAGGATAGAACTGGCTAGAAAAATCTAAGCTGAATTCTCAAAAAGAAGCGCCGACTTACTTGGAGACAGCAGCATCCCATTCCGAATCCCATGTGATCCATGTAGATATGATCTGGCTTTGCTGCCTGGTTTAAAAAATAAATTTTCTTTGAAATAACTTGAAACTGATAATTTTATATTTTAATCAGATGCCTACTTACGTCTTCAAAAAAACAGTTCTGTTCATTTTCCAATGATATTATAAAGATTATCCCTTCAGAAGTAAACGTGAACGGATGAAAAATAAAGCTTTCTTTTTGTATTCTGCGACAAGTTAGACCGTAGAGATAGAGATGACTCTCACTAACTCACAAAATGCCCTGTCATGAAGCACTCCCAACACTAGGTCACCTGCTCTTTTCACTCCCAACACTACTAGGTCACCTGCTCTTTTCACTCCCAACACTAGGTCAACTGCTCTTTTCACTCCCAACACTAGGTCACCTGCTCTTTTCACTCCCAACACTAGGTCACCTGCTCTTTTCACTCCCAACACTAGGTCACCTGCTCTTTTCACTCCCAACACTAGGTCACCTGCTCTTTTCACTCCCAACACTAGGTCACCTGCTCTTTTCACTCCCAACACTAGGTCACCTGCTCTTTTCACTCCCAACACTAGGTCACCTGCTCTTTTCACTCCCAACACTAGGTCACCTGCTCTTTTCACTCCCAACACTAGGTCACCTGCTCTTTTCACTCCCAACACTAGGTCAACTGCTCTTTTCACTCCCAACACTAGGTCACCTGCTCTTTTCACTCCCAACACTAGGTCACCTGCTCTTTTCACTCCAACACTAGGTCACCTGCTCTTTTCACTCCCAACACTAGGTCACCTGCTCTTTTCACTCCCAACACTAGGTCACCTGCTCTTTTCAAAATGTTGAAAAAACAACTGAAAATTTTATCGAAGGGTCCAAAATTATGAGAAGCGAACGATTCTCCACAGTATTGACATCTTTTATTACACGATCTTTCACCTCCCTATCTAACTTCTTTTGTTCTCATTTTTCATTATTCCAGGCTTCCTACACAATAAACACATTAGAGAGCGAAAGTCTGTCTGGGCTCAGGGGCGAAACAGACTTTCGCATTTGTTATCCATTACTTAAAGCAGAACTTTATCTTTTAAATTCTACACAAATTATCTTTGAAATAAACACATTATGCACCTTCACAATGTTTCTCTACTCTAATAGATAGGCGATAGTTCTTGATGTTCATGAATAGTGCAGGTGACGGGTTTGAAATTTCAAAGTGATATCTATACGGCGGGCCCTTTGTTTAGACGGAACAATCACTAGAGATTCGAGTCTTGACCAGTGATATCTATACGGCGGACCCTTTGTTTAGACGGAACAATCACTAGAGATTCGAGTCTTGACCAGTGATATCTATACGGCGGACCCTTTGTTTAGACGGAACAATCACTAGAGATTCGAGTCTTGACCAGTGATATCTATACGGCGGGCCCTTTGTTTAGACGGAACAGTCGCTAGAGATTCGAGTCTTGACCAGTGATATCTATACGGCGGGCCCTTTGTTTAGACGGAACAATCACTAGAGATTCGAGTTGTCGTTGTTGTTGTCTTGCCCATAGGTCCTGTCGAGGGGAGTCCTTTTGGGATAGGTTGGTGGTGAGGATCCTTTTGAGTCCGGAGAGATTTTCTCCGTCTACACTCGCACCGCAGTCGGCGATCCTCTTGGCGAGACCCATTCGTTAATCGGAGAAGGGCAAGAGGTTATTTTACTGGCGCCTTGACTCGCCACTGAAAAGTATAGCGGAGTATCGGCTGATGTTTTGTCCGGTGGCATGCCCAGGCCGGTCCGGCATCGCCCTCCTTTGACGAGCTATACTACCCAGTTTTGGTCCGCGGCGGGATTTCTCCCGCTACCTCCCAGCACGAATTCTTCGTAGAAAGGCGTTCCTCTATCCGCCACCTGAGGTCGCGCTCGATTCTGGACTGGATAATCCGGCTCCATCCGTGACAGGCTCTTAAGGCTGTAGAGTCACGAATGGCCACTGTTGTCAGTGCCAGTCACCACTGTAGAGATTCGAGTCTTGACCAGTGATATCTATACGGCGGGCCCTTTGTTTAGACGGAACAATCACTAGAGATTCGAGTCTTGACCAGTGATATCTATACGGCGGGCCCTTTGTTTAGACGGAACAATCACTAGAGATTCGAGTCTTGACCAAGTGGAAGATTCTTCTGCCACAAACCTTGTAGTCATCTTCTTCTCCAAAAGCACTCAAGTCCTCAACGAAAGGGAGAGGTGTACATTTATCCTGAATAGAAATTACAATTTCAAAGAGCTTCCGGAAAACGAAGTTTGTATGGCGTCTTTTCCATAAACCGCATTGAAATCTATGCACAAATCTATGCCCTTTTCGAAATGGGTAGTGACAAGTCTCTGTTTTTTGACGATCTCTTTTTACCGCGCGCATTTTACCTTTATCTAAAGTCCTTCCCTTACAATTAGTATTTTTGATCTACCACCTTCTTTTCGGATCGTGAGAAAAAGACTGGTCTCAACTGTATCCTTCGAAAGCTCAGAAATTTTAGCAGTTCATCTTGTTTTTTTCCACTAGGATTATTGACCTGCACTTCATGCTTCCTAATTTTTGAGTTTAAAATTCCAAAAGAAAAACCATTTAGTACCCCTTTGGTTTATGTGTACCTACCTACCTATTCGTAATGGGGGTCAAACTTAGCCGCTTTCACATGATATTCAGACAAATTACCATCACTCCAAATCAAGAGTAAAACACGTTTGTAAAACAAAACAATGACTAATATAAGTTGTCTTGAAAAGAAGACTTGAAATCCACTATGATTGCGATTGAACACACAAGTTAATAATCTACCTAAGCATGTTAAAATTCGGTTCAAAATGCAACCGTTCACCTACGGCATTCTGTACCCACTGAAAATATAAAAGCACCAACTGTAGAAAAGTTTTTAGTTTAAATGTCTCATGACGGGAAATGCTCATTGAAACTCGAATAAACCACATAACGGACAAAAAAGAGTCTACGGGTAGGAATCGAACTCAGCCGTCTCCGTCTTACATGTGCGTTACGATTACAAAAAAACAAATCATTGAATTTCCTCAATTTAGCTCATCAGCCACGGACCTTATAAATCGGGACGTTTATGACGACCTTCTCTCCTCTTCTTTCTCTGATGTTCCGCACCAAATTACGAAACCTAAAATCAAGCGTTTACCACTTGTTAATTGTTTTCAGAAAAAGGATGAATTTCATTAAGAGGTCATAGTGGAGCTCCTCGAAATTTTCCAACTTCTATCAGATGACTTGGCACAATAAAAGCAGTTTCTGGGTTGTTTATTCCACAATAACTATACTGGTAGCAATCTTTACTTCGCGGCAGGGTACGCACTCTACAGAGACGAAATAGAGAGGCAGAAACTTACTCTGCTGTTACTTCAATACAATTCCTTCGGGTCTTCATTCATTTCTGCGGTTATTTCCGGTCTGGTTCCGATGGAATGATTAGATAGATTAGTAACTGGGCGAAAAAGTGCCTAACTGAATCCTAAAAATAGAGAGGCCGAAGTATTATAATATTGTGCGCGACTATGGTGCGAAGAGACTCAATATGAACTCCTACTTGTGACAGTTCATATCAAGATAAAGATAAAAGAAATATTGACAGGATTTTTTCGATTTGATTTTTTTCACAGCTTTTTCTCAATTTTCAATTTCAATTTAAACGCTTTATCAAGATCAACAAGCCACATCGGAGATATAACATCATCGATTATGGGATCTGTAGCGACATGTGACGAATCCACTCCTCAGCGTTCTCTGCCTTCCTTAGGAATTGGGGAGCAACGGCTTTGACAAAGTCGTCCCTCCATCTCATAGCAGGGCGACCTTTCGTTCACTTTGGCCCACGCGGGTGCCACTCTAGAACAGCCCGCGTCCACCGACTGGGGTCGAGCCTCGCAATTCGGCAACGCCACCTCCTTTCACGGCAGATTCTGACCACGTCCATTATGCACGTCTGACCGCGCACCCACTCGTTAGTCCGCCTGTCGAGTAACGAGCACTCCAGCATAGAGCGCTCCCATATATGCTGCGCCGCAGCCAGTCTGTTCTCAAGTTTTTTTTTGAAAGGGTCCAGGTCTCCGAGGCACAGATTAGCATAGATTTTTTTCTTTTTCTCACATCATCATTCACCAAGAGATCAGCGAGTTCTTCTACTGGTATAGGTCTGTTTCCAACCGAGTTCTTCTACTGGTATAGGTCTGTTTCCAACCTCAGGCTGTTCTACTGGTATAGGTCTGTTTCCAACCTCAGGCTGTTCTACTGGTATAGGTCTGTTTCCAACCTCAGGCTGTTCTACTGGTATAGGTCTGTTTCCAACCTCAGGCTGTTCTACTGGTATAGGTCTGTTTCCAACCTCAGGCTGTTCTACTGGTATAGGTCTGTTTCCAACCTCAGGCTGTTCTACTGGTCTAGGTCTGTTTCCAACCTCAGGCGCGCGCGCGTAAGCTGCCACTAGAGTAAAACAAGAGCGATTAGAAATAATATGCCAGAGCATGATCACATAAAACTTAGCGTACCTTGGATGACCGGAGAAGATGGCTCCGTCGGGGAAAAAAATGCTCCGACCGACTGACTCCGTCTCATGCGGGGTCAGCCGCGATGGCGGGAATGTGAAGTCTGGTGAGCCCAGCGCGGGGAACGAGATGGACAGCACCGACTCATCCTGGAATCAAAGAGATTCACTCAAAGAAACTCTTCAAGTTTTCTCGGAGACGGTTTCAATGCATTCATTCAGGTTCCAAATGCCCAGACAGTGAAGGCATCTGCCCTCTACTACTCAAAATGGCCGGTGAAAACTTCAGAAAATGCCTCTGCATCCTCTTCAATAACACGCTGCAAACAGGTATTATCCCGTCCAGATGGAGAGATGCAAGAGTGATAATGTTACCTAAACCAGGAAAGGACTCCAGCAACCTGAATGGCTATAGACCAATATCAATACTATCACCTATAGCCAAAACATTCGAACGGGTCTTATTACCATTCCTGGCGGAAGGCTTTCAAATCGCTGACTGGCAACATGGATTCCGCAAAGAGCACTCGACTACTACCGCACTCCTGGAAATAACCGGAAAAATAACAAACGGCTTCAATCGGAAACCACCCCCGGACCGCACTCTCATGGTCGCCCTTGACCTCACTGCAACATATGACTTAGTGAACATATCCCTTCTCTGCAAGAAACTCACTGAAACGAATATGCCAAGAGCCATCGTCCGATGGATGTCCAGCTACCTAAGAGGCCACTGGACGTACAATCAAGGTAGATTTCCAAGGAAAAAGCAGTCGACGTCTCACATGCAGATCTGGTGTTCCACAAGGAGCAGTGCTCAGCCCCCTCTTATTCAATCTCTACATAAATAACCTCCCGCAACCCACAGGAAACACGCAGATGACAGCCTACGCCGACGACATATCAATTCTCTCCTCAAGCCCCTGTATTGAAACCTGTGAAGATCAGATCAACCACTTCCTACCGAAACTCGTAGAAGAATTGGAACAACGTAAAATGATCATATCCAAGGAAAAGACTACGGTCACTCTTTTCACAACCCATACAGGCGAATGTAAAAAAGAACCCAAGGTAGAAATCCACGGAACCCTTTTGCCGACAACTAAAACACCCAAAATACTCGGTGTCGTCTTAGACCAACTCGGCACCTTCCGACAACATGCAGAATACCTTAAACAGAGAACGGCCAAAAGACTGAATATACTACGTGCCCTCGGAGGAAGAACATGGGGCCAACAGAAAAACACCCTTCTTGCAACCTACAAAACAATGACCAGATCCGTTCTCAACTACGCCGCACCAATTTACTCCCCTCAATTGGCCGAGACGAACTGGAAAAAACTACAGGCAAACCAAAATAGAGCAATTCGGATAGCAACAGGAAACCTAGCAATGGCCGGCACAGAGCACTTAGCTCTAGAAAGCGAAATGTTACCCATAAAGGAGCACAACACGATGCTTACCAAGCAATTCGTTGCAAGAGCAAGACTCCTCCCAAACCACCCCTCCCATCGTCGATGCATGGAACCCAAACCACCTAGAACTATTCGTAAACATGCCAAGGACTTAGAAATTATGCTAGTAGACAGTGATCAGAAAGCCGCACTTAAAAGAATACATACTGAAACTGTTAGAAATTTCATTAGATCTTGCTCCCCTAACCCAGTTCTAGGTAAGAAACCTCCCAGAATCCATAAATCAACGAATCAACTTCCCAGGGAACAACAAATAACATTATCGCAACTACGTAGTGGCTATGCAAGTTCCCTTAACAGCTACCTACACAGAATAGGAGCTGCCCTATCACCTCTTTGCCCAAAATGTTTAGAAGAGCCACATACAACTAGTCATTTATTCTCGTGTCGCTGTGACCACACACTTTTAAAAAGTATAGATTTGTGGAATAGCCCGACGTCTGTTGTTAAGTTCTTATACCAGTGATTCCTTTCTCTCTCAAAAAAAAAAAAAAGGGGGAAAAAAAGGGAAAAAATAAAAAATAAAAAATAATAAAAAAATAAAAAATAAAATAAAATAAAATAAAAAATAAAATAATAAAAAATAAAAAAAAATAATAAAAAAAAAATTAAAAAAAATAAACCCCGAGAGAGAAAGAGAAATAATGTGATTAGATAAATGATGTAAGTAAGGTTATTATTTTCTGAGCCATGTCAAAGAAGACCTCGTCTACCCAGCCGGAGACCTACGGCGGGCAATCTACAACAACATGCATTCATTCAAATAAAGCGCACTTTCAAACTCCCTTCCCTTTATTCCCTGTGACTCAAGATGCGCTAAGCGCCTTTCTGGTTTTCGATCGTTTTCGACGTCTTGAATGAAAGACAAACTGGTCTATTACGAAAAGTTTCACATCTTCTAAGATACCCAGCAAGGACACTTACCGAGTGTGAACTAAAATATGACACGGATGAAATCTATTTTTCAGGGCGGGTTCGAACCTATCCATCTCTTTCAATGTCGACCGTAAATTTGAAGATATGAACATGATAGAAAATGATTAATCTAAAATCAGCTACGGCAAACCTTTTTGAGAAGCCTTTGGACCTCTGCTCTTCTCTCCAGCATATTGGCTTCTACCACATTGAAGCAAGCAAGTAATCCTGCAAGTCGAGCTATCGAATTTGAATTAATTTGAATCCTTTTCAGAAGATGAGTTCACGTATTGGGTAGCAACCAGGGGTTAAATAGTCATGTCAGACCTTCTGTCGGCAGGCCTCTGTTTTTGCAAATCATAAGGGGGACCCTTATGTAAAACAAAAAAAAACTTTTCGTGGGCCTGTTTTTTATCATAAGGGGGACCCTTATGCGAAAGAATTTTTTCCGCTTTTTGCGGGCATCTCTAACCTTTTCTTGCGCACTAAAAAACCCTTCGTAGCAACAAAGAAAAAGTAAGATAAGTCCTAGACGGCCTTCATAATACCAATGTTATTGTCTCGAGAAAAATCGAGTGATATTTGGCCATATTATGAGACGCTCAAATATATATGATCTATTTTCTTAACTTTGCATGATTTTGTTATTTTAAACAAGTTTTCAAACTTGAGATGGGCGCCTAAACTTGTGAAACGAGCAATTGAAAAATCCCTTAAGGCAATGCCTGAGTCTTCTTTGAGCGATGTCTTATCTTTTCTTTGAGAAATATCACCAGCGACCTCCATATGACACCCCGGGAGTTCCCTCGACCATTCAAGCCCTCCAAAAGTTCCCTCCACCGACCTCCATGTGGCACCTCAGGAGTTCCTTCGACCATTTAAGCCCTCAAAACACTCTCTCCACCAACTTCCATATGGCGTAAGTTCCCTCGACCATTTAAGCCCTCAAAAAACTCATTCCACCGACGTTTATGTGGCACACCGGTGAATTCCCTCGACCATAAAAGCCCTCAAAAAACTCCTACCACCAACACCCAAATGGCATTCCGGGGATTCCCTCGACCGTAAAAACCCTCAAAAAAACTCCCTCCACCGACCTCCATATGGCACCCCGGGAGTTCCCTCAACCATATAAGCAGCAAACTCTGGCCTCCACAAGTACTTGTTCGCTGTCCCCAGCATATCATTCACCTCAACAGAAATGAGTTAATGTTTTGACGAGGGATATTTCATGTTAATGAGTAACTCAGTGAAATTATGACTTGCTGAACGAAATAATTAAATTTTTTTCAATCTGAATTTGCGTATATATGTTCAAATGTAACCTCTTCGCCTGCCTGCAGCCTATTGAGAAGGTCTTCAGCTCGGAGAGAAGCGTAAACCTAGAATTTTCAAATGAGTAGAGAGAGATAGAGAGACAAAAAGAGAAATGAAGAAAGAGAGACATAGAGATGTTTAGAAATAGACAGATAAAAAAAGAGCGTGATACGTAGATGGATTGAGTGTATGGGAAACCATAATAAGTTCGTGACTTGTATGGATGAGCATGAAGAGTTTATAAACAATTACAAATTTTCATCCACAATCTAAAATTGGCTGACTCGTCTGTTGGTGTGGTCGAACTTGACAATTGTATACTCGATCTCGTCTCCCCACTTGAGCTGATCATTCGATCTCTCTTTCAGTCGATGGTAAAGGACTATGAATTGGGCGATACCATGCTTCTGCGAAAATATCCGAGTGTTGATCGAATTAAAAATGTTCTTGTCATTTTTCGATCCAATGTTTAATCGCAGCAATAACTGTGAAATATAATTGAATCAGACGTACCTTGCTTTTTTTTTTTTTTTTTTTCAGGATTGACTCTCGCATTCAATTTTGATATTGACTATTTTCGAAATTGGTGCTTGAATACGCGCCTTAGGAAGTGTACTGTAGGTGCGTCAATTAAACTCTTAGGTTTCATTCGCTCAATGAGTTCTGTGCTATTTCATTCTTGCTCGTTATTTTATATATGTGACTTTTATCGTTTCGTATTTTTGTTTCAGTGTTTTGAGATTATTTATCATCAACTATCGCTCAATACGAGTTCTTTGTATAAATCCGCGATTCCATTAAACTTACGAATTTAGAGTTTTTTCAGATCAGTTTGCGAAATCACAAATCGCCGCCTCTCTCTCTTCTGATAAAACCAGATACTATTTTTTGTCTACATGGAAGTCACTATTTGTCTCTCCTAATCTTGCGCTCTACCTTAACCGCGGTCTATCTCACTTTTCTCTCTCTCTCTCTCTCTCTCTCCCTCTCTCCCAACTAGTAGTCCCACATTGCTTTTCTCTATTTTTTATTCATCTGTTTTCTAATTTCTGTTGTCTCATCATCATGTTCTTGTTTTGGTCAATCTTCTAACTTCCTCCTTTTCTCTTTCTATACTCAACTAAACACAACATCATGAAAACTTGATTTTGACTAGAAACTAATCTCGAAACACACTGGCAACAGTGGCCATTCGTGACTCTACAGCCTTAAGAGCCTGTCACGGATGGAGCCGGATTATCCAGTCCAGAATCGAGCGCGACCTCAGGTGGCGGATAGAGGGACGCCTCCCTACGAAGAATTCGTGCTGGGAGGTAGCGGGAGAAATCCCGCCGTGGACCAAAACTGGGTAGTATAGCTCGTCAAAGGAGGGCGATGCGGGACCGGTTTGGGCATGCCACCGGACAAAACATCAGCCGATACTCCGCTATACTTTTCAATGGCGAGTCGAGGCGCCATTAAAATAACCTCTTGCCCTTCTCTGGTTAACGAATGGGTCTCGCCAAGAGGATCGCCGACTGCGGTGCGAGTGTAGACGGAGAAAATCTCTCCGGACTCAAAAGGATCCTCAACACCAACCTATCCCTCCCCTCGACAGGACCTATGGGCAAGACAACAACAACAACTAGAAACTAATCTCATTTGTAATTAAGAGTATTCCCTACTCCTCGTTGATCTCAAGCAACGGAATTTTTTACAGAACAGAGGAGCGGATTGTTCGCAGATACTTGTGTAAAAATCGACACCCCTCTAAAAATCGACAATCGACACAAGGCATCTCTTTAAACGAATAACCGAACTCGCGACCTTCGCTTTCCGGGCGATGCTCTTACCCACTGAGCTACACACGCAAACAATATAATACACATTTTAAGGCCAATACAACACATTCTTTAGACAATTTAAAGCGAATTTCGAATAAATTTTCATATAAACTATTATCAAATGGTACACCACAAAGTTCTGTTCTAGAACTTCGGACAGCGGTTTTTGTGTTTGAACAAGGCATCTCTTTTGTTCTTGTGAAAATATAGCGGTGAACTAACCTTGATGTACTCTATGTATGGAAGGGTTTCTTGCCAACTCAGCGGGGTTCCCTTGGTCAGCAGCCCCATCTTGGCTTCTTTGAAGACTAGTGGTTCTTTCTCTCAACTTATCTACACTTGGACACTCAACCTGCATTAGAAAATGATAATGAATAGAAACGTCATAGAAGGGCGCATTGTTAACACTCATGATTATAACAATATCGATAAGCACGAGTACATTATGAAAAACAACAAGAGCTAGTGAAAATCAGGGTGTTTCTTACTACCCGCATATTTTAAGTTTTGAAATAGACTTCCAGAATTTTAAAGAGTTCTGATATTTTTCTTCACAGTTTAGGAAATTTCCTAGGTAAAAATCGAAAATTCCTTCTTTCGAGTGCATAGATTTGAATGCTTTTCGAAATTTTTTGAAGAGCACATAGATTTCTTTCACCCGCACTGCGGCTGAAAGAAAAACACTGGTGAAAATAACAAGAAAGCAGGACTACATCAATAACAACAGCCATTATTTATAAATTTACTCCGAGAATAATAGCAACAAAAAATTCGAATAAATTTATATCATGCCAAGGTATGTTTCAAAGAGATTGCAGAACAAAGAAAAGGTTAAGCAATAGAGAGTGAGAGAGAGATAGAGATAGAGAGAGAGAGAGAGAGAGAGAGAGAGAGAGAGAGAGAGAGAGAGAGAGAGAGAGAGAGAGAGAGAGAGGGGCTGATCAAAAACATCGGAACATGGCCGGTTTCAAATGGAATGCTCAGATTCCCATGGTCACGCCTTTACTTTGGCGTTTTTTTACTCGCCTTTGCTCGGGAACAAGAAAATTTCTCTCTCTCTGTCTCGTCTGTCTTCTTTCTCAGTTATCTCTTTTTAGCCTGCTTCTCCGTTTTCTATTTCTCTCCAAAAAATCTTTCTCTACAATTTTCTTCTTTCTTTTACGAACACTTTTTTCTATTTGTATCTCTTTCAACTTTTCCTTTCCATTCTATATTTCTTCCGACGGCAACGGTAAAAACGAGGAAACAGTATAAGTCACCGTTTTAAAACGGCCATTCAAAGATCAAAAAACATTTCAAGAAGACTGCCTTTTTCTTTTCGTTTAAAAACAATTTTTTTCAAGATTCTTTCGACTCGCATCGAAAACCATCCTAAATCTAGTTTATCTAAAGATAACGAAACCCAATCTTGACAAATTGCTTGATCTCACCAGTCTTTTTTGAAAAGCCCTTCTTATAAAGGTTGATTTTCAAACTGGTTATCACACCTCGTGGTCAAGACCGTAAAAAAAGGTCGAGCCTGACCATGAAGTGGCCGAAAGTCAGGCTCTATTCCTTGCAAGTCTCTCATGAGGTATCAGAGAGAGAAATTACTGTGTCTTTTGTGAGCTCATGTGCAACATTCTCTTTCTTAATTCAATACTTGTTTATACTTCTCTCAAATATCACAGTGCATAGAATGGTATTAGCTAATACATGTTTACAAATCTCCCTTATTTCTCTGGTCTCCTTCTCAATTAAAAACAACAAGATCTATAATTATAAAATGATGATAAACAAGTTTATATCCCGTGTCGAGGCTTTTTTCAACTACAAAAAATTGGATACGAACGTTTTTTAGCAAGCTATACACAAAAGTTGTTGAGCAAATAAGAAAAACAAAGTGACTGGCAAATTCTGAACACAAAAAACTCCAAACACTTCCATGCAAAACAAGACGTCTTTAACAATTGGAAAGCTCTCAAGGGTATTAGGGATAAGAGTTCTATTGGTTTATGTCCTATTGTGAAAAAATTTAATAACCAAAAACCTTCTCTAATGCTACAACAAAGCTTGGGATTTTTGTTGCTCACCAAATACTTGAACTCATCACAAGCTTAGGAGAACATCAGAAGAATGTGAGTGGTGAGTATTTCAAATAAGAACAATCAATGCTCTTTTGGAGATGACACACGAAAAGTCCGGGAATAAGAGACAAATACCCTTCAAAGAAAGTCTGTCAAAGGAATCAGTCAATATTCTCATGAGAAAGAGAGAAAAACGTCATTGTCTCATAAATGCCTCTCTCTCTCTCCACAAAGCAAATAAGATCAGAAGATGACTTCATCTCTGCTCACATCGTCACACTGAGTAAACCGAAGAGAGACTACAGACTACATTTGAAACATGAAAACTAGAACCCGCATCAAACAATCGGCCAATACATACTACCGATAAACTTAGCTCCTTTGGGTGAAAGGACGACTATGCGAACTTTCGCTGGCTTCTACCTAACCTATGGAGACGGTACGAACTGTACCTGCTAGGCTGAGCTAGCTAGACAAGAAAGCTTCACCAGACTTCGTCTCTTCCTTGTACTATTTACCCAGCCGCTGGTCGCGGGAGGCGTAGCTAATCAAACATTGCTGGAAGGCCTTGTCGGTGACCGGAAGACGACCATTTGTCAGCTGTAGAAACTCCGCTGCTCGCAGAGGCCAGGGAGGGAATCCGCAATGAGAGGGAATCTCTCCCACCTGTTTAAGGATCACAAAAATCTTTTTACAAACTTCACGACAAGCGTTATGATGAAATCCACGTATATTCACATTTTGTGAAGTTATGATTTTCAACGTTTAACTTATCGTCTAGCTGTCAGCGCGCAGCATAGTGATAGTATGAACGACTATTGTGCGGAGGGTATCGACTTCGACTCCAAATTCGTCCAATTCACCGAAAACTAGGGGTTGAGAATGCAATTGGTAGTGCTCTTGCCCAAATCTGTTTTTCCCTTCTTTTTTTTTGCTACACACACCAGCAGTGACCCAGCAGACAGCCACTATTTCTACCAGATCCCGCATCTCAGAGGAGCGCGTACCACGCCGCGAGCCGGAAACAAGCCCGATGAAGATCATAATCAAACATCTAACTAAATCAGCAGTGTAACACCACCATTTCATTGAAGGTGAGTGAATGTTACAGTAATCGTTACAATACCTCCTCATAGTCAAGATATTCAAGCGAGGATACACAATTATGAGAAAGAAAATTTCATGAAAAGCTTTTCCTGGAAGGTGCAAACTTCAGCATAAATTTACTCGCAGCGTGAGTCAAATTGTTCCTCTAACCTACACTGCGGGTTAGAAATGTGCAAAAAAACTATGCGCTCTTCCGAAAATTATTGTATTACTACAATTTCTCGGTACGTATAAATGACTAGACTTTTTGATCTACATTTTTTCTTTTGTGCGAAACCGCTTGAAGCTAGGCAGACTAACACCCTTAAAGCAATCATACTGGAGGGAATAAAACTTAAGAAAAGATCAAGGTGAAATTTTCCATACTCTCACTAACTACAAATCGACCATTTCGGTTAAAAGCCCAGTAGAATGAGAGCACAACCTGCAGCACAAGATCTATCTCGTCGAGTAGCATCTCTGATAGGAAATAGGAAACTGATGAGGACGTTTCAGGCGAGGTCGACCTCGACAACTGAAGCACTCCACGTATCTCCGTCAACTAGGAAGTTACCAACTTCTTTCTGCATTTTCACGTGTAACTTTCGCCTCTTTCTCTCAAGCGTTGGAAGAGACTGGGCTAAGGGATGTTTACAAGCGCCGAGCGAGTTGTGAAAGGGACGGGGCAAGGTTTAAAATAACGGTAAGAGAAGTAGAGGTAGAGTAAAATAGAACAGGAGAAGAGAATTCGGATCATTTTCGGTGCAAACATATCTGTGCCAAACTAGCTGGTCAGGTTGTTTAACCCCTGCTCTCTCTCGGCCCACCACTCCTTTTGCGTCGCTTATCATCAGCAGGCCGCAAAGTCTTCCATACGCACAAAAACGGAAACACACACGGTTTCATCACTTTACGTTCAACATGGAATGAGGAATCTGAGATAACCAGCTGACCACTCTTGCAGCCTGAACTATGGACCCTCGGCCATCTGATGCCGAAAGTAAGGCACAATGTCCAACAGGAGAGCGGCTGACTGCAAACTAATAACGATTGGAATCAGAAATTTTCTCGAGTGGAATCACAGTGTTTCTCTAATCCACTCTGCAAATGAAATCAACTGTGCGCTCAATAACTAGAGATTAAAATATAATGCTTGCTTGGCTTTCACTGTTGTTGTTGTTGCGGGCAAACGTCTCGCGTCGAAGAGAGTTGGCTATGGAGGGCCGCTCTCTCCCTCTCTCTCTTCTCTCTTTTTTTTTATTTTTTTTAAAAATACATCTCTTCTTCTTTCCTTCACAATAGTCTCAGAAATGAGGCTACTTCTTTTGGTTTCATCCAGAGATCTTCCAACGTGAGTCTTGTTGGACGTCTAGCGCATTTGAAGAGATGGGCCACGTCGTGAGGTCCATTGAGACAGTCTGGGCAGTAGTCAGGTATCGAGTCATCGATCCGGTGTAAGTAGTGGTTGGTGTACCTGCTGTAGCCTGAGCGAAGTTGGCTCAGCGTGCAGCGGGCGTTTCTCGAGAGGTCCACTTCTTCTTCATTTATGTCCGGTGGTGGTCGGCCGCCCAGTATGACTGGACCTTGGATGGTTTCCTTTTCTTCTGAGACCATGTTTGTGTGGACTCGGTTGGCGACGTTTTTCCCGTTGTTCTTCTCTGCTGTTTCCGACAGGGCTCTTTCAACAGTGCTTCTGCATGCGATGTAAAGATCAGCTTTCATGTTGCGTGGTGGGGGTCCTTGGAGAAATAATCCGTGATGGAAGTGAGTTTGGCTCAAGGTCCTTGCCAAGTATTGGGCTGATAGCATGTGAAGGTGCGATTTCGATCTCATAACTTTAGCTTCAGCATGTATGTGGTCGACGCTGGCCATTTGATGGTTTCCTGTTACGATACGCAGGCCATTGTTCTGTCCTCTTTGAATTTTGGTATGTGCTGAGGAGGAGAGAAAGCTGGCCCAGGCTGGAGCTGCGTAGCTGTATATGGATTGGCAAATGGCTTTGTACGTGAGACGGAGTGTCTCCTTTTGGTTGCCCCATGTACTGCCGGCTAGCGCCTTCAGTACATTGTTACGTTGCGACATTCGGCCTGCTATGTCTTTCGCATGATGACTGAATGTGAACATAGAATCATATGTAACTCCAAGGATTTTGGCGGTATTCACGGTGGCTCTGACCTCCGATCGAGACATCTAGGATAGTCTTGTACTCTTTGCTGTAAGGTGTGAAGAGTAGAAGCTGGCTTTTGGCAGGAGAAATAGATAGTCCACGATCGTGGATGAACTTTTCGATGTGTGGGAGACCGGATCGTATGTGTAGCGAGGCAGTGGAAATGCTCGGATCTGACGCCCATAGCGTTATATCATCAGCATAAGAGACGATTTTGATGTTTGGATCGTTGTTCGGAAGATCGCTTAGATATAAATTGAAAAGAAGCGGTGAGAGTGCGCTGCCTTGAGGGACTCCGCTTCTGATCAGGGATGAGCTTGAGAGGACGTCGCGAAAGGATTTACGGCTCGTTCGTCCTCTGAGGTACGATGCTAGCCATTTCTTTGCGAAGTTTGGGGCGTCGGTTTGTAGGACGAGATCTATGAGTACCGCTATGTCTATGCTGTCGAAGGCCTTTGACATGTCGATTGCCAACATCACTGTACGTTTAGCTGGTCTCTTCGCGTTAAAGCCTGCAGCTACGTCTTTTGAAAGAGTGAGGAGGGCAGAGGTGGTGCATCTTCCTGTGGGTAATCCATGCTGGTGCTCAGCTACTCTTACGTACGGCTTGAGTTCTTCCAACAGAAGTCGTTCTATGATTTTCGCCATCGGTGAGAGTAAGGAGATCGGTCGGTATCCTGGTCCATCCGTTGCCTCTTTTCCTGCTTTCAGGAGTGGGAGAGTGACTGAAGATTTCCAAATCATGGGAATTCTGCCAGAGCTGAGGGAGTCGTTGATGAGCTTTGTGAGGGCGGCTATACCTCTGTTCCCGAGATAATGGAAGAGTATTGGAGCGAGTCCGTCCGGTCCGAGGGCTGTTGATTTCTTTGTCTTCTTAATAGCTGATTTCACTGCGGCCTCTGAGTACTCGACAAAATCTTTAGCGTGTATGTTGTGAACTTTCTTCATGGTTTTCCGATTTTCCTTTTTTGTTTTGTAGTCGACTGGGCGTGTGAAGCGTTTGTTGAACTGGTTCGCGATTTCGAAGGAGGATGTGAGGGGTCCTTTCCCGAAGTCGATGGCGCAGTTTGGTGGGGGACGTCCTTTATCATTCAACATCTTGATCGTTTTCCACAGTTTCTTGCTGTCTAGTTTGGGATCAAAGGTCTCCATGAAGTTTCTCCAGATGTCCCTTTTGTTTCTGTCCGTGGCTCGTCTGATGTTCATGTTGAGGGTGCTGATGTCTTGGCTTGATGGGTCTGATTCTCGTAAAGCGTCTCGTTTGGTCATCCAATCTCGGATTTCTGGTGTTAAGGCAACGTTTCTCTTCTTGATGCGACCGCGTGGGATTGAGCTGGCGGCTGCAGATAACAGGATCTTCCGGAAGAAGGGCTCAGCTTGGGCGGCGGGGAGGTCGGGAAGACGTGTCGTGGATAACTTTTCTTCGACGAGCTGTTCAAAGATTTTTCAGTTCGCTTTTCCGAAGTTGGTGAAGGAGACTTTCCTGTGCGTGCGGATGTAGTTGGAACCCTCAAGGACGATTACGATGGGTAGATGGTCGGAGCTTCCAGATGGTATTGTTTTCCATGAGACTTGAGAAAGTAAGTCCAGCGAACAAATGGAGATGTCTGGAGAAGATGGTCTTCCGTTGACTGGTACTCTGGTAGGCGTGTCACGGTTTACTGCGGCGTGTTCTGAAGCATCGATCGTTTCTGCGATGTGAGAGCCTCTGCTGTCTGAAGATTTGGAGAACCATGCGGCATCATGAGCGTTAAGATCACCGAGTATGATGGATTTCTCGCGATTGTGTAAGAACGGAGTGAGGTCGGGCGTGTAACCAGTGGTGCAAGAGCTCGTCGGTGGTATGTATATGTTGGTAACATCGAGCGACTTCCCATCGGCATCGAATATGCGGACCGTGAGAGATTCCAAATGTGTGTCGGTCGGAGAGGGCATTACAGTGTAGGACAGCGATTCGCTGATTCCGGTAATAAGACCGCCTCCGGAGTTCTTCTCACGATCTTTTCTTACGATAGTGTATCCAGGAATTTGTGGACATTTGGAACGGTTCGTTAGCTTAGTTTCTTGGATGAGAAATAGATCGACTTTCAGACGAGTGACGAGTTCATGGAGTTCCGTCGTTTTGCCAGAGAAGCCATTGCAGTTGTATTGCAAAATCTTGAGGTTCCTGCTGTTGGACGTGGGGTCAGAGAGTTTGCCTGGTGTTCGTGGTCGTCAGCGGAGTCGTTGATGTTATGCATGACGGGCAGCGGTATTCGACTTGGATGTATTCTTTGAGTGAGGAGAGGCCACTGCATGTCGATTTAGTGTGGACCCACTCTGAGCAGTGGGAGCACTGGATGCAGTTAGTATTCGCCTTTCTCTTGCATGTAGTGCACAGCCACATCCTTGGTCCTGGGTTACTCTAGATATCTCCGGCCAATAGGAGAAGTAGTTGGGACAGTCCAGCCGGATCGGACTGTCCCTCAGGCGAAAAAAAAAGAAAAAAAAGAACGAAGACGGAGGTGTAGTGAAGAGATGAGAGAGAGAGAGACAGAGAGGCTCTCTTGTAGTTTCTTCGGAGCGTGATGCCTCCGGAGAAGGTTGTTGATGTCCTTTGCAGTCTGTAGACTGTCGTGCTGCACCGCGTGAAGGCGGACATCGTTGTAGCACCTTGGCTTTCACTATTATTCATCGCTCTCAGTCTCTCTCAAAAGTCTGCCATTTCTTTAAGATATTATCTCTGATCTACAATATTTCTTGCGGGATGACAGTGATGTTGTTGTTGTTGTTGTTGCCGGCAAGCATCCCGCATCGAAGACTTGGTTATGAACACTCTCTTTAATGAGAGAAGTTCTCGTGTTCTCCGGATAAGATGCGTCCGGAGAAGGGTTTTTATGTCCTTTGCAGTCCTGAGACTGTCATGCTGCACCTTGTGAAGGCGGACATCGTTGTAGCAACCTGTTCATGCTATAGGCCTTGTGAGTGGGTGGTCAAGCTGGCCTAGCATCGTTTTTGGTGGGAGTAGAGACGTCTCGCCTGTCGTTGACCGTAGATAGGCAAGAGGCTATTTGACTGGCGCCTAGACTCGCCATTGAAAAGTATAGCGGAGTATCGGCTGATGTTTTGTCCGGTGGCATGCCCAGGCCGGTCCGGCATCGCCCTCCTTTGACGAGCTATACTACCAAGTTTTGGTCCACGGCGGGATTTCTCCCGCTACCTCCCAGCACGAATTCTTCGTAGGGAGGCGTCCTTCTATCCGCCACCTGAGGTCGCGCTCGATTCTGGACTGGATGATCCGGCTCCATCCGTGACAGGCTCTCAAGGCTGTATAGTCACGAATGGCCACTGTTGCCAGTGTGTTTCGAGGGATGACAGTGATCGAAATTATCGATTGTTCAGCTTCTCTTTCACGCTCACGCGATCTCTGAGGCAAAATATGCGCTATCTGAATAACCTAGCAAAGAAGTATGTTAAACCCCACCTTTGATTCCATTTTCCACCTCCGTTCTCCATTTCCTATTTTCCACCTTCGTGCTCCAATCCCTATGATAAAAGAACTCATCTTCCAATCCGGATATAAATCTCTGCAATCTTTCCTCGATTGACAAGAGGTTGATCAAGATTCTTTCTTTTTTCTTCTTTTTGCACTGCAGTTAACTTTCTATGTTCTCTTTGCTTTGTTAGTCTTATTGGCAAGATTCAACTAAGTTTCTAGCAGCATTTAAACAAATTGAAGTTATTTAATCTAACCTCATGAACATTTCTTCTTACCCTATTACTACACACACCTTAAGATGCTCAATATCCGACACTTTAATATACCCTTTATTTAGGGTCCGGGTGTGGCATAATGGTAGTGTGTTCGATTAATGTGCGAAGAGCCTCAAGTTCGACTCCCACCCCGAACAGATCCATCCACACCAGGAGGGTTAAGAATGTTGGTAGTCATTAGATTCTCGAAAAATATGTGAAGAATATGATTGACGGCATATATTCTTTCCTCCCTGCTCCCTTCATGTAATCTGGGCTCCACTAACCACCCAGTATCTTGCTTTGGAATCCCGCAAGTACCAAATAGCTTCCTTGGCATCCCCCCAAGGATCGTAAACGACCACATGCCGTATGCTGTTGCGAAGGCATAACATCAGGAAGTCTTCAAGATCGCTCTGAAATCATCTCAAGGGACTAAAATGACAGACATGACCCGACCAAGGGACTAAAATGACAGACATGACCCGACCAAGGGACTAAAATGACAGACATGACCCGACCAAGGGACTAAAATGACAGACATGACCCGACCAAGGGACTAAAATGACAGACATGACCCGACCAAGGGACTAAAATGACAAACATGACCCGACCAAGGGACTAAAATGACAGACATGACCCGACTACAGAAAACTGTTCATCAGACATTTATAGCGACTCATACATGAACTAATAATAAGATTAATAAACAAACAAAGATTTAATAAAAACAGAACCTTGGAGAACTTTCTTGTGTTGTAAATTACTCCAATCGCTGCCGGCTTTTTCAATGGGACTGCAATTTTCCCATTCTGCATCGGTTCTGAATACATTCTGGGAGAATAAATCTCATCAACCAAAGCTTCCATAATTCATAAGAATTCTTACGAACATAAATCAAGTGCACTAATCAATAACTTGAAGAAGAAGAAAACCGCTTATTGAGCGGTGGTCTAGATTATAATAAGCGAGCGAGTATTTACAGTATTGTCATCTTTTATGTCAAATCTCTCTCAATCTCTCTTTCTTTCTCTCTCTTCCCTATTTTCCACTTCTCGCTCGCCATTAGTCTCCAGGGTCGTATCTCGCCAAGCTTCTATAATTTCTCCCGCTCACCCGCCCGGTCCCCTATAAACTTTTTTCCTTGTAAAGGAAGTATAACAGAAAGTCATTTGAGAAAAAAAAACTAAACATTATTAAGCAAATAAAATTTCGAAAGAGATCAATTCATCCCGGTCAATTCAAAAAAGAATAAAATTTTTGTTGCCTGCCTCTCATTCCCTTTGGTGGACAAGGTTCGCCCGGTCATACGCCTCAGAAACTTTTTCTTCACCAGTAAAGAAACTTTTCTGGGAGACTGTTGGAAATTTCTTAAGTTTGGTGAGCTATGTCGCTCAATTTTTTTTTTCAATTCAAACGCTTTATCAAGATCAACAATCCACATCGGGGATATAACATCATCGATTATGGGATCTGTAGCGACATGAGACGACTCCACTCCTCAGCGTTCTCTGCCTTCCTTAGGAATTGGGGACCAACGGCTTTGACAAAGTCGTCCCTCTATCTCATAGCAGGGCGACCTTTCGTTCGCTTTGGCCCACGCGGGTGCAACTCTAGAACAGCCCGCGCCCACCGACTGGGGTCGAGCCTCGCAATTCGGCCTACCCAACGCCACCTCCTTTCACGGCAGATTCTGACCACGTCCATTATGCCCGTCTGACCGCGCACCCACTCGTTAGTCCGCCTGTCGAGTAACGAGCACCCCAGCATAGAGCGCTCCCATCTACGCTGCGCCACAGCCAATTTGTTCCCAAGTCTTTTTGAAAGGGTCCAGGTCTCCGAGACATAGATTAGAGCGGGCAAGACAGCACCTTCGAAAAGGCGCCTCTTGAGAGACATTGGGACCATTCTTGCCGCGAACAGGCTACGGTATCTATTGAAAGTGAAATTTGCGGACCGGATTCTCCTATCAACTTCAACCGTGAAACGGCTGTCATCGAGGGAGACATCCTGCCCTAAATACACGCATCTGTTCACCACACGAACCTTGGTACCCCTGATGGTTACATCTCTACACATAGGGTTGGTCGAGATTGCCACAGTTTTTGAAGGATTGAGTGACAAACCGACTTTCCCCAGTGCGACAATAAGCTGATCAACCATAGATTGAATCTGCCTACTGTCGTGACTGATGAGAACTGCATCATCAGCGTACAGCAAGTGGTTTAAGTACCTCCCATTAACATTGATCCCTTTCCCGCACCAGTTGAGAGACTTGAAAGCTTCTTCAAGAGCAGCAGTGAAAAGACGCGGAGACAGACAGTCCCCTTGTCTAACTCCCCTGCCAATCTCTATCGGAACCTCCTTGTCATTGACCACTAGAGAGTTGAAGCTCTCTTTTCCCAACCTATACAGGCAGTTCACAAGTTTAGGATGCACCCTTTGGGCTTGCAGGGACTCGTACACCACTCTGGAGTGTACACTATCAAACGCTTTTTGAATGTCCAAAAACAATAAGCACAGCGGTAGCCGATACTCCTTGCAGTTGGAAATGATGAGATTCAGCGTGAAGATGCCATCCAGAGCTGAATACTGAGAACGAAAACCCATCTGGTTCGTGCTTCTTTCTGGGTCAAGAATTTGAGCCACTCTCCGGTTAAGAGCCCCCGTGAAGGTTTTTTGAACCACCGGTAAAAGAGTGATAGGCCTATAGTTTTTTGTGAGAGTTGCATCTCCTCCTTTTGGCAGAAGTATGATGCGGCCATTCCCAAATCCTGATGGAATTTGTCCCTCCAGACATCTATTAAAGATGTTGGTTAGGGCAGGGGTGAGAATGTCCGCACCACAGCGAAGCATTTCCCCAGTGATTCCGTCCTTCCCTGGCGATTTACCAGAAGTGAGACACCGGAGTGAAGCGAACACCTCATCGTTTTGGATGGGCATCCACTCCTCCTCAGTGTATAACTCGGTATACCCATCACCACTATCACCCCGATACAGTTCATTGTAAAAGTCCTGGAACACCTTCATGACCTGAGTCTGTTGACAAACAATTTGACCACCCGAATCCTTGATCCGAGTAATCAACTGCCTGGCCACACTCTGGGATTGGACCGCTTTTTTCCATCCCCGCCCTACCCGCACGGCCTCACCAACCGTTTTGTTGAATCGCTCCACTCTATCATCCCTCCAACTTTGCCGTAAGGCTCGGTTGGTCAGGACCCATTGCACTCGCGAGACTCCTATGCCATTTGTTTTTAGTCGGCGTCTTTCTTGTAGGAGTCTTTGCGTACGTTGAGAAAAACGCTGCGTTGTTGGAACAATCTCTCTCGCAATCTTAGCAGCGCGAGTAATGGAATTTATTAGCGTGCAATAAGAAGGGTTGAAGCCAACCGCTTCCATTTCTCTCTCTAGTGCATAATGATAGAGTGGGCGATTCATTTTGAAGTTTATACGACCAGTGAACCGGCGGGGCAGTGGATTGGCTGGGATTCTGACCACAGCTATAAGGAGCCTGTGATCAGAGATAAAATCAAAACAATTCGTAACACCGACATTGAGGACTTGAAGCCCTTTTGGGTAGATGAAAAAGTCGATTTCGTTACGAACCGTTCCATTAGGCCCCTCCCATGTGTATTTGCGCCCAGGTCGTTTTTTTGAAGAAGGTATTACCAAGACTTAAACCATACGTGTCACAGAAATTAACCACCATTTGCCCCTTGGAATTTCTGACCCCAACGCCATAGTTCCCCACGCTAGTCTCGGAACCCTGTTTTGAGCCGACCTTACTGTTAAAGTCACCCAAAATTACCCTGTGGACTTTTTTGAACAACCTAGACTGTGGCACAGGTTCGACAAAAGCCGCCTCCAAGTCCATGAGGAACTCGTCAAACTCGACCTGCGGGCGAGACGAAGCGGGCGCGTAAACAGAAAACAGACGCAACAGAACGTGGCCTGTCTTAAGATCAAGGTAGGCTATGCGCGGGGAGACCGAAACGAAACGGACCACAGACAATGTACACGCGCTGCCCAAAATGAAACCCACGCCTGCTGTGCGACTATCAGTACGCCCCGTATGATAAAAGGTCCGACCTGTTCTCAGCGTCATGGTTCCCTCCTCCTTTCTTCGTACTTCTTGCACTGCCAGTACATCGATTGGCCTTCTGTCGAGTGCCTCCTCCAATTCGTCCAATCTTGCGTCGGTCGTTAACGACTGGAGGTTGAGCGAGGCGAGCAGTAGCGGTCGAAGTGTTACTCTTCTTCTTCTGTCGCTCATGATGGCGCTACGATCCCGGAGCGCCAAATCTTCTCGGGAAAGGACTCTCACAGACGAGGGAAGAGACGGTGCAGGAGCAACCGCTTACGGAGGGAAACGAATGAAAGAGGCTATGTCGCTATGTCGCTCGTTCATCATTATTCTAGCTCTTAGGCTGCTCGAAGAGCGGTCCCATTCTCATGTGACGTATGCACGCGAAGAGGTGCGTGTGTAAACGAGAAAACTCGGACCCAAAGGATCCCCAACCAACTATCCCATACTAGGGAACAACAGGTCACCCTATCGCAACTTAGACGTGGTTACTCGAGCACGTTAAATAGCTACCTTCATAGGATAGGTGTTACTGATTCTCCTCTCTGTCCTTAATGTGTAGAGGAAGAACACTAGTTCACACTTGTTTAACTGCCGTTGTAACCCCACTAGACTTAAGCCGCTATACATATGGTATAGACTTGTTTATGCTGCAGATTTCATTACCAAATGAATGTTGTATGTAGTTTTCATTGCCAGCATAGTCTTGTTGTTGTTGCTGTAGGTTTCATTGTTAAATGAATATGGATGGAAATATGGAAATCTTAATTTTTAAAAAGCAGAAGTTCGAACCTAAAAAAGGCGAAAAGAAAATAAGCAAAAGCAACAAAAAAGAGAGAGAAAGAGAGAAAGACAGAGAGAAGTGAGTGTGACTGTGTGTGCGAGCTTTTACCGCGAACTCGTGGACTCCCATTCAACGCCAAAAGAACCGCGCGGGCAACAATCATCATCATATGCGGGTTTTTTTTATAGTTAGTCCGAAAATCCTACAGACGCCCCCCGGAGGCGGGAATTTTTGTGTACAGACACTTGCCTCACACCTCGAAAAAATTTTTTTCAATTCTATGAGATAAAAAGTTTTTGAAAATTTTCACCCTTTTGAGATAATAAATAGTATTTCACATACGAGTCCCCCTCCCCTTCTTATGAATTGAAAGACAGACGCCCGCCGACAGGCTACCGAACATGACCAAATAACCGTTAATAATTTGACGTATTGTGAGGAAACCCTAACTGGAAAACATCTTTGCATTATCCAAGAGCTTATCGCAAATTTCGATCAGGGCTATCAAAACTATCGCCCAGACCGTTTCGGCGATACATTTGCGCCTAGAGGCGATACATTTGTGCCTAGAGGCGATACATTTTTGCCTAGAGGCCTAAAAGTTTCCAAAAAAAATGTTAATGAAACAATACAAATTCGTTCAACCAAATTACTTACTGAGAGTATCTTTATAATTACTCTAGACTTCTACTTTTAAATTCCGAAAATGCATTCACTTATTCTTTTTGGACTCATGGGCAGGATGTTGACCCATTTGATAACTGTTATGTACCTTGCCTTGTAGTCCAAATATTCCAGAGATGACACAAATATAGTCCGAGTAGTGTAGAGTCCAAATATAAATATAGTTCAATGCAGCCAATCTAATTCTTAGTCTCGCTCTCTTACGCGATACGCATCGCGCGCGAGAGGCAGATCATTCTTGCACACAACACCTCCCCCTTGAGATAAATATCATTATCTCAAAAGATAGGCATATCATAGCCCACCTTCACTTGGGAAGTAAAAAATCTTCAAATTTCTCTCGTAACCATGAAGAGAAAACAACAAGTCAAAGCATAAACCATATTGCTATTATTTTACAATATTAGAGCAATATAGTTTGCATTAGAAATTAAACAAACAAACAAACATGGCAACATTTTATCAATTCTATATACATATGTTGCCTAGACTCGATGCTCGAATCTAATAAAACTTCTTGTGAGGATTGACCTCCAGTCGCACCGGCGCCTTTATAGCCCTTTTTGGTCGACTGTGTGAACTGGCACCAGGTTGTGCTTCGTTCGTTTGGGTTGAGACAGGGTCTCTGACAATTCTCGGGAAAGAGGGTTCATCACTTCTGTGGTTTGGCTCCGCTCTTTCTGTTTCTGACTCATTATCTTTTTCTGTAACCAACCCAAAGGCTTCGCTCAGTATGTGCAGAGGCAAGCATGATTTCTTGATTTCCTCTGTCACATTTCCCATACTTAGGGTGAGCTGATTACTATGAGCTTTGATTTTTCTGCCTTGATCTAGCAATACCCAATAAGCAACCTTGCCTTGTTTTGCAACTATTTCTCCAGTTTGCCAGTATACGTCGTTCTTAGGCACGCCGATTTTGTATTTCACTCGATCTCCAACGGAGAACTTTTTCGGCTTCACTCCGTGATACTTATCGAACTGTGCTTTCATTTTCTGGTCAACTTCCTGAGAATTTTGACAAGGCTTCAGCAAATCAACTCTTCCTCTTATCTGTCTTTCGATGAACAGCTGCGCAGGGCTTTTCCCTTCCTCGCATTGGCCATTCGGGTTCTTTCTGTAGTGAAACAAGAAAGAGTGCAAGATTTCCGCTGTGGGCATTTCTCTTTTCATCTTGATCAAACTTCTTTTGAATGTATCTACGAACCTTTCTGCTTGTCCGTTCGACTGTGGATGATATGGTGGGCTTGTAATATGTCTGACACCATTTCTCATACAATAGTTTTTGAACAACGCAGATGTGAATTGCGTTCCATTGTCTGTCACGACTACTTCAGGAAGCCCATACCGAGCAACACAAGATTCCAACACGCGTACCGTAGCGGTAGCCGTCATGCTGTTCGTTGATAGAATTTCTGGCCATTTGCTGAAAGCATCTACCATTATGAGATAACTTTCTCCATCGATTGGTCCTGCATAATCCAGATGGACTCTTTGCCAGGATCTGGTTGCCTTTGGCCAAGGTTCCAATGGAACTTTAACGGGATTCTTCGAGCTGTTCGCGCATCTTTCGCAACTTTTCACAACTCCCTCAATATCACCGTCGATACCATTCCAATAACAAATGCTTCTTGCCATTGCTTTCATTCTCACCATTCCTGGATGTCCTGCATGCAGCTCTTTCAAAACCAGTTTTTGAAGTGTGACTGGTATCACAACCCTTTCAGCCGACATCAGGCACTCTCCCACTATTGAAAAAGTGTCTCTTCTTCTGTAGAGAGGTAAAATGTCCTTGGAAACTTTCTTGGGCCATGCGTCTTTCTTGTGCCATGTCATGACCTTTGTCAGGGTAAGATCCTTCTGAGTTTCTCGACGTACATCTTCAGCTGTCAATGGTAGGGCTCTTATGTCACGCTTGAACAAGCTCATGACGTCTTCATCGACCTGAATGCTCGCGATGACTACGTCTTCATCTGGGGACGGACAATTTGCGATCAATCTCGAAAGCGCATCCGCGTATCTAAAACTGTTCGTGCTCACATACTCAATCCGAAAGTCATACGCGACTAGCATCGTTGCCCATCTCTGAAGCCTATTCGCCGTATGGACGGGTACTCCTGTCTTGGAACCGAAAATTGCCAAGAGTGGCTTATGGTCGGTTTGTAGGGTAAATCGCCGTCCATATATGAACCGGTGGAACTTCTTTACGGCAAAGATCAATGCTAGACCTTCCTTGTCAATTTGCCCATAGTTCCGCTCCGCTGGTTTCAATGCTCTTGACGCATGGAAAATAGCCTTCATTGCTCCATTAGACGCTCTGTGCATCAAAACTGCACCGATTCCTTGACCGCTGGCATCAGCAGCCACGAAAATCTCTTTACTTGGGTCGTAATGGACCAGACTCAAATCTGTTTCTAGCACTTCGAGGATCTTCTTGAACGCGTTCTGACATGTCTCAGACCACGTCCACTCCACGTCTTTCCTCAACAAATTGTCTAGTGGTGCTCTCAGTTCATGCAATCCGGCTATGAACTGTCCGTAATACGTCACCATTCCGAGGAACGACCTCAGGGTAGCCACATCTGTAGGTGCGGGCATCAATCGAATCGCATCGATTTTGTTCGGATCCGGTTTCCTGCCATCTTTATCCACAATGAACCCGAGATACTTGATGCTTGTACTGCCGAACTTGCACTTCTCCAGTTTCAGCTTGAATCCGAAATTAGAGATCCGACTTAATACTCCCCTCAAGTTATCATCGTGTTCTTTCTTTGTCTTCCCCATTATTATGAGGTCGTCCAAATAGGCCACGGCACCTTCACTTCCTGCCAACATTGTATCCATCACTTGTTGGAAGATTCCTGGGGCCGACTTCACTCCGAATGGTACCCTTTCGTACCGGTAAAGTCCTTTGTGCGTGTTGATACCGCACATTTCCTTTGCTTTTTCATCAAGCTCAACTTGCAGGTAAGCATCGGCAAAGTCAATCTGACTAAAAAGTTTGCCACCGTTCAGCCCAGCGAATATCGTCTCCGGCAGAGGTAGTGGATGAGCATGAAGCTCTATCGCCTCGTTCAACCCGGTGGAAAAATCGGCACAGAGCCTTGTGCTTCCATTCGCTTTCTCCACCACTATAATGGGGGCAGCCCATTTGGCTGTGTCGACCTTCCTGATGACATTCAATTTTTCTAGCCTGTCCAGTTCCTTTTCCACTTTAGTTACGCTTGCGAGGGGTACCGGTCTTTTATTCCTGAAGACTGGCTGAGCTCCTTCTTTGAGCTTTAACGTTGCCTTTACCTTTGTGCAAAGGCCCAGTCCTTCTTCAACTATTCCCGGATATTCCTTCTTTATCCACTCTTCATACTCTTTAGTAGACTGCGGCTCCTTATTCATGACTTTCCATACATTCGAAATTGCGTCTCTAGTCCAATTCAACTTCAGAACTTCCAGTTGTGAAATGAAGTCTTTTCCGAGGAGTCTGAGTGGCGCTGTGGTAACGTGAACGTACCCTTGTGCGCATTTTCCATTGACTTCCAAGTTTGCCTTGAACTTTCCTACAATCATTAGTGGCGTTCCATTTGCGCAAATTGGTTTGCAATCCGAAAGTGAACACTCCGGTTCTCCAATGTCCTTCCAGATTTCCTTCGAGATGAATGTCAGATCTGCTCCCATATCAACCTGTAGTCTAACGGCTTTCCCATTCATCTGCATTTCTATCTCAAAATCTTCTGACTTCACTTTCATCACTCTGATTGAATTCATTGACTGCTTGCTTCTTTTCTCTTTTGGCTTATTCTTACACATCGTGCTCTTGTGGCCCTTTTTTTCCACAAGCCAAACATTCTTTGTTTAGGAAGAAACATTCATTGCTGTGTGATACTCCACATCGATTGCATTTCTCTTTCCGTTGCTCATCGAACTGTTTCTTCCTTCCTTTCTCCGATGGATTCCGTTGTTGATTCTTTTTCACATAATTGAGTTGAGATGTTCTACCTTGCGTTTGGACTGCCATTGACTCTTGATGTAATGAATGCAATCGATCACATTCATCCAGCAGTGTTTCCATACTTGTCTCTTCGTTCTTTCTCAAAACACTCAACAGGTGGAAACGCGTTTCTTCAAATTGAGGTAGATCAATAGAAGTAAGGAACATCATTGTCTTGAATTGTTCCACTTTAATGTCTTTCACTTGTGCACTTTCCACTGCTCTGTTTATTGTGCTTGCCATCACTCTCAAATCATCAGTATGTGATTTACTCATTCTCATGTTCAGCATCTTCAATCTTTTCTCAAAGATTGTGCTTTTGTCTCAAACATTTTCTTGAGTTTCTCAACCGTCTCTTTCAGAGTATAGTTGCTTGTCTTGTGTGGAGCGATTGTATCCAGGTATCGATTTTCCACAGAGAAATTCACATGCCTCAGCAACATTCTTACTTTGGCATCTTCTTCCAAAGCTTCAGCATCCTTTTCAAACAGATCTTCATATCTGCTGTACCACTTCTCGAAGGTTGCACCTTCTTCTGGCTCATATGCGAAGTCTGTGATGCGTTTCTCAAGCGCATCAATCGATGGTCCTGCAGGTTTAGCCTGACTGCTACCTTCTCTCATTGCAAGTCTTTCTAGCAGGGCATTGACGAGGGCGCTCTGCTTTTGTTGTTGCTTCGCATGTTGCTCTTGTTGCATTTGCATTGCCAGCAAAATCTGTTGGACACCTTTGTCCTCCATTTCTTTACTTTATTGCTCTTTCTCTGGCCTCTTGAGTTCGACTTGTACGATTACAAGTAGAAGAACTTTGAACGAGGGACTGACCACAAAGCAACCTTTAGCTTTGCGCGTTTGCCTCTTTCAATGAGGAACTGACCACAGAGCAACCTTTAGCTCTGCGCGTTTGCCTCTCTTACAACGAGGGACTGGCCACAAAGCAACTTTTAGCTTTGCGCGTTTGCCTCTCTCAATGAGGAACTGACCACAGAGCAACCTTTAGCTCTGCGCGTTTGCCTCTCTTTCAAATTTGAAGTCCTCCTCCAAATCCTCTTCGAAGTCCTCCTTCCAGAATCCTGATCGCCACTGTTATGTACCTTGCCTTGTAGTCCAAATATTCCAGAGATGACACAAATATAGTCCGAGTAGTGTAGAGTCCAAATATAAATATAGTTCAATGCAGCCAATCTAATTCTTAGTCTCGCTCTCTTACGCGATACGCATCGCGCGCGAGAGGCAGATCATTCTTGCACACAAACTGACCTCTTCGGTATAGTAAATGCCGACCGGTCGCCAAATTTAGTAGCTTTCTGGCAGCCTCAACTATCCATGCTAGACCCAGCCAGAGAGAGATGACCAAACCGTGCGGCACATCGAGCATTCCACCACACCGAGCTCCTTCACATTAAAGATTAGCAATTTATACTCGGTCCTGTTGTTATTGGCGCGCGCGCACGATCCCGGTAAGAAAGATATACTGGTTTCGATCCCGCCCCGTTGACTATTTTTCGCACTCAAACAGCTCAATTTTATCCCATTTCTCGACCGACCTTGTGTTTCGGAGGCAATAACGCAGAGCATTTTCATGACTGTCTTCAGACCCAGCTTCACTTCCGGAAATCTCATCTAGCATGTCTATCACCAAATTCCGACAGTGCTTGCGGTAACCGTTGTTCAAATAATCAACGTTTATTGAACGATTTCTTCTTCCAGGTTAAACTCGACCGCGTTGAAAGAGTCACATCCTTTATATAATGTACCATTGCCAATATATATACAGACAACCGCATCATATGCATAGCTGAACTGATGTAACTTGCAATCGTTCACACATTCAAAAAAAAACGACCACTTTTTAAGCGAGGGAGCCTGGAATAATGAGGAATGAGCTAGACGTCAAGATCCAAGAACATAGAGCTTCCCATTATTCTGAGATCACCACTCGAAAGCGGTGGTTTTTTGAATCTCCACAGTGCAGGTGATCCACGATTCAAATGGCGATACAAAATCAAGTTCATCAATTCGAAACATGTTCGTCGTCAATGGCTATTTCTTTTGGCAAATCCGAGAAAGATAACAATATAACTTTATTCGATTCAACACGAACTTTCCTTATAGCATTCTTCAACAAAATAACTTGACGTAAATCTGATCGTGTGCCTATGTTTGTCTTTTTTTTCTATACTCACTAGATCAATCACTACCTTCTCGTTTGGCTAAATTCTTTCAACATTTATTGTCTTCCGTAAAATCCATGTCTCTACTGTTATTATACGACGAGAACTACCTAAATCTGTCTACAAAACATTCGGAAGAACGATGCTGATCGAAAAGATTTAGTTTATCGCGAAATTGGTTTTGATAATTGTTGTCTTTACACATAATAAAGCGGAATAGATTATTTCAATTGTTAAAAAAAGGATTGCAAAAAGGAGAAAGGCGATAGTTGAAAAACCTGAAAGAGTTGTTAATAAATTTTAAATTTTCAAAAGGCGGAAACTATAACAAAACAAGAAATTGTGATAAAGATGAATTGATTGGAATCTTCGAGAAGTGAATGAACTTGATGAGTAGAAACAATATTCTCGTTCGAGATGATATTCTGGAGCGATAAGTTCTGGGAACGATTCGAGGAGGAGAGAGAAACACTTTCAAGGCATTCACTCTGTGTCCAATAATAAATAAGGCCTACTTACACAAAACGATTAAAAGTGGAATTTTTTAAAGAATAATGTATGATGAAATGAATGAACGATTATGATGATTTTCTCCGTATCAACAACAGCAAGAGACGATTCACGCCGTATTCAACTATCAATTCTTCTGCTGGTATAAATTGACCCATCAATTCAACACAGTCTGCTTCAACCTGCATTGCATTGTACACACAAAAGAAAGCCCCCTATATCTTAGCCGTATACCAAAAAGAGGAAGAATGCACTCATACAACAAGTAGCCTCTATCGCTCAATCTACCATTCCTGGACAGGACTAGTAACCTGATGATTACCACCATTTGCTGTTAACCAATGACTAAGGCGATGTCAAACAATGACAATGAAACTGTAAACCAATGACAATGACACTATTCTCAGACTCATACTTGGAACAACTTCTTATGAGAAGATCTTTGGCACATGGAGGCGTAAGCTATGCACACGACACGGAAACATTCCCCACACGTAGCAAGATGAGGTGGAAAGAAGTTACAAATACCCTATCGAATTGAGAGTAGTTAATTGAGATTACCTTCCACGTCAAAAATCATGTACAGAGAAAGAAAGTAAGCGAGAGAGACAAAAGTGGGATAAAAAAGGCGAAAGCCGTCAAGTTTTTACTGAAGCTCCAAGTACATTCAGCTTCGCCACCATCGACAATTGAGCCGGAAAAGGGTAATGAGGATCAATGGTTGATCTACTTCTTGGAACGAAGCATCTCGAGTCGTTCTCTTTCAGCAGCAATCGTCTCTGAATCTTCCTCATCTTCGTCCTCTTCGTCTTCCTCGATTTCTGAAAACAATCGCAAGAAATTTTACGAAAATTTGGAGTAATTTTTCGAATGAGTGCAATTGTAACAATGTTCTTTACAAGGAAAAACTAGGTCTTATAACAACACTGGAAACTATCCTTCCGATCATAAAAAAATCACATTTGAAGGGTCCCTCCCCTCCTTATGATGAAAAAAACAGATACCCGCGAAAAAATTTTTATTTCACATAAGGGTCTCCCCCTTATGCCTTGGTAAAACAGAGGCCGGCCGATAGAAGGTCTGACATGACTGTTTAACCCCTGGGTGTTGCACGAACTAGGCACTAGGAAAAGATTCTGTGATGGTGAGATAATGCTTTCATGCTACGCTCTCCCTTTTCTTCATCGTTCACACATACATTTGGTTTGTTTAGCAATCCGTTTTTTTATCATATGCGTTTTAGATCTCGAAATTTTATTTTGCGGTTTTGTGAAAAACATTTTCATTCTTCGAAAGGTGAAAATTCAAAAAAAGCCTTACAAAAACAAAGAAATTTCCCAGTTCTACGTCTTTCTCTCAACTAAGGTTATCAACTCATAAACAATGGCAAAAGAGACAAACCATCGTGTCTGCCGAAGAGATCGCTGCTTCCTTCTTCGTCTTCATACTCTTCTTTACTAATGTGACCTTCTTCATCTATTTCTACCTGCAATTAATGCATACTTTATCACTCTCTACCTCGTTCTCTCTCTCTCTCCCTTTTCCTTTATCTGTCTTCTATCTCTCTCTCTTTCTTTCTCTCTGGTGTTATCATTTGCCCTCCCAGCATCCTTCCATTTTTTTTGCTAACGAAAGTGGTTCTGCGTTTCGGCTCTTATCACACGGGCACAAATTTACTGTTTTTTGGATCTTTTTTCACAACTTTTTGTCCGTTTTCTTTTTTTTGGATCTCGTTTCTTTCTTTCCTTTTTATTTTTGATCTCTCCCTTTTTGCGATATACATTCACATGAAAATTAAAACAAAGAATTATCTCTATCAGTATAAATGTTAAACTTCACAATAGTCACGAATATAAATCACGAAAAAACACATTATTTCAAATAAAATCAAACGAATGGGATAGTGAGATGAAAAAGCAGTAACCTCGGAGAACTTCTTCCTCTTCATCGTGTTCTCCGCTTCTTCCTCCTCACCCGAAGACATTTCCGCACTCTACAATGACGTGGTTTACTTGAAGAGTTACATCTAATCTGTTTTGTCAACTGTGTACCGTATCCTACCGTATCAATCCTACCGTATACCGTATCCTCCCTGTGAACTTCTCCTAGGGTAAAAGGTTCAGATGGTAACGGTAGCCGATCATGAGAGCGACCCGTATAGATCGAGTATTTTCTGGTTCAAATTTCAATCTTTATAAGTGATCTATTCATGGCTCAAAAAGCCCCTGCCAGAAGTGCTGACTTGTCTCTTCCCTCTCTCTTCGCCTTCCTCTTCTTCTTCCATTTCTTCCGAGTCCAGATCATCTTCGTCTTCAATCTGCAATTTAATACAATTAGGCTAATCTCTCTCTCTCTCTCTTTTCTATCCTCTTTCAACTTTCTCTTTCCTGAACCAAATCCCTCAGGCATCCATAACCATAGGTCACCCCAGCACCGTTTATAATTTTGGAATTCGGCGGATGTTTGAGTGATGGAGTCTAGATCAATCAATCACCAACAGTCTTTTCTCCGCTCTTAACCTTTAGCTCGCTTCTCATTTCTTCAGAAGAGCGGTCGTTCTTCAAAAATTTTTACGCCACATAGAAAAACTTTCAGCAAGATGTACTCACGTGTGTGTGTCTTTATCGTGAACTCGTGGACCCCCTTTCAACGCCAAAGAAACCGCACGGGCAACAATCATCATCAGGTGCACACACCGCTGTTTTTATTAAGCACTTTTAAATAAGAGGGAGACTGACCTCTTCGTCGATTCCATCATCAGAATGCATTTCTTGCAGTTTGGCTGAGGCAAAAGGGTCATCTGAATATGCACTCATCTATCAATCATTCTCTCATTCCCGTGCACAATAATTCAGATTATTTTGAATTCAATTAAAGTCAAATGCAATTGAATTCCCAATTCAGCGTGTACCGGTGACGGTAATTGTGGTAATAAGAGATGATGTTTTTTTCATATTCGAATTTCAAATTACATTAATAATTCAAGTTTATCAAAGCTTTTTTCACTGCTAGGGCGGGCTATGAGAATGGAAAAAAAGTAAGAGTAAGAAATGAGAAATATAGAAGAAGTGAGAAAGGAACAGATAGACAATAAGAAAAAAATACAGAGAGGAAAAAATAGAGGAAAATCAGAAGAGATATCGAGAGAGAGAGAGAGAGAGAGAGAGAGAGAGAGAGAGAGAGAGAGATAAAAAATGAGAGAGCTATATTCGGAAGAACTCACACTGCATTCCCGTTCCAAACAGCATCGCCGGGATGCTCCTCCGATGGCTCATTAAAGGTCTTCGCGAGAAACCTTGGTGTCCCCTTTAAGCAACCATTATTTAGACCACAACCTACCTCTTTTTACTTGAAAGGATATTTGGCGGGGGAGAGCAGAATGAGAAGAGATGTAAGAGTCTTGCAAACTCTCTTGAACCCCCTTGGTATATACATAGGTCTTGGATGATCGCTCATGTCTAACTCCAATTATCGGGCTTCTTCTAGTTATTCCTTAGAATAGTGTTAACCATATCCTCCTCAGAAGAGCAAGTGCTCTTCTCCGCTTGATAAAACCGATTTTTACGCATCGGCGGGATTCTGTCTCATAGGAAACCGCTTTTAGCGGGTTTATGTGCCTTTTTGAGATAAAACTTTTTAAAATTCTTTCAAGAAGCTTACGGTGAAAGACGCTGGACGAGGGGTGAAATGGCCGCTACTGGCAAAGAAGCCGCCGATGTTGATGTCTGAACCGCTCTTTATAACATAACCCGGCATACAGAAAGAATTTATTAAGACCAGCTCACAATCACAGTAGTTCGAAGCTAGAAAAACGACGAATATCCGAGCATGCGGGTCTACAACAATGAGCTCGAGATGAAAATTAGAAGAAGAAAAAATTATATCATTATTTCAGACTAAATCGCTCAAAGAACTGTAGTTGTTTTTTTTTAAATTCTCAATTTAACAGGTGACTTGAGTCCAGCACTAAAGCTCACAATCAATCGCATGAACTGAAAGAAGCCGTAACTCACAATTTCTGTGTAATAGAAAGCAAACGTAACCGCTTTTGAGAATACAGATCATTGAAAAATTATGTCCTGATATTTATTTTTTTCTGGAAATCGGCCAAATTTACATTTAATATCAGATATTTGCTAAGTTTTTTAGGTTGTTTTTCTGGAAATCGGCCAAATTTACATTTACTATCAGATATTTGCTAAGTTTTTTAGGTTGTTTTTTTGGAAATCGGCCAAATTTACATTTAATACCAGATATTTGCTAAGTTTTTTAGGTTGTTAATACATTTCTTCTACATTTACACGCTTCTATTGAGCTTCTTTTCGCCTCATTAACTTATATGTAATCACAACTTCTTTGAGATAATACAAATCAACACCGTGAAGGATTTTTGGTTTTTATCGCAATAATCTAATCTGACATCTTTTTTTTCTTCTTCGGTATTTTCGATCTACTAAATTTCTAATCGATAGACAAGAAAGACTGCTGGTAAAAACAATGACCGTAGCGGAGAATTTTTCAGCATCACAGCTCTCCATGATCTCTTCGCTGCGCCCAACATCTGGTGGTAGGACAAAACCTTCAACTTGAAAGAGACTTTGAATTAGGTTAAAAATTTTAGAGGACTATTCATATATATATTCAGATAGTAAGAAAACGAAATTTTGATCTTATTGAACCTGTCATGCGGTCGTTACGCTCTTTTTTGTTTAAAAAAATCATTATTTTTCTTCAAGTTTAAAAAAAGATACTATTCGATGTTCCAGAAACACGGCCTCTCTTTATGCACCGTTAGACGGATGTATGAGGAAATCTAAACGTCTTTAGATTGTTTTTGAAACATTTTTTGAGTGAGTTAACAGTTATTGATTGAATTATAGTTGCTCACTTCTGTTGAGAGTGACTCCGGCCTCCGCACATTGCAGGGTGACAGCTTGCAGAACATCCGCATGCTCGATGAGACCATCCTTCAAAATATAATTTTATGCTCTGAGCCTAAAATAACAACGCCATTGTTCTTTGTTTCACGTCACTGGGCGATCTTGTAACCACGGGTTGAATACCTTGTCAAGAAATGGTACAGATACCAAATTAATTACTAATATTACTACCCGTCCATTTAAACTAAGATGAAATTTTCCCATCTGAAAATTATTGGTTTTTATAATTCCAGTACACACAAGATTGAAGTCATAACGATATCTTTAAAGCTCTGCTATGTAAAAAGACACATTTGTTTAGGTAAGATAGAAGATATGAAGAGGGCCGTCATCATGAATAATACATGAGCTGCGACCGACCATTCAGCCTTCCTAGCATTTCCGTCTTGTTCACTTTCTCTTAAGTCAAAGTTTTAACTCAAAGTCGTTACTGTTTTGTAACGACGCTGAGGGTTTCGTAATCAAGGTAACCAAAAAGACAGGAAGACAGACCTGCAGGCCTGTATCTCGAAAGTGTTTCCTGATTAGCTCCATGAGATTTAAGGCATTTATTGAGCTGGAAACTACCCAGTCTTGAATCAGGCTGATGAGGCCAGGGACGAGGTTGCTGCTCGGCTGAAACAGTCACTTAATAGAGAGAGAGAGAGAAAGAGAGAACGGCGGGCTTCCTCAAGCCTCAATAACAGAAATAGTAACGTGATTAGCTGCGACGAGCTCGCTGCCATTCCATATCTGCTGCGAAAGATACACGCAGTTGCGGGGAGTGACTCGCTTGGCGACGAGAGCGAAGAGCTCGATCAGCATCTCATTTGCACGAATCCGGTCCGGTTTCAGAGACTGTCAATCAATCCTTTTTTGTTGATGACTGAGAGAAGAAACCCACCAGCATTGTTCCAAATCAATTCTATCGTTCTATCCTAAACTTCCGCCTTTTATCGCAATCGAAAGTTACTAAAAAGCTGATATCCAGGGAGACTTCGAAATATTGATCTTTTGAACTCATAACATAGTTGAATTTGTCTCGATTTTTCGATAGGTCGATCACTCAAGAAGGTTGATAGCCTCACTTTGAACATTAAGAAACCGGTTGAGGCTGAGTTATGGTTTCTGAAACGTTTCTTTTATACAGAGTAATGAAAATGTTTTCTTTAACTTTAAGCTGTGAAAACTCTGATAAAAAAGTTCATCTCGAGTGAGAGAGAGGGTGAGTTCATCTCGAGTGAGAGAGAGGGTGAGTTCATCTCGAGTGAGGGAGAGGGTGAGTTCATCTCGAGTGAGGGAGAGGGTGAGTTCATCTCGAGTGAGGGAGAGGGTGAGTTCATCTCGAGTGAGGGAGAGGGTGAGTTCATCTCGAGTGAGGGAGAGGGTGAGTTCATCTCGAGTGAGGGAGAGGGTGAGTTCATCTCGAGTGAGGGAGAGGGTGAGTTCATCTCGAGTGAGGGAGAGGGTGAGTTCATCTCGAGTGAGGGAGAGGGTGAGTTCATCTCGAGTGAGGGAGAGGGTGAGTTCATCTCGAGTGAGGGAGAGGGTGAGTTCATCTCGAGTGAGGGAGAGGGTGAGTTCATTTCGAGTGAGATAGAGGGTGAGTTCATCTCGAGTGAGGGAGAGGGTGAGTTCATCTCGAGTGAGGGAGAGGGTGAGTTCATCTCGAGTGAGGGAGAGGGTGAGTTCATCTCGAGTGAGGGAGAGGGTGAGTTCATCTCGAATGAGGGAGAGGGTGAGTTCATCTCGAGTGAGGGAGAGGGTGAGTTCATCTCTAGTGAGGGAGAGGGTGAGTTCATCTCGAGTGAGGGAGAGGGTGAGTTCATCTCGAGTGAGAGAGAGGGTGAGTTCATCTCGAGTGAGGGAGAGGGTGAGTTCATCTCGAGTGAGGGAGAGGGTGAGTTCATCTCGAGTGAGGGAGAGGGTGAGTTCATCTCGAGTGAGGGAGAGGGTGAGTTCATCTCGAGTGAGGGAGAGGGTGAGTTCATCTCGAGTGAGGGAGAGGGTGAGTTCATCTCGAGTGAGGGAGAGGGTGAGTTCATCTCGAGTGAGGGAGAGGGTGAGTTCATCTCGAGTGAGGGAGAGGGTGAGTTCATCTCGAGTGAGATAGAGGGTGAGTTCATCTCGAGTGAGGGAGAGGGTGAGTTCATCTCGAGTGAGGGAGAGGGTGAGTTCATCTCGAATGAGGGAGAGGGTGAGTTCATCTCGAGTGAGGGAGAGGGTCGGTAGGTCGGTCACCGTAGAATTTTTTTTTGTCAGTTGGCAGTTTACCTATGACTCGTAAAAAAATTCTTGTAGCGGCGGACTGAATCGTCAAAAGCCGGTGAGAGGACAAGAACGGGGAAGGGTGTGAGAGTGAGCAATAACAAGAAAACATTAAATCAAAAACTTGCTTGCTGGCTTTCACGCGAATGGGTGGTCATTTTCCGTTAAACTCTTAGACAAACACAATTTAACTCTGTTGAACTCTCAGACAAACGCAATAGATCTAAGGCTGGAGAACTTTAGCCCAGTACTTGCCCGAAATTTACCTTGTAACACCCAATTTATCATTTGCTATTAAAGCGTTCCTTCCAATTTCATGTGACAATTGTCGTCGATATGATGTGAGATCGAGGAGAGAAAGAAGCTACCTGGAGAAACTGTTGAATGAAGACATCCATGAAGACCTCATCTGTCTTGGTAATACCCCGCGATATGAGGTCTACGAATCTCTTGCTGTGAAGGCTGTCATGCATCTTGACGTATGCACTCAGGAAGAGCCTTAATCCAAATTGTAATTCATCATGTCCCATCTTGATTATGATAGAGAGAGAGAGAGAGAGAGAGAGAGAGAGAGAGAGAGAGAGAGAGAGAGAGAGAGAGAGAGAGAGAGAGAAAGATGAGAGAGAGACTTTAGAGATAAGCTCTGCTACGCGAAGCTCATCGCCAAAAAAAAGCAACGACACTGAGTTGGGAATCTCTGTAAGTTCATTCGAACATGAATTCAGTGTCACTAAACCATGTGAACCCGGAGAATTCACTAAAACTGCACCTAAAGAGCTCTCAAGGCTCAAGAGGCTTCGGTAGATGAAGCACATACCTGAACTTGTTGCCTTGGTGGAAGAGAGGGCAGATGAGCAGGACTTCAGTTGTGGGTAGGATGTCAAAGGCAGACTCGCAGAGAGTACAGAACAGAATCCAGGTACCCGCGTCCGCCAGCCGCGCCGTCGTACACATGTACTGACGACCGCCGCGCGGGCTCTGAATCACAATCGGTCATGAAAATAAGTATCCAGCCCCACTCTCTTCTAATGTTTTCTATGTCTTCTCTTCTATCCCCCATCTCTCTCTCTGTCTCTTTTTATTTCTGTTATTATCTCTCTCTCTCTCTTCATCTCCCTTTCTCTCATCTAATAAAAACGAGTACATATTATAAAGTTTCATTTGTTCCGAAAAGATTCATTGTTAAATTTCAAAAACTGTTCCTTTCAGTTTGCTTCTCGAATCATGATGACTTTTATATTGAATATCAAAGATTCCCCAAAAAAAAAAAAAAATTGGTAAATCCTAATTCGTAAAACAGTACAACAAGAAACTAAGATGCACTCTTCGAGCCCTCTGGAGCTTTCTGGTTCGCCTTTCTGGCTCGTTTCTCTGGCTCGCCTCTGACAAACCTCGAGTGGCAGGAAGAGTAGCTGGTCGATCAGTTCCATGATGTTGCTCTCTAGAAACATCCGAGCTGCCGTCTTGCTCTCACGCGTCAGTTTGCTCACCATCTGGTAGAGGCCGAGGTCTTGATTGGCCAGAAGAGTCAAGTCTTCTCTGCAAAAGCGTCATAGAAACAATCAATCTTAAAGTACTCATACATCTTTTTATTCTTCCAGGCGGTCCTCAACTCATAATTCAACCGCTACTATTATAACAACAGCCATCCGCAATAGTTATTTTAAATTCTCAACTTTTATGGTTTTCAATTATTATTTAGAGAATATGTATATCAATGAAGAAGTTACGATAACTCTCCTTTGATTTTCCTTTCATGCAGATTCTGTAAAAATAGCATGATGAGCCTTAACTCTTACTATATTTTGCAAATAGACATGGAACACAAGCGAGAAAAACTAGGAAAATCAAAAACAGAAACCCTGCAGCTTTACCTGATGATCTGGACACACATATCAACGAGGACTCGTGTCTGAAGGACTCGTTCAGCCGATATGCCTACACACATGCAGCAAGCATCCGCCGCTGCCTGCCAGAAGGCCGTGCTCACACACGACAGCTCGCTCCGGCCGAACACACCCGCTTCCTGAAAACACGAGACTTCTCTTCTTTTTTAATGTTTTTTCCGGAGGTTACTTCACGAGTAAACTTTTGAAAAAATTTGATGAGGAATCTTTCGTGTCCGTAGAAAAATCCTCTTGGTCTACAAGTTAACATTTGATGGACAACAACCTCTTAGTCAATGAATCACAGGCAAAGCTAACCAAACCTGCGAAATTTCTCCCGTTCGCCCGCCTAATATCCGAGAAATTTTTTTTAGTTCACTTTGTAGTCATTAACAACCGGCTAATTCTTTTCGCGTCTTTGTGTTGCTTACAAAATGCCCTATAAAGGTTAGTTTGAAAATGTGCTTGCATGATTACCGCAGTTTTTTGACATGTTCAACAAATTTTATTAACGGCCGAATAAATGAAATTGAAAAATTGTCTTGTTGGGTCGCCCGCCGGAAACATTTTTTTTCCAGCGCATCCTGGTGATCTATCATCACAGGGTCTTTTTAATCATCATTTTGATCATGAAGACAACATTCAACGCATGGAGTTCGACGAAACTCACCATGAATTCAGGAATAACAGAGATGTCTACTCGGAGAACATTGTTTTTGAATTGTATGGTTTTACCAAACTAAGGGAACTCTGCGACACAAAATAAAACTCAATACGAAATTGTCGACATACATAATACATCCAGAGTACATCTGAGAAATTTTTAAATTTTCTATTACGAATTGAAATGAATAAACTTCAAGTTCGTCAATCGTCATGAAAAATTCATCCGATAAATAGTAGACAAACCGATAAAACTTCTAACAAATCAAAGAAAAGCTTGCGGCAAACGCGGCAAACTTACGAAAGTCAGAGCTCCTGCCGGGACGAAATGGTCGAGGAATCTCTGCGCGTAGAAGACGTCCAGTCTGATCAGTTCGTGAAGAAGGCAGCCAAGGTCAGCTTAACATTATACAATCACAGTAATTATAACAATCGAAAAATTACAGTAATCTCACAAAGAATTACAGTAATCTCACAAAGAATTACAGTAATCACAGTAATCTCACAAAGAATTACAGTAATCTCACAAAGAACATTATGAATATAATTAGAACATTGATATAATATTCTAATGGTAGATCTCATCAGTCTTGTAAGCAGCCAATAATCTTTAGCTATTAGAAGTTTATGAGAATGAGATGGTCTCAATTTATAGATCTCTACTAAATTGTTGATAGTAATCAGGCGTTAAATGAGGCCGGTGGTATAAGGCATGTTTGTACGCGCCGAACGAGTGGAAAAAGGAATGGGGAAAGGAAAGAAGAGTGAAAAGAGAAGTAGAGAAAAAGGGAAACAGAACGGAAGGAGAAGAGAATGTAGATCATTTTCGGCGCGAACATGTATGCGCCAACATAGCTGGTCCGGTAACTATTCAACCCCTGATAGTAATTTATAGATATCTACTATATTGTTGATAGTAATGTATAGATCTCTACTGATAGTACCTTTTTTCAAACAATAATTGTTTGAAAAAACACCCGAAAACTTCCGAAACTTTAGCAAGTAAAAAGGAACTGGTTGGCTGTGGTTGCGATGGGTAGACGTGCATGAAGGAGACTTTGAAGCAGCGCTGCCACCATGCAGAACGAGTCACGTAAGTCAGCAGCATCTGCAGCATACAATCATCTTTATCGCCACTAATTAGGGGTGGCGTGAGGATTCAAAAAAACATTTGGATTTTCTGTGGGGAGAGGGGATAATAAAGTCAAAAAGGTCCAATAGAATTAAGAAAGCAACACAAGGGTTCAAAAAAGTTAGATGACTTTCGAATTTAATAGAATATGTGACGCTGAAATCCGGGAAAAATAAATGGTGTCAGACAATATTTGTATTTGGATGAGCTTCAATGCGAGATGAAATGAAATCTTTCAGAAGAGCAAACATTGAAATATTGATAAAAGAAGATAAACTTACATCAGCCAAGTGGGTGTATTGATTCCTGGCGGTCTCTTCGAGTGAAGCAATCGCGTTTTCATGCAAATCTGAAAATAGAAGTCAGGCTTCAATATCAAATTCGTACAGCATGAAAGCTTTTAGTTTATATTGCTACCGTCTTTAAGAACATTGTAACTTACAGCTGATTATGGAGAAATATTAAGGATGCAACGAACATGGGTCAAAAAGTCAAGTCCTACCAACTGCTTGCGGGCCTCTGTTTCCAACTCCGCGGGTTTCCGCTAACACTATGAGAGCATAATTTCACGGTGAAAACTATATTCTCTCAATAAAACAATTTGTTTTTTTTTAAAAACCGTCTTCGTTCTGGCTAATTTTCAATTTTGGCAGGCCTTTGTGTCCCTTGCAGACGCACTATAAAACCTATATGTTGTTGTTGTTGTAGATTGCCCGCCGTAGGTCTCCGGCATGGTAGACGAGGTCTTCTTTGACATGGTTCAGAAAACAATAACCTTACTTACATCATTTATCTAATTACATTATTTCTCTTTCTCTCTCGGGGTTTATTTATTATTTTTTTTTATTATTTTTTTTTATTTTTTTAAATTTTTTTTATTTATTTATTTATTTATTTATTTTTTTTTTTGAGAGAGAGAGAAAGGAATCACTGGTATAAGAACTTAACAACAGACGTCGGGCTATTCCACAAATCTATACTTCTTAAAAGTGTGTGGTCACAGCGACACGAGAATAAATGACTAGTTGTATGTGGCTCTAAAACCTATATGTAGCAACGAATGCTAGGCATGCAGACAAGCATGCGGCAGTTCCTAAGAAAGCATGCGGCAGTTCCTTAAAACATTTCTCAATCGTCAGAAAGAAGGACCCCAAAATTACTTTAAAACATTTATATGAGCGCTTTTTTGAACTTTTGCGAGTAACAAAAAACAGATAACACATAAAACCCGTCACTTTTTTTCAAAATTTCATACACTGAAGTGAAAGGGTTCAATGCAACACACTTCTATGGCATCTAGATAGATGATTAACCCACTTACAGTACCTTTCATGTTCTCTAGGTAGATCTTGGCGCACTTGAAGATATTGAGTAGGAAGACCGCGTATTCAGACGAATGCAGATCTCTCTCCTGTACCAATAAATAACTTCTCAAAAGTTTTCTTGTTGTTTGTTCAGGAGAGTAATGGTATACCACACGAGACACATGAAGACGTATGTTGGGATCTCGAACCTATTTACATATTCTTCTAACAAAAACCTCGCCCTCGCTTCTATACCATTCAATCGGAACCAGCTTATAAGTAAGCGAGGATTACAAACCTTCGACACATTCAATTTATCACCCTATGACCTACATAGTCAGGTTTTCCGAAGGAGTACCTGATAGAACTGGATATTGTGCTCAATCACCACTCGCTGAAGCTTCTGAGGCATGGACATGAAGAGGCGAGCAAAGGGTCCACTGATGAGTCCTCCGTTGCTCCACGCAATGTCAACCCTCAACATCCCAAACTAATTCATAGTTTTCACCCACAAAGTGGGTCAGGGTGTTTCTTTGACCCGCACTGCGGGTAAAATCTATGCGCAAACTCATGCGATGGTCAATTAAGCTAATGATACCAATTTTGTTTGTGTGATATTCTCTATTTTTCATCTCAAGCTCGCAATCTCTCTTTGAAGTATGACGTTTCCTTATTTCTGATCAAACGATTTGGACTAATTCAAGTTTTCCAACTAAGCCATTTTTCGAGGTTTTTTGCTCTACAAATAACAAAAGACATACCATATCGGTGAGTCTTCTGTTCGACCTGCAGCCTGGGGTTTTTCATCGAAAAATGGCTCCGCGATCACAATTTCCATTAAGCTGTCTCTTCTTTCGAGGTTTCGTTCTTTCTCGATCTCCTCTGCGTCTCTGGATTTTTCCGGTGTTCCTCCACTCTCATGACAGCCGTTAGTGAGCTGCACTCCGAGTTCTTCTGTTGACTCCATTCCTTTGGCGCTCTTTAAATGACCAAGTTCTAGTTTTAACAAGTAAGATTAGAGCCCACAAACGCTATGCAATCAAATCCCTCCACGCCATTTCATTTTCTTCCAAACAAAATTTTTTCTTCCTCTAAAATTTGCATTTATAAAATAGATTTTTGTCCAACATCATGTTTTAATGGATTTATGAAAAAGTTATCAAGTTTAAATGTATTTTTTGCTCTCGGATACAAAACTTCATACAATAATATCGAAGAAGTCAGTAATAACAATAAAGCTAACATCCAAGATGTTTTTCAGAGTGCTCCCATCAAACTTCTTTTCCTGAATATTTTCGCATCCTTTCTCCGCTCCCTTTTGCTTCTTTTTCTCCTTCTCAACTTCGGCTTCTTTAACGGGTTCCTTGCTTTCTCCTTGATCTATGATGTCCCAGTCCATGTCCTTCTGAACTGCTCTCTTCTCCTGATCGATTCCTTCTGCTTTGACTTTTCCGCGAGACATTCTCCGCGACTCTTTCTGCTCCTCCTCTCCACGACGCTTTCCGGAGAACTCTTTCCGCTCATCCGATCTTTTCTTCTCTGCCGTTGCAGAGTCATCTTCTGTTCCTTGTTCCAACTTCTCCACTGGATCTTTCGCTCCAACATTCGAGAGTGACTTCAATTCTTCTACTTCTTTAGGAACTTGCTCCTTGTTTACCTCTTCTCGTTTTTCTCCTTCTTCTCCGGTATTCTTTTCTTCATCTATCAGCTGATAGATCAACATGTACGCATTGCTGTTGTTCTCCAGCACATCTTTTCTCAGATTGCTCAAATGGCCTGCAAAGATTTTTCTTAACTTCTGTTAGTCATAAAAAGTGACATATCATGCCTGTCAATAAGTCATAAAAAGTGACATATCATGCCTGTCAATACTCATAGTCAGTTCAGTTTGGCCCTTGTTGAGATGTCAGTTCTCAGCCAGAATCAAGCGTATAAGCTTATGCTTTGAGACAATATATCTACCGACTCAGCCATTTGCGCACAAAATAAAAATGTACTGATCTTTCATTGTATCAACTATCTTATAGCTTGCTATTTTTTTTGTAAAGCAATCATACTCCTACGTAAAAAAAACATTTCACAAATGTACCCCAACTACACTGAGGTATTGCTGAACTACAATGATGATTCGCCAGAAGGTGAAAAACGCTCCGACACAGCCCTTACCTCATTCATGGATCGCTTGTTCTCTTCACTTCCTCTCTCTCTTTTCATACCGAGACCTTTCGCCGCTTGTCTCCTCTACCCTCTAGCTTCCCAGCTCACCATTGCAGCTCTCCCGCCATGCGGGTCGATTCAGGATCTTTAGAAAAAGAAAAGAGGTTACCTAGGTTTGCATGAGCTGCCACACCGCCGTACCAGACGTGATCCACTGTGATGGGGTCTGGAATGAAGTCGGTCACCGTCGTGTCGTTGATGTAAAGCCATTTGTCATACCAAGGCTGCTCTCGCAATTCCTCTCTTCAATACAAAATGTTGAATTGATTGATAGCTCTATCGCCTGAGGACAATTTGACGAAAAAGGAGGGCTTTGTAAAGAATCAGACTTGAACAGACAAATAGGAAATAATTCACATAGAATTACAAAATATACTCATCTTTTTGTTCATCGCAAACGTTATTCAAAAAAAGACACGAATTCGTTTCAATATTTGTTGAGAAAATCCGTGCTTTAAAGAATTTTTGTAATCCTTGACCTTCGCATCTAAGATTTGAGCTAGGATACTTCGAAAGGATGTTTTGTATACCCCGTCAATCGAAAACATGAACAATCTGTAATTTTATAGCTCTGAAAAACGCCGAACCTTCTCTCCTTGACGTAGGTCGTGTAGTGTCCAGCCCCAATCTGACCCGCGTGAACAATCACACCGACCAATTCATACCGTACCCTGTTTGGAGAGGTCGGCTTCTCGAATGGAATCTCACCTGTAAACAAACACTACAATGCAAAATCCTTTCAGATTCTCTGATTAAATTTGCGATAAAATTTCTCTAGAGCTTCATAAAAGCAACTATAATGAGAACATTACCTCGTTCCATATCCTACTTATCTCAAACCAATATTTTCAAAAATTTTAAATCAATTTTTAGAAAGATCAATCACCGACGAATATTATATGCCAACTCTCTTCGACGCGAGACGTTTGCCGGCAACAACAACAACAACGAATATTATATATATAAATATATATATATATATATAAGAATCAGATGTGTCTGGTGCACTCCTAACTGAGCGAGAAATTCTCCAAACACACTTGAGATGATAAATTTTAATGGAAATTATTCTAAATACACAGGCCATCCTCGATCAATAACTAAAATACCCATATTCGATCGATACACTGAAGACCTACCATCTATGAGCTCATACTGCTGAAAGAATGTCGGTATGGTCTCATCGGCGACGCGACGAGCATCCATCGTGTATTTAGAGACATCCAGCTCCATGGGAAACTGAAAACTCTCTCATTCCAGCCAGAGTCATTTCAAGTCGTATTTTTGATGCTAGGATGATCTCTCATTCTAAGAAGAAAGCACTCCTTTCTAAATTCAGGACCGGAATGTCATTAAACACCTAACTGCCATTTTTTATACCCTCTAGAGCGATTCATCTCTTCAACCTGCAACCATATATATCATGATCAGTTTTTTTTTAAAAATTACTTTCCCCGAGGCGGCATCCAGAATCGTCTCTGAGTGCTTGTTCACCCCAATTACAGTATCTAGAAAATTTTTTGCTTTACTAAGGAATGCCTTGATGAACCTCTTCTTGAGAAAAATCCTTCATCTTTTTAAGCAACCATTTAAAAAGTATTATAGTTAAAAGCGAGCCCCCGAGGCTCATGGTGGAGAATTCTCATACTTCAAATGCTTACACTAAGCCAACCACTCTTTATTATCAGCCACGTGTTATTTCGATTCCGGGCAGAAAAATATTATTTTATTTACGACTTGTAATGGTACGTAAACTACCTCGCATTTCCGGTTGATCTTCGGCAGGGCGCCAGAGTAGTCGAAGGCGAAGCGTTTCAGTTGGATGAAGAGCGTCTTCGGACATTTCCGGAAGCAACCGACTCGCAGAGTCGTACGCTGTAACACACAAATCACTTTCAAACCATAGCTTATCAGTGCTCTTTGAAAAATCGTTGAAAAACCAAATGGAAAAAAAATTTCATCCTAGGGTTCGCTTTCCTTTTTTTCAACTAGTACAAGTGAGCTTTTTTTTTAAAACAGACTCATTTGATGCAGTCTTCATATGTACCACGAATCATCTTTCAATTTTGTTTATAATTGTTTGTTATAAAACGCAATGTCAGAGAATTTTGTTCGCGATTTCAATAACTATCAAAAATTAGCTGGTAAGACAAAAAAGTCATGGAAAAAAGTGGGCCCAACCTTCTCTCCGCACAGCTGGCACATGTAAGCTGAGTCACCTTCGAGCAGGGCTCCATCCATGTAATGCTCCAGGCATTCCTCCAAGTTGTCACCGTGCAGCTCCAGATTGATCGCATTGAAGTCCTCGTCTGCTCCCTTGTGCCTCAAACTCTTCTCGTTAGAAACCATGAACACTTTCTCGCTACCTGGCAAGGAGCTCTCTACGCTCTCCTGTACAGGAAATACATCAGCTAAGAACATGTTCTGACGCGACCAACATCGCAAGACACGCCCTTGACATGGAAGTACCAGGCAAACGCCCGCGAGGCAAACCGAAGACAAGATATATGGATACGCTAAATCAAGATATGCGCCTTGCAAGACTCCACTCGGAAGACGCAACGGACAGATGTTTCTGGAGAGCTAGAAGCCGTACAGCGGACCCTACTCCGACCTCGGCCAGCGCGGGACAACGCTAAGAAGAAGAAGAAGAAGAAGAAGAAGAAGAAGAAGAAGAAGAAGAAGAAGAAGAAGAAGAAGAAGAAGAAGAAGAAGAAGAAGAAGAAGAAGAAGAAGAAGAAGAAGAAGAAGAAGAAGAAGAAGAAGAAGAAGAAGAAGAAGAAGAAGAAGAAGAAGAAGAAGAAGAAGAAGCAGAAGCAGAAGCAGAAGCAGAAGCAGAAGCAGAAGCAGAAGCAGAAGAAGAAGAAGAAGAAGAAGAAGAAGAAGAAGAAGAAGAAGAAGAAGAAGAAGAAGAAGAAGAAGAAGAAGAAGAAGAAGAAGAAGAAGAAGAAGAAGAAGAAGAAGAAGAAGAAGAAGAAGAAGAAGCAGAAGCAGAAGAAGAAGAAGAAGAAGAAGAAGAAGAAGAAGAAGAAGAAGAAGAAGAAGAAGAAGAAGAAGAAGAAGAAGAAGAAGAAGAAGAAGAAGAAGAAGAAGAAGAAGAAGAAGAAGAAGAAGCCATAGCTGGCCATAAGTCACCTACACTCGTGAAAAAAAGGAACTACTCTACTAAAATCCAGAAAAAAACGAAGGAATCTGGCGCGGAATTGGAGAAGTAGGATTTTCAATTTTAAGCAGAGGTTTTTTTAAGTGAAGAAGAAAACAATCTAGACACCCATCAAGTGACCGAACACCCCAATAATAAACTGAACTAATCCATTTTATAATACACAATACACACCAATTTCATAGGAACAAATTCCACTCGCATTATTTCCTTTTTGATACCAAACTCTTCTCTCTCTCTCGTTCTCTTCATTCTCCCTTTATCGTTTCTTTTCTGCCAATCTTTCTCTGTTTCAGTCTCTTTGTTTCCACGTCACCTTGCTCTCTCTCTCTCTCTCTCCACGTTCTCTCAATCTATTTCCCAGGTCTTTCTCTCGCATGCTGTTTCTCAGTTCTTTCTATCTCTCCCTCTCTTCACATTCTCTCTCTCTCTCTCTGCCTTTTTACTTTTCCCGTTTTCCCCTCACTCATCTCTCCCCCATGCCAACATCATTCCTTCCACGTCAGCAGTAATGTCTAATAATTCTCTGTGGCCATAGAGATAGGATTAACACGTTTTATCATCTGCTTTCTCTAAAAATAGAATAGTGAAATAACTGCCCCGCTTTCTTTGATAGCCCCTGTGTGTATCTTCTCTTCAGTCTCTCAAACATGTAATAACCCAAAAAGCTTCTTTTTCCTCCTTGGGACTTTCAAAAGGCTGTAGAATATACATATTTGTCAGCCTGGTTCGTTTTAGAACAAAATGAGCATTCGGACAAAAAAACAGTCCACGATGTGGAATCCAACAGCGGTCGTTTTTGATCTCTGAGCGGATGTCGAGGGTGACACCATCACACTACGAAGGAACCTTACCTATGCTGGCAGTCCTTGCAGAAGTACTCGTAACCACTCACGCCCCCGAGGTGCTTCTTGAACACTACGAAGGAACCTTACCTATGCTGGCAGTCCTTGCAGAAGTACTCGTAACCACTCACGCCCCCGAGGTGCTTCTTGAACACTACGAAGGAACCTTACCTATGCTGGCAGTCCTTGCAGAAGTACTCGTAACCACTCACGCCCCCGAGGTGCTTCTTGAACACTACGAAGGAACCTTACCTATGCTGGCAGTCCTTGCAGAAGTACTCGTAACCACTCACGCCCCCGAGGTGCTTCTTGAACACTACGAAGGAACCTTACCTATGCTGGCAGTCCTTGCAGAAGTACTCGTAACCACTCACGCCCCCGAGGTGCTTCTTGAACACTACGAAGGAACCTTACCTATGCTGGCAGTCCTTGCAGAAGTACTCGTAACCACTCACGCCCCCGAGGTGCTTCTTGAACACTGCCGGCTTCTCCAACTTCTGAAATAATGAATGATCGAAAAACTTAAGTTTTTTTTCAAATGTTCGTAGTTTTCCCAGACACTTCTTTCTTACGATTTTTTTCATGCCTTGCACCAGTTCCGACTTTTGATCACTTTGTATTTGATAATTTAAGTTTATAAAAACTAAGAAGAAAAAATTTGCAAAAACTTAGGAAAGTTTAGAAAGTTATACGAAGATTACTTGTTTTGGAGCCTATTTGAAATACTTGATAAAGCACGGCTTTGAAAGCGAACCTTGTTTGAAAAAGTCATCAACTGTTTTCGTCCCCTTCATTTAAGGTCGCTTTTTGTGCGATGAACCGTATTAATCTGGCGAGTATATATTAATACTACAGTCATCAGAATAAGAACTAGTTTCCGAGGAAGCATATACCGTTATTGGGGGATTTCTTCGCTGAAACGTGAAGGACTGCATGTTGTTTCCGAAATACTCTAAACCACTTATGCACTGAAAGCGTGACTCGCCTCAAGCAAGGAGTCACATTTGTCTATGAGAGCGTAGAAGAACTCGAAGGCGTCATTCTGGTCTCTGACACAGAGCATCTCCGCTGCATCAAAGCGGAACGCCGTCTGCATACCTTAAAACATCCCACAATTACTCGTGAGCCTCTACTCATTTCTCCTTTTTTTGTCCGCGTAGGTTTCTTTAAAAAAAGACATGCCTTAAGAAATGCCTTAGGCGCCGACAAGGTTCTACCTGCATAGGTCGGTCACTATCTCTGGGAAGTGCTTAAAGGGCTGCGAGGCGAATATAAGCGCGAGAAGGACTCGTTCTTTTTTCACGAGCTTGAGCTCGTCTCTTTTTTTTAATAACAAAAAGCTCGAGACGTTTTGTAGGCATAGGTCCTTAGCACTTTAACTTTTAAAAAAGGACCGTTCTTTGAACGACGGAGTACATAATAATGAATAGCTCTCTCTTGTCAGCTCTCTACTTTAAGTTCGCTTCTCAAAATTCATCCCTTGTGAAGCGGTAATTTTCTTCTTTAAATTTTCAACAGTCACATTAGGACTTTGGTGAAATATGTTTGTTGCAACAATATCGATTTAAAAAAAGAGAATACATTAGAAACGGACCACTTGGCTCTACGTGATCTCTGCAGGAGAAGAGAAGAAGCGCCGCTGTCAACTGCATTTCTCGCATCAACTCACTGAATTTTATGACTTTCTTTATATATATCTTTCTCTGTAGATAACTTTATACTTTTTTCATAAAAAATCAAGTTTTTATGCTTGAAAAAAGATATTGAAGCCTCAATAATTCATTTTACAATTTTGTTGAAACGTATGAGTTATCACTTTCGCGGATCATTTTCATCTGCGTCAATTGGATATGTGAGATAAAAAAAATGCTTTTCTTATATTTAACAACATCAAAACTCTTCTCTTCCATAGTGCTGTCTTCGTCAAACTTAGTTGAAAAAATAATTCGCTGCGAGATCAACCGACGTCAATTTTTAAAAATTTAAATCACTGCATAATACGAATATGGCCCGGTATAGTAGATCCACTCCCGCGAAGCCTAACCTGCTCCAAACGAAAAAACAGCCCCTCTAAGCATACTATGTTTTATTATACGTCCGAAAAGAGACTCAGAAGCACGCCGAAAACGGTTTTTTTTTAAAAACCAGAAGCAAGATGGCAATATATATATGGTTGCTTAATCCAGACAAAATGTACTTCCACGAAATTCTGCTCTCAAACTCTAAACAGAGACCCGGAGAAGTTCGAAACAAAGGCCCGCCAATAGACGGTAGGACTTGATCATATAACCCCTGCTGGGGACTATACTACACACACTAGCTAATTATAAGAATATGTAGCAAGTACTAGTCGATTAGCAAATACTAATGAACCATTCAAGCATGTAACCTGTTCGCATTCTCTGCATCTACATTCTTTTCGATCTCCCCCAGCTGGAAGAGATCCGCTGCAACGCCGGGAATGGCGAAGATTTGCTGCATCACCTGCAACATTCATATAAACTCGCAAGCTCTTCGTACCCAGGGGTTAAATAGTGACCGGATCGGTCCAGCTGGCGGATACATTTACACACACTATTGACAAAAAACTCCCTCTTATCTTACCCCTTTCCTTCATCCCCTCTTCTTTTTTCCTCCAAACTTTGAGCGGCGGATACATTTAAACCCAAATTGGGCGGCTCCATTTAACCCCTGTTCGTACCAAGGTAAGTCCGACTTTATGCACAATGGTAGTACGCGCCGACTATTGTGCGAACGGTCCCAAGCTCAAGTCCGAGCCCGGATAAGTCCTATTGAACCTAATTAAATTGGGAATGTTGGTAGTTCTTGCACAAATCTTCTCTTTCTGGCATAAACACTAGCAGTTACTCGGGCAAAAGCCATTAGTTTTACCAGGATATGCTTTGGATGCCATTATAGTGAAGCGCGCACACTGCCACCGGACGGTAATAAGCACGGCCAAGATTTTTTTTTACTGAATCAGATTGCACCAGCATAGTTCACCAAAAATGTAGTGTAACTGTTAAAAGTTGAAAAATAAGGAGCGCTTCTTGAGCGGGGGAGTCTGGAATAATGAGAAGAAAGCTAAAAGTTAAGAACCGGCAAGGCGGAGCTAGTCATTTTTCTAGACTTCATTGCTCTAATAACGGTAGTTTTTCGAGATTCTAGACATTGCTGGTGAACTTTGTACACGAGTGATAGTGAATTGATAGCAAGAAAGACTTACGGTATTCATGTAGCACATGTTGGACTCATTTCGCAGGCCAACCGTCTTGTCACGGTCCCTCAGGTTACCGAAGCACTCAAAGTCACTTTTATTTCCTTTCTCTCTTCTCTTAAAACCTTTTTATTCTCCTGTATTTTTTCATCCCTCTCTGCTCTTCTTTCTTTCCCCTCTTTCTCTTTTGTTCTTCCAATCCCTTTCTTTCTTCTCATAATAAGACCTTGGTAACTCAAAGCTCACCGAAATTTCCTCTTTGGGAAAGCGCAGTTTCGAGTGCAGACTTGTGTGCAATCGGCAGATGAGAGACAGACAGTCCAAGGCGCCCGCTTAACAACCAATTTTAACGAAGAAATTTAATTCTTCAATTTTCAATGTCTAGAGCGGTCGGCTTTCTTATTTTTTTATATAATCGGTTATGAAGAAAACAAGAACGTCTGTTTAGACTCATCCTTTTTTCTCACACGATTCCTAAACTCTGTCTTTTGGTCTTGAGTAAGTTTTTGGGTTCTTGTATAACCCGTATAACCTAATACCGTAACCCGGTCCTTATACCGCAACTTTTCAGTAAGGTCAGAGAATACTGTAACCCGTCAACGCACCTGTAATCACCGTTTCCTGGATGATATGCAGCATTTCGTCTCGCATCTCATCCACTGCGCATTCTGAGCCGATCGCCTCTCGTTCCTCGTATATCCTGTCACAATCATTCACTTTACTAGGTTTTCATCAAGAAAGTTTTAAACTTATTGAATCAGCTTGAAAGAATCGAACTTCAGAAAAATCAATCGAGAGAGTGAACAGAGGAATCGATTAATGCGAGCATATGTTTCGCTCTAACTAGATCACCAGGAAGGCAAGTGAGAGGAGTGAAATATTGTTGAAGTGGGCGAGAATAAAAAGAGAGAGGATGATCAAGCAAAAATCGAAAGTACCGACAAAGGCCCAAAAAATAGTTGACTCTTGGAGGACTATAATTACGAGCATAGGTACCTCCGTGCCTATAGTGCCTCCGAAAAGAACACAGGAGCCCGCCGAAAGTGAAAATTAGTCTAAAAAAGAGACCCGTAGGTGGCAGTCGAATGTCGATTGATGGAGAGTTAATGGTGTTTCAAGTTACATTTTGTTCTTGTAATGTAAATAGAGATGTTGTTTGTTGTTTTTTGCCCATAAGTTTTGTCGAGGGGAGTCCTTTTGGGATAGGTTGGTGAGGATCCTTTTGAGTCCAGAGAGATTTTCTCCGTCTACACTCGCACCGCAGTCGGCGATCCTCTTGGCGAGACCCATTCGTTAACCGGAGAAGGGCAAGAGGTTATTTCACTGGCGCCTCGACTCGTCATTGAAAGTATAGCGGAGTATCGGCTGATGTTTTGTCCGGTGGCATGCCCAGGCCGGTCCGGCATCGCCCTCCTTTGACGAACTATACTACCCGGTTTTGGTCCGCGGCGGGATTTCTTCCGCTATCTCCCAACACGAATTCTTCGTAGGGAGGCCTCCCCCTATCCGCCACCTGAGGTCGCGCTCGATTCTGGACTGGATGATCCGGCTCCATCCGTGACAGGCTCTTAAGGCTGTAGAGTCACGAATGGCCACTGCTGCCAGTGTAGTTCGAGTAAATGTAAATAGAGATCGGCGAAGTTCGAAATAGAAACCCGCTAACAGACGGTAGGAATTGACTTTTTAACCCCCGATTACAAGCAGGGGTTAAATAGTCATGTCAGACCTTCTGTCGGCAGGCCTCTGTTTTTCAAAATCATAAGTGGAACCCTTGTGAAAAATAAAATAAAATTTTCGCGGTCCTTCGTTTTTTCTATCATAAGGGAGACCGTTATGTTAAAAAAAATTCTCCGCCTTTTGCGGGCGATTGTACCTTTTTCTTGCACACTAAAACCCCTGATTACAAGCAAGGAAAATTTGAACCGAAATCGGAAGAGAGTTTGAACTTACGGCTGGCCGAATTCGTCCGCATTGAACAGAGTCGGGAAAAGATATCTCTGGAGGAAGGGCTCGATGATCTCAATTCTGGGCTTGAATCGCGTATCACGCTGAAATCATATTAGGTCTACACTTCTTCAGGTGACTACTATATACATTGCCTCAGTCATTAGAACGTGGCCATATGTGCTACTCGAACACGAACTTCTCTAGTCCCTAGATCATGCGCGTCCCTTGTCACAAAAACATGTCCGTCTCGTCAATTCTAGCCACCAAAAACAAGTTTTAGATCTACTTCAGCCCCTAAAAACAAGTTTCAATTCGTATTTCTAGGTAAAGCCTCCTATGTAGGTAAAGTTCTAGGTAGAGGTAAAGAAAAAACAGCCTAAAAATAGGTAAAATCTGTATTGACTTTTCAATAGGTCGATCGCTAAAGAAGGCTAAAAATTTCAATTTTTACTTGAATAAACCAGTTGAGGCTGAATTACTAAAACAGAAACGTTGTATTCATGTTGGAGATTTTTTAATTTGACTTTTAGCTAAGAAACTTCTGATACATTCATTTCGAGTGAGGAAGAGGGTCGGTCAGTCGCCCTAGAGAATCTTTTTGCCAGCTGGCAGTTTACCTATGAGTTTTATGCACATCTGCGGTCCTTACAACATGCGCATCTTTGTCAATATACCCACAACAAAGTAGTGCTAAATCAATAAAATTGTTCCAACAACAACAACAACATTTCACCTTAAAACCAATCTATGAAGTTATGCAGGAAAAAGACGACGAACTTGGATGGAATTGGAAAGTCGATTGAGAATAGAGACATGGCTGGCGAGCACGATGGTCTTCTGCTTCAGCGGAGAGAGCAGCATCCCAACTTCTCGACTCAACCACTGAAACACACTATCCTTCTCCAGGCATCCAATAGCGCATAGATTTTACACGCCTTCTCCAGGCGTGTAAAATCTATGCGCTATCCAAAAAAGCTAATGATACAAATGCTCTGATCTTCTGCATCCTCTCTTTCACATAACACGCTCTCGCTCTCTCTCAAAAGCCTGCCGTTCTCTCATGAATAGTCATCTTGATTTACACGCCCTCTCTGCGGGTAAGAAACAGCCTGCATTCATCCCTTTGAAAAGCGGATCAGTGATACAATACTTTTTCTTGATATGCGTGTTAAGCCCGCCCCTGTTATCATCCGTCGCCTGTGCTCCCTTCATCATCAAATGACTAACAAGTTGAATAAGATGCACGAGAAACTGGCTTCTGGAGTTGGGTATGGAAAGGCTCAACAAACTTTCCCTACACAAGTAAAGGCTTTGAATGAGAAGAGCACCTTCTCGAGTTCCTCCTTCCAAGACAGATTGTAAAGACCCCCACAGGCGTACTGCGTGAGAGTGAGAAACTCTTCCTGCAACCAAACAACTTCATCTCCATAATCATTCAATATCAATTATTCAATAAAAAGCCGTGATGGAATTTTTTCTCTTCAACTATAAATTTTTTTGTGATTCCTTTTTTCTCTCTCTACACTCAATTTCTCATTCTCTCTCTTCTGAATTTCTTCTCTTTCTCAATATATCTGTCCTACTCTCTCTATAGCTCTTCCTCTATCTCTCTGTCTAGTTCTATATCTCTATCCCTCTCTTTTTCCCACCTGTGGCCTCTTGAAGTTGGCAGCTCCTCTGGCAGTCCAAAGGTTCATCTCCTCTCCAATCCTCTCCAGCATGGGCATCATCAAACGAGATGCGAACGTGTGATGACGATGCAGTCTCGAAGGATATTTCACAAACTGAGTAAGACAAAAAATATCAAACATGCGCAAGCGTGAACAACGAACTTGACAATTTTAGAAGGCATGGAAGTTTGTAAAACGCATTTTTTAGATGTGAAGTACATATAAAAATTGAAAGATAGAAAGAGAGAGAGAGAGAGAGAGAGAAAAATCACAACTTTCGTAAATGTGTAATGTGGACCAACCGGAATGTGCATGAATACATCTCGAAAAATATCCGAAATGTTCCTCCTCAGCTGAAAAAAAAAGTTTAATTTTTTAACTGTAAATCTATAACAAACAAAAAACATGTCGGAAAAGAAGAACAGAGAGAGAGAGAGAGAGAGAGAGAGTTAAATGACATTTTCAAAAAGACCCTTCACAAGAAATCAGAAGTCGCCCCGAGATCCGCAGTCAGATGGTCAAATTGAATTATGAGAATATAAGACTGGTTTGAGGCCTAGCAAGTAGTTGATGAGAGAAGCGACTGGCTTGTGGAAGGCGAATCAACGGGATACCAGGTACTAGTTAGTGGGATATAAAAGAATAGCTGGTAGAATACCAGAAAACTAGTAGGATGTTTCTTAGCACCCATACAACTTTTTTCGAGCGCGTAGATTCCTAAAATTTCAGAGTTTTACATTCAATTTTTCAATGATTTGGACTGTCTCTACGAAAAATCCGAGCGATTTCATTGTTTTTCGGGGTTTTTTGAAAGCGCATAGAATTTTTTCATCCGCAGTGCGGGTCAGAGAAACATCCTGAAGACTATCTGGTGGCCTTCGATGGTGCTACAGCCCACGAGTTCACACCATTGCAAGGGACCGGTTCATCCTCACCGGTATCGAGCGCGTCCTCAGGTGGCGGATAGAGGGATGTCTCTTTGCACAAATGCATTGGAGATAGCGGGCTTGCCATTCGCGGACCAAAATTGGATAGTATAGTTCATCGAAGGAGGGCGATGCCGGACTGGCCTGGGCATGCCACCGGATAAAACATCACCCTATAATCTGTTATACTTTGTAATGACGAGTCGAGGCGGCAGTGAAATGGCCTCTCGCTCTTCTCCGGTTAACAAATGGTTCTCGCGCAAAGAGGATCGCCGCCTGCGGTGTGACTTTTTTCTTCTTTTTTTCTTGGGACCCAAAAGGTTCCTCACCAAACTATCCCAAAGGACTCCCCTCGACAGGAAGTATGGGCAAACAACAACAATAACTAGATGGTAAAACACCGAGGGACCAGCTGATGGAATGCCAAGAGACTAGGTGCTGGGATACCAGTAGAAGAGCTGGTGGGAGGCCAAGCCACTCGCTGGAGGACTCACATCTGTGGTGTCGTTCGCCAGGAGAGCGTCCTGCCAGAACCTCCTCTGTTCCTCTCCCTCTAGAATCTTCTGCAAGTACGACTCCACGTCCTTGCTGAGGTACAACAGACTTCGCATCGTCGCGCTTGCAATCAACTCCCATCTCTTGCTCACTGCTGAAACTGATAGTTTTGAAATCAACCCTTGGCTGTACCTCGAAATAACAATTCGCCAGTTAGACCCTGCCTTTTACAAAATGAGGTTCTAGAGGATTCTTCTTTTTCCCTAGCATTATTCCCGCTAGAGAGCGGGAAGTTGATATTGTGATAATAATGAGAAATAATTAAACAATTGCACGGAAACATGTCCAGATCATGGTGGGCGGTTTTCTTCAAACACTACGAGATACAACGAGAATGTCCGATGCCGTTCTGATCACTAAGCCTGTGATAACCTGGCAGATCATATATCCCAAAAGGACCCCCCTCGACAGGACCTATGGGTAAGACAACAACAACAACATAACCTGGCAGTTCATATATCCCAAAAGGACCCCCCTCGACAGGACCTATGGGCAAGACAACAACAACAACATAACCTGGCAGTTCATATATCCCAAAAGGACCCCCCTCGACAGGACCTATGGGCAAGACAACAACAACAACATAACCTGGCAGTTCATATATCCCAAAAGGACCCCCCTCGACAGGACCTATGGGCAAGACAACAACAACAACATAACCTGGCAGTTCATATATCCCAAAAGGACCCCCCTCGACAGGACCTATGGGCAAGACAACAACAACAACATAACCTGGCAGTTCATATATCCCAAAAGGACCCCCCTCGACAGGACCTATGGGTAAGACAACAACAACAACATAACCTGGCAGTTCATATATCCCAAAAGGACCCCCCTCGACAGGACCTATGGGCAAGACAACAACAACAACATAACCTGGCAGTTCATATATCCCAAAAGGACCCCCCTCGACAGGACCTATGGGTAAGACAACAACAACAACATAACCTGGCAGTTCATATATCCCAAAAGGACCCCCCTCGACAGGACCTATGGGCAAGACAACAACAACAACATAACCTGGCAGTTCATATCCCAAAAGGACCCCCCTCGACAGGACCTATGGGCAAGACAACAACAACATAACCTGGCAGTTCATATATCCCAAAAGGACCCCCCTCGACAGGACCTATGGGTAAGACAACAACAACATAACCTGGCAGTTCATATATCCCAAAAGGACCCCCCTCGACAGGACATTTGGGCAAGACAACAACAACAACATAACCTGGCAGTTCATATATCCCAAAAGGACCCCCCTCGACAGGACCTATGGGTAAGACAACAACAACAACATAACCTGGCAGTTCATATATCCCAAAAGGACCCCCCTCGACAGGACCTATGGGCAAGACAACAACAACAACATAACCTGGCAGTTCATATATCCCAAAAGGACCCCCCTCGACAGGACCTATGGGCAAGACAACAACAACAACATAACCTGGCAGTTCATATATCCCAAAAGGACCCCCCTCGACAGGACCTATGGGCAAGACAACAACAACAACATAACCTGGCAGTTCATATATCCCAAAAGGACCCCCCTCGACAGGACCTATGGGTAAGACAACAACAACAACATAACCTGGCAGTTCATATATCCCAAAAGGACCCCCCTCGACAGGACCTATGGGCAAGACAACAACAACAACATAACCTGGCAGTTCATATATCCCAAAAGGACCCCCCTCGACAGGACCTATGGGCAAGACAACAACAACAACATAACCTGGCAGTTCATATATCCCAAAAGGACCCCCCTCGACAGGACCTATGGGTAAGACAACAACAACAACATAACCTGGCAGTTCATATATCCCAAAAGGACCCCCCTCGACAGGACCTATGGGCAAGACAACAACAACAACATAACCTGGCAGTTCATATATCCCAAAAGGACCCCCCTCGACAGGACCTATGGGTAAGACAACAACAACAACATAACCTGGCAGTTCATATATCCCAAAAGGACCCCCCTCGACAGGACCTATGGGCAAGACAACAACAACAACATAACCTGGCAGTTCATATATCCCAAAAGGACCCCCCTCGACAGGACCTATGGGCAAGACAACAACAACAACATAACCTGGCAGTTCATATATCCCAAAAGGACCCCCCTCGACAGGACCTATGGGCAAGACAACAACAACATAACCTGGCAGTTCATATATCCCAAAAGGACCCCCCTCGACAGGACCTATGGGTAAGACAACAACAACAACATAACCTGGCAGTTCGCCATTGCTCAATCTGGTCTCAATCACTTCGTGATTACTCAGCGCCTCTTCTCCGACATTTCGTGCACCTCAAACAAGAATAAATTGCTATTTTCATTTACTCATACACCATAAACATAGCAGAGTGACAATACAATATGTATCAGCTTCAACACTGCTATCGTTACAGATTATTGTAACTGAATTAACTAATACGGTATCACGACATTTCGCACCATGACAACTCGCACCCTAAATTTCACAATCGACATATTCTCATGTATTTTTTTAAGCTTAGGATTTTTCAAATCTTAGGATCAGGAATTTCTTAGAATTTCTTGGAAGCATTACAAAAACGCCTAAACTTCACCTGCGATGATCGTCCATATTATGTCTCTGTAGGCAAAGAGAACCTCGTAGATCTTCTCGAGTGTCATTTCATCCACCACTCTGCACGTGCTGCGTAATTAATCGATCAATGAATGCCCTCTCAATCAATCAATAATTAATCGATCAATGAATGCCCTCTCAATCAATCAATAATTAATCGATCAATGAATCCCCTCTCAATCAATCAATGAACTTAATCTTCAGTTGATGAACAATATCATGCGTCACCATGAAACAATCACTTAAGGCCTTCGGTAATATTACTTCATGAACTGATCTTTGAGAACTAGAATAACTCTTTGTTAACTATTATATTGTTTTCACATAAATACATCAACTATTTTCTTGTTTTCACAAAAATGCATTTTTTTTTCTCAAAACTTTCCAGTCAAGACCATTTTATCATTCCCCCCAGATAAAAACCTACTCCGGGTAGTGGAGTCGGACCGGGAGTCCCACTCCTTTCCTGATGATCGTCATCTGCCTCTCCACGTAATGGAGCACCGAGTCATTCAGGAAGAAGTATCTGCAAAACAGGAAAAATACCGCTAGCTCGACCAGAAAGTTTCTTCAACCCGAATTAGGGATAAAACCCAGGCACAATCCAAAAAATTGATCCAATTGTTAGATTTTTCTGGAAATCATAATGTTTGCTCTCGATTTTTCTTCAAGAATAACCGTCCACATATGGCTGGTCTTCTTGATCTACATTTTTTCGGGTAATAAGAAACAGTCTGTAGTTGACCCAAAATGATCGACTAACTTCAAACTATTGATTTTTAACGATAGGAGTAAGTCATTTGACGTAATCCAACTACTAAGCGGATCCCGATCTCGACCGGGAACCAAGGTAAACTATTAACCTGGTGAGTGAGATCAGTGTTTCCACAATCATTTGCCGCTCGATCTCGTCCAGTTTGAAGTTTCGCTGAAAAAAAATTGAATCCGTTTTACATATTATTTATTTATTTTCACATAAAAAACAGATCACAATTATTAAAAATAAATTTCTATTCATTTAAAAAACCTTCAATTATTCTTATTTATTTCTTCGAGTTCACCAACCTTTGTGTTTTCAGTCCACAAAGACACTTTCTGCAGTTGCCGAATCAATTTATCTACTAAATTCGCTTCGTAGAGATCATTGAAGAATCTGAAATTCATCTTTTTTAAAGCTTATAAAAGTTAGACGTCTCGAGTTTACATTTGAAAAGAATAATTACTGAAAATATCGACTGGAGGAAGTTGGTTATATTCCTGGGCAAGCGAACATTCTCCTTAGAAAAAATTCGAGGTCAAAAAGAGATCAGAGAACTCGTCAAAGAATGGCGAAGTGATCGGCCATTTAGGCTGGGCCTTTTCCCATGAGAAAACGAGCGAGAGGTCAAAGATCAAACAGGGCTAGAGGCTATAAAAGTGAGAGATGTTGAGACCTCGAAGGGGATACGAGCCAGTAAATAATGGAAAAGTACGGTCTAGGAAAATAAAGAAAAAAGTGTTGAAATTGGATAATTTGGCTTATTGAATGATAAAAAGAACATAACATCATGCTCGACTTTCGTACGGTCATCTAAAAGGTGGCTTGGCCTCTCACTATTTCGACCCTCGACACAAAAATTAAACAACCAACTTTTCGGCAACCGAAATAGTGTCCTCTCGCTTGTCCACTGGTAGAAGAATCATGCAAATTGTCTGAAACACTCTTTTTTTTCAATTGGGGAACCTAAAAACGTTTGAACTTTGCCTTTTCAAGCCAGAAAACAGTGAAGACCAAAAGACGCTGATGAATGAATTTATGTATGTACTTTTAAGTTGTGGAGCATCTGCAGTGGTCGCTTCTCATCGAAAACCTCTTCATCGAGGAAAACCGAGTTGTCAGAAGGAGTCATTTTCGAGAAGTCAAGGGCCATCTAAAAGTACAAACACCTCGGATGGACCAGGTTTCTCTGTCAGATAACATTCAAAGTACGGCCATTAATTGTATACCTTTAAATTATACTTCTGTTCTCTCAGGCACTTCACCAGTTTCTTCATTTCTGCGACGAAATATGTTGAGAGAAGACGATATTTTTTTCTAAAACTAATTGATAAAATTTCCCCAAGACCTTGAAACAGTTGGACATAAAAGTTTTAAAGAGGAATCAAGAATTGTTTTGAGTCAATAAAAGTTATTAAACACATTCTGGGTCTTCATCTTTCATGGAAACGGTCGCTTCAGCTGTTGATTCTAATGAGGCCACGAGAAGCAACAAATTATTCCAACAAAAACCGCCCAATTGCGCGTTCTCCACGATGAATGAAAAAAAACCCGGAATACTGATCAAGATATAAAAAAACGTGTGAATAACCTCATGAGATCGAAAGAATAGATCATTCATTTCTCGCAGGAGTTTTCGGATTTCCGAAGATGGTGAGATCTCTTGGAGCAAGAGATACATCTCGCACAACTGCAAGTTTTCCTAAGTGACGAAAATAACATAAAATCCGCTCCTTTGCTCCAATCAACTTTTGGTCATGCTTTGATTGGGCTACTATTGTATGTATATACATATAGGAAAGGATTCAGGCGTGTATAGGTCCATTTTCTCAGGAACATTTAGACTAAGGCTAGACCTTTTTTCGTTTTTGCTACGGATCTCATTTGATGATAGTTAGTTATAAAAGAATCTCATTCTTCCAGTATGAATAGAAATCCCAAGAATATATACAAACGAATGAAGAATATAAAGTTATAGGCAGGGGTTTTTTAGTGTGCAAGAATAAGGAACAGACGCCCGCCAGAGGTGGACAAAAAAAAATTCACATAAGGGTCCCCGTTTATGATTTGAAAAAACAGAGGCCCGCCGACAGAATGTCTGAAATGACTATTTAATCCCTGGTTATAGGTAATTATAACTTCTAAAGTTGAAAATAAAACAGTTTGAGAGGAAAGAATGAATTGAATCACATCTGGATCTGTGAATAGGGTCATTGACTTCTCATTCTCCCCCACGTCATCTTCTCTTCTTTTCTGACAGAACCTGAAACAACTTTACGATAGATCAATTTTTTAAAAAAACGACCGATGAATTCTCATTCTATTCAATCGATAATTCTCATTCTTCTCAATCGATCATTGCCGCAACGACAAGATACAATTTCTATCAACTAAAAACTTTCAAATTGAAACCCTTCGAGAAAAAAGGTTCTCGTATGACTTTGGATTCAAAGAAACATCTTACGAATTTCATTACAATAACCATACTCTCCATCTATGATACCATATCAGTTCGATCTTTTTCATCTCCTCAAATGAATTTCTGAGTCATGGTTCACGTGCCATTGTCTTTCGGGGCTTTTCAAAATGTAAATATTCAGAAGTAGCAAACATGGTTTCGCCATCATGCTCAATTTTCTTTCTTTTTTTCTTCCTTTATCCCTTTCCTTAAATCACCAAAAGTATAGTTTGACTTTTGAAAATTCACAAAAAAGGAAGCTTTTTCGAGCGGGGGAGTCTGGAATAATGAGAAGCGAGATAAAAGTGAAGAGCGGAGAAGATAAAGATAGTCATTATTTGTTTTGTTTTTCATTTTTTAAAAGTCATTATTATAGACTCCCTCACTCAGCGAACGGTCGTTTAAAAAGATACTCAACAGCGCTGGTGTTCTATGTATCTTTTCATCTCTCTCTCTCTCTCTCTCTCTCTCTCTCTCTCTCTCTCTCGACTGACAGCATGTACTTGTGTATCCAAACAGCAATCTCCGTATTCATCTCCTGCTGCATCAGAATGTAAGTGATAGTCATGAAGTGATTGTGATTGTTGATGAGAACTCGCGCGTCTCTACAAAACCTGGACTACAAACTACAAATCTGAAAACAATTCTCTTTTACAAAACTAACTTTAGGTTAAAAAACAACTACTTTCTCAAGTCCGCATTTTACTCCTTTTCCAAGTTTCTTCTCCCTAAAAACATGAGGTTCTTTTATTGTATCTAACTCATTTTAGATGATAAGACGAAGAAAATTTTCCCTGGAAAAAGTTTTTGAATGAATGAAAAACAACTATAGGCAATTATCAAAAACCTGATTTCCTTGACGGGACTGAACTCAGCCGTCTCTTTCCTTACCCTTCCGACCACCATACTACTGAACGCACATTGCTATTCCATACGAGTAACACACTACTCGTATGGAATAGCAATGTGGGTTGTGGAGTAAATTGCTTACCAGGATCTGTTTTTTTAAAATTCGAGTGGGTGATTCCTTGGCGACCGGAGAGAGGGGGGGGGGGACGAAAGTTAACAAAATTTTTGGTCTTTTTTTCCCGGAGTCAATTGATCTTTTATTTCGCATAGCGAGGGCCAAAGTTTAACACTCGACATTTTGTTTGCTTACAAAATTTTCAGTTGTTTTTTTTCTTCAAAATCACCTTCGTTATACTTTCTTCACTATTCAAAATGAGTGGCTGGCCTTGGCCTTGCTCTCTTCACTTCCAATTCTTTTCAATTACGAGCTATTGCTCAATTAACACAAACATTACGGGAAACCACTAACCTCGAGAAGCTCTGGGAATTATCCTTTCTCCTGATCATTATTCGGAGCTCACATGTGTTATGGAACGGCGAAATCGATTCATTTTTGAAGCACCTCAAAACATTTTTTTCCCTCAAAATTTTCTAAGAATTTTTAACCGTTTTTTAACCATTTTTTTATAGCGTCTCTAAACTTTGTTTTTCTTCTATTTTTTTCACTTGAAATTTCAAATTTGCTTTTGATTTTCTTTACGTGATAAGTGTTGATGTGACAATAAAGCGAAACATTCGGACTCATTTTTCTTTCAATGAGATATAACAGATTACAATGAGGCAACAAAAACAAACATATCAAAATAAGACCAAACAAACATTACAATGAGGCAAGACACAGATAGCAGCAACTGATTTTCGTATGATAGTTCTGTTTCTCATTTCAAGAAAGCACCGTACCACCGCGAGGAAGGAATAAAGAAAATTGATCATATTTCACCACAGGTCTACTGTAACTGTTGAAAACTTAAGAGGAACGATTGCTTTCTCCGTGGGGTAGTCTGGAATAATGAGAATGAGCTAAGTAAAGAGCGGAGAAAAAAGAAGTCCTTTTTATTCTAGACTATATCGCTCGAAAAACGGTAGTTTTTCCAACGCTCAACAGTGCTGGTGACCTATGATATTGATTATAGTGCTTATCGTGCAAACAAATTTCACATGTTACTTTGGTGTCTTGTGTTTGAACACCCGTGTACATTATTCAAAAAAGTATTTTAGGACCGATTATAGCACATAGATCAACTCCATTGCTTATAAGTAGTAAAGCTCCCGCACTTTGAGCAGTAATCTATATCAACAAGCGAGCGACCGACAAAGGACAGTGGAGAGAGAAAGAGATTTTACAAAATGAAGGTCGATACTATAAAGAAAAACTTTTTGATTACTTTAACTTCTCACTCAGCATATTGGGTTTTTTTCAGTGCAGGTGATTCATCATCGTAGTTTTTTTGTGTTAATCGTCCTTTAAATTAGGAATTGTATTTATCTTGAAGATTAAAGGAGTAAAAATATTGTGGGGAACAAACTTGGGAGCAGCTTCTGCGAGTGTCTGCCATTGATTATTGTGGAAATCTAGGACCTGCAAATACAACCTATGAGAAGTCTCTTTTTGCTTTCTGAGATGTAGAAAAAAAGTAGTTGATGTTCTAATAATCAGATCTTTGAAGCAGTCGAAAGACCCATTTTTTCCTCCTCTTTCGGCTGTTGATCCCAACTTTTTCCGCGTGTAGAGCCATGGTAATACGCCTCACTATTTTTGTGAGCCCATCCCATTCGTCTTCGTACCCATTCATCAGAAACGGAAGGTTTTAGATGTCATTGATGCTGGCAGTGATACCCCCCCCCCTTATCCTGCTACACTCTCTAGCAGTGACTCAAGGAGTAGCCATTGGTTCTACCAGATTGCATCTGAACCAGATAAGTACGTACCCTGTCTCAATCTTCAAGTTGAGCCCAAGTTTTACTGAGATTGACACCATCTAGCTATTCTCTATTGAAAAGACCAACATGGAATGCTTCGATTGCCTGAAAGTCTTCAGCGAAGATCCTCCATTCGGACTCGTCCCACTGTCGAATCGGCGAGTCCACCTGAATCTAACTCACCCGTCTTGCTCGAGAACATGTCTAGATAACGATGAAGAGCACAGCAGAAAGATTTAACAAGAAAAACCTGTCCTCCGTTTGGACAAATTGCCTTACTATATTGAGTTTTTTCTTTGTTGCGTGAGCATAGCCTTCAATCGTAGAATCTGCTTGAAACGCATGTAAAAAAGATGTGGTTTCAGCAAGCCTCACCAAATCTGCGTTTTTTAGGCTTACGGAATCGCCGTAGCTATGAATCGCCAGAGAAGGTTCAAGCACAAAATGGTAAACATAAAACCCAGATACCTGAACCTTCAAAATATAAAAAATGGTAGAAATCCTTCGCTTCCAAAAAAGAGCTTTCGCAGAACATAATTCAATGATGATTACTCGGGCGGGCGACCGGTTGACTTATGTCTACAGAGGGGGAAGGGAAGTCAAAAGAATTTGGTCTGGTTTCCGAAGTAGAATAATGCCATAGCCGAGCCGGATTTCTTCCGGACTCAATTTTTTTTTCAATTGAGAAGATTTAGTCCTTTTTATAGATTAACTCTCGTTATATTTCATTTACCAGTAAAAAAAGTTCCTGGGAAACCGAGCAGGCGACCGAGAGAAATTTCACAATTTCGGTAAGCTATGCTCAAAGGGGTTAACTCTTATCCGAGGTTCAGCGAAAAAAAATCCGCTTTTCTTACTCAAGTCTTTCATCAAATAATTATCATAGAAAACTTCTGAAGTTCGAGTCCTCCCTTATAGACCAAATGCTCAAGTTATGGTTCAAAGGCTTACTCATCAAAGCCTGTGAAAACTTAGTACTTTGATTACGAGCCTTTTTCTGCGATTGGCTTGCTTTTCGGGCGTGCTTGCTTGCGTTTTTTTACCATCTACAGTGCCGATGGGGACTGAAACCGGGTACTATACAAGAGAAGAAGACGAACCTTCTGGATGGCGGTCATGATATGAGCCCTCTGAAGTATCTTCTCCTTTAGCTGACCCAGACTCTCATTGGTGTGCGAGAAGATTGTGACGTCCTTCTAATAATGAATTCTTCCTTTCTCTAACAAGCTTTTTTTCTTCAATAAATATATGAAGAAACTTGATGTCCTATTCATCAAGAGGTCCAAAAAATGGTTTTTATAGTGACCAAGGGCGCTCGTAACATAGCCTCTCGCGCTTCTCCGGTCAACAAATAGGTTTCACGAAGAGGATCTCCGACTGCGGTTCGAGACTAGACGGAGAAAATTTCTCCGTCTAAGCTATCCCAAAAGAATCCACTCGACCGGACCTATAGGCAAACAACAACAACATTCAACGCACTGAATTACGAGGCGGGGCAGGAAATAGGTAAAAACGTTCTACTAAACTCATTACACTCATTTTGATCATTCTTTTTGTTCACGATTACGATAGGTAAACTTACTCTTTCAGGAGTACTTATATTGGCCCTGGTCTAAGACAGTCAGGTTTCCACCCGAAAATACCCTTTTCCTCTCTTTCTCTCTCACTATCATATCGAATGTCTCCTCATTTATCCTTTTTCCGTCCCTCTCTGCCCATTTTCTTCTGGCTTACCTCACCATTCTAGGTCTAATTGCGTGAAAGTTTAGAAGTTCATGATAGTAATTATGCTTTTCATGGTAATAATTATGTTGGAGATATTTCAATCCCATCGGTAATGTTTTTTGAGTTATAAAGAGAGTGGCTTTGTAGATGCAGTAGATAACAAAGTTGAACGGTCACTGAGAAGGCTCCGTATTTGTGATTGAAAAACTCAAGTCCAGAAAATAAATTCAATATCCTTCCCTTGTATTTACCCTTACCTTTGATATCACGACATAGTGCTTTACTAAGGATGAACAAGGAATTTGAATTATGTATGATATTTTCTATTTTTAATGTCACGCTTTTGACCTTTCTTTGAAGTCTGCCGTCTAAAATTCTCAGTTTTTGATCTACACTGTTCTTTTGCGGTAAGCAAGTAAGTTCCTTCCAAGAATGGCGTCACCAGCGATCTTGACCTGATGAAGAAATTGAAGAAGAAAAGAAAAGAAAAATCAAAACTGACCTTGTGATTGAAGGCATTCACTTCTATTTTGACATGAGCTCCGTGAATGGAACTCCGCCTGCTCCGGTATCCTCTGTATCTCCTCTGAATACTCTTTTAGATAGATATATCTAATCAACAATCATCTCTCCGTGCAAATTATTTTTCAAATGCTATCCGAGCTACTGTCGTTCGAATATATGTCCCCAGCATTGCTGACGACCGTTGTTGAAGTGTGGGGGGTATAAAATGATTAGAAGCTCTTCCTTCTCTGATCTAAACCTCTAGCTCGCTTCTCATTATTCCAGACCCAACCCTTGAAGAGCGGTCTCTAAACCTCTAGCTCGCTTCTCATTATTCCAGACCCAACCCTTGAAGAGCGGTCTCTAAACCTCTAGCTCGCTTCTCATTATTCCAGACCCAACCCTTGAAGAGCGGTCTCTAAACCTCTAGCTCGCTTCTCATTATTCCAGACTCCCCCAACCCTTGAAGAGCGGTCTTCTTCAAATTTTAAACAATTGTAAGTAACATTTGTTGAACTTTGCGTACAATAACACTAATCCTAACTCACTTTATAGAATAGTGCAACGACCGAGAAGAGAACTGCTCTTCAGCAATCAACGGTTTTCGGATCTTTGATTTGACCCTTGTCAGGAAAACGTAAAAGGAAAAACTCATCAAATTTCGGGTCTCCATGAAACTAATGCCCTATTCTTATCAATTTTAAGTACCTTCACTAATTAGTCAAAACTAATTATCTTTTCTTAAAATTTTCAATTTGAAACTTACTTAACAGAAAAGAAGCGAAAATGCAACCAACAATGTTCCTGTATCCATATTTCATGAGGTAAATGATGAACTTGATCGCCCTCGAGAGCTGATGAGTCTGCAAATTATTCATTTTTTGCTCATTCAAATCAGGGTGTTTCGCTAACCCGCACTGCGGGTGAAATCTATGCGCTCTCCAAAAATGGCTATTGTTTGTAAGCGTTCTCTATAATACATCAACGCTTTCGGCCCCTCTACTAAGTCTACCATTTACTCTATCTTAGTCTTTTAGATCTACACGCTCCTTTGTGAAGAGCTTAGTAACAGCCCAATTCAAATGACATAGACTATTTATGACTCATTATCATCAGTCGATAGTCATGTAGTCACTCAGCAAATGCTGAAACTATCATTGACCTTTTCTTCATCGGGAACATTCGAGCTCGTCTTGTCTTCAGATGAGGCCACGCATCCATCGGATGACGCAGCGACAATATCTTTTTCTGGCTTACCTTTCGATGTAGAAGGCCTGAGATACTGATTGTTAGTAAATTCTCAGTGAGTTGGACCTGGTAGCCCCTTTGCAAAATTTGAGCACCAATGCATCATTATTGCTTCTTAAAACTTTTTCAGAAACCTACCCCCTCCCCTATTTCTTACCCCCTCCCCTATTTCTTAACCCCTCCCCTATTTCTTACTCCCCCCACAAACTCATTTTCCAATCTATAACATAAAATCCTCTAAAACCATATGAAATAAAAAAATATGTTACCGAAGTAAAAACTAGGAAACTAAAAAATCCTATTACATCTTATACAGTACCCACTCGCCCTTTTCCACCCTTGAAACGATTTTTTTCACCGAGAGGAACTGCCTAACCCATTGCAGTCCTGGATGGGTTTCTCTATGTTTCCATTTTCTCCGAGGTCAGCTCGGTACGCATCGCTGGCTTCCTTGAACTTGGCGATGGCGAATCTTTCGACCATATCGTAATTCTGACGTGACTTCCTCAGAAGGTTCCTGCAGTGAATTATTAGCATAACAACATCAGAAAAATGAAGAAAGGAGAAAGAGAGAGAGAGACAGAGAGATAAATTAGAGAACGAGCAAAACGAATTTGAAATAAAAGTACTGAAATCAAACAAACTTACAGTATGACAAGCTCTGAGGCTCTCTCGAAACAGCTGTTGTCCTTCGTCTCTGTCGCTATCCGCCACAGAATTTTGATCCACTTGGACCACTGGAAATACCATTGGTACCTTTCTGGATTGAAAATTTCCTGTACCTTCCAACATGAGACACTAAATCATGAAGCAGCTCAACAACAAAAAGAAGCACAATGTGCTTATGGAATATTCAAGTGCTAACGACACACTGATTTATGATTTATGCGGTTTGCCAGGATATCGGAAAAGATTACAAGTCTCCAATGAGACTTTTTCGAAGCAACGACCTCAACCGCAATGCATTCAATCTCTTGTTTTCAACCTACAATCTTTTTGCAGCTCAGTTCGTAATATCCCCACCATGTTTTCGGAGTGGTTGATTGCAGCTACATTTTAACAGGTTTTCAAAGCTCGATTGGGATGGTATATAAGACGATGCTGGGAATAATTTTCGCCAAAATGCTCAAAATGTTGTTCCTCAGCCAAAAACTTTATTTTGCCAAGATTTCGAGTATGCGAACTTGGGAGAAGGAAATTCCGATATTAATCTTTTTTAGCTGCCAAAATAGGGACGAAGAATCGGCCACTATTTCGCAGTGCCAAATGATGAATGACTCTGTGGCCAAGTTTTGTTCCTGCCAAATCACGGACAATTTTGTTTTTCCTTTGTAACATGTTTTGGCACTGCCAAACTCGGCTCTTTTTTTGAACACTTTTTGTCCGTTGAATACAGCTCTGCAACGACCACATATTAACCACTTCTAGCGACGTACCCCAACCGAGTTTAGTAAACTCGGTTGGGGTACGTCGCTAGAAATGGTTGGTCTGTGGGCGTTGTAGCTGCTGGTATTGCATATCAGCCTTTTGGATGAGATCAAAGTCTAGTATTGGCACTCCCCAAAGAGTTGCTGAGAACGATCCACCATCATCCCAGAAATGAGGCTAAGGGGTTGCAGGGGCTACAAAAAAGCCCGATTGTGGCAGTGACAAAACAAGGACACAAAAACCGATTATGGCAGTGACAAAAAAGGACAAAAAAACCCGATTTTGGCGGTGACAAAACAAGGACAAACAAAAACCCAATTTTGGCAGTGACAAAACAAGGACAAACAAAAACCGGATTCTGGCAGTGACAAAACGAGTACAAAGTAGAAAGCTTGTTTTTTGACGGTTTTTCTGGGCAGGCCCGTCAAAACGCATGTTATTTGCTGCCATTTATCATGGCGCTTTTTTCCGTTTCTTGCCATGGAAAAGCTTGGTTTTTCAAGGGAAATCTGCCCGAGGAACAACATTTTGAGCATTTTGGCGAAAATTATTCCCAGAATCGTCTTATATACATACTCACCCATTATGCACAACTGGTATAAACATTGCCTTTAAGCCTTTTTGAAAATGAGGATACAAAAATGCCGCAGTCAAGAACTTTTTTAATCTAAGGTTCTCAGAAACTGTAGAAACTAACAAAATTCCGCCATAAAAATTAACCTCTTCTTCGTTCAAGCTGACCGTGTCGAAGAAACTGTTGAAGATTGCCAAGACTGAAATGATTTCTTTGACTGAACACACCTCAACTCATAGTTTCCTATTTATTGTTTTTTAAGAACTCATTTATTTGTTGTAAAAGTTGGATCTGATTGACAAAAAAGTCTTAGGGATATATTTTGAAGACTCTTTATGTTAACAGTTCCTATTATTCATTTATTTATCCTTGCATACTCAAATAACAGCAAAAGTTGCAGATATAGACCTTTCATTTGATTAATCATACACAAAGCGTTGCATAGTAATTCATTAATAATGTTTTCGCTGCAAGAATCTGAATTTCTCTTCTCCTACTACAAACTACAAACACACCGAGAGATAATACATTGTTTATTAAAAAGAATATATGTGTATCTCATCTGAAGGAATCCGTTTCCTATTTAGTTTCGTGCCCTTCCGAGTAAGATTATCATGAAGAAGTGCCGCTTTTGGATTATACCTTCCGCATTGAAAGCTGAAGTGGGCAGGCGACAGATGTAATCGAACACCGTTGAATATTCTTGAGGTTGCACACACAGCAGCATCAGACTTGCAGCAATCACACAGTACGGCGACACCTGCAGCCATGAATAGATGAATCTCGAAAGTTTCTTCTTAAATCTAGATCAGGCTGTTTCTTCACACCCGCAGAATGAGCATATATGTCAAGATGACTAATCATGAGGAACGGCAGTCGCCAGAGAGTGTAATGTGAAAGAGGATGCAGACGATCGCATCATTTGTATCATTAGCTTTTCCGGAGAGCGAGAGCGCATGGATTTTACACGGATTGTGGGCAATAGAAACCGAATTTTCTGGAGCATCCATTTTCAGCCTTAATTATTGATCTTTACTCATCGTAAATTCATATTCCTATATTATTCAGCTTCGAAGTGTCGTGAACACGATTATTCAGAGCTCAAAAAGGTAGTCTTCATAATTCTTGTGCAAAGTCCTTCATTCTTCTGAGAAGAGGTTTTCCGAAAAGTTGCAGGACTATCTAATGGGAAAATTACATATAATAAAGTGACTTTCCGTTGAATGAACTACGAAATTTCCGCGTTTACTATAGTCCATTCTCAAAAATTATCATTCTATTTCTCGCCACTAACAGTCTCTTTCTTGAGGAAGACGATTCGTATGAACTGGAATACATCAGGCCACGCGACGGGATGCTGCTTAACCAATAATTAGAAGATCAATAACACTTATTTATTAGAAAATGAATACTCTCCATTAATTATGAACTCGGAAACTTCAGTAATTAGAAACTCACTGCAGAGTAATTCAACAATTTTCCTTTCTCGTTGATCTTCTATTCTCTCTCCAATCTCGAACTTCTCCTAATTGTTCTGGTGTCAACACTTTGGGGCCGACTACTAACATGAGCCACTTTAATGAGCCATATTTGCTAAATTCCCCCTTCTTTTCCTAAGACAACATCTCGTAGGAGAAGATCAGTCTCGAACGTTTGTTCATCGATTGCGCTCGACCTACGACGGAAGCATACACAATCAAGGAACCATAAAGTTTTGCCAGGCTTCATCGAGGATTTTATCTACCAATAAAACCATTAATACTAACTTTTTGAGCAAAAGAATTGACGAGTTGTAGGAAACCGACGGAAGCGACAGGCAAGAGCTGCTTCGCAGTGCTTCCTTCCGCATCTTCTTCCAGCATTTTCCCGAGAGCCCTGAGTCTTCAGCCGATTACACCTTCGTATCACACGCATTCTTATCATAAATATCTACTATATCTTCAGCCCTCCTTGCTTTCTCACTAAGTTATTGTTCTTTTTTAGAAGTTTTAATGCTGTTCTTGCCTCTTTACTGTGACCTTGTGATGTAATGTCTGTTTTTTTGTTCTTCTCTTCCTTTGTGGGAGGTGCGTTCTAATTATTATTTGTTCTCTCGACTCATTTTAGTGTCACACCTAATGGTGTAAATGAATGAATGAATAAATAAATATATGATTTGGAAAAAGAGGCCGGAGAAATGTACGTTTATCACATATTCATCATATAACCTCAAACTCTGTGGCATACAACTTCTTAGCATATTTCTTCACGATAGAGGACGGTCTTGTAATTTATGATAATTGGGCCTTACTGCTGACATTAACTTTATTATGCCAGTGTTTTTTTGTTGCTTCTTTTTGTGTGTCATTTCCAGATCTTTCACCCTCAATTCCCCAGCCCCTCCCCTTCTTCCTCTATCTCCAACTCTCGAAACACACCTGGCAATTCTGGAAATCAATCGATGATGCCCCACTTCCTCCATGAAGCTCTCCAGGAAAAACTTGTCTGAAAAAACTTTTTTATCACTCCAAGTTTTCGGAAACATTATACTCGATTGATCATAACATATCTACTTGAATGTTTAATTATTTTCAAAACTTGATCAAGAAAAAGTTTAATTTTTTTAAAAGTGTAACAATAACAAGGTGTCACATTTGTCATGGCCGAGCAAAGGATGCAGCAAGTGATGAGTGTGAATGATGTGCATCAGAAGACTATCATCTTCCTTCAATAGACATCCACTTTATTATTCATTCCATAACACCCGAAGACCGTTACCTTTTCAAATAGAAAACGACAACCACCGATGCCAACCCAAATGATAAAGTCATCAAGAGGAAAAAAAAATTATTATCGTCAGAGGAATCGAAATCGTAGTAGAAAAAGGGTGAGATGAGGATTTCGCTATGCCTCAATCGATAGAGCACTAGAGTATCGCTCTAAAAGCTCACCGGTCACTGACTAAGTTAACATATTGACAGGCAGAAGAGCGGCTAGTTATAAATTTTCGGTCTGCAATCTTTCTCCCTCTCACGGTCTCGTCTCACGGTCTCGAGCGAGATATGGACACCTCGAGACCTTACTATCCAAATTATTATCTACCATCTCGTCTCCAAATTCAACGGTCTCGCTCGTACAGTATCATGATTATGTCTAATGGTCGAAAAGCATGAATCATGAGATTTCATGTCTACATCCACTGAATGATTAGTAAAAAGGGAAACGTTCTAAGGCAATCGAGCAAAAATTGAGAGGAAAGGTGCTTAATCCAGAAAACCTTGAGAGGAAAGGTCCTTAATCCAGAAAACCTTGAGAGGAAAGGTCCTTAATCCAGAAAACCTTGAGAGGAAAGGTCCTTAATCCAGAAAACCTTGAGAGGAAAGGTCCTTAATCCAGAAAACCTTGAGAGGAAAGGTCCTTAATCCAGAAAACCTTGAGGGGAAAGGTCCTTAATCCAGAAAACCTTTATAGGTTCTGTATAGCATGAAATGTTCCCTCTTGTTTTGGGTCTCGAGTGGGAATTTCCTTCAAATGGTCTAACCGTTTCCTTCAAATGCTTGAGATTGTATTGCAGGGCATTTACTATGAGCTCTTCCGAAGTAGTTCGTTGGATCATAATAGCATGCGCAATCTTGAAAGACAAACACCGCATGTGATTTAAAAAGGCATATAAGATTTTTTAAAAAACATTCATCTTTTAAAAATAAATTAATTGATATGTAACAATGAAACTTTCTTTAAACCGTTTATATTACTCGGCAAACTTTCGGAAACAATTGCAATCTAAATTTCTTTCGCAGCATTATGAACTCACCGAGTACAACTGAAATGTTTTATGCAAGAAGGCCTATATCCAGGGGTTAAATAGTTACCGGATCGGTCCCGCCGGCGGATACATGTAAACGCAAATTGGGCGGTTCCATTTAACATCTGCATATATCTCTTTTTCCTCTCTCAACTTTTTCATGACAACAAATCTCAAACTCACAATGTTCTCTTTGAGTTCCATTTTGTACTGCGGCACATGTCGGGCTTTCAACAGAATATTCCACAATTCTTCCAACACCTAAGAAATCGACATCGACCCGCACAATCGAAAAAATCTTTTTTTCCAAAAATCCATAAAACCTAGAAATTGAAGAGAAAAACGTTCAACTATTCAAAATGCTTCTGACGGTTATAAACTTAAAATCTACGGTCAAATTTATGCACTTCAAAAAACCTTTCATATTTTTTCTACTGTTTATATGTTATTTTATTTTTCGCACCCTTGTATGAGTGTTTTTTTTTATCCACACGCTTTTTGGCGAGTTGTAAAAAAAGTTTCCGAGGTAGCCAAACAAAACCTCTACATTGCCACTAAAAAGAATTCTTCATTTAAATTATGATTTGCTATGCTTTTATGGAAAGAAAAAAGGAATTGTATGATATATGAGAGCTAATTTGATTATAGCTTTAAGCATTGACATAAGAGAGATTTCGTTGTTACCTGCTGGTGACGTCCAGCCCAGAAAAGACTCATTTACTGACTTGTTGACTCCTTTCCACATGACTCGAGGTGTCGATGAGATTAGTCGTCGTTGTGATGACTCTAGTCAGCATGGCCTTCTCTCCTCTTTCAATCGTCTGCAAGCAAAAAGAGCTCGAGTGAGTATCCTTCCTTTAAATGGCGCTCACAAACATTTTTTTAAAAATTCCTTTCAAGTTCATATGAGAAAAAAACATATTATAAGACAAAAAACATCACAAAAATGCTCAATTTATAAAGGCAAAAAATTATAAAGAAATTTTTTAGCCTAATGAAAAATATAATTTGTATGGGTAGAATGCAAGTTTTATGCTCGCCCAGGAGTTTTTTAGTGTGAAAGAGAAAGGGACAGACGCCCGCCGAAGGCGGAAAATTTTTTCTTACATAAGGGTCCCCCTTTATGATTTTTCAAACAGAGACCCGCCGAAAAAAAATTTAACATAAGGGTCCCCCCTTACGATTTAGAAAAGCAGAGGCCCGCCGAAGGCGGAAAAATTTTTTTCATATAAGGGTCCCCCCTTAAAAGTGAACATTTTTTTCTTCTTTATTTTCTTATGTAAGGGTCCTCTTTTTATGTAAGGGTCCTTTTTTTCACATAAGAATCCCCCCCTGAAGATTTGGAACACATAGGCCCGCCGACAGAAGATCTGTCATGACTAAATAACCCCTGTGCTCGCCTCAACTCAAGAAATTCTCTGATACTCTCTCCATTTCTTTATGAGGACTAATGGTAGGTACAAGTTCAACAGATTTAAGATAACCGTTTGACGAATTCTAATCCACACATGTGAGAACAGATCAAAACGAAATATAACTGGAAGACCTAATAGAGAGAAAAAAGCTGATCAACAGTAAGGAATTGAGCCCAGTTGTCCTCCTTTTCAAGCGTTTTCTACATCATACCATAGAGAAAACATATAACTTTTTTTAAAATTTTATTGTGCGGTTTTTTTCTCGGCATAATTCTCTCAATTTGTCTTGTTCTCTCTCTCTCTCTGTTCACAAAATGCGAATCGTCAGCACCTCGAGATACTTCTTGTAGAATCTACGGATTTGCTCGCTGTTGAAGCCCTTTGCAAGAGTCTGCACCAACAGATCGAATTCCACCGAAGACATCCCTTGCCTCAAACACTTTTCTCCCTTAAACATTAAACATTAGGGTTTAACTCATCTGGAATGCTTTTGAAAAACCGCACATTAATAAGCAGTTGCCAAAAACTGCAAAAAAATGTGCACCTGAAGTATTGTTTTGCTCTGATTGTGAGTCTTCGGAAAGTGATTCTAAAGACTGCGGACAGAGAACCTTTCCGAAACTTTAACAAGTACAATCAAATAGTGAATGGCTAAATCTATGCTGATAGACTTTTTGGTCGAAAATCTCTTATATTCTTGTCACTACGAATCATTTTTATTGTGCATATTCGTCTTTGTCTCTCTTCTCCAACCTTCCTTTCCTGAGGGTCCACACGTAGTTCTCCTCTTCAATGCTGAGATGAGTGGCGAGTGCTGTCAGAAGAGGTTGCACCTTCTCCAGATAGTCTCGGTGGTCCAGGTTCCCAGCCAACACTCGAAATCAAATTTTGTTATTCTCCTCGTTTCTTTCTTCTCTTCATTCTTTTGTCTTTCATTGTCTCTTAAAACTTATTCATCCTCCTTCCTCTCTCTGAATTATCATGTTATCTCTCTTTCTCCCTCTCTCTCTCTCTTTATTTCTCTTCCTCTTTACCTCTCTTTGCCTTTATTCCTATTTCTCAACTTCTTAATCTCTCTCTCTCTCTCTTTCTTGTTTCTCAGGTTCTCGACTCCATACATTTGAAAACGCATGAAAAAGTCTAAGTATAATTCCCAGGTAAGATATCGAATAAGAATACGGGAAGAATCTTAGCCCCAACAAAGTCGCAGGATGTGCTTCTCACGCAGCCACGACTGAATGCTGCAGCGGAGTTGGTCGTTCAGGTGAGTTGTCTCGTGAACCAGTTGGTTCAGCTGAAAAAAACCTTTGTGAAAAGAAAAAAAAGAAATATGTCAAAATTCTAGAGAAAAAGACATTGGGAAATAGTTAATTATAAAATAAAAACAAAATAAAAAATAATTGCTAGTGAATAGAGCTCTTTGAGGACTTGAAAATGCTTTTACCGCCGAAGAAATTCTGAAGGGCAAGCAGCAACAACAACGAGCACAAAGAAACACAACACTTTTAACAAGAAAAAAAATTAGAATTCAAATTCGTAGCGGAAATTCATGTAGCTGGCAAAACTGAGAATGCTCTTTTTATAGCTATCAATCCAATTGAAAAAATTAGGAGTAGCTACTGAGATTGTAAGTTAGAAAATGCCTGTGGAAAATATGAATACATTACTATATTCAAGTCAAAATGAATACATTCAATACAAAAAAAGTAAAACTTTACCTTTAAAATATTTGAATTGAGGACTGAATTTAGAAATAAAATTCACCTGACTTATTCCGTAGATGCGAGTCTCTAGGGCACTTGCCTTCAGGCATTTCAACATGAAGTTCATGCGTGGTAGACGGTTCTCCATCTCATTAAATCCTTTTCCCCTTCAAATTCATTTTTTTTTATTCGAACTTTTTTTAAAATTCTTATACATATTATATACATAGATTTTGAATTAAAAATTTTCTTACAAAACTTTTTTTCATATTTGAATGACTCCGAACTCTATAAAAAAGAAGCGCTCTGCTGAAACAGAAGAAGTTATTTTTAGAATTTGCAACAGTTTTTGGAAACAGATGACCTATGGACCATAGATCTCTAACACTGTTGAAAAAATTGAAGAAAAAAAACTACTGTTTTTCGAACGTGAAATTCTAGAATAATTGATTCTCTTGCTATTCATTATTCCAGACTTCCCTCCTCAAATATCGATCTTTTTTTGAATTTTCTTATAGTGCAGTTGACCTATGAACTGCAAGACTCTCCATCAATGATACCATTTCCTACCATATCTGATGATGCATCATGACAAGATGCTCTTTCTCCAGCATTGCAACCACCAGCAATCCGCGCTTTTCCTCAAACAAATTCCAAATTAATCATTTTTCCATTTCTTATCCTTTCTTTCCATGAAGTTAAAATCATCATAACGACTTTTTTTGAAAATATTAACTCAACTGTTGGAAACATCAGCTCAGTCCAACCAAATGTTAGAAATCTCTTGATTTTGTTAATAGGTCGATCGCTAAATTAGGTTGAAAGTTTCAGTTTTAACTTTACGAAACCGGTTGGAGTGAGTTATGGCTTATTGTAGATATGAAGCATTCTATTTAGGGTTTTTCTTATTGTAGATATGAAGCATTCTATTTAGGGTTTTTCTTATTGTAGATATGAAGCATTCTATTTAGGGTTTTTCTTAGCACGCGCACAAATTTTTTAGATTTTTAAAATTTCAGAGTTCAACATTCAATTTTTTCAATGATTTTGATTTTCCCTACAAAAAAATTCGAGAAAAAATTTCCGAGCGCATGTATTTGAATGTTTTTCGCGGTTTTTGGAGAGAGCATAGATTTTTTCACCCGCAATGCGGGTTAGAGAAACATCCTGGTTCTATTTATGTAGAGAATTACTTTTACATTCAGATGTGTTAACTCTGATACATTCATATAGTGTGAGGGTCGGTAGGTCGGTCGCCCTAGTGTTTTACCTACCAACTGGCGGTTTACCTATGGTCCAAACAAGCTATCATCAATTTAAAGTGTTTTTTTTTGTATGGGCCTTAAAATACGCATTATCATGTGTGTGTGTAGCTCAGTGGGGAGAGCATTCGCCCGGAATGTGAAAGGTCACGGGTTCGTTCCCGTCACACCACACGATTTTTGCCCAAGTTTCTGCGAACAATCCGCTCCTCTGCTCGGTATACAAATCCGTTGCTGAGATCAACGAGGAGTAGGGTATACTCTGATTTACATTTCACCCACAACTTGCGAGAAAAATTTTTCCATCACGCTGTTTCTTTACACCGGGAAACGTAGCGTGTAGTTCGGAAAAAAATCTTGTAGAAAAACAGATTTCACAGAAAGATCGAGAGCGTATAAGTAAACTGTGATAACCGTTTCAGAAACGGAAAAATCGTATCACTAGCTTTTCATGAGAGCGAATGGAATTTACTCACAGTTTGGGTTCGAGAAACACCCTGGTCTCAAAAAGGAGCGAGCTCGCTCAATCAATAGAAACTCATCATCTTGAACATATAACTCATCATCTTGAACATATGACTCATCATCTTGAACATATAACTCGCCATCTTGAACATATAACTCGTCATCTTGAATATATAACTCATCATCTTGAATATATAACTCATCATCTTGAACATATAACTTGCCATCTTGAACATATAACTCGTCATCTTGAATATATAACTCATCATCTTGAATATATAACTCCTCTCACCGGTTGCCTCATTTCATTCTCAGTGATGCCAATAGCTCTTCTGTTGACGTCTTCAATGATGAAATGCACAAGATCCTTCAACCAACAAAAAAAAATAATCAGGTTGTCTCCAGGCGTCGGATGATACCGGTCTAAGACATGTTTGTACGCACCGAACGAGTTGGATAAGGGATGGGAAAAGGCAAAAAAGGTGAAAAAGTAGAGAAAAAGTAAAATAGAACGGAAGGAGAAGAGGATGTAGATCATTTTCGGCGCGAACATGTATGCGTCATGATGGCTGGGCCGGTAACTATTTATTCCCTGGTTGGCTCGCGCAGTATACAGTAAATTTTCGTGAGTGAGCCGACCAGGAAACTTCAGCCACGGTCTTTCGTGGCTGAATTTCTTAGTTTGAAACGATTGTACTCTTATTAACTGACTTTTTATACAAGTTATACCTACAGAGTTGTATGAAAGTTTTATTTCATTCCAAAAAGTATGAGAATAACCAAACCTGGAAAGCTTCTTCCTTCAGTCCGACAAGGCACACACCCATCACTTTGATCAGAGTTGTCAGTTTCTTGAAAAAACAGTTTGTCAATTTACTAGTTTACTGGTCTAAAAACTTAAAATAATAACTATTATACACTTACTTGACACTATCGTCCCACTGAAACATCTTAATACTCATCATGAACTGACCGTGATGGATAGCTCGGTTATGTTCCTCTTCATTCGCATCAATTGTTCCTCAGCTGTTGACCAGAATTTCTCGAGCAGTACGATTCTCCCCTTGCTGCTCAAACGACTGAACTGTCTCTCGACGTTCTCCCGGTCGAATAAGCGGGCAGCCGCCGGGGTTCTTCAATCATAGTTCCATTGAAATCAACCAATCAAGGCAAAAGCTATGTATATAACTTTTTTCTTATTGGTACATAAACCCGCCGAAAAGACCATTCCACACTTACAAATAAATGTGCCGCTGAGTACCAAAAGTCTCTCTAGTAAGTCTCACAATGGCCAAGAGGCCCGTGGACAAAATGACTTTATCGACTTAAAAGATAAACACGAAGGTATGGTTGAAAAACAGAAAAATAATAAAGGAAAAAACAAGTTAGATCTAGCAAGCTAAGTTTCCACAAAATGTTTTATACTTTCCACAAAAAAAATGTTTTTAAAAAAGTTTTTGTTATGAAACCGTTAAAAAGCTAAACAGAGAGATGGCAATTATAAGCCCTAAAAACACTTTCAAAATTTCCAAAAACATCCTTTCTAAGCGATGGTGTCTAGAAGAAATGACAGCTTTCTCATCTTTTCCCATTGCCTACATATCACATATTATAATAACATACTTTTTCGCTCGAAAAGCGGTCGTTTTTCTCTCAATTTTTTTCAACAATTTCAAATGATCTTTGATGAGCTACAAGGATAGCACCGACAGCATGGTGTTTCTCTCACCCGCACTGCGGGTGAAAAAAATCTATGAACTCTTCAAAAAATTTGGAAAAACCTACAAATCTATGCACTCGGAAACCTTTTTTAGATTCTTATTGGGGTAAATTCATTGTCATTGAAAATTTTTTTTAATAACTTTCGAAAATTTATAAAATCTATGCGCTCTTCAAAAAATCCGGAAAAAAACCTACAAATCTATGCACTCGGAAACCTTTTTTAGATTCTTATTGGGGTAAATTCATAGGTCATTGAAAAAAATCATAACTTTCGGAAATTTATAAAATCTATGCGCTCGAAAAAAGTTGTGCGGGTAATAAGAAACGCCCTGGTAGACAGACGGTTCAAACGTTTCTCTTCAACCTTTCACCAATCTCTACTCCTTTGCTCTTTCCGCTGAACTCCTCATATTATTTCTTCCACTTCTTTTCGAAAACCTTTTTTTATCAAGGAGCGAAATAAAAAAACCCGTGTAAAAAATCGAAATACTAACTGTTCACTCATTTCTATGAAGTCCACTGTAGTCTTCACTTGATCGATTCGCAAGATGTGCGATAACAACAGCACCATCTGTAAAACTTTTTTAAAAACCCCAAAAAAAATCAAATCGCACACCTTCTTCTGAAATAGGTCTAAAGATGAGTAAGATTCTAGGACTTTCTGAATAAAGAGGGGTAAAGGGTTTGAGAGGTTTTAGGAAGCTTTCGATAGAAAGCGGTTTGCGAGGAGTGATTTTGTGCTAGAAAAAGACACAGCGGTGCCCAGATGATTTCTTTTAATGTGAAAAGAAGAACGTTTCTAATCAACGGTTCGCCTTGAATTTGAAGCAGTAACTTGCCGAAAATGACACAAATAAAAAACAAAAACAAAAGTTCACAGACGGCGGGGCCTGAACATTTCATACTTGTAGCACCCGTCGCATTGGCTACTGTATAAAATATGTTGAGGGGAGGAGAAGAGGAGGAGAGTGGGACAACGGGAGGAGATGTATACATCATCCTTCAAACCCAGGACTGACGTTGTCCGTGATGAGAGAATGATGCTTGAGAGCCAAAGCGACAACTTCCATCACAGTCTCATAGAAGGTCAGCACTGTCATCTTATCCACATTCAATGCCTGCAATCAATCAATCGATGAATCAATCAATCGATAGACAACTACCAGTTCAAACCCTTTATTATCGAATTGAAGAGTAACTTTTCCAGACGATTTTATCTGAACCCCCGATTCTTCATGATCGAATGAGGACGTAGAATTTAAAATGGAGTGTTTATTATGGTTATGGTTATAGACGTTACAAAAATGAAGAATGAAAAGAAGAGAAAAAAATGTTCCGTTTTTTTCTCCTTTTTTTGGATGACTCTGCAAAAAAAACTTTAAAGATGGAAGATCGCTGTAAACTTTGTTCCTCTGAATCGATAAGTGAATGAGTAATAGAACGCACACAATCGCTGGCTTGTTGATGGAGAAGAAGCGAGGGCAGCGAGTTGTTGAAGAATTCTCTGCCTTGCGCACTGACTTCCTCTCTCGCTAACTCATCTTGCAGCAACTGGAATGACACACATATGACTTGTATGACTTTTTAAGGACTATATTATCATGACTTATGACTTTCTAACGACTATTTGAATATTTCATCGATTCCTTACATACATATGCATCTCTACCACCGGAGCAATCTATTTATCTACTATTTAGGATGCTCTACTTACTCCGAGTATACAGTTGATCTTCGTGGTATGTACCGTCCAGGCCTTCCGGAAATTGAGACCATTGGGTTCTTCTGAGGTTGAAGAACCATCGGGAACAACATCCGGAGCTGGAAAGAATTTATCTGAATTACTTTTCTCTTGTCTGAATGGAAGGTGAAGTTCCATAGTCTACCACAGTTATTAGAAGAAAAAAAACCCCCAAAAAAAGGAAAACAAATACATTAACTGGTCTGTAGAAAGCCACACTCAGCTTTCAAGTCTTCCTAGAGTGGCGGTACCAGCGGGGCCGTAAAACTTCGCACGAGTTACTTGATCGTCAATTCCTACCGTTTAATATCGGACCTGTTTCATTTTTGGCGCATATATGCTTCCATTTCAAGAATGAATCTTTAATGGTAACCCCGTTCTCTATTGCTAAAACTAGTTTTTTCACCACCGCTAGTTGTCGGCTCAAGCCAATTCCGATTACTGCGGCAGGAAACTGGGTGATTCTCCAACGCATTATAAAATCTCTCGTTGAAATCGTTCAACTACGTAACCATTTTAAAGTAGAATCTACCTCTAAAGTCATCCTTCATATCTACCAGATAATCTGTCGCATATCCAATGTTGCCCTTCGTGTGAGAAAGAGCTTTTCTCGCCACTTCCTCGGTGTACCTCAAAATTTGTCTTTATTCGTTCAACTATTTACAGATTAATGGACGCATTTTCACGCTCAGAGGGCACAAGTTCTTCCCCAAGCTGGCTCTCTCTCAAACCACAGAAAACCATGCGCTCCCCCAAAAACGCATATAAATCCAACCAAAAATTATGAAAATTTTTGATTCTGGAACACATTTGCACTGAAAATTTGGATTAATTAGACTTTTTCCAATTTTGGCATGAGTTCGGCCACACTTGCTAAAATTTCGCTCGAGTGCGTTCCGGTATGATTAGAATAATCACTTCAAATTCCTTCCGAATCTTTTTTTAATTGGGTCGGAAAGACCTAGAATAGAAAAGAGTAGTTGGGTTGGAAAGACCTAGAATAGAAAAGAGTAGTTGGGTTGGAAAGACCTAGAATAGAAAAGAGTAGTTGGGTTGGAAAGACCTAGAATAGAAAAGATTAGTTGGGTCGGAAAGACCTAGAATAGAAAAGACCTATCTGAAAACGTAGATAAGATTTAGAACAAAAAAAGTAGGAAACGTAGAAAAGACGGGAAATTGCAAAAAACCACTTCTGGTTTGGCGGGAAATCGTAATGTGGGGTTGGCGGGCTACCACGACTGTTAATAAGGAAAGCACCATGAGTTTGGGCGGAAATTCACTTCCAATTTTGAAGAATACTGTTCTTTTGTGCTGACCACAAACATTGCTCCGGTCTCTTTGGTAATAGCGGGAAACCATCCTTGATTTTGGCATGAAACCATGCTTGGTTTTGGCATTAAACCATCCTTGGTTTTGGCGGAAAACCATCCGATTTTAACGGAAAATCACCTCTGATTTTGTCGGGAAATCATCTCTGGTTTTGGTGGGAAACCACCCTTGAGGCCGTATGCATGGAAAACAGATTAGAACAATCTGGATTAGTCAAATCCAAGGATTAGAAAATCCAAAAAAGTTGAAAAATTTAGGATTAGGAAAATCGGTATGCATGGATGTCAGATTTCTTAAACTTGGATTATTGTCAAAAAGGACGCGGAAAGACAAGCGGAAGCACTAAAATGCATCAAAATGCACTCTAAAAACTTTAATTGTCGATAACTAAATGCACTCTAAACACTATAATTGTCGAATGTTAGTATTGTTATATAATTACAACATTTTTTCAATTAATTTCGTTGTTTTTGTTGTTGTTATGTTTTCATTGTTTGTTTGTTTAAAGCCGATTGAATGTTGAATGTAAAATTTGATGGAATTGATATATAAAATATTAATATGAACATTTTCAACCTGTTTTAAATCAATCTGTTAGATGAAAGGTGATTTTTAGTAATCGTTGTACTCTATTTGGGGCTTCTGCACTCTAGCCCCCTCTCCCCCCCTCCCAGAGGTTCCATGGTGGGTCAGTTCAATTGGATCATGTTCTTGATACGGCCTCGTTAGCGTAAACTTTTACTAAGCCTAAGCGCTTTCTGATGTAAAAATAACTTTTTTTTAAATGTAAAAATAACTTTTGAAAATGTAAATGAGTCAGTAGTATGACCCATGGAACCTCTGGGAGGGGGACCTAAAGTGCAGAAGTGCCCTTTATTTGTATGCGCTATACGTTCCTCTGTAATTAATACATGTTACCATGAAATAAACATAAAAGAAGCACTAAACAAGAGAACATGCAAAAAAATATGTAAAATTCCATTCCGTTTTACTTTCAATACACATTTCAAAAAGAGCAACATGAACGGAATGGGTCAAATTGAGCCTCAAATCCTTTCGGATTGCTCGCTAACCCACCTCCGGAGTAGGGTTACGAATTTTGTCGGATTATCTCAAATCCTAATCCATTATAGCTTCCATGCATACCGGATTAGTGAAATGTATTTGGATAACTTCTAATCCAAGCTCTTAATCCATTTGGATTGCTCCATGCATACGGCCTTTGGTGTTGACGAGATATCCCCTCGTACTGGCGTGTAGTTTTACTTTTTGGTAGAAATTCTAGATTGGCTGTGGCACGAATGACTCTTTGGCAGCACAAACCCCATCTGGATAAGAGCAGCGAGATTCGTGTCGAAGTCGTACGTCCCATTGTATATCGTTTCGAAATTATCAGGATCGAAGTCGATCGAGCACTCCATCGGCTCCAGATGCCGTATTCGCTTCGAGCTGGAAACAATCCTCTATTTTTTTTTGTTTCTCATGATAATGTACAAAATTCAGACTGCTTTTTTCGAACAAAGTGTACTATTGCATAATTTTATTATTCAAGTAGACACTTTAACCTACTGAAAGCGCTTAAAAAACTGTTTCAACCCTGATTATCGTTAAATTATGTTGAGAACAACAGAATACTGGTGACAAAAATACTAAAAAGCGAGAGATTCAAGAATGCAATTGTTTCCTGGTTCTCGTTAGAAAATTAGATTCTCTTTTTTTAAGCTGCTAGAAACTACCACTGGACGAAGTTAAAATTGAGAAGGCAAAAAATGCAGGACCTGGATGGCTCAGGACTGTTAGTTGTAGGCCTCATTCGTCTGCTGCAGGCTCTTTTAGGTTCTCCTTCAGCCGATTTTTCTGCCCAGTCTTCAGAGCCTCGCTCTTTTTTACCGGTGCCATCTTCAATGATTTATTCTCTTCAATCATCGCTAAAACTTCTGATTGTGGGTAGGGTGTTTCTCTCACCCGCACTGCGGGTGAAAAAAATCTACGCGCTTTTTAAACAGCCCGAAAAACATTCAAATCTAAGCACTCGAAAGAAATTTTCGATTTTTACTTAGTAAAATTAAAAATCTTCAAAAAAAAACTCTTTCAAATTCTAGAAATCTATGCGCTTGAGAAATATTATGTGAGTGGTAAGAAACACCCTGATTGTGGCACTTTTGCACTTTACCCACACCCCCTAACAGAGGTACAATTGGGTCAGATGAGAGTGGAATTTTTTGATAAGGTCTCGTTAGCCTAAGCCGCACGGCCTCTTTAGTAAACTTTTCCCTAATCCTAAGCGTTTTTTTGAGTAAAGTATTTGTTTTAGTGTAAAATAATTTTTTTTATGTAAAAATATTTTTTTGTAAATGTAAATAAGTCAGACGTATGACCCATAGAACATCTGGTAGAGGGGTGTGCGTAAAGTACAAAAGTGCCCTGATTGAGTAATCATATTAAGGGTAGAGGTGAAAAAATGTTTTCAATACGCACATTCTTTTCCCTTGAGACATTGCAATAAAAGTTGAGAGTCAAAACTTCATAAAAAGCTTAGAAATCGAAAATTTTCTCGAGAATCTGTAATCACCAAAAGCTGAGAAATAAAATTCTTAAATTTTCATTCTGATCATTCTCCGGTCAGTAATCAACAATATACCCACGTGAATTGACTCAGCTGAATTATTTTTTTAAAAACTGCGAAAGAATCTTAAGATTTCCAAGTTCCTGCCAAAGCAAAACTTATCAGTTCACCTTTCATGATGGCAGAGTCTACCGCCGATATCGGTTAGACCTCTCCGAAGTTGCTAGTCAAACAGGAAACTGATAAGTTGAAGAACCTTCCAATGCTTGCGAGTCCTCGTTATGTATCACCTTCACAAAAAACTTTCACATTAGTCAATTCGGATCGAACAAACGTTTTAAAGCTTCGAAAACATAAGTTTTATACAGCTACTGGAAGCAACAGAGTCGCTCCGCTTATTCAAATTAGGACGCAATGTTTGCGTGGGAGCATACTAGTAGTTGAAACTGAGTTACAGAGGGAACACAAAATTCATCTGTTTCAAAATGGTTTAAGGCGGGAAAGTATATCTCGTAGGTCCGAAAGGAGCGTACGGTCCATGACATTTCGCATCAGCGACAGTTCGCATCCAAAGTTCTAATTAGTTTTTTTCTAAGCTGTGGTTATGTGGCTGATTTTATACGGCCTTTATTAAGACGTTTGGCCTTGTTAGGGTGAACTTAACTGTGCCCAAGCAGAATTTCTGATTAAAACTATGTACGTGGCAATCTGGATATTCAACGGAATTTCGGTCGCGAACTGTCGTGATACCCTTTCGAACTGTTTCACTATTCGTGAAAAGCAGTTTAGGGAGACCATTGACAAAAGTTGGCCTATAAACCCTCTTATATTCAATTCAATTCAAATGCTCTATTTCCAATGTCATGAGACATGAAGCGCCATTAAATGGAACGACTCCTAGATATCCGGACAGTAAAGACTGGAGTGACTTCTTATATGGCGTGCTCAATTATAACACATTTGATGAGAGCACTCAACTCGAAATTCTTCAGTTTTTTGCCTTCTGAAAACTTAGATTCAGCCTTTTGGATTTTCGATGTGATTATACACCGTGAAGTGAAGACGTGCTTCATTTTCACGAAAAATCATCAGTAAAAACATTTTCTGTCACCATCATTAGTTAGCAAAGTGAGCACGACAGAAAAAAAAAAACCATCCAGCTGTCTTTTGGCACTTACCGTCTCGAATTTGAAGTATGAGTACAAAGTTGCAGGATACAAAGTGACGGGGTACAAAGTGACGCGGTACAAAGTGACGCGGTACAAAGTGTCGGATACAAAGTGACGCGGTACGCGGTAATACGGTATTGAGTGGGTTGCTTAAAAGTAAAACCCAACAGATTCTGTTAATATCTTTTAAAAAGATTACTACATTCATGTTCAGAAACACGCGAGTTTGGAGCTTATTAGGCTAAGTCAATTATGTGAAGGTGAGAATCGCTCGCGGTCAAAGCTCAGAACAAACGCAGATTAATTTATTTTAACAATTTATATACTCTTTCAAAAAACGTTGAAAAGTGCGCTTCTTCTGGGTAAAACTCATCGCACACACAAAAAAGGATGAGTTTGGTGAACACTATAATGGAGCTGATTGGACCTTTCAACAGGACTCGGCACCTGCCCACAAGTCCAAAATCGCACAAGAGTGGTTGCGCACACACCCCTTAAACTTCATAAGCACTTCCGAATGGCCATCGAATTCCCCCGACCTGAACCCGCTCGACTTCAGCGTCTGGGGCTTCATGCAGGCAAAGGTTGGAGCTATCCACTACCACACTCGATTCTCAGCGTGACGAACTCGACAACGACTACCTGCGGTCACTGGCATGTGGATACGAGCGTCGTCTCAAGGCATGCGTTCCCGCTAGAGGCGGCCATATCGAACATGATTGTGCATAACTGTTGCTTATATATTGTGATAAAGTATGTTATGATACCAAGATATGAATTTCGTTTTGAAAAGAAATACAGAAATTTACATTTGTCAAGGTAATTTATGGTCTCCCTATAATAAAAATGTATGATTCCATGAATTTATGCTAAGAATGTATGAATTAAAAGGCTCTTCTTGAGTAGAGACCGCAATGACAATATTTTGGTACGCCATTTTTTCTGCCACACTAATATTCCGTAATTCCAAACTGTTTGATAAATCGAATAATTTGGAACTTTCAACGGATTTTTTTCTTTCTATATGTTTTTCTGAGAGATTCAGTCATTGTAGTATGCCTCATTTCGTTTCAAAACTTGCGAAAATTCTCATTTCAGTTCGAGCCTCTTCTTGGATGTTATTAACCGAGATTCAGAAGTTATAATGGAATCTCACAGCTCAGGTTACCAAATAATATTTTCCTTATTTCTGATATAAAAACGAACTTTCGATTGCTAAAATCAAAGATATTATTTCATTTTATTAATGAAAAACTCACGTTGACATAATGGTAGAGAAATTTTTAATTTTTATCGTAGCCCAAAAAAATGGCCTTTCGAAGTTAAGCCACGCGCTAGAGTATAAATAGTAGTCATTGCTTTATGTAAAGGCGAACTTTCGATTGCTAAAAGCAAAGTTATTATTTCATTTTATTAATGAAAAACTCACGTTGACATAATGGATGAGAAAATTGCAATTTTTATCGTAGCCAAAAAAAGGCCTTTCGAAGTTGAGCCACGCGCTAGAGAGTAATTATAGTGCTCTCACTGCTTTATGTAAAGGCGATTTTTCGATTGCTAAAGCTTTTGGCCGTCCAATAGTACAATAGCATAGCGAAGAAATGCCTTCTTCTCTCTTTATCTTTTCCTAGCCTTGATCATTCCCTGCAGTTCAAGGCGGAAACCGAACTCTGGCAATTCTGAAAATTGCGCTCACCTATATATGTAGTTATTGTATTACTGCCTTTACGTTTCGGGTTTTCCTCTGAATTTCACCGGTAATTAATAACAATTTTACCGGTAATTAATAAAAATTTCACCGGTTATTAATTATAATTACACCGGTTAATAATTATTATTTCACCGGTTATTAATCATAATTTCGCTTCGATTTCTGAAAGTTAAATTTGTTATTTTTCATTCTTACTTAGTTTTGGTTCTGTATCCTATACAATTTAGATTCTTTTGAACAAAATTTCAAATTTTTCTGTATTGTACGAAAACAGCGTTGGAAAAAAGCGATAAAATTTTGAAAAGGACTACATTTCGATTACATTCAAATTACACCGAAAAGTCGATTCAAAAAATGGCAAATTTCAATTCATAAAAAAAAAATTTAATGATTAAATCAAAAACTTTTTCAATAAAAAAAATGATGAAGATTACCAGTGCGAAGTTAAGGCCGCGTTTTAGTACAAGCATGACCCACTTGACCTTCCGCGCTCTAGCGTACCAAGATTTGTTATAGGCAGAATTTTCGAAACTTATCTGGGGCCGTATCCACGAAAGTCGCGGGAAGCTTCTCGAGCCTTCCCGCGGGAAGCTTTCGCCCGCGTCTTCTAAAACGCTATCCACGAAGCAGCGGGAAGAAAGCTTCCCGAGCCTTCCCGCGGGAAGGCCAAAGGCCTTGCGTACTTGTAGTTTTTTGGAGGGAAGTTCAAATTTAAATTTTCATGATGCTTCACCTTGTATTTTTTATATTTAGTTTATCAATATTTTCACATTAAAAATCACTGGGGCCTCTTTCTAATTGGATATTTTGGATACAGCGATACAATGAAAGTTTGGATACAGCGATATTTTACTTGTATTTCTAATCTCTCCTGTAAATAAATGGATACAGTTCACAGTTGTGTTTTTATACAGCAGCCGATACAAAAAGTTGCTGTATCGGATACAAATATTTGTTGAGTTTGGAGCAATTTTCGTTTGCTCGGTCAATTTTCTTCATATTTTGTTTCTTCTTACAGTTTTTCTCTTCATATTTTGTTTTTTTCTTCATTTGTTTTTTCTCTTTTGTTTTTTTTTTCTTCAATTTTTCTCTTCTTATTTTGTTTTTCTTCTTATTTTGTTTTTTTCTCAATTTTTTTCTTCTCCGTGTTTTGTTTTTTCTTCATATTTTGCCACTTTCAATTTATGCGACGAAAAACAAAAAAAAGACGGCTCTAAAAAAAATGAAGGTTACGAAACACGGCTTTCTTTTACATGAAGGGGTCAGTGCTGTAGCGAATACGAATTTAAGAGAAAGGTTATAAAATTTAAATTTTGAGCTTTCCAACATCATTGTGTGTTAATATGTTTAAAAAAAGCGTGACCCCTCATGTAAAAAAACCGATGAAGAAAATTTTTTTTTCCTCAAAATTTTCAGAGTGTTAGTTCGGAGCACAGAGAAATTTTTTATTTCAAATTATTTTTATTTTTTTACAGAGAAATTTTTTTTACACAGAGAAAATTTTTTATATTTTTTTCTTCAAATTTTTTCGAGAAAAAAGGACTCATACAAGGAGGACTCATTGAAAAAAATACTCATCGAAAAAAATTACAATTATCCTACTTAATCAAACAAGATATAATCCGTCGCATGAGCAAAAAAAAATTTTGCGCGAAAAAAAACAAACACATGAGCGAAAAACGAAAAAAAACGCGAAAAAAAAACGAAAAACACACATGAGCGAACAACAAAATTTAGATTGAAGTTTGTCATTTAAAGTTGAAAAGTAGTAGAATAATACGGTTTTCATGGAAAAATTTAGTCGCGGGAAGGTTTGGCCCGCACCTAAACATTGTGAAAGGTACGGGAAGGTAAAAGCTGCCCGCGGGAAGGCGCGGGAGCTTCCCGCGTAATTGGTGGATACGAACTTTCCCCTGAGCTTTCCGTTTTTGCCCGCGGGAAGGCGCGGGAGCTTCCCGCGTAATTGGTGGATACGAACTTTCGCCCGAGCCTTCCGTTTTTGCCCGCGGGAAGTCTCGGGAAGCTTTTTTAGCTTCCCGCGACATTCGTGGATACGGCCCCTGATCTCTTTTTCTGCTTTAAAGTAATTGTTTTTGATTTTTCATGTTTTCTTGAAATAATTAAGTGATTAAGAACACATAAAAATTACATTTTACTACCTATTCTGATTTTGATTTTAGCCATTGCGGTCTCTATTCTTGAGCCCCCCAAGTTAAATTGTGCCGTTAAATGCACTAAATACAAAACTCATATAGTGTTTATGACTACACTTTCTCCTCTCAACTACCATGACTAATTTTATTTTCAAGTTTTTTCAGGCCAAGATTATTTCACACAGCTTTCGAATTTGAGGTAGAAATAACAGGGAGAGGGATGAGAAAAAGAGGAAAATGAGAGAGAACAGGAGCAACATCGTGCATCAAAACGCAGGAGGGAGGAGCCTACGCCGAACTATACAAGTGCCGATTCATTTTACGCCTTCTGCAAAGCCTTATTTCCAAAAGGACGACGATTTCACGTCTATCTAATTTGAAAAAACGTCAGCCTAAATTCGTGCAACGTCTACCTATTTTCGTGAAACGTCTACCTGTTTTAGTGAAACGTCTACCTATTTTTACAAACATGTCTACCTATTTTGACAAACATGTCTACCTATTTTGACAAACACGTCTACGTATTTTTACAAACTTGTCTCTTTCTTTTTTTCTTACTTGTTCTGTTTCTTTCTCTTTCTTTTCTTCTCCTTTCTTTTTAAATTATCTTTATAAATTTTGGAGAAAGGAAAGGCGGGAGGAGGAGGGGGTTTACCTAAGCAGGGAAGGGAGGGGGGCCCTAAAGGAGGAAGAGGGCCCTACCTAAGAAAAGGGGGGGTAGGGGCCTTAGGGGGGAGGGGGAAGGGGGGCCTAAAGGGGGGAAGGGGGGCCCTAAGGAGAAAGGGGGAAGGGAGTTTTCATTAATAAAATCTCTTTCTGAGAAAAAATCTTTGGACGGCTAAAGTAGATTAAAGCCAACTTTTTACTAAGCCTAAGCGTTTTTTAATGTAAAAACAATTTTCTGATGTAAACAATAAAATTTGGCAAAAATTGCTCATCAGAGCGGATCTCATCAGACGTGTTTGTCAAAATAGGTAAACAAGTTTGTAAAAATAGGTAGACGTGTTTGTCAAAAGTCCGCTTCCCGGTACATCCTCAGTCCTCTTCCTGAGAGCCAGTCCCTCCCTGGCGTGAGATGCACTGCCTGGTTGCTGCTGGTTTGCCTTCTGGGGAGGGTTTGCCTTCCCCCCCTTCTCCCCATCTTAGCATTTTTTCCCTCTAAACTTTACTGTTGCTTTTTATAAACAATATTATTCACGCATTTTTTTTCTCTCCGACATTGATGTAACATCTTCTTGATGTATGAATAAATAAATAAATAAAAAAAATAAGTAGACATGTTTGTAAAAATAGGTAGACGTTTCACTAAAAAAGGTAAACGTTTCACGAAAATAGGTAGACGTGTTTTGACAAAATAGGTAGACGTTGCACGAAAATAGGTAGACTTGTTTTGACAAAATAGGTAGACGTTTCACTAAAATAAGTAGACGTTTATTATTTTCCCTTTCCAAAATTCGCCATCTCGTTCAGTCGTTCTGAATTCAAGCGAATCATTCGAAAGCTATACGAAAGAAGATGGGCATGAAAAAAGTGAAACTTAAAATTAGGCTATCCCCTTATGGGCATACGGCTTAGGCTAACAAGACCGTATCAAAAAACGGCTCTTGTATACTCACGGGCATACCCTGAGTCTTGTCTTGCAAACATTGGAATACTAGACGAAAAATTGGCTTTAAACGCTACGGTTTCGATTTTTTTAAAAGGTGTTCATTTTGAGCATCAGGGACTCCGGTTCTTGAAAAAAAATACATCAAAAATATTTTTATATTAAGAAACGCTTAGGCTTAGTAAAAGTTTACGCTAACGAAGCCGTACGGCTTAGGCTAACGAGACCAATTGATGTTTTAATAAAAAAAGCATCGTGCTAATTTCTGCGTCTTGGGTATGTCCATAAGGTAATAAGAGCCTTTTAGAAATATGAATAGTAATAAATTAAATTTAAAAAATAGTCATAGAAAAGAAAGTTGAGTGAGAGCGCCTGCCGAAGACGGGAGCCCACATGATTTCGTGTAAAACCACATACTATACTCCAACAATATACACCAACAACAACCGCATAATTTTGACAAACCGCATAACAACCCAATTATGACAAACAAAAACCGCATAATAACCCAGTTTTTTTCAACAACCGCATAACAACCCAATTATACAAACTAGGTGGGAGAACCCTCTAGGTTCATCAGTTAGTTTACAGATTCTCATCCAAAATTGTTAATTTTTGAATTTTTAGACATGGATCAGTGAATAAAAATGCATTGAAAAATTTCAAGAACCAATTGTTTTATTCACATGCATACATTCACCAGGGCATTTCGAGATATGATTTAAGGAAGCTCTCATGAACTTCAGTGTAGATTAAGTCACAATGGCGGATTTCGTATCGGAGCATCTTCAAAAAAAAAGAGAATTAGATGAAAGAGAAGTTGGTACACTGGATACTTCTACGCTGTCTACCGAGCTTCAAAGACCTACAGTCTATCGCGCTATCCAGTTTTGACTTCTAATAATGTTGGATTTTGCCACGACCTTAAACAACCCTTCGCTACTCTAAGGAAGCTTTAATTGATAAGCTCTTATAAAAAAAAACCTAATTAGAACCAAGTGATAAGCAAAAAACTTTTTAAAAGAGTGCGTAGCCTGATGCAAGTTAAAAGAACCGCAAGGGAGACAACAACTCAATCTATCATTATATATAGAACAATGATGATTTTACATGAACCTACAAACATATCTCTGCGTCTTTATCTGGGGGATTGTGACTAACTCGCGAATTTTTCATTCACAGATGGGCTTCTTAAAAATTAGAACTGAAAAAGTTTTAATATTTTGATAAGTGATACTAGTGCTGCGCTGACCTCTTTCTCTACTCTTTTTCTCCCTCTTTCTCTTTTTTCTTTTCATCTTTCTCTTCTACTCGCACTTTTGCTTTCTATCTCTCGCTCTAATTCGTTCTGGCTCCCTTTCACTTTCTTTTCCCTACTTTCTTTCTTATCATTACTTCCTTTTCTTTCTCTTCCTCTTACTCTCACTCTCTCTCTCTCTACATATACAGTACCGTGCAGAAGTATACCAAAAAGTATATTTTACAGTTTTTCTCTGCAGTGAACGCGAATTAAAGGCTCAAATTTTTATTAGATAATCTTCAAGTACTTCGAAACACTATTTCAACATAACTTTTGAGATGCCCGTTAACTGTGAACAAAAACAGCATAAAATATGAAATTCAAGAAAAACACAATTTGAGTACATATTCTTCAGTAACCTATGACATCTTCGCTAACAACTTAACCGTCCAATTTTACCCGAAACTTTATTACCCCAGTCTAATACTTGGTCGTCATACCCCTAGCGTCAATGACTGCCTTGCATCTTTGTGGCATAGAGGCCACCAAGTTGACGAGGGTTGAAACCGGGAGGACGTGCCAGGCCTGCTCGAGTTGGGCGAATTTCTCCGCCGCATTCCGAGCAGTCTTGACCTGGACGGCCTTACCTAGTTCCCCCCACACGTGCTCTATCGGATTTAGGTCCGGTGACTCGCTCGGCCAGTCCATGAGGGTCACTCGACGCTGACCAAACCAGTCTTGGACCGCACGCGAAGCGTGCTTTGGATCATTGTCCTGCTGGTATATCCAGCTCCGGGGCATGTTCGAGCGCGCATAGGGCAGCATGACGTTCGAGAGTATTTCTATGTAATCTTCCTTCCTCATAATACCCTCTACCCTGTGCAGAGGCCCGACCCCACCCGCGTGGAACGCTCCCCACACCATCACTGAACCTCCCCCATGCTTACAGGTCGGAACCTGATACCTAGCATTGAACCTAGAGCCTACAGGCCGCCTCACATGGCTAATTCCGTCTGTCCCGAAAAGCATAAACTTGCTCTCATCAGACCAGAGCACCTGATTCCATTCCTGCACTGTCCAACGCTGATGGTCCTTTGCCCACTGCAATCGCCTCTGCCGGTTCTTCTCCGAGATCATCGGCTTCTTCACCGGGCGACGTCCGAAGAGGCCGGCGGTGCGCAGACGCCTCTTTACCGTATCGACGGAGATCTGAAAACCAATTTTTGCTCAAGAAAAAAATTATCATTCCAAAAAAACACAAAAAAATTACTTTAACATTGAAGTGCTGCAGCAGTTCCTTGTGAACTCCAACCGCGTTTCTCCGGGGGTTGGCTTTGCTTATCCTAGTGATGACACGGTTGATGCTGGGAGAAGTTAGGGAAGGCCTTCCACGTGATTTCGTCCGAATTGGCGTCTTCGCGGAGCGAGAGATCGTGCCGACATCAGTCTTGAATTGGCGCGCCAGATCGGCCAAACTCATGCCCATTGCCCGCCCACTTGCAATGGTCTGCCGGTCCTTTTCACTTAAATTCTTAGAGCCTTTGGGTCGACCCATTATCTGAGAATGCTAGAAATTTTTTATGATCATTGCAATAAACAGAAACAAATAAACAAGAACATATGTCAAAAATCTCGAAAAAGACTATTTTCAGAAAAAAATTGCTGAGCTGTTCTGCTTTTTCAGAAACCGCTTCATTCCATTACAGTATGACGTAAATCACGAGCCACACAACATATAAAAAAATTGCGCTAGTGGGCGCAAAAACACAAAAGTTATACGATAAAATATACTTTTTGGTATACTTCTGCACGGTACTGTATATATCTTTCTGTTCCTCTCTCTTAATGGCCTTTCAATTTGATTCTTAAAACACAATGAATTCATTTTAGAACTTTCTCTATCACGTTTCTTCAGTTTGATAAAAAAATTCAATATTGAGTTTTTTGAGCTATTTATAGTATACATGTTACACTTCATAACACCATCAGATATGTAACATTTAGTAACATTTAACATGTAACACTTAGTAACATTTAAATTTAATACTCACTCGGATGGTTACAATCTACAAACCTCCCTTTCCCTAAACGACTCGTCCTTATCTTCACCCATCTTCTCGAACTTGACAACGATGTCATCGATGATATCCAGTTTGTTGTTTATGATAAGTAGAAGACGACTCTCGAGACAAGCGCGGTGACCGTAGCGGATACTTCGAGACTGCAATGTCATGATTTCGATTACAATTATTCATGTTTATATTTCTTATCATTATTTTTGTTATCGTTTCATGTGTTTTGAGTACATATGTATGTCTATAATAAGTACGGAAAGCACATGGTTCTACCAGGCGAGGTATATACCGGTTTTCAGAGAGCGCGAACCCTTTCACAAGGTCTAACAAAATTGAATTCGAAGAAAGTGTCATTCAAAACAGGCATGAACACGCCTTGATTTTTCAATAGTAGGTCGGTCGCTAAAGTAGGTTAAAAGTTTCACTTTCAACTTTACGAAACCGGTTGAGGTTGTACAATGCCTATATGTAGAAACGTTCTATTTATGGAGAGGAACAAAGGTTTTCTCTTTCAATTTAGCTGTGAAAAGTACGATCATTTATTTCGAACGAGGGAGAAGGTCGGTAGTTCGGTCGCCCTAGAAAATTTATTTGCCAGTTTGCAGTTTACCTATGTCAACTGCTTTGAAAAAATTAAAACGTTTCAAATAATACAGGTCGATGACTTAGTGCCCATGAATACAACTCATTGACTTCCACTATCTACCAGCTAGCCATACGTGCCTCGTGTTCGTCTATAATATCGAATCCTTGAACCGCCTTATCGAGAAGCTCTCCCAGAATCTCCTGACGATCTTCTGCGATTGTTCTAAACTTTTTCGTTCATCTTCACCATTCTTTCTTTCTATATATCATTATGTCACTTGAATTTTCCAGCGCATTTAGGTAGGGCTATCTTCCCTCCCCCTCTCCCCTCCCTTTCCCTTCTTTTTAGTGCGTTTGTGTCTTAGAAGAAGAAAACGAAAAATATTAACAATAAAGATAATATAAGAAGAAAGACAAATGTATGACATACTTAGAAGAAAGTACTAAAACTTCAATCCACCGGGACTGCAAATTTTCGCAAGTCATTATATATATTCAAACCCGTCGTTCGGTTTCAAGTCGACTAGCCGCTTCTCGATTTTGCTTGCTCGTTCCTCAGTTTCTTTAAAGCGTCGTCGGAGCTCCTGATAACCGTCAAAGTTTCAAAAAGGAAATCAGTTTCAAATTCAGGTTTGTGAGAGAGATTTGAGGGAAAGGATCAGCACCGCAAAAATTCGATTTCGATATATATAATGGTACTGGTCAATATCGAATTCAAGGTATAGACATACATATCACTGTCGTTTTCTCGGAAAGAACATGACTCGATTGCAGGACTGATTCTGACCGGAAGGTAATCGGCTACTAGTTCATCTGGTTTCTCTCTCATGTCCATGAAAACCCGCCACGGCAGACGCCGGAAGTCTTCGGGGGGCGAAACCTTTGATAGCAAGGAAGTAACAAGAACTAGAAAACCTGGTCATACTTTGACTGTTAATTAGTAAACGTTGCGACTCTCTCAAGTAATTTGATAGCCACGGTAGTCTTGTCAGAATGTTTTAGCATTGAAAATTCAGTTGTATAGGCAATGTAGAGGACTTGTGATTTTGTTTTCTCTGTGTTGAATGATTTGAGTATTGATTGATTGTTGTTTTTGACTATTATTGAGTATTGAGTATTATTGACTGTTGTCGGATTTTTGATGCTTTAAAGTTTATTCTCAGTATTTACTATTTCATTCTTCGGTATTAAACATTTTTTGCGTGATTTTTTGCAAAAAAGGTTTTACTTCTTGAATTGAGACGTATTCCTCCTCTCCTCTCTTCTCAAAAGACGTCAAAGCTTTGCTATCGCTTGAAGACATCACGGTTGAGTTCTCTTCCGAACCGCTCAGTTCATCAAAAACTCTGAAATAAATGTCTGCCTCAGTTTCGAATCTTTTCTGTCATTGTGAATGAAAAATTGAAAGAAACAAAAATTTAAGAGTAAAAAGAAGAATTAATGAGCACACGACCACGACTGATCACGGTGATAGAGTCCAGCAGAATGATCATAAATTGAAAGTGGCTACCAAAAACCGTTGGTTGTATTGTCATTCCTTTTTGGCTCTTTTGGAGATAAAAAGCAAGTAGAAACTACTTCCACGACAAGTGCGGGAGGCGAATGTCCTTTATTACTGTCACATTATTTTATAAATTGACATAACAAATTTTAGTGAGAAGGTGAAATTGAAGAGGGAAGAGAGATGGACGGAGCAAGAAGAAAGTGAGACGTAAGAGAAGCAAGCGAAGACTAATGAAGCGGTATGACTCGAACAATCATAACATCTTCTTACAACCTTTACTTTGTTATGGTGACATTGTGATGCAATTGAGAAAAGAGTAAACTTAACACTTTTTTTAAACTTTAAAAGTTTTACTGTAAGGAAGTGAATTTCACAGCATGCCACATTGTTAGTTTTTTAGTTCTACCGCTTTATAAGAGGTGGTGGTGGTGGTTTTAAGAGGTGGTGGTGGTGGTGGTGGTTTAAGATGAAACGTCATTGGAAATAATAATTCGTTAATATATGTACATAAAAAGAGTGAATTGACTGAAGTTATCTATAAACTAAAGATACGAAAAAAGAAGTTCAAAGGTAATTATTCCTCTTTCTCAAAACGGTTGAGAGTTGAATCAGATTGTTCAAATTGTTGCCTTTCACCGTATTTTAGAACCCTTTAAGAAAGCATATTAAAAAATGAATCATACTTTATTTATTGAGGTTCTTGTTTCACTTAATAAATAATAAATAAAAAAGATAAAAAACCGAGGCTATTTTCTTGCGCACCTATATTTAAAAAAATTTCTTTTTATACCGGCGTTTTTTTACAGGCACGTAAAATTAAAGCGGTACTGTCAAGAATGGAAAATTTCGGAGCCGGTAAGTTTCGTAAACAGAAGAATTCACAAATATCGCAGTTAATGGGCGGCAACTCTGAATCAAACAACGCGAAAAGCTTTTTGGGCGATGCTCTCAGCCAGTTGAGCTACCAGTGCACTAAATCTATAGCAGTTCTCAATGTTATTTGACATACCCCTTCCATATCAAAGGCCTGGAGGCTACGGCCATAAGTACCTAGGTGCCATGCTTCCACGAGTTTGTTGAGCTACCAGTGCACTAAATCTATAGCAGTTCTCAATGTTATTTGACATACCCCTTCCATATCAAAGGCCTGGAGGCTACGGCCATAAGTACCTAGGTGCCATGCTTCCACGAGTTTGTTGAGCTACCAGTGCACTAAATCTATAGCAGTTCTCAATGTTATTTGACATACCCCTTCCATATCAAAGGCCTGGAGGCTACGGCCATAAGTACCTAGGTGCCATGCTTCCACGAGTTTGTTGAGCTACCAGTGCACTAAATCTATAGCAGTTCTCAATGTTATTTGACATACCCCTTCCATATCAAAGGCCTGGAGGCTACGGCCATAAGTACCTAGGTGCCATGCTTCCACGAGTTTGTTGAGCTACCAGTGCACTAAATCTATAGCAGTTCTCAATGTTATTTGACATACCCCTTCCATATCAAAGGCCTGGAGGCTACGGCCATAAGTACCTAGGTGCCATGCTTCCACGAGTTTGTCCATCTTCGGTTTCTTTTTAATCCATTCCTGGCACTGACATCAAACATTCTTGTTAGGCCGAAACGTATCAAACAGGTAGAAACTCGTGCAAAATAGGTCTCACAGAGAACCAATTGAGTTTTCATTCTCCAAGCGTAGCGTTCAGCTGATCTTTCATTGACTCAGTCTTTTACTTATTAAAACCATTTAAAAAGTTTTAAAAAAGAATATCGCTCGAGAATCACTAGAAGTCGTGCTCTTCTAGCTAGACAGAAATAAAAGAATGATTGAAAAAATTTCCACCAATGAAGATCGGCCATTTTTTTGCGAGTTTTCAAATGCAAATCATGCTATTGAGAATCACTCTAGCGTGTTGGTCAGGGGCTCTAAATATCTACGTAGTTCGTGCAATTTCAACGCTGTTTTTTTTCTTGATAAATATTGGTTGTTTTCATTGAATATGAATAAATAAAAAATTTAAGGTGTTTTTTTTTGTTGTTGACAACATTCCAATTCCAGAGGCCTTATGGAAATACCATGTGTTAAGGAGAATAATAAAAACAACAAAGTTACTTTTTTAAAAATTCATGAAATCTGTAATCTTTTACCACTCCACTTGTATAGAAAAACTGTTTGCTTTGACAGTTAATCTGCGCCGAGTTGGTGAAAAATTGTATTTTTCTCTAAACCTGTTCGGCACAATTTTACTTGGGGGGCGCTTTATTTGGGGTGCGGGTCTTTTCGGTGATGTATAAAAAACATAAAAATCAAAAAATGTATTTTTAAAAAAACGAAAAAATTTAAAATTTCTTATGCGGTCTCGTTCGCATAAGCCGTACGGCCTCGTTAGCGTAAAATTTTTCATAAACCTAAGCGTTTTTTAATGTAAAAATAATCTTTAAAAAGTTATTTTTAAACCCCCCACGTAAAGCGCTTCCCCCCAAGTAAAGCGCTTCCCCCCAAGTAAAGCGCTTTTCCCCAAGTAAAGCGCTCCCCCCCCCAAGTAAAGCGCTTCCCCCCCAAGTAAAGCGCTTCCCCCCAAGTAAAGCGCTTCCCCCCAAGTAAAGCGCTTCCCCCCCAAGTAGCGCGCTCCCCCAAGTAAAGCGCTTCCCCCCAAGTAAAGCGCTTCCACCCAAGTAAAGCGCTTCCCCCCAAGTGAAGCGCTTCCCCTCCAAGTAAAAAGAACCAAATGTTCTACATAAATAGGTAATGTTTCCTGTATGTACCTGTGCGATCTCAGTAGAGATTTTGCTCTAAGCCCTTTTTTCAGGCTTGTGTTTTTGAAGTTTTCTTATGGCTTCGTCAACTTCTCTCTCTCTCTCCTCTCTCTCTCTCTCTCTCTCTCTCTCTCTCTCTCTCTCTCTCTTTCCCACTATCTCTTTCTCCTTCTGTGTATTTCTCTTTTTGTTTCTCTCTATCTACCTCTTTTTCTCTATTTCTTTATTTGATTACCTATCCCTCTATCTCCCCTTTTTTTCTATCTTTGTCTCTCTCTTCCTATCTCTCTCTATCTCTCTCTCAAGTTTTATCTTTTTGATAACTGCATGTCTCTGCGTTTGTTCCTGTCTATAATAATAATAATATTTATCGCGATGTGTATGAATGACCGACAAGGAAGCAAATAATGAACTGTTACAATCTAATTAACACATGCGTGACACTTTACTACCTCGTAGATTGTAGTCATGGTTAGGAAACAGGAATAGACTTTCAGCGGGTATTGAGGTTCTGCCAGTAATGATTTTAAAAGTCATCATCAAGTCCGCATGGTTTCTCCGTTCCTTCAAAGACTCTTGTTGGAGTAGTCGGAGCCTTTCAGGATAAGACATCTCTGGAAACCCTGATCTCCTACAAACAATTTTGGAATAACGACGTTGAACCTTCTCTAAGAGACTTATTTGTTTTTCTGACTAGGTGTCCATATTGTAGTGCAGTATTCTAACATAGGGCGCACATATGTGATGAAAAGCTTTTTGTAAAGAGACCAGTTCTTAGATTTGAAGGTTCTAAGTATAAAACTGCACCTAGCAGTTGCTCTATTGTTAATGTTTTCAATATGCTGCGAAAAACTCAAACTATCCGAGTACTCGACCCCCAGATCTCTCATCATATTTGAGCGAGGTAATAACTTACCGTCCAAGTAGAAAGAATGAGAAGGATGATAATTTCCTAACAGTATAATAACAGTTTTAGTGCTTGAGATCGATATTCCCCATTCTTTAGACCAATTGGAGACTTTATCTATGGCTAATTGTAGGAGCCCTGGATTATTAACAGTTGAAATTTTAACGTCATCTACGTACATAGTTACTGCACAATCTTGAGGCACTAACTTTGGAAGGTCATTTATGTACAACAAAAATAGCAGTGGTCCCAAACAACTTCCCTGTGGTACGCCAGAAGGAGTTGCATACGGAGAGGAGTATTCATCTCCAATTAGAATCTTTTGCTCTCGGTTGTAGAGGAAACTTTCAATGAATCTCAGTAGTGAACCTGAAATACCATAGGAAGCAATTTTTCTCATTAGATGTTCCAAAGGGATGGCATCAAAGGCTCGACTGAAGTCTATTAGTACGCAACTTATGAAATCTTTGTTATCAAGCTTTCTATGCCATTCGACCTGTGACTTAATGAGGGCTTATTCACAAGAATTACGGGGTCGAAAGCCGTATTGGTTTTGATCTATCAGCCGCGACATTATTCTCTCGAAAAAAGTTTAGTGATCGACGATGTATCTGTAAAGCTGACATCATTGCTCGATGAATGAGATCATCGAGTCAGTGTTAATACAACTGAAATTTTTCACGATGAGATCATGGCTCTCGCACTTTTTAGGCAAAAAAATGTTGGATCAGTGAGATATGAGATGATCTTGCGAGAGCACGCGAAATAACATCTTTAAGTACGAGAAAATGAGATTTCACATGTCGTCTTGCTCTCCAAATGAATCTTAAAATACTAACTAATCGCAATCTAATTTGTTTCCGTACTTAAAAATCATTTCACTTTTTTTGTTGAACATTTCATTAAAATTTTTGTTTTTTGTTGTATTCTCGACACTTCGTACCGCGACATTTCGTACCCCGAAACTTTGTACCCAAATTTTTTTCTTCTTGTTACCACTTTTTTCTTCCAATATTTTTCAAAATTTTCGCCTAATTTGAATGACATGAGGCCATCGCACCGATGATCTCATCGTTCAGAGATTAATGTCGCGGCAGATTGTTCTCATCCAAAAAGTCTAAAAGGCTGGTACACACCATGCGCTCTAAAACGTTGGAAGTTGAAGTCGTTAGGCTGATAGGCCTGTAGTTACCACAGTCCGTTCTTGGTCCTTTCCGCTTGTAGACTGGCTTGACGATTGCTGTGAGCCAGAGAGCGGGACAAATGCCGAGAAGTAGAAAACGGTTGAAAAGAATCGATAAGGGCAAGGCAATACTTTGAACAGTTCTTTCTAGAAATACATAGGGTATTGCATCCGGCGATGTGTTCTGCTTGAGCGGGAGACGAGTTAGTTGAGCATAAACATCATGAGCATGAGCCTGAATGGAGTCTTACTTAGAGGACGTCAATGATTCGATTGGGGGAGACGTTTTCGAGTCATTGCAGAGACTTTGATAGAGTGATTTGAAATGTCGCTGAAAAACTTTAGCTATTTCTGCGTCAGCCGTTATACAAATACCATTTGACAGGATGAGAGGTCCAATCTTCGAGTCATCCTTGATGTTTGAGCTTGTAAAGCGATACAACTTAGCAAGATTCGCACTCTGAAGAAGTGACTTCTCTAGATTGCGGCGATGTGAGTCGTGAGCTCGCCTAAGCTTGCGATTCATTCTGATATAAGGGGAAAGTCCAATTGTAGCTCTTTTTTTGTAGAGACGAGAAACATGGCGTTGAATGCGGATCACCAAATTAGGCAGTTTTTTTTGCTTTTTTGGAAACTTTCGATCTCGGAACACATTCTTGAATGATATCCTGAATAGTATCTGTAAAAATGCTGTAAATTAAGTTAGGATCATTGCCTACGGCTAAGAGACTAGGCCAATCTATTGAACTGATGAGTTTGTTCGCCAAATCGAAGTTTGCTTTTCTAAAAGAAAGGAACTCTTTATTTCCTTTCAAACTCTCAAAGCAAGATGAAATTTTGAAAAGTACGGTGTTGTGGTCACAAGAAGGATGAGGTAGACCTACCCAACAACCTGAAATAACGTTACTTCTAGAAAAAAAACACAAGATCTAGGATGTTATTCAAACGTGTAGGAGAGTCCACATGTTGATGCAAACAATGCTGAGAAGCTAACCGAGAAAGGGAGCGAGAGTGGTGATCCAGAGCTGGATTACCAGTTACTCTACCAGTGGACCAGTCTATTTCAGGAGTGTTGAAATCCCCAATTATTATATGTTCACAGTTATTGGACGTCAAGATACTGAATTCAATGTTGTCTAGCGCGTCTTGGAATGCACTGTGACTGCAGCTGGGACTTCGATAGACACAGTGAAGGAGGAGGTCTGACTGATTGTCGAAATGCAGTCTCACAGTAACAATCTGGTAGTACTCTGTGAATGACTTGGAACACTGAAGAGAAGCATGGATTGATTAATGAACTAGGAGAGCTACACCTCCACTTGGAAAAGAACTCACTCTATCACTACGGAAAACGGAAAATTTTTGACCAACCGAAAGCATGGAATCATGGATGTTTTGAGATGTGGCCCAAGTTTCTGTAATTGTCAACAAATTGTTGAGAACAATTGTGTTGTTTATTATAAAGAGGTCTGAACCTCAGCCCGCGTTTTAAGCCTTTAGTAATTATCCACGCACGTGGCACACTATAATGATTATTTTGGGCTAAATATAGCTTTTTTGGAATTTTCGGCACTTCTGGCCTTTGCTGTTTTTGTTTTTTTTACTTCTGTGAGTTGTTCCTTTACATTCTTGTGTAACTGAGTTTCTTGTTGATAAAGTTTTCTTTTATCACACTCCTGAGTCAAAAACATAGTCACTTACTCAGAAAAAATTTCTTCATAAATTACCTTGTGTTATAATTCTGAGTTGCAGTTTCTTCTCAGAAGTTTCAGGACTTTGTTTACATGGTGCATCGGCATCTCGGGTGAAAAGGCGTGGCAGGCAAGCAAAACCGCAACAGCAGCAGCTCCGGCAAAACGGTCACTTTACTTGAAATTTTTTACTTTGTTCAATTTTTTCTTGCGCTTCTCTTTCTGTTCACCCTTCTCCCTTCTTAAGACTGCTGTTCTCTGTTGAAACCCTTCTCCCGCAGCGAGTTTCACTGCAAAGGGACACGGTTAAGAGACACGGTACAGAAAATATAGAAGGTGAGAAAATTTGAGTGAGGAATATTTCAAGTCTGTTTTACGACAGTTAGTCGTCCGAGACTTCATTCTTTTTCCTTTCCGTATCAATTTTTTCTTGCGCTTCTCTTTCTGTTCACCCTTCTCCCTTCTCAAGACTGTTGTTCTCTGTTGAAACCCTTCTCCCGCAGCGAGTTTCACTGCAAAGGGACACGGTTAAGAGACACGGTACAGAAAATATAGAAGGTGAGAAAATTTGAGTGAGGAATATTTCAAGTCTGTTTTACGACAGTTTGTCGTCCGAGACTTCATTCTTCTTCCTTTCCGTATCTCTGACTCTATTCATAGAGTACTTTTACTTGTGTTACCTCTCCGGTCTATTGACCACTCTCTGTGAGTTCTACACAATTCCTCAAAATTCTTTACACCTTTCTCCCAAAGTGAAGTTCACGGAAAGGGACACGGTTAAAAATTCGAGGTTTGACGTGTGAAAGTACAGAACACGGTCAAGAACGACCAGGCAGCACCGAGTCTGATTCAAGACAACAAAAGTTGTCGGTTCGTCCGTAATTCTGACTCTATTCGTAGAGTATCTTCACTTGAATTGCTTCATCGTTCTACCATTCTATATCTGTTCAAGTCACTATCTCTGATATCTCTATACCTTCCCCCCGAAGTGAAGTTCACTGAAAAGGGACACGGTTGAGAGACTCGAAAAAATTGGCGGGAAAGTTGAGAACAAGATTCAAAACGATTAAGCAGCACCGAGTCTGAGTTCAAATTTTTTGTTGAAAAAACTCTGAAAATTTTTCTTCCCGAGCCTTCAAATTTTCGCGTACGAAAATGGAAAATCAGTATTTGAACGAAAACGATACAGAAGAATCAATCAAGGGACAGCAATATATTAAAGCTGCAGAGTCCGATCCTAAAAAGAAGATAGCGGTTTCCTCATTTGTTCAGTGGAAAGAAGCAATTATACTGGCAAAAGAAAGTCTGACAAACACTCAAAAATTGTTGGAAACAGCTTCAGATCTTTCAATCGAGCAACTCGAGGACGGCAAAGGAAATCTTGAAGCGGACATTGAGGGCCTGAATACGGCGGAAGAAGATCTTGAAGGTCATTTCAATCAATTAAAAGACAAAAATCTTCAACTAGAAATTCTTCAGTCTAAAGAAAAATGGATTGATCAATAAAATGAAGGCAAAAGTCTCTTTAGAATGAGAAGAGATTTGGGAAAAACCCTTCAGATCATGAGCAATAGAATCTCATCAAGACAAAGCACAAACAGTTTGGCTCACATCAACATGGGTAAACTACAACAAGAAGGTAGAGAGCTCCCGCAAACAGAACCGAGAATACAACTCATTGGTGACTCAAGTTCTCAGAGAGAAAAGAGTTCCGTTACAGAGCAGATCATCAGATTTACCAGTCACACTATCAGCTGCCTAAAATAGAAATAAAACTCCCGGAGTTCAATGGAGATCCGACACAATACCCATCATTCGTTGAACACTTCGGCTTACTAGTCGATCGAAGGCAGGATATTTCCAATTTGGAAAAACTTCTACATCTGAAGGGATGTGTCAAGGGAGAAGCGGCGGAAACAATTCAGAACCTGCCGATTCAAGGTGATTACTATGAGGCAGCCAAGAACATGCTCGACTCTGCCTATAACAGGCAACAATCTGACCTCCCTATACTATTAGAGAAGCTGGAACACTTCCCAATGTCGGGAGAGACTGTGCGGCACCAGACGAAAACCCTGAATGAATTGAGATGCCTCATCATTAAACTCCAGCAACATACGAAAGTGGATGAGAATGTCGCATTCATCAGGACCATTGTCAGTAAGTTCCCCAGAGTCACCAGGGAACACGTCGCTGCGTGGGAGTTCAATATGAAAAAGCAGAGGAACGCAAACGTAACTACGGTACCAATGATTCTCGAAGTCATCAAAGATTTTTTATCGGAAGAAGAATTCAAGTCATGCGCGTATCCAGCAGCCGTATCGGTAAAACAGGCGAAGCAAAACATCAACATCACGATTCACGAAAGTAATCATCCGGTAAAACGCCTAACAAACACAGAGAACGCAGCCATTACTTGGAAAAACGACTTGAAAGCTTCAGCCGACGTAGAAAAATGTGTCTTTTGCGGAAAGCATAAGAACTCGACACTGTGCTTCACACACAAGACTGGAAAAGAAAGAACGCAACTAGCGATTCAACAAGGAAGATGTCTGAGGTGTCTACAGAAAGGACATTCAGCTACAGATTGCAAGTCGTCCTGCAGCATATGTCGCAAGCCACATCACATTTCTCTCTGTTTCGCATCAAATCCGAAAGCAATGACAAACCGTCGGAATACCGTCAACGCGATCACAAAATCAAAGTCAGGTGAAGAACCAGAAGACATTTCGGACGGAGAAGCATCAGAACATCTTAACGAAGAAACAAACACGTTGGATCAGGAAGAATCAGTAAATTCAGCCACCAGCGGAATGGCTCGCCTTCTAACTGGGAAAACCAACGTCTATGTGAGTTCGCAGAAGAAAACTGAGATAAGGTTCCTGATTGACACTGGAGCATCGGTATCCGTCGTTTCAGAACAATTCGCTAAAGCTCATGGATTGAAAGTTTTGTGTCAGAAAAGATGCCAAATGACGGGTCTCGGAGGAAAAAATGAAGGGCCGAAGATGTACAACGAGTACGAAGTGAAACTCGAGTGCATCAACAGAAAAACAATAACGGCCAGATCACTGGGACACAAAAACCCCATCACAGGCAGACTGAAAACTGAGACAATACCTTTCGAAGACCTCGACTTCATCAACAAAAAAAGGTTGACACTGGCAGACAACTACTCAAACGGAAAAAGGTTCTACCCCGATCTGATTATCGGCAGTGATGTTCTTTGGCAAGTATTAAACATTGGAAAAAAGTTAGAGACACTACCGAGCGGACTGAAGATGATTGATACAGTGTTTGGATTCATTGTGATTGATCAAGCGAGACCGAAGAGATCGGGTCTGTTTTATATTTCTTTGAATTCCTTTTTGTCTCACCGTCATGGAACAAAGTTTTTGTTTCAGAAAATGGAAGAAGATCACGGACTTGTATGTGTGCAAGAACCGCAGAAGATTCCTCCCAAAGACGATGCTCCTACGCAGAAGAAAAGAAGAGCAAACGATAAGACAATGGAAGGAATGATTCTTGTGCAGCTACAAGCCCAACTGTCCGCAGAATTGACCATGCGTTTGGAACTAGAGAGAAAAGTAAGGCGTCTGGAGGAAAAACTGGAAAATGTTCGTTCCTCTTTGAATGCTTATGCATCCGAAAGAGAGGAACTACATGAAACAATAGAGGCGCTCAATGGAAAACTTCAAGCAGCCGAGCCTTACTTCTCTCTCGACAGACAAAATCAAGTCAAGATAGGAGAGCTGGAAATTATGGTGAAAAAACTACAGCAGTCCACGGAACCCGCAGAGACTGGTATTATGGACGAATGTGAAGAACCTGCTCTCTTGCAAGACAACGAAGATCCGGAGAAAGATGTTGAAAGAAGTGAAGTGCAGTTCACAGCAACGCCAAGGACAAGTCATGTGCCTGTGAAACCACAGGCAAATGAATACCCTTGGCAAAGCGAGAAGAAGGTATGGAAAACTGAAAGAGGAAGTCCACTGAAAAAATGTGGCCTTTGCGGGGGGAATCATCATCCAGACTCGTGTCGCTTGGGAAGTCTGCAGTCCAGGAGGAAGTATGTCGAAAAGAATAGAATTTGCCACCTTTGTCTTTTTCCATTGATGTTCAAAAACAAAATGCATAATTGTGTTGGCGATAAGCTTTTCTGTAAGTACTGTTCTCGGAGAGGACACCATCATTCTGGATTATGTGTGGATAATCCGCTTTTCAAGTAGTCATATCTTCTCTTACATAATTTTTAAGTCGTTTTACTGGTTTTTCGGTCTCAGACACTCTTGGGGAGATATCTGTTCTCCTTTCTTACCAGACCTTCACTTCCTTCGGTCGACTGATGATCGTTGCGTTGGAGTTCATCAGGACTTGCCTGGTGCTTCACGGGGGTCAGAGGTTGTCGGAGGGGAGTTGGGGAGGAAAGGTTTTGAAAGGGTTTAGACTTCTCCATTCGGGTGTAGACTCTTCTTCTTCAACTTATCTATCAAGTTTTCGTTCTGTGCATTTTTTTCTCGTTCTTAATCTGTGCTTTAATTGTTAGTTGATTTTTTTTGAGGAGTGTCAACAAATTGTTGAGAACAATTGTGTTGTTTGTTATAAAGAGGTCTGAACCACAGCCCGCGTTTTAAGCCTTTAGTAATTATCCACGCACGTGGCACACTATAATGATTATTTTGGGCTAAATATAGCTTTTTTGGAATTTTCGGCACTTCTGGCCTTTGCTGTTTTTGTTTTTTTACTTCTGTGAGTTGTTCCTTTACATTCTTGTGTAACTGAGTTTCTTGTTGATAAAGTTTTCTTTTATCACACTCCTGAGTCAAAAACATAGTCACTTACTCAGAAGAAATTTCTTCATAAATTACCTTGTGTTATAATTCTGAGTTGCAGTTTCTTCTCAGAAGTTTCAGGACTTTGTTTACAGTAATAGCTACTGTTACGCCTGAGGCCTCTTCCTATATGACGCCTACATTATATGAGATGCCACGCCCCATTATGCCGCCTCCTCTTCCTATATGACGCCTAAACTATATGAGATGCCACGCCCCATTATGCCGCCTATAAAAGCTATCGAAAGAGAGGAACAAGAGAGATCTCGGCTCCCGATCTCTCGCCCTACCCATCTCCCCCTTCAATCCCTTTTTGTGACTCCGATATTAAACCATGCAATAAACCAATCATTGAATACCTTGTTCGTGTCTGGGGCACATCACATTGGGGCCGAAACGCACACTTTCCTCACTGGTAGCAGCGAGTGGCTGACCTAGTCCGGAATAGGTCAGTCACCGCCTCTCTCTCTTCCAACCCCCCCTTCTTTTTTTTCCCCTCACACTCTTCCTCGTTTCCAAGTCACTGTTTCTTTTTTTCATTTTCTCTTCTCTTCTCTCAGAAATCTCAATACTCTGAAGTTTCATTTGATTGCCGCTCCATTGTTTTCTTTTTTTTCTCGTTAATATGCTTAATTCATACTCTGAAGTCTAAAGTTTCATTTGATTACTGCTCCGTTGTTTTTTTCTTTTTCCTTTTCGTTAATATGTTTAATTCATTCGATGTTTTGATGTTATTAATATGTTTAACAAAATAATCTATTAATATAAATAATCAATCGTGTGTTGTCCGTCAAGTACTAACATTGGTTCAGTAAGTGCTACTGAACTGCAACCCAACCAAGTTACTGCTCCGGCAGATTCTATGTCAATCGTGTGTTGTCCGTCAAGTACTAACATTGGTTCAGTAAGTGCTACTGAACTGCAACCCAACCAAGTCACTGCCCCGGCAGATTCTATGTCAATCGTGTGTTGTCCGTCAAGTACTAACATTGGTTCAGTAAGTGCTACTGAACTGCAACCCAACCAAGTCACTGCCCCGGCAGATTCTATGTCAATCGTGTGTTGTCCGTCAAGTACTAACATTGGTTCAGTAAGTGCTACTGAACTGCAACCCAACCAAGTTACTGCTCCGGCAGATTCTATGTCAATTGTATGTTGTCCGTCAGGTACTAACATTAGTTCAGGACTAGGTGCTGAACAACTATCCAACCAAACCAATGCTACGAAAAAGATCGAGCTAACCGGCAGTTTCCATTCAGCCGCAAGTGAAACTGCCGAACGTAAAAAGAACCAACGATCGGTTCGAGCCGAATGGTTATCATTTGCAGAAACCCTGCCAGGAACAGAAGAGACGCTAGCGCAAGGACCAGAGCCACAAAAAGTAACACCACAGAAATGGTGGGACTCCGTACTTGATTGGGTAGCAAGCACGGAATCAACCATTTCTGTCGACAAAGACTCTTCCGAAACAACGTTAGTCTTTAACGGAGAGCTCCATTGTTCAGACGACACAGTAGAAAATACCCCGTTGTTAACTCTACAGCCAGGAGAAGTCATTAATCCACAAGAAAACGCAACGTACAACACAGTTCCAAGTTCTCCGGATACCTCCCTCAATTCAGAAGGAATCTTCACAACAATAAGAGAGTCAGTCTCCGAGCCTAATTTCCAAAGGAGACGAAATCAAGAACATGTGAGGGTACAGACTTTGGGGTCGTTATTATCACCCATTGCCCAAATCAATCCTAACATCTTTCATTCAGGAGCAGAAAGCGAGTTCTCTAGTGCAGAAGAAGCTACAGAAGAAGTGGTTGAAGAAGACAGGAGCATCGACGAAATTCAGTTTGCCACACCTGTTCCAACGCTCCCTACTATCTCCATGTTAAGATCAGGGTCCACGGAAAGCCTTGAACAAAACCCAAATAGTGACGCAGATGAATATACTAGACAATTGAGGGTCTTGTTCTATAGAACCAAAGGAGAAGACTTACTTAAAATGAGTCAAGCAAAACAACTCAGAGATAAAACAGCTCAAGCTATTGAAAACGCTTACGATAAAAACAGAGACGATATCAAAAAGGTTTCCCAGAGTTTCACGAAATACTGTGAGGATCTGGAGAAGTTTCTAAAAGAGAAAGGGATGTGGGAACGAGACACCCAAGTCTCGAATGGTTCCACGACACAACCAGAGGTGGCGCCCACTCTAAACTATATAAGCACACATGATCAAAAAAAAAGTAACACTGATGAAGAAATTTCCGATGTTGTTTCAGAAGCGACAGAAAATAACGAGACCCCTCTGATGGCGATGCTGGCATTGGAACCACTGGGATCAAGACTGTCCCTATTCACGGGAAACGAAACAGGAAGCGCTTTCTTCTCATGGATAAGAAGGTTCGAAGACTTGATCAGAATTCAAAGACCGGTTTACACAAACGAACAGAAAGCAGCATGCTTGACCGCTTACCTAGATGGCTCAGCAAGAGAAAAAGTAGAAGAAATGCCTACAGAACTAAGAAATAACTACGAGGCAATAATAACATGCCTCAGAGGGACTTTTGACAACCCACAACAAAAGTACTTAGCGAGGCAATCACTAGCTTCTTGCAGACAAGAAATCAACGAATCCGTCAGAACATTTGCAAATAGACTCACCAATTTGGTCAAACTCGCAACCACGGGTCAGGCGTCGGATGTAACCCAAGATAGACTTTTAGAAGAGTTCCTTGGAAGGGTCTCTGCCCCGCTGAGACACCAACTTAGCATGACCGAACCCCAAACATTCGATGAAGCGCTGAAGAAAGCAGAAAAGGTAGAGATGCTTTTGGCAGAGATCGCACAGGACAGGGCCACAACTGCAGTGCTCAACCCTGGTATTCAGCTCCTCGAGAACTCAAAAAACCAAGAGTACGAAGGAACTAACAGAAACTATGGGAACAACGTTAGCAACTACAGACAAGGAGGAGTAAGGAGATACGAAACTAGGAACAGTAACCTCTCCGAGATAAGATGCTTTCACTGCAATAGAATTGGACACATAGTTAGAGACTGCCGCACCCGTATGCGAGAATTAGAAAGAACAAGACGTAATCAAAGGTCACCAGGACTTCGTAGTCAAAGTCCGGCATTTTCCCGGACTTACAGGACTCCAATCAGCAACGAACGCTTCAACCCTTCCACTATCAGAAATAGGGTAAATAATGAACCAAGAAGAATCGATAGAAATTTATCTGACACCAGAATGAACTCACTCGATAGAATTGAACAAGAAACTCAGGACAGAACTGAAGTAGAAGAGCTTCGCCATCGACTACAGGTTAGTGAAGAAAAGAACACAGTTTCGGAACAAAGAATCCAAGCCCTCTTAGAAAGGCAAGAAAGTGAAGTTACCAGGAGTAACACAACAAGAAATATAGGCAACTCACCAACTCGTAACGCCATAATGATGCTATCCATAATATGTTTAAGCAGTTTCTTCCCAGTAACCAAAGCTAAAACCTGGCTCTGCCCAACAGCTAAACAAGAGCCTGAACTAATACACCTTTCGGCCCCCGTGGATTGTAGGGCATTGCAGCCTTGGGTTACCACCGAGTCAAACTCAATTTCCATAACAGTTTTTCAACCAAACCACAAAAGATACTCTTCACAAGCAAGCGCTTGCAAAAGCGTCATACAAAAAATAGTATTCAGTTTGGGCCCACTTGGAGGGAGGTACGAATATCACCAAGACATCCAAGAAACAGTCACCGTAGAAGAGTGTAGAAGAATGGTACAACACAAAACTTGTAACAGTGGAATCCTAACACAACAAAACTCACTCTGGTCAACACTTAATGATGCGAAGTTTGAGTGGCCTAGCTGGCCACTCGGTTGCTGTAGAAACTACACCGTCCAATCACGGAATTGTGTCTTACTGGAAACAACAGTAAACATGAGACATTCAAACGGGTTCCCTGAATCGGCAGCAGGAAATATGCGACACTGTGAATATTAAAAATGTCAATGTGTACTGTACGATGGTACTGTCTTGATCTGGCCCGTTAATAACGAAGAAACTTGTGATTTTGTTGAAGTGATGAACCTGACAGGAAGGCGGTCCGAACAAGTATTCATCAGCGACAACAAGGAGATAGCGCTGTCGTGGAACAATAAAAGTCGCTACCACCAAAATTGTGGTCGTGATTTAATAATTTCAGACCAAGGGTACGGAATATCAGTTAATCGTAAAGCTAGTCGAAGTAAAAGAGTCATCCCCCTAGAAGCAGACGCAGGGCTGACATCAACCAATCAGCTGGCAGCCCAGCTTCTCGCAAGTGAAAAAGCTAGCATAAACGCAGTTATGCCTACGGTGCGCACGGCACTAAGTAGTCTCTGTAAACAATTCAGTATCTTATCCGAGATAATAAAAATTTCACGAAACGAAGACGCGACCCTGCTGACAAGAGCCCTAACAAACAGAAGTGGAATAAAAGCCAAGTACGTGGGGAAAGGCTTGGTAGAAGTACATCAATGTTTTGAAATTCCAGAGACGGCAGTAAAGTTGATTCCATTCAACGGTACATGTTACAAGATACCAAAAGCTCAAATCACTCTTCCAGGTGGCACTCTATTGTCGGCGTTCCTAGAACCCGAAACTGGAATAATATCCGACAAAGCCCAGGTTATACCCTGTTCAGAAAGCGGAAAAGTGTACCTTCAGAAAGAGGAGCACTTGATCATATACGACCCTGTTAGTGGTAGACAGAACCAAATCCAGATGGATCACGTCACCAAGTTAGGTCAACCAAGCATAAAGGGATATGGTAAAACACCAGCTCTCACAATCTTCCACAACCTAGTCTTAACAAATATATCTGATACGTTAAGCGACACGACCTGGCACGAAGCGTGGGAGTCTAAAGACTTTGAACACTTCCAAGGACATGCCAAGTCCGACCAAGACTTAGACACCTATAGCGGACCAGAAACGACCCCTAACGAACAAACAAACTGGTTAAAGCTCATATTTGGATACTGGTCACTGTATGATCTATGGGTACTGCTTTGCTCGCTGATAGTTACAGTTAGACTGGCTCATTTTATTTTGAAACAATACATCAAAAATATGATGAAGCCACAACCCCTCAGGTATATCATAAGGAAGAACGGTTTAGGCCAGGGAACGGAAGAAAACAAGGTAAGCATTCGTGAAAGCAACGAGGTCGAAGAGGCCACACAAAAAATGTCGCAAGCCACTACACGCCGAAAATCGATCAAAATGCCTAGTTTCGGTTCATCGATTCGTATAAACATGCTAACAGTTAATCAGAAGGAAAAGTTCTTTACCGCACAGATTCCGCTATATGTCAACGGAGTAAAGATTTCGGGCCTCATAGACACAGGGGCAGGACTAACAGCGATGAGTGCAGGAATGGCCAAGGCCTCATAGACACAGGGGCAGGACTAACAGCGATGAGTGCAGGAATGGCCAAGGCCTCATAGACACAGGGGCAGGACTAACAGCGATGAGTGCAGGAATGGCCAAGGCCTCATAGACACAGGGGCAGGACTAACAGCGATGAGTGCAGGAATGGCCAAGGCCTCATAGACACAGGGGCAGGACTAACAGCGATGAGTGCAGGAATGGCCAAGGCCTCATAGACACAGGGGCAGGACTAACAGCGATGAGTGCAGGAATGGCCAAGGCCTCATAGACACAGGGGCAGGACTAACAGCGATGAGTGCAGGAATGGCCAAGGCCTCATAGACACAGGGGCAGGACTAACAGCGATGAGTGCAGGAATGGCCAAGCTACTGGGAATTACGAAGTTAGAAAAACCTTCTTCACCATATGCATCGGGTGTCTCCGGAGCAACCATCCCTTTCGCAGGTGAAGCAACCGTTCAAATAAAAATAGGAAGCTTATCCATTACCGGAATCGTTCACTTCACAACTAACGACTGCATTCCCTCTTCGCCAAAGAAATACAACATCATTCTGGGTAATGATACACTCAAGTTACTACCCAGATGGTCAATCGACTACAGTAACAGGATTATAGAGATAGGAACAGATAACATTCGGTTCATGAACAGCCTAAACGGTCTTAGGGAACCAAAAGGAATCGCGCTGAGAGCAACGAAAACAACATTGTGCTCCCCGAATCGCGAAACATTCGTAGATTGTTATGCTTCTCCTACTATGTATAACACATTGGTCACCACGGTCCCTAACCAAGAACTCACCAGCAAAGGTATGTTTATAGCACCAGCACTCCTTCAGAAACCGTTTATGAAACTTCTCGTTACGAATCCTACGGAAACGGAAACAGTAATCCACGCAGGTCAATGCATATCTAGAGCAGTTGCAGCGTACGGTGAGAAAGGATCATTCACTGAAGGAGCAAGCCTTACGGACATTAGATTGCACTCACTAGAAGCCAGGGAACCGAAGGAGAAAGCTAAGAAGAAAGTCAATTGGGCGGATCAAATTTCAAACAGCGATAAAGAAAGAGTATCAGAAATAGTCAAAGAACTAGAATCGTCAGTAGACCTGTCCCAAGCAGAAGTGAACGAAGAACAAAGAGAACAGCTAAGAAAATTATTTATAGAATTCCGAGATCGCATTTCTTCATCGAGTTACGACTTGGGATCTTATGAGGCATCACCTATCCATATAAGAACTACCACGGAATTCCCTAATTATCGTCCAAGACCACCAAGGATACCAATAAGATTCCAAAAAGAATTGGACGATCACATTAACAAACTCATGGAGTCAGGTCGGATTCGTGAAAGCGACACACCCTGGGTGCACAACACCGTACTAGTTAAAAAACCTGACGGCTCACTCAGAGTGTGCTTAGACTTTCGTCCACTCAATGAAGTCACGGTCCCAGATTACTACCCACTACCAAGAATAGAGGAGATCTTAGAAAAAGTATCCGGAAACCGTTTCTACACTACCATCGACTTAGCCAGCGGATACATGCAGTTATTAATGGATTCGGAAAGTCAAGAGAAATGTGGTTGGTATACACACAGGGGAGTGTATGAATTCGTCTACTTACCATTTGGTCTAAAGAACGCAGGTGCGTACTTTTCAAGGGCCATGGCCAAAGCACTGGCAGGGATGGGAGATAGCTGCCTCGCGTATTTGGACGACATCGTCATTTTCAATAACAGTTTCGAAGAACACCTGTTCACATTAAGAAAGGTTCTACAAAGACTCAGAGACTTCAACTTAAAAGCCGCCGGTAAGAAGCTAACAAGCATTGCAAGATCCCGTATCACTTTTCTGGGACACGAATTGAATTCGAAGAATTACACACCAGCTGATAAGAACCTCAACGCAATAAAAGAATTCCCCAGACCAAAAACGATCCGAGAAGTCAAAAGGTTTATTGGAATGGCCAACTTCTTCAGAAAATTCATAAAGAACTTTGCGGCTATCGCAGCACCGTTAAATGAGCTAAGCAAGGGCAAAACCAAATTTTTTTGGACTGACCGCCAAGAAAAATCTCTAGAGACACTTAAAGAACGGCTAGTTCAAAAACCGTGCTTAGCTTTCCCCAGAAATGATAAATTTATACTTCAGACTGACGGAAGCGCAGTAGCTGTCGGTGCAATTCTTCTGCAAACAGAGGAAAAAGAAGGCAAGTCCCTGGTAGCGATAGGATACTACAGCAAAACCTTAACGGGTACTCAAAAAATTGGGCTCCCACCCACATAGAACTATTCGCCATGGTAAGCGCTCTACGTCATTTTAAGGAAACCATTTATGGGCAACACACAACAATCCAATCAGACCACAAGCCTCTCACGTTTCTGCTCAAGCACAACAAAACCCACGAGAGCTTAGCTCGTTGGGTGGTGGAACTTCAAAGCTACGACATTTCAATAGAATACTTGCAGGGACCTCAGAACAAGGTAGCAGATTGTCTCTCGAGGATAGAACGAGAAGTTATCGGCACGGAAGAAGAAAACGAGTCTCAGGACATCATAGAGTTCCCTATATGCTTGAACATCAACCCGGTAGTTGATATTGCCGGCCTGGGTTACAAATCCATAAGACCATATGACGTCCTGAAAGAGCAACTAAAGGATCCACTCTGTAAGTCGGTGAGGGATTTACTAACTCAGGGTGAAATACAAGGAGAAGTTGTCGAAACGACTAAAGAAAAAGCATTAGAATTAGCTGACTCATGCTATATTAACAAGAATGACTGCATCTACAGGAGGCTAAACAAGTTGGGAGAGTCCCTTAGAAGAGAACAATTGCTGACACCAAGCAGCATACAACTTCCTATCTTCTTGGCATTCCATGCAAGTAACTCGGCGGGAGGACATTTCAATTGGAAGAAAACTCTTTCTAAAATAGAGCGAAAGTTTTATTGGCTGGGAATGAAAGAAGAAATATGGAATAAAACCAGATCCTGTGAAATTTGCCAGAGGAAAAGAACAAACGCTCGAAATAAGGAAGTACTTACAACGATCACGGCCGAAGCCACCTTTCATAGGGTCCACATGGATGTGACGGGACCCCTTCACGTAACAAGTAGGAATAATAAGTACATCCTAGCAGTAATTTGCGGATTTACAAGATACGTAACCGCAGTACCCCTAGAAGACACGAAGTCAGTAACACTCGCAAGAGCACTAATGAACGAGTGCATCTTAAAGTACGGAGCCATGTCCGAATTAATATCTGACAATGCATCTTACTTCAAAAGCTCCCTGGCAGACGAATTAGGAAAGCTGATGAGTATAAATAGATATTACACAACCCCGAACTTTCACCAAGGCAATGGCATGTGTGAACGCATATTTGGATCCTTTCACCCTCTCCTTCGCAGTTACACCAGTAGCAACCAATTAGATTGGGATGAGCATGTATCAGCCGTTACCTTTGCATACAACACAACAATTCACGATTCAACAGGAGAAACACCCTTTTTCCTCATGTTCGGCAGAGATCCGCTCTTCAATATCGACATGCTCTTGAAATACCATGAAGAAAAGCATGTAACGGGTTTTGAAGACATGGATATATATAAGGCAACTCTAATATCTAATCTCCACTCCGCATGGAAGTTAGCAAGCATAAATAACGAAGCCAGGGCCAAAAACATGATGGCCACAACACAGAGAAATACCCATCTAAGACCTCTGGATATTAAAGTTGGAGAAAGGGTCTTCCTAAGAGACTACTCATCAAAGGAAGGTTTGTCTCGCAAATTAGTTATGCCTTGGACAGGTCAATATAGGGTGGTACAAATTCAACACCCTCACCTCATTATATCCAGCGTGGCATCACCTCAGACGGGTTTGAAGAAAGTTCACAAGGACCAAGTTAAGAAATGCTTCGAGTTGTCGGGTCCCGCTTTGACCCAAAATTGGTTACCATCAGAAGAAGAAGAATTAACGACAGCCGCAACAAGCCCAATAGGGTACAACCATGGAGAACATCCCAATAGAGAAAGAACTGAAGAACTTACAAAGCGAACCCATACTTACAACCTACGTTCTACTAGAACACAGAATGTAACACCCGCATTAGAAGATACTTGAAACTAGCGTAACATAAAACATGCGACTCTTTCAAAACGATATTGATAATGGACGCTGCCATGGACAATACTATTGTTATGTCTTGATTCATCATTAACTCTTGCTCTCTGTTATTCTATCACCTATATATTGAAAATTTTGGTTCTTCACTTCTTTATTGAAAATTTTCGTTCATCTCTTCTATATTGAAATTTGTTCGTTCATTACGAAATGGTCATATTCGAAAACAGTTCCGATGTAATAATTTTACACCCGTACTATTGCTTCTTGATTGACGTCTGCTTCTCCAATTGATGAATTCCTTTTCATAAATCCATCTTCAAATTTTCATGAAAATGATAGTGGCAATTTTAATCTCTGAGTTGAACGTGTAATGAACATGAATTTCCGAATATTCGTTGCGCAATTGTTGTCGACACAACAATATTGTTATTATGAACGATGCAAGAAAAGAGTGTCACACAATCCTACTTTGTTGCAGAAAACAGTCAAAGCGAGCAAAGCAAAAGCTGAAAATGAAGAGACGCCCGCCGCCAGATCGAATGAAGCGGCGTAAGAAAAACGTCATGATGCGAAGTACGAAACGATATTAAACATTCAAGAACCATAAGTACAATTTCATTTCTTAAAAAAAAAAAATAATAATTTTTCAGCACCCGATTGTGAAGACCCAGACGGCAGCACAGGATCGCAACCAACCCACCAAGTGGAAGAAGACTCCAGAGATTACATGGATTCGGAACACAACAACACGACTACCGCTTCATCGCAACCAACCCACCAAGTGGAAGAAGACTCCAGAGATAACATGGATTCGGAACACAACAACACGACTACCGCTTCATCGCAACCAACCCACCAAGTGGAAGAAGACTCCAGAGATTACATGGATTCGGAACACAACAACACGACTACCGCTTCAGACACACGCGGAGAAAAACAGAGAGGACCGGGAACACCAGGCTCGATCGCGGACTCGACCCAGACGGCCACCGGGATCACCGACATCATGGCTGATCTGGAAATGGAGGAAGAGACCCTCCCAGAACATAGTTACGACGAGATTGAGAATTTCTTCGACAACATCCTTGCCGCAGCAGAAGAAAATCAAGCAGAAGGTCACTTGCAAGAAGTCTACGAAGAAGTAGTACACACTACAAAAAAAGCAGACCCCAAGATGAGAGCAAAAGTACACCCATCTCCATCGGAAATACCGAGGAGAAGAATACAGTACAAAAAAGAAGCGGTCACGATCAGAAAAACACGGGCTTCGAACTATGATCTACCGAGGGAAACTCCTAAAGGCTATCAAAGTAGATGGGCAGGGCAACACCCATACGCGAACCTGCTACAAGACAGTGACAACGCATGGCAAGCTTCCGTCAAGACCTCACGACTCTCCACAAAAGGGCCTGGGAAGCAGGTCCCAGCAGCGAACTACCAAACAACAAACTTCGTTCGGACCCTCTTTAAGCGATTCACGGGAGCTCCCAACTCGAATGCACTTACGGCAAGAGACTTCATGACATTCGATGGAGCATTACAGATCAGAAACGAGACGAAGAAAAAATACACCCGCCTCCAACAACTGGCTGCAGCCGACAATAACGCAAAAAGCCTATGGGAACACAGACCGTCAAGGTTCATCAATATTGGAAACAGAACTCATGTCAAGCATGTGAAACCACCTACCCTAGGAGACAGCAGATATCCAGTTCTATTCCAAGGGTTCGAAATAAGGGAGTCCGACATGCTCCTAGAAGCAAAGGACTGGCTCCTGTTCAAACCAGATAGACCAGATCTCAGAATCGTACGCCTGAACAATGCCAGTGAGGATATAGCCACAAAAGCCTCCGGCTTCAGGAACATCGATTTTTCGGTGAGAGACTTAGTTTGGGTTTACTCAGTCAAACCCACGACCAAAGCCAATTACCCGAGAGACCTCGAGATGACTTTTGAAAAAGCCAGCAACCCATCTCCGCAGAATAAAGTTCCTCCAAGCTTCTGGTGCGTCGACGAGTACATAGCGGTCCCTGCAAACACACAACTCGAGGACAGCTACGCAAGCCTCGTAGACTATAAAATAGGAGACAGAAAGAAGGCACAATCGAGTTGGAGAACATCAAAACCTCCAAGAGCCGTAGTAGTCCTGGCGGGAGACCCAACTCCAGTGGTTCTAGAACAGAAAGCTTGTGCCTTCGAGTTCAGCGAAGAATTCGAAGTGGATCTTCTTTTGAAAGCAAGAGGCAGAGAAGTCACTACCACGGCAACATTCTTCTCGGAAATACCAATCTCCGTAGAAGCTTTCCGTTTTCTCGCAGATGAGATACAAACAGAGTGGCCCGTTTTGGTGCGATCAGGAGTCAAACCCACGCACATCCAGAAAGCGTCAGCAAAAGAATTGGACCTTTTCAAAGATAGGATTTCCACATTCAGGGGGTTTGAAGAAAACCGCAAACTGGCCATAGAGACAATGGGCCATGCATTCAAGCTCGGAGCGACGTTGATAACACATGCTGCCATGGATCTCGAAGACTACAGTTGGTACCGAGGTGAACTGAGCGTAATTCACTCCACAAAGTACTCAACAGTTTTCGAATGGATTAAAGAAGATGTTCTGCTAGAAAAGGGATGGAACGAGAAACGGCAGATACGTGCAGCGATAGTCGGAGCTAAAGGAGCCGAAAACCTCGTCATAAGCCAACCATCACTGAACAGGCAGAAACACCAACTAACAATCCGGCTAGAGGCAAACGGGTGGAACTGCTTACGGATTCATCAAACAGTGGGCCACAAAAAGTCCGTCGTAGCAAGCTTAACGCTAGTAAAGACTTCGGACTTACTCGACCCAACCTTCAAAATCATCTGTAAGACGCCGATGCAGAAAATTACACCGATATCGACGGCGGAAGCAGTTCTGGAAAAGGTCTACAGCAACATGACAACGATGGAGACGCCTCCGGTCTTCTTGAGCGCCCTGCCGGACAACTGGAAAAGAAACCAGACAGAATGGTCCGGTGACTACGGAAGAAAACTAACCGACGAACAAAGGTTTCTCCTTCTTTGTTTATTTCCTCGGTTAGCTCTAGAATGATAAAGAGTGAGTTGAATTTTTGGAATTTCAAATTATTATTACGGATGAATAGTTCTTAATTGCCAATGAATAGTTCATAACTGAAGATACAAGCTTTGCTTCGTGGGTGCTTTCCTATTTTCCTAAAATGAAATGTTCCTCATTGTTCTTGTCATACTTAGATCTCACTTGCCATAACCTTCACTAAATTCACTCTCTCTTGTGACAGTGTAATCCGCTTCGTCACTTAACATTATGTTTAGTTTCAAGCGGAATAAAGAATTGAATTGAAGGTTGGCCGTCGAAATAGGCCTATCCGACACGCCCATCTCAATGGTCCAGGCTGCTTATGGAACAGGCAAAACCTGGACTAGTGCAGTCCTAGCGCTAGAAGTGGCCAAACAGGGCCAAAAAGTGATGATCATTTGCGTGACAAACCACGCTTGCGGTCAATTCGCGAGAACAGTGGAGACGATCTTGCAGCAAAACACAGATGAAGAAGAAATATCACCTCTCCGCTTCGTCGGCGACCAAGCTGTGGAAGACTCCTCGAAGACGCCGTTTGACCTAGGCAACATCCTCGAAAACATGCAGCAAAGCGCGAGATTGGACGAAAGAGACCAAAAAGAAGTGCAAAATTTTTGCAGTAACAGGAAAATGCTGGCGGAGCTCAAAAAAGCCGGTAGACTCTACGAGCTGACAGAGGAAGAGCAGGAATTCTTCCGGATTACGGAAAAGGCGACGAACAACCGGAGCGCGAGACTTCTGAGAACAGTTATCGAGGCGTATAACCCGAAGATCGTGATGGCAACGGTAGCGTCGTTTCTGAACGCCACGAATAACAAAGGGGTTTTGAGGCCGCTGTTCTCCCAAGACAAGCAAAACATCATGGTTATTGCGGACGAGGCATCCACAATCCCTGAACCAGTTCTGATAACCGTCTTGGCACGCCTCCCAAACGCTCGAATCAGAGCAGTCGGAGACACCAAACAGCTCGCTCCCTTCTGCCGACTCCCAAAGGACAGCTTAGGGGCGCTGACGGCTGCGCAAGGGCTATTAGACACACTAGCAAGGAGCAAGAACGTGCCAAAAACGGCCCTCACGCACACATTTCGAACCCATCCGGAACTAAACAGGCTTCCATCTCAACTATTTTACGGGGGAAACCTCAAGAACGGATGTACGGAGGAGGAGCGGAATCTGGTGACGAGTAGAATAAAGCTACCAAACCCGAAAATACCATTCGTGTTTGTGGCCCTAGACGGGGGAAACTCAGTCAAGGCACCATCAAAGAGCTACATGAACTCACATGAGGCAGAAGTAGCGATTCGACTAGCGAAAATGCTGGAGAAGGCAGGTTTCACTCAAGAAGAAGTGTTTGTGACCACATTCTACAAAGAACAACAAAGGGAGGTCGCGGAAAGGAACACGGAAATCGAGGTCGTCACGGCGGATTCGGCGCAGGGAAGGGAATGTGAGGTATCAATAGTCCTCACAACAAGAAGTGATCCTCACTCGAAGGGTCATCTCACCGAGCCGAGAAGGATGAATGTCGCCCTGACGAGGGCGCGCAATGGAGTGTTCGTAATCGGATACACGCAAGTCCTCGAGAAGTTGGAGAACTGGAGGGAAGCGATCCAATTCGCCAAGGCTTTCCAATTGATCGTGGAAGAAAAGCACCTGGACTCCCTTGAACTACGCGACTACAAGGAAGAGTTTCCGGCGCTGGAAAGGAAACGAAATTGAAAGATTGATTCCGTCTACGAGGAATCGCCACAAAAAAAAAATAAAAAAATAAAATAAAATAAGGAGGAGCGGAATCGAGAGAACAGCGAAACGAGGACGGCGAGGCCGTGAAGAGAAGATCAGCACAGGTTAACTTTTGAGAAAAAGTTGCACAAGTTAATTTCGTCTTCCCATATGAACATTTTTCGATTGCAGGATGAAGGATGCGGCATGTACGAGAAGCTCGAAATTCAAAGACGAGAAGCTCGAGACCTAAGAACAAGTCCAAAGGAGATCTAAGCGGTAAATGAGGTCCAAAAAAAAAAAGGGGGTTTTCCACCACTTTGCTCATTTCAATCCAAATTCGACAGTAACACGTTTGATTGCAGGAGAAGAGGCAAGCGCACATATCATCAATGACTACTGAATGCTTTTAAGAAAGGGAAACAAAAAGGAATTGACGGTATATAAGGTAAACCATTAAGAAACCTTCAGGTTAGCAAGGTAGGTTTAATATTTTGTCTACTTAATTCCTTCACACAAATTAGCAACAAATTTGTTTTTTTGCAGAAATAACCACCGGATCAGGACGCGTCATATAAAAGTCCGGGGCGGACTTTTCCCCAGGGAAGGAGGTGTTACGCCTGAGGCCTCTTCCTATATGACGCCTACATTATATGAGATGCCACGCCCCATTATGCCGCCTCCTCTTCCTATATGACGCCTAAACTATATGAGATGCCACGCCCCATTATGCCGCCTATAAAAGCTATCGAAAGAGAGGAACAAGAGAGATCTCGGCTCCCGATCTCTCGCCCTACCCATCTCCCCCTTCAATCCCCTTTTGTGACTCCGATATTAAACCATGCAATAAACCAATCATTGAATACCTTGTTCGTGTCTGGGGCACATCACATTGGGGCCGAAACGCACACTTCCCTCACTCTACAACCAGGGCTATTACTGAAACTTGTTTCTGGGTTTTGTTCTGGGTTATAAGATCTTCCACGATGTTGAGTTTGTAAGAAACTGAAGGAATATTTACTAATATACAGGTAACTTCAGCAAAATTCTTTTTTTGTATGACTGTATGTGTTCCGTCTGTGGTGAATCCTATGGAGGAAGCAAGGAAACGACTGACTGCCCTTTTTTCTCGGTGCTTCCGCTCAGCGATGCTTCTTCAGTTATTCGGTCAAGAGGATCGAGAGAAGCTATTTCGCTTTGTTCTTTCCTTGCAGATGTTCTTCCAGCTCCACGTGACTTGCTGGCTGCAGTGACTCGTCCACGTCCACGCCCTCGCTCTCGCCTCGTCACAGGTATGGGGAAAAAGCCTCCACTCGTACTTCTTGTGTGTATGTCCGTCTCCTAGGCAATTCGCGTGGATTACGTAGCTAATATATTTCTGGTCCGTTCCCAAGTCTCTCACAATGTGTACTAGTTTACCCTCCTGCTGATTTTTTCTGCCGCATTCTCTACGCAACTCAGCATCAAACTCCAGTTGGTGCTTCATGTAATCCGGCCGGGCGTAGGCGTGAACGTTGTTGCTGCACATTGTCATACAACGAGAGCTTCTAGTGTGCTGAAGAAAATAATCGCGTGTATTCCTATCTGCGAATTGTACTTTTATTGGTCATGTGAAATTTCGTTATCTCGCTATGAAGTTATCTCGCTTGTGAAATTTTGCAGTCCGCTCTGGCTAGGCATCTTCGGCATTCTCTGCATCCTCGGCTGGCTCGGCTGGCTGTTAAGTTCATTACTAGTACTTGGTTGATCACACTTGGTGATGGGGGGCACTGTACTAAAGAGTGAGAATGCTCGATTGTGAGTAGTTCGGCGTGAGTTCGGATGCTGACTTTTGCAAAACTTTTATTTTTAAATCAAAAAATAATTTTCACAATAAAAAAACGCTTAGGCTTAGGAAAAAGTTAACGCTAACGAGGCCGTATGGCTTAGCTAACGAGGCCGTACTGCGTAGCTAACGAGGCCGTAAGGATTAGCTAACGAGGCCGTGTTTTAGGCCAACTGACCATGCCAAGGATGCTGGACCAGAGCGGACTGCAAAATTTCACATGTGTTATCTCCCTTCTTATCACCGCTCAGCCTATGCTACAAACTATAAAACTTTCATGTACTATGTTGTGGAGAACACATATAATATGTGACATATTTGCTGAACTTCCTATGGAATTTTTCTTTTTCCGCAATCGTTGTTTTTCACATTCCAATTTAACATTTTTATCTTCTTTAGGATATTTCCTCTCTTGTATTGAGATAACTTTCATGTGAATTATGCTTTTTAGGTTTTTTTTACCAATTTCGTTTTGCTTTAGGGTAATTGCATATCGCTGATGATGCTTTAAATAAAGCGAAACGTCCGAACTCTTTGCACGAAACCCACACCGCATCTCTTCACTGGCACGACAAAGACTTTAACTGTCCAATTTAACAATTATAGGCTAATTTGGCAAGTTGAAGTTTGCTTTGGAAGTTTTTTAAAGCTTCTTTTTAACATTGCCACGGACTTGTTTCCTTTGATGTAGGGCGCAAACAGTCGAGTTCTTGCAAACAATCGAGAATTCATAAAGGGATTTTTATAGAAACCGATGAACAGAGTTTTTAAAAAAACGATACTTTAGTGAGCAAATGATTGAACTATTCGATAGTTCAATCATTTTTCATGTTTACCAGGCTTCATTGCCTTTAAACTGTGTAACTTAGAATTTGAAGATTTATCATACTTGAGTGAGCAAATTTTATACATGATTCAACGGATGAACCCCCGTCCCTCGCTTCCACACGACTTGTCTCACTCAAGCGATCGTTATCTCATGCATACATTCCCACCATGGATGGGTTTTTCGTTTTCGAATTTTAAAAAAAAGATTTTTCGAGTTTTTCGACATGTTCCGAAAAAAAATTTTCTTAAAATTTTTTTCTTTCGACATTTTTCTTGAAAAATCGCAAAAATCTTTTAAAGCTCTCTTTCGTTTCTAGTAACAAATTAAGATGTTTTTTGTGTGACAGAAAGGTTTAGGTGCTGTGTAATACCATATTTTTCAGCGCTTACCTTTGTTTAATTCTTTTTTATGTTTTTTAACCATTTTTTTCTTAAAACTTGGGCACTTTTTACTTGGGGGGGCTTCACTTGGAGGGCTTCACATGTTCGTTGATTAAAACAGCTAAAAATGACTAAAATGAAATAAAATTTGGAAGATAATTTTTTTGGCATAAGGGTCCCCCCTTATGATATGAGGTAAACAAAGACTCTTGGAAGGAAAAACATAGGCTTGCCGCCAGAAAGTGAAACTTCACCACGAAGCTCCTGCTCTAGATTAACCCTCTAGAAAGTTTTAGAGAAAAAAACAACCTTTTTTTCTTACTTATTTTCGTTTTTTCGACTTTTTCTCAAAAAAGTGACTTGAAATTTTTTTGCTCGAAATTCCACTGAAAGCAAATTTCTGCGATGTCCATTGTTATCAAATGGGAGGTCTACACAAAATAAATACTGAATGAGAATTTCAGGAGATGAGCCAGCTGAAAACTCTCGAAATCTTCTATGACTTTCTCTCGCCCTACTCATATATTGCTTTCGAGGTTGGTTCATTCCTCTGAACTTCCATACTACCTTTGGCACAGAGTCTATCCGAGGAATGATATCATAATATTCCGTGTCAAATCTAGTTGATTTAATACTTGCCTTGATGTGATATAAGTTATAATAGTTATTGTTATTACCGATACTGGTCGTCTGCTAAAATTTTAATAGTAAACCCTGTTAATATTCCATTCTCAAGACTGTTTAATTTTTCACTACTGAAAAACCCTCTGTTTTTCTCTCTTTCTCTACCTCTCAACTGTTGATAATTTTCTCACAATTTTCAAGAACTCTTTCATGAATTTTAAAAAAAAAACTCTTACGACTGTGAACTCTTTCTCTCGAATTTCTATATTGTCACGACTATCAAACACAACGACATCCCTTTCTAACTCTCTTGACTTTCATTAACTTCCTCACGACTGCCGATAATCTACTCGCGACTTACAAGAACTCTCTAAAACTTTCAAGGACTCTCTCAAGACTGTTATTAAGTTGATCACGCCTATTAACGACTCTCTCACGGCTGTCAATAACTTTCTATTAACTATCAGAACTGTAAACGACTTAATCGGGACTCTTTAGAACTCTCACAAATTTTGATAGATCTTTCATGGCTTTTCTGAACTCTCTGACAACTGTGATTAATTTTTTCACGACTTTTAATGACTATAACGACTTTGACTGTTTTTAATTTACAGACTCTCTGCCGATTGGAACCAGAATGGGGAATCCGCCTCCGTCTTCGACCTTTCTTCCTCGGAGGCATTTTCAAGGAGACCGGCAACACACCACCAGCCTTGAAGGTGCAAGGCAAAGTGGGTCATTTTGTTTTTTCCCACAAATTTAGTTTTCTCTGAAATTTGGAAAAAAGAAGCCTTTTTCGCTTTTTAATCCTCTTCTTTCTCTCATTCGTCTCCCTCCGTGCACGGTTGCTCCTCGCACCGTCTCTTCCCTCGCCTGTGAGAGTCCTTTTCCGAGAAGAATTGGCGCTCCGGGATCGTAGCGCCATCATGAGCGACAGAAGAATGAGATGGAGGGACGACTTTGTCAAAGCCGTTAGTCCCCAATTCCTAAGGAAGGAAGAGAACGCTGAGGAGTGGAGTCGTCACATGTCGCAACAGATCCCATAATCGATGATGTTATATTACCGATGTGACTCTCTGATCTTGATAAAGCGTTTAAATTGAAAATTGAAAAAAATCCTCCAACTGTAGTTTTCTTGGTCTCTCGCTCCTTGTCTCTTTATCTATCTCTCTCTTTATGTTCTTTCCTCAATTCTTCACTATAAATTCTTGTTTATCGTTAGTTTTTTTCTTGCCTCCTGTTTTTTTTATAGACAAAATATAAGTCATGTTTAATATATTTGTTTCGGTAATGCCCTTACAAACTTTACAGATATATTATATTCCACTTCACAAATATATTATAAGCTTCATGAATATAGAAAATCTTTAGTAATTCACATGAATTCAGAGTTTGAAAAAAGAAAGAAAATGGAAGTGGGTTCAAAAACAGATCTCATATACAGAAATACCATTCTGACTTCTTCGAACTGCGTAAAAGTTGTGGATTCATTAGGTTGAAGGTCAGAAATAGAAAAAGAGTAGAAGAGCAAGAAAATAGAGAAAGCGAAAGAGATAGTTGAAGTCATAAAGAGATTGATAATTGTTTTGAATGCTCAAGACAAAGAAGGCATTGACGCCTCATTTGATTGTTCTAGAGACTTCTGATCTGTCGGGGGGGGGGGGCTACTCTTCCTTTATTTACATAGCATTGAAGTTTTTATCAGATAATAGATATTTTTCATTACTTATAAGTTTTTCTGAGTTTTCTAGCAATTTTATCCGGCTTAACAGGCAGCGTATCTGTGGAAGGACGTCTCGAGAGCTTCCGCGCATTATGGAGTACCTTTGAAACCTCTGGACTCGGTAAGGAGTCTAGGATTTGGGACTTTTTTAAACCTTAAAGCAAATCTATAGAATTTTGTATTACATATCACATCATCGTCAGTGCTGAGCGAAAAGGAATCAAAAAGTTATTTCGACTTGGTTTTTTGGTTTTAAAAGTCGAAAAAAATTTTCTAACAAGTTTTTTAGACTTCAAGAGTCGAAAAAACTGACAAAAAACGGAAATTTCCTAGTTTTATCCGTCTTTGTCACAATTCCGAATTGTGAATTTATGTTGATTCTCACAACTTAAAGTTTTAGTTCACCAGAAAACATTAAATTAAATCATACAGAACTCAAAGTTCAGTAAATACATAAAGCGGACGTATAATGAGATAATAACTCCTACGAAAATTCACTCCCAGACAATTCACTCCTACGAAAATTCACTCCTAGACAATTCACTCCTACAAAAATTCACTCCCAGAAAATTCACTCCTACGAAAATTCACTCCTAGACAATTCACTCCTACGAAAATTCACTCCTAGACAATTCACTCCTACGAAAATTCACTCCCAGAATATTCACTCCTACGAAAATTCACTCTTAGACAATTCACTCCTACGAAAATTAACTCCTAGACAATTCACTCCTATAAAAATTCACTCCTAGACAATTCACTCGTACGAAAATTCACTCCCAGACAATTCACTCCTACGAAAATTCACTCCCAGACAATTCACTCCTACGAAAATTCACTCCTAGACAATTCACTCCTACATAAATTAACTCCCAGACAATTCACTCCTAGACAATTCACTCCTACGAAAATTCACTCCTAGACAATTCACTCCTACGAAAATTCACTCCTAGACAATTCACTCCTACGAAAATTCACTCCTAGACAATTCACTCGTACGAAAATTCACTCCCAGACAATTCACTCCTACGAAAATTCACTCCCAGACAATTCACTCCTACGAAAATTCACTCCTAGACAATTTACTCCTACATAAATTAACTCCCAGACAATTCACTCCTAGACAATTCACTCCTACGAAAATTCACTCCTAGACAATTCACTCCTACGAAAATTCACTCCTAGACAATTCACTCCTACGAAAATTCACTCCTAGAAAATTCATTTCTACAAAACATCACTCCTAGACAGTTCACTCCTAGACAATTCACTCCTACGAAAATTCACTCCTACGAAAATTCACTCCCAGACAATTCACTCCTACGAGAATTCACTCCTAGACAATTCACTCCTACGAAAATTCACTCCTAGACAATTCACTCCTACGAAAATTCAATCCTAGACAATTCATTTCTACAAAACATCACTCCTAGACATTTCACTCCTACGAAAATTCAATCCTCCTACGAAAAAAATTCACTCCTAGACAATTTACTCCTAGAAAAAATCACTCCCAGACAATTCACTCCTACGAAAATTCACTCCTAGACAATTCACTCCTACAAAAATTCATTCCTAGACAATTCATTCCTACGAAAATTCACTCCTAGACAATTCACTCCTACGAAAATTCACTCCCAGACAATTCACTCCTACGAAAATTCACTCCTAGACAATTCACTCCTACATAAATTAACTCCCAGACAATTCACTCCTAGACAATTCACTCCTACGAAAATTCACTCCTAGACAATTCACTCCTACAAAAATTCATTCCTAGACAATTCATTCCTACGAAAATTCACTCCTAGACAATTCACTCCTACGAAAATTCACTCCCAGACAATTCACTCCTACGAAAATTCACTCCTAGACAATTCACTCCTACATAAATTAACTCCCAGACAATTCACTCCTAGACAATTCACTCATACGAAAATTCACTCCTAGACAATTCACTCCTACGAAAATTCACTCCCAGACAATTCACTCCTACGAAAATTCACTCCTAGACAATTCACTCCTACATAAATTAACTCCCAGACAATTCACTCCTAGACAATTCACTCCTACAAAAATTCACTCCTAGACAATTCACTCCTACGAAAATTCACTCCTAGACAATTCACTCCTACGAAAATTCACTCCCAGACAATTCACTCCTACGAGAATTCACTCCCAGACAATTCACTCCTACGAAAATTCACTCCCAGACAATTCACTCCTACGAAAATTTACTCCTAGACAATTCACTCCTACGAAAATTCACTCCTAGACAATTCACTCCTACGAAAGTTCAATCCTCCTACGAAAAAAATTCACTCCTAGACAATTCACTCCTACCAAAACTGACTCCTGCAAAAATTCACTTCTAGACAATTCACTCCTACGAAAATTCACTCCTACGAAAATTCACTCCTAGACAATTCACTCCTTCGAAAATTCACTCCTAGACAATTCACTCCTACGAAAATTCACTCCCAGAAAATTCACTCCTACGAAAATTCACTCCCAGACAATTCACTCCTACGAAAATTCTTTCCTAGACAATTCACTCCTACGAAAATTCATTCCTAGACAATTCACTCCTACAAAAATTCACTCCTACAAAAAAATATATTTATTGTTATTAAAAATTTTGGATCTCGGAGTGAATCGTCGTGACTGAATTGTCTGGGAGTGAATTTTCGTAGGAGTAAATTGTCTGGGAGCGAGTCGTCGGGAGTGAATTTTGTGGGAGTGAGTATTCACAGAACCCTTTTTCACACAAGATTTTTTCGGTAAGAAAAAGACGGTTGAGTTTAATTACGTATATCGGCTTTTTTCCCAATATGGTAAGTTGATGCTGATTAGATTCGTGTCCTGGCGTGGCATAATGCTAGTGTGCTCGGCTATTGTCCGATGGGTCCCAAGTTTGACCCCCAACCTCAACATATCTACTCAAACCACGAGGGATAAGAAATGTTTGTAATGCTTCGGCACGAGTCTCACTATTTTCACTGCTGCTGCACAAACTTGCGATGAACCAGCGGGCAGTCATTGACTTAACCAAGATAAGTCTGTGCCAAGTTTTAGTTCACCAGAAAACATTAAATTAAATCATACAGAACTCAAAGTTCAGTAAATACATAAAGCGGACGTATAATGAGATAATAACTCCTACGAAAATTCACTCCCAGACAATTCACTCCTACGAAAATTCACTCCTAGACAATTCACTCCTACAAAAATTCACTCCCAGAAAATTCACTCCTACGAAAATTCACTCCTAGACAATTCACTCCTACGAAAATTCACTCCTAGACAATTCACTCCTACGAAAATTCACTCCCAGAATATTCACTCCTACGAAAATTCACTCTTAGACAATTCACTCCTACGAAAATTAACTCCTAGACAATTCACTCCTATAAAAATTCACTCCTAGACAATTCACTCGTACGAAAATTCACTCCTAGACAATTCACTCCTACAAAAATTCATTCCTAGACAATTCATTCCTACGAAAATTCACTCCTAGACAATTCACTCCTACGAAAATTCACTCCCAGACAATTCACTCCTACGAAAATTCACTCCTAGACAATTCACTCCTACATAAATTAACTCCCAGACAATTCACTCCTAGACAATTCACTCATACGAAAATTCACTCCTAGACAATTCACTCCTACGAAAATTCACTCCTAGACAATTCATTTCTACAAAACATCACTCCTAGACAATTCACTCCTACGAAAATTCACTCCTAGACAATTCACTCCTACGAAAATTCACTCCTAGACAATTCACTCCTACGAAAATTCACTCCCAGACAATTCACTCCTACGAGAATTCACTCCCAGACAATTCACTCCTACGAAAATTCACTCCCAGACAATTCACTCCTACGAAAATTTACTCCTAGACAATTCACTCCTACGAAAATTCACTCCTAGACAATTCACTCCTACGAAAGTTCAATCCTCCTACGAAAAAAATTCACTCCTAGACAATTCACTCCTACCAAAACTGACTCCTGCAAAAATTCACTTCTAGACAATTCACTCCTACGAAAATTCACTCCTACGAAAATTCACTCCTAGACAATTCACTCCTTCGAAAATTCACTCCTAGACAATTCACTCCTACGAAAATTCACTCCCAGAAAATTCACTCCTACGAAAATTCACTCCTACGAAAATTCACTCCTAGACAATTCACTCCTTCGAAAATTCACTCCTAGACAATTCACTCCTACGAAAATTCACTCCCAGAAAATTCACTCCTACGAAAATTCACTCCCAGAAAATTCACTCCCAGAAAATTCACTCCCAGAAAATTCACTCCTACGAAAATTCACTCCCAGAAAATTCACTCCCAGAAAATTCACTCCCAGAAAATTCACTCCCAGAAAATTCACTCCTACGAAAATTCACTCCCAGACAATTCACTCCTACGAAAATTCTTTCCTAGACAATTCACTCCTACGAAAATTCTTTCCTAGACAATTCACTCCTTCGAAAATTCACTCCTAGACAATTCACTCCTACGAAAATTCACTCCCAGAAAATTCACTCCTACGAAAATTCACTCCCAGAAAATTCACTCCCAGAAAATTCACTCCCAGACAATTCATTCCTACGAAAATTCACTCCCAGAAAATTCACTCCTAGACAATTCACTCCTACGAAAATTCACTCCCAGAAAATTCACTCCTACGAAAATTCACTCCCAGAAAATTCACTCCCAGAAAATTCACTCCCAGAAAATTCACTCCTACGAAAATTCACTCCCAGAAAATTCACTCCCAGAAAATTCACTCCCAGAAAATTCACTCCTACGAAAATTCACTCCCAGAAAATTCACTCCCAGAAAATTCACTCCCAGAAAATTCACTCCTAGACAATTCACTCCTACGAAAATTCACTCCTAGACAATTCATTTCTACAAAACATCACTCCTAGACAATTCACTCCTACGAAAATTCACTCCTAGACAATTCACTCCTACGAAAATTCACTCCTAGACAATTCACTCCTACGAAAATTCACTCCCAGACAATTCACTCCTACGAGAATTCACTCCCAGACAATTCACTCCTACGAAAATTCACTCCCAGACAATTCACTCCTACGAAAATTTACTCCTAGACAATTCACTCCTACGAAAATTCACTCCTAGACAATTCACTCCTACGAAAGTTCAATCCTCCTACGAAAAAAATTCACTCCTAGACAATTCACTCCTACCAAAACTGACTCCTGCAAAAATTCACTTCTAGACAATTCACTCCTACGAAAATTCACTCCTACGAAAATTCACTCCTAGACAATTCACTCCTTCGAAAATTCACTCCTAGACAATTCACTCCTACGAAAATTCACTCCCAGAAAATTCACTCCTACGAAAATTCACTCCCAGAAAATTCACTCCCAGAAAATTCACTCCCAGAAAATTCACTCCTACGAAAATTCACTCCCAGACAATTCACTCCTACGAAAATTCTTTCCTAGACAATTCACTCCTACGAAAATTCATTCCTAGACAGTTCACTCCTACAAAAATTCACTCCTACAAAAAAATATATTTATTGTTATTAAAAATTTTGGATCTCGGAGTGAATCGTCGTGACTGAATTGTCTGGGAGTGAATTTTCGTAGGAGTAAATTGTCTGGGAGCGAGTCGTCGGGAGTGAATTTTGGGGGAGTGAGTATTCACGGAACCCTTTTTCACACAAGATTTTTTCGGTAAGAAAAAGACGGTTGAGTTTAATTACGTATATCGGCTTTTTTCCCAATATGGTAAGTTGATGCTGATTAGATTCGTGTCCTGGCGTGGCATAATGCTAGTGTGCTCGGCTATTGTCCGATGGGTCCCAAGTTTGACCCCCAACCTCAACATATCTACTCAAACCACGAGGGATAAGAAATGTTTGTAATGCTTCGGCACGAGTCTCACTATTTTCACTGCTGCTGCACAAACTTGCGATGAACCAGCGGGCAGTCATTGACTTAACCAAGATAAGTCTGTGCCAAGTTTTAGTTCACCAGAAAACATTAAATTAAATCATACAGAACTCAAAGTTCAGTAAATACATAAAGCGGACGTATAATGAGATAATAACTCCTACGAAAATTCACTCCCAGACAATTCACTCCTACGAAAATTCACTCCTAGACAATTCACTCCTACAAAAATTCACTCCCAGAAAATTCACTCCTACGAAAATTCACTCCTAGACAATTCACTCCTACGAAAATTCACTCCTAGACAATTCACTCCTACGAAAATTCACTCCCAGAATATTCACTCCTACGAAAATTCACTCTTAGACAATTCACTCCTACGAAAATTAACTCCTAGACAATTCACTCCTATAAAAATTCACTCCTAGACAATTCACTCGTACGAAAATTCACTCCTAGACAATTCACTCCTACAAAAATTCATTCCTAGACAATTCATTCCTACGAAAATTCACTCCTAGACAATTCACTCCTACGAAAATTCACTCCCAGACAATTCACTCCTACGAAAATTCACTCCTAGACAATTCACTCCTACATAAATTAACTCCCAGACAATTCACTCCTAGACAATTCACTCATACGAAAATTCACTCCTAGACAATTCACTCCTACGAAAATTCACTCCTAGACAATTCATTTCTACAAAACATCACTCCTAGACAATTCACTCCTACGAAAATTCACTCCTAGACAATTCACTCCTACGAAAATTCACTCCTAGACAATTCACTCCTACGAAAATTCACTCCCAGACAATTCACTCCTACGAGAATTCACTCCCAGACAATTCACTCCTACGAAAATTCACTCCCAGACAATTCACTCCTACGAAAATTTACTCCTAGACAATTCACTCCTACGAAAATTCACTCCTAGACAATTCACTCCTACGAAAGTTCAATCCTCCTACGAAAAAAATTCACTCCTAGACAATTCACTCCTACCAAAACTGACTCCTGCAAAAATTCACTTCTAGACAATTCACTCCTACGAAAATTCACTCCTACGAAAATTCACTCCTAGACAATTCACTCCTTCGAAAATTCACTCCTAGACAATTCACTCCTACGAAAATTCACTCCCAGAAAATTCACTCCTACGAAAATTCACTCCTACGAAAATTCACTCCTAGACAATTCACTCCTTCGAAAATTCACTCCTAGACAATTCACTCCCAGAAAATTCACTCCCAGAAAATTCACTCCCAGAAAATTCACTCCTACGAAAATTCACTCCCAGAAAATTCACTCCCAGAAAATTCACTCCCAGAAAATTCACTCCCAGAAAATTCACTCCCAGAAAATTCACTCCTACGAAAATTCACTCCCAGACAATTCACTCCTACGAAAATTCTTTCCTAGACAATTCACTCCTACGAAAATTCTTTCCTAGACAATTCACTCCTTCGAAAATTCACTCCTAGACAATTCACTCCTACGAAAATTCACTCCCAGAAAATTCACTCCTACGAAAATTCACTCCCAGAAAATTCACTCCCAGAAAATTCACTCCCAGACAATTCATTCCTACGAAAATTCACTCCCAGAAAATTCACTCCTAGACAATTCACTCCTACGAAAATTCACTCCCAGAAAATTCACTCCTACGAAAATTCACTCCCAGAAAATTCACTCCCAGAAAATTCACTCCTACGAAAATTCACTCCCAGAAAATTCACTCCCAGAAAATTCACTCCCAGAAAATTCACTCCTACGAAAATTCACTCCCAGAAAATTCACTCCCAGAAAATTCACTCCCAGAAAATTCACTCCTAGACAATTCACTCCTACGAAAATTCACTCCTAGACAATTCATTTCTACAAAACATCACTCCTAGACAATTCACTCCTACGAAAATTCACTCCTAGACAATTCACTCCTACGAAAATTCACTCCTAGACAATTCACTCCTACGAAAATTCACTCCCAGACAATTCACTCCTACGAGAATTCACTCCCAGACAATTCACTCCTACGAAAATTCACTCCCAGACAATTCACTCCTACGAAAATTTACTCCTAGACAATTCACTCCTACGAAAATTCACTCCTAGACAATTCACTCCTACGAAAGTTCAATCCTCCTACGAAAAAAATTCACTCCTAGACAATTCACTCCTACCAAAACTGACTCCTGCAAAAATTCACTTCTAGACAATTCACTCCTACGAAAATTCACTCCTACGAAAATTCACTCCTAGACAATTCACTCCTTCGAAAATTCACTCCTAGACAATTCACTCCTACGAAAATTCACTCCCAGAAAATTCACTCCTACGAAAATTCACTCCCAGAAAATTCACTCCCAGAAAATTCACTCCCAGAAAATTCACTCCTACGAAAATTCACTCCCAGACAATTCACTCCTACGAAAATTCTTTCCTAGACAATTCACTCCTACGAAAATTCATTCCTAGACAGTTCACTCCTACAAAAATTCACTCCTACAAAAAAATATATTTATTGTTATTAAAAATTTTGGATCTCGGAGTGAATCGTCGTGACTGAATTGTCTGGGAGTGAATTTTCGTAGGAGTAAATTGTCTGGGAGCGAGTCGTCGGGAGTGAATTTTGGGGGAGTGAGTATTCACGGAACCCTTTTTCACACAAGATTTTTTCGGTAAGAAAAAGACGGTTGAGTTTAATTACGTATATCGGCTTTTTTCCCAATATGGTAAGTTGATGCTGATTAGATTCGTGTCCTGGCGTGGCATAATGCTAGTGTGCTCGGCTATTGTCCGATGGGTCCCAAGTTTGACCCCCAACCTCAACATATCTACTCAAACCACGAGGGATAAGAAATGTTTGTAATGCTTCGGCACGAGTCTCACTATTTTCACTGCTGCTGCACAAACTTGCGATGAACCAGCGGGCAGTCATTGACTTAACCAAGATAAGTCTGTGCCAAGTTTTAGTTCACCAGAAAACATTAAATTAAATCATACAGAACTCAAAGTTCAGTAAATACATAAAGCGGACGTATAATGAGATAATAACTCCTACGAAAATTCACTCCCAGACAATTCACTCCTACGAAAATTCACTCCTAGACAATTCACTCCTACGAAAATTCACTCCCAGAAAATTCACTCCTTCGAAAATTCACTCCTAGACAATTCACTCCCAGAAAATTCACTCCCAGAAAATTCACTCCCAGAAAATTCACTCCTACGAAAATTCACTCCCAGAAAATTCACTCCCAGAAAATTCACTCCCAGAAAATTCACTCCCAGAAAATTCACTCCCAGAAAATTCACTCCTACGAAAATTCACTCCCAGACAATTCACTCCTACGAAAATTCTTTCCTAGACAATTCACTCCTACGAAAATTCTTTCCTAGACAATTCACTCCTTCGAAAATTCACTCCTAGACAATTCACTCCTACGAAAATTCACTCCCAGAAAATTCACTCCTACGAAAATTCACTCCCAGAAAATTCACTCCCAGAAAATTCACTCCCAGACAATTCATTCCTACGAAAATTCACTCCCAGAAAATTCACTCCTAGACAATTCACTCCTACGAAAATTCACTCCCAGAAAATTCACTCCTACGAAAATTCACTCCCAGAAAATTCACTCCCAGAAAATTCACTCCCAGAAAATTCACTCCTACGAAAATTCACTCCCAGAAAATTCACTCCCAGAAAATTCACTCCCAGAAAATTCACTCCTACGAAAATTCACTCCCAGAAAATTCACTCCCAGAAAATTCACTCCCAGAAAATTCACTCCTAGACAATTCACTCCTACGAAAATTCACTCCTAGACAATTCATTTCTACAAAACATCACTCCTAGACAATTCACTCCTACGAAAATTCACTCCTAGACAATTCACTCCTACGAAAATTCACTCCTAGACAATTCACTCCTACGAAAATTCACTCCCAGACAATTCACTCCTACGAGAATTCACTCCCAGACAATTCACTCCTACGAAAATTCACTCCCAGACAATTCACTCCTACGAAAATTTACTCCTAGACAATTCACTCCTACGAAAATTCACTCCTAGACAATTCACTCCTACGAAAGTTCAATCCTCCTACGAAAAAAATTCACTCCTAGACAATTCACTCCTACGAAAGTTCAATCCTCCTACGAAAAAAATTCACTCCCAGAAAATTCACTCCTACGAAAATTCACTCCCAGAAAATTCACTCCCAGAAAATTCACTCCCAGAAAATTCACTCCTAGACAATTCACTCCTACGAAAATTCACTCCTAGACAATTCATTTCTACAAAACATCACTCCTAGACAATTCACTCCTACGAAAATTCACTCCTAGACAATTCACTCCTACGAAAATTCACTCCTAGACAATTCACTCCTACGAAAATTCACTCCCAGACAATTCACTCCTACGAGAATTCACTCCCAGACAATTCACTCCTACGAAAATTCACTCCCAGACAATTCACTCCTACGAAAATTTACTCCTAGACAATTCACTCCTACGAAAATTCACTCCTAGACAATTCACTCCTACGAAAGTTCAATCCTCCTACGAAAAAAATTCACTCCTAGACAATTCACTCCTACCAAAACTGACTCCTGCAAAAATTCACTTCTAGACAATTCACTCCTACGAAAATTCACTCCTACGAAAATTCACTCCTAGACAATTCACTCCTTCGAAAATTCACTCCTAGACAATTCACTCCTACGAAAATTCACTCCCAGAAAATTCACTCCTACGAAAATTCACTCCCAGAAAATTCACTCCCAGAAAATTCACTCCCAGAAAATTCACTCCTACGAAAATTCACTCCCAGACAATTCACTCCTACGAAAATTCTTTCCTAGACAATTCACTCCTACGAAAATTCATTCCTAGACAGTTCACTCCTACAAAAATTCACTCCTACAAAAAAATATATTTATTGTTATTAAAAATTTTGGATCTCGGAGTGAATCGTCGTGACTGAATTGTCTGGGAGTGAATTTTCGTAGGAGTAAATTGTCTGGGAGCGAGTCGTCGGGAGTGAATTTTGGGGGAGTGAGTATTCACGGAACCCTTTTTCACACAAGATTTTTTCGGTAAGAAAAAGACGGTTGAGTTTAATTACGTATATCGGCTTTTTTCCCAATATGGTAAGTTGATGCTGATTAGATTCGTGTCCTGGCGTGGCATAATGCTAGTGTGCTCGGCTATTGTCCGATGGGTCCCAAGTTTGACCCCCAACCTCAACATATCTACTCAAACCACGAGGGATAAGAAATGTTTGTAATGCTTCGGCACGAGTCTCACTATTTTCACTGCTGCTGCACAAACTTGCGATGAACCAGCGGGCAGTCATTGACTTAACCAAGATAAGTCTGTGCCAAGTTTTAGTTCACCAGAAAACATTAAATTAAATCATACAGAACTCAAAGTTCAGTAAATACATAAAGCGGACGTATAATGAGATAATAACTCCTACGAAAATTCACTCCCAGACAATTCACTCCTACGAAAATTCACTCCTAGACAATTCACTCCTACGAAAATTCACTCCTAGACAATTCACTCCTTCGAAAATTCACTCCTAGACAATTCACTCCCAGAAAATTCACTCCCAGAAAATTCACTCCCAGAAAATTCACTCCCAGAATATTCACTCCTACGAAAATTCACTCTTAGACAATTCACTCCTACGAAAATTAACTCCTAGACAATTCACTCCTATAAAAATTCACTCCTAGACAATTCACTCGTACGAAAATTCACTCCTAGACAATTCACTCCTACAAAAATTCATTCCTAGACAATTCATTCCTACGAAAATTCACTCCTAGACAATTCACTCCTACGAACATTCACTCCCAGACAATTCACTCCTACGAAAATTCACTCCTAGACAATTCACTCCTACATAAATTAACTCCCAGACAATTCACTCCTAGACAATTCACTCATACGAAAATTCACTCCTAGACAATTCACTCCTACGAAAATTCACTCCTAGACAATTCATTTCTACAAAACATCACTCCTAGACAATTCACTCCTACGAAAATTCACTCCTAGACAATTCACTCCTACGAAAATTCACTCCTAGACAATTCACTCCTACGAAAATTCACTCCCAGACAATTCACTCCTACGAGAATTCACTCCCAGACAATTCACTCCTACGAAAATTCACTCCCAGACAATTCACTCCTACGAAAATTTACTCCTAGACAATTCACTCCTACGAAAATTCACTCCTAGACAATTCACTCCTACGAAAGTTCAATCCTCCTACGAAAAAAATTCACTCCTAGACAATTCACTCCTACCAAAACTGACTCCTGCAAAAATTCACTTCTAGACAATTCACTCCTACGAAAATTCACTCCTACGAAAATTCACTCCTAGACAATTCACTCCTTCGAAAATTCACTCCTAGACAATTCACTCCTACGAAAATTCACTCCCAGAAAATTCACTCCTACGAAAATTCACTCCTACGAAAATTCACTCCTAGACAATTCACTCCTTCGAAAATTCACTCCTAGACAATTCACTCCTACGAAAATTCACTCCCAGAAAATTCACTCCTACGAAAATTCACTCCCAGAAAATTCACTCCCAGAAAATTCACTCCCAGAAAATTCACTCCTACGAAAATTCACTCCCAGAAAATTCACTCCCAGAAAATTCACTCCCAGAAAATTCACTCCCAGAAAATTCACTCCCAGAAAATTCACTCCCAGAAAATTCACTCCTACGAAAATTCACTCCCAGACAATTCACTCCTACGAAAATTCTTTCCTAGACAATTCACTCCTACGAAAATTCTTTCCTAGACAATTCACTCCTTCGAAAATTCACTCCTAGACAATTCACTCCTACGAAAATTCACTCCCAGAAAATTCACTCCTACGAAAATTCACTCCCAGAAAATTCACTCCCAGAAAATTCACTCCCAGAAAATTCACTCCTACGAAAATTCACTCCCAGAAAATTCACTCCCAGAAAATTCACTCCCAGACAATTCATTCCTACGAAAATTCACTCCCAGAAAATTCACTCCTAGACAATTCATTTCTACAAAACATCACTCCTAGACAATTCACTCCTACGAAAATTCACTCCTAGACAATTCATTTCTACAAAACATCACTCCTAGACAATTCACTCCTACGAAAATTCACTCCTAGACAATTCACTCCTACGAAAATTCACTCCCAGACAATTCACTCCCAGAAAATTCACTCCCAGAAAATTCACTCCTAGACAATTCACTCCTACGAAAATTCACTCCTAGACAATTCATTTCTACAAAACATCACTCCTAGACAATTCACTCCTACGAAAATTCACTCCTAGACAATTCACTCCTACGAAAATTCACTCCTAGACAATTCACTCCTACGAAAATTCACTCCTAGACAATTCACTCCTACGAAAATTCACTCCCAGACAATTCACTCCTACGAGAATTCACTCCCAGACAATTCACTCCTACGAAAATTCACTCCCAGACAATTCACTCCTACGAAAATTTACTCCTAGACAATTCACTCCTACGAAAATTCACTCCTAGACAATTCACTCCTACGAAAGTTCAATCCTCCTACGAAAAAAATTCACTCCTAGACAATTCACTCCTACCAAAACTGACTCCTGCAAAAATTCACTTCTAGACAATTCACTCCTACGAAAATTCACTCCTACGAAAATTCACTCCTAGACAATTCATTTCTACAAAACATCACTCCTAGACAATTCACTCCTACGAAAATTCACTCCTAGACAATTCACTCCTACGAAAATTCACTCCTAGACAATTCACTCCTACGAAAATTCACTCCTAGACAATTCACTCCTACGAAAATTCACTCCCAGACAATTCACTCCTACGAGAATTCACTCCCAGACAATTCACTCCTACGAAAATTCACTCCCAGACAATTCACTCCTACGAAAATTTACTCCTAGACAATTCACTCCTACGAAAATTCACTCCTAGACAATTCACTCCTACGAAAGTTCAATCCTCCTACGAAAAAAATTCACTCCTAGACAATTCACTCCTACCAAAACTGACTCCTGCAAAAATTCACTTCTAGACAATTCACTCCTACGAAAATTCACTCCTACGAAAATTCACTCCTAGACAATTCACTCCTTCGAAAATTCACTCCTAGACAATTCACTCCTACGAAAATTCACTCCCAGAAAATTCACTCCTACGAAAATTCACTCCCAGAAAATTCACTCCCAGAAAATTCACTCCCAGAAAATTCACTCCTACGAAAATTCACTCCCAGACAATTCACTCCTACGAAAATTCTTTCCTAGACAATTCACTCCTACGAAAATTCATTCCTAGACAATTCACTCCTACAAAAATTCACTCCTACAAAAAAATATATTTATTTTTATTAAAAATTTTGGATCTCGGAGTGAATCGTCGTGACTGAATTGTCTGGGAGTGAATTTTCGTAGGAGTAAATTGTCTGGGAGCGAGTCGTCGGGAGTGAATTTTGGGGGAGTGAGTATTCACGGAACCCTTTTTCACACAAGATTTTTTCGGTAAGAAAAAGACGGTTGAGTTTAATTACGTATATCGGCTTTTTTCCCAATATGGTAAGTTGATGCTGATTAGATTCGTGTCCTGGCGTGGCATAATGCTAGTGTGCTCGGCTATTGTCCGATGGGTCCCAAGTTTGACCCCCAACCTCAACATATCTACTCAAACCACGAGGGATAAGAAATGTTTGTAATGCTTCGGCACGAGTCTCACTATTTTCACTGCTGCTGCACAAACTTGCGATGAACCAGCGGGCAGTCATTGACTTAACCAAGATAAGTCTGTGCCACATCTCAGGGGAGCGCTTACTTTGCCGCGAGGTGGAAAAAAGTGCGAGAAAATTATTATTATTGTTATTATTATTATTATTATTATTGTTATTATTATTTTTAGTATTTCCATTATGCTTATTAGACTCGCTCGTCTCTCGAAATAAGACTTCTGAAATTAAGGACTTCATGGAGGCCATTGTGTCCAAGTCGACTGCCAATGCTCTGAGACTGGTCATTGCTCTGCAAAACTCCAAAGAAGTTTGCATTTTACGTTCAACTCACAGTTCGGCCTTTAACATTTTATTAGAAGTATGACAATAAAAAAAAATCACTAATTCGAGAAAACTTAGAAATTCGAGAAAAACGCAATAGAATATGATGTTTCATATATCACGCTGCCGTTTTGATTTTTTGCCATAAATTTACTTTCCGATGATTTTTGTTTGTTCTATGGCAGATTCTAGCAAAATAGCCTTATTTTATGGCGCTGCAATCAAAAATCAATTATTTTATGGCGCTGCCATCAAAATAATTGATTTTATGGTGAATGGCACAATTTCATTGAAAAGTTATTTCATCAGTCCACTCCCACTACACTAAAAGATCCCACTACATTATTTCGTGGCTATTCACCAAATTTAATAACAGAATCATATATGCACAAAGCGAGCAACCTATACGGACCGGTTATTGATACTGATTATTGATACTGACGTACTTCTCTCCCTAGCAGATGTCTCGCTTCATCGTACCCTACTGACTATTGATACTGACGTACTTCTCTCTCTAGCAGATGTCTCGCTTCATCGTCCCTACTGACTATTGATACTGACGTACTTCTCTCCCTAGCAGATGTCTCGCTTCATCGTACCCTCACTCACAATTCATCAAATCTTCCTGACAAAAGCTCACCAGCTAGTGCGTCATGTTTAAACATAATTTCTAGCCGTTCATTACTTGCAGGCGAGTAAGGACAGAGCGTTGACTCATGCGATATTCACCCGTTATTTTGTTGAAGGCAAAGGTGTATTCAGCACGGAAGATCTATCGGAGGTTCTTAAGTTCAATCGATACATAGTCCCTCTTTTTTGATGAGTTCTTGGATTGAGTTTTAATAAATAAATAAATGAATATTCTAATGTTGACGTAAATTTAAAATATCAATTGAAAAATAGTAAATGGTGTTTCAAAAAAACCTAGTACACGGAACAAATCAGAAAAATAGTGCAAAAACCTAGTATGTACAAGGAACAAATTAAAACCCAGCTGTTTTTCTTAGTTCAACCGGGAGTGAGAGTGTGATACCTCAACTCAACATTGAAAGGTCACCATGCAAATTCATGTGATTGGGCACTACTGAAAGCTCAAATGTTTTGTTCTCATATTCTCATATGCTTATAAAGCGAATAGTGTACGATAGTGAAGGTAAAGTGCTGTATGGCAATAAAACGGACTGCTTCATATTTAATCAGAATCATTTTCATTAGTCAGACTCATTTTTATTACATAAGATGGTTTCAAATGATGTATGCTGATCCTATAAGTACCGTAAGAAGTCCAGCCGGTTCTTCAGAGTCATTCAAGGTTGCTGTAGGAGTTCATCAAGGTTCCGTGCTTTCCCCTCTGCTCTTCATACTGATAATGGACACGATCACGAGATATCTACAAACAAGTTCCCCGAGAACTCTTCTGTATGTTGACGACGTTGTGTTATGTTCCAACACATCAGAGGACTTGAAGAGAAAGCTAGGAGAATAAAACGAACGTTTCAATTACTATGGTCTACGACAAAACCTCAAAAAGACCGAGTACTTGGAATTGGGAAAGGTTACCTCGAATACCATCAAATTCGAGAGCATCGAACTCCGGAAAGTGGATGGCTTCAATTACCTTGGATCCTACATCACCTCAGACCTAGATCTCAAAGCTACAGTTTATGCGATAGTCATTGCTGCATGGATCAAATGGAGAGAATCGACCGGTGTACTATGCGACAAGCTAATGCCTAACAGACTGAAAAGTAAAATTTACCGATCAGTTGTCAGACCAGTCGCGTTGTACGGACTCGAATGTGCTCCATGCACAGCAAAGACTCTACAGATGCTGCATCTTATGGAGATGAAAATGTTGAGATGGAGCCTCGGACTCACTCGTCTAGACAAGGTGAGAAATGAAATCATCAGAGAACGTCTAGGAATCACCCTATATCCGACAATCTCCGAGAGTCAAGGCTGAGATGGTACGGGCACTTGATGAGATCTAATCCACATTCCGTGTCTCAATCGCCCTGAAATCTCAAAGTAATAATAATAATAATAATCTTTATCGCACAGTGTGAAAAACGTAATTCATGACAATATGTGGAATAGCAGTTATGATAGAGTATAACACAAGCGTTTCACTTTAATAAGTGAGAAATAGAGTAAATCGAAGAAAAAAGGGATGATAGATTTACAAACATTTGAGGTAATCCTACTAAAAAATTTCATTAAAATTTTAGGAAATTTCACGTATGGCTCGCTCAAGATTGCTTTTAAAAGATGCAACTGTAGAGGAATTTAGGACTTCCCAGGGAAGAATGTTCCACGTGTTTACTACTCTTACTGAAAGGCTATTCGAATACATAACCGTTCTAAAACAAGGCATCGGTAATGATAATGGATGTGATCTAGTGTTATGCTGATGAGATTGGATAAGCGTTCTAAGGGGGTACGATTTGTCACAATTTCGAAAACAGTGATCAAATCGTTCTTTCTTCTCCTTTCAATGTTCCCCAGTCCAATTCATTTAGTCTTTCAGGGTAGGTCATCGCGACCCCAGTTCTTCTGAAATTATTCCTAGTATACTTTCTCTGAACGTTCTCGAGCAAGTCTACATACCTTTTCAGATTTAATGACCATATTATTCAGCGGTATTCTAGTTGGGGTCTGACATAAGTTACGAACAACTTTTTAAAGAGTTCTACATTTTTAGTTTTGAAAGTTCTCAGGAAGAACGCACATCTAGCATGCGCTTTGTTACAGATGTTCTCTATGTGTTGCTTAAAGCATAGCTTACTGTTGTATTCTATGTCAAGGTCTCTCACAACATCAGATTCTGGTAACTGCACACTGTTCAAATAAAATGACACGGAAGGAGCTCCTAGTCTTAAACTAAAGTAGAGGGCAAAAGACCCAGAGGCAGACCCAAAACTAGGTGGCGAGACTGCATCGAAGTAGACATGATGACGACCGGGCTGAAGACTGAAGACGCAGCTGATCGGATCAAATGGCGTGGTGCAGTCTATAAAGCGGACCCTGCCCGGCGGCGTGATAAACGCTATGAAGCAGCAGAAGAAAAAGACTCATTTTTATTAATAAAACTCATTTTCGTAAGACCCCTGTCACACCTATCATCAGATCGGTTGCTAAAAATGCTCCCCGACACAGTTTGAACGCAGTGATACCTGTTTAAGACGAACTGAGATTCAACTATCTCACAAACAAAATTTTTTTTTGTTGTAATTTTTGCTTTTCGAGTATGAACAACTGGAAAAAAAATCCATAAGTTGAAAAAAATTTTTTGTTGGAGAAAACGTGCTCCTCTCCCAGTCATAGCATAAGACAGTTGAGTTTAATTTAGTCCTCGGGACCAGCTTTGTCCGTGCAGTACTTTTCTCACACGCGGTATGCAATTATTTTGTACAGCAGCTCACTAAAAAAGAAGGTAGGGGTGACAATTTCCGCATGTTTTTTTGTATAACGACACTTTGCACCCACGACACTGTACCCCCGACACTTTGTACCGCAAAATTTTGTTCTGTTAAAAAAATTTCACTTTTAACGCTCAGGATCAGGTGAAGATTACGCTGAAGCAGTCGTGCAGCTTAGGAACGAGATCGTTTGAGAAAATTTCTCACAATATCAATTTTTGCCGATTTGATCGTGGGAACAAAGTGTTGCTGTACAAAGTGTCGCGGATACGAAGTTTCGGTGATCCGTTATTTCTGCAGAGCTTAGTCTCGGCTGGCATCACAAGACTCCTCTTTTCCACTCTGCTCGAGGACATAAAATCGGACAGGGTCAAAGGGCAACTCTTCGCGAATGGAAAAGAAGCCTTGCAACACGGAGTGAGTTGTTTTTGTTGTACCGCAGAAGTTCCAGTGGGAGGGGAAAGGTGGTGTCGGTGCGAGCCGAGTGGTTACGGTTCGCGACATTTCGCATCACATTTCACCCGAATTTCACATTATTTTAATAATTCTCAACTCTGAAATCTCTGCTTAGGCTTAGTTAAGTTTACGCTGAGGCCGTACGGCTCATTAAGAGACCGTGCGGGACAACCAGCTAAATATTCACATAAATACAGCTTTAAAAAATATATTGTGAAATTTTGGGTGCGAAATGTCGTGATGCTAAATGTCATGGAACTAGTCGTAACATGAAGTTTATTACTCCCGACCGTGTTTCTCAATAAAAAAAACTGTGGTGGCAAAATTTTTAAAATGTTTTTGAATCAGTCTACAAAGTAAAATTACTGATTTCAGGCATTCGGAGCTCCTTGGCTTGTGTTGCATACTGAAAGCGGAACAGTAAGAGCTTTTTGGAGACTTTCTTCTCCCATTCAGCCCACTTCAACCAATCAAACGACATTAGAACTAAAAATTGAAGAGAAAATTTAAAATAACTTCTTCATCTACGTAAGATGTTCATTTTCAAAAAAAAAGCCATATAACGATCGATTTTGATCTGATTTCAGGAGAGTTTTTTCGGCTCGGACCGCCTTCCATTCATTGCAGACGCAATCGGCGTCAAATATCATGGGGTTGTGAAACCGAAGATTTGAATTGAATATTGAAATGTAAGTTAATCGTAGTCTCAAAAACTGGTAAGATCATTCAAAACTCATTCGACATGTATATATTATTTATTCATTCATTCAATCTTTAGCTATCATGTCATAGACACTTAGTAACTCTTACAATTTCCCTAATGTTGTTGCCGGTTAAATCTTTATTGCACTGTGAAATAGCTTCAAGTACATTGCAATAGCTAAGTCACAAGCATGGTAAAGTGAGAAAAAGAAAGCCAAAAGAAGAATATTCGTTCTCAAACAGAATTAAGGTAAGAACAGGAAAAGATAAAACTAAAAACGGTTGTGGCCGACTTACATTTCTCTTTCTCCGTTGTCTTCATATCATTAAAAGTACGGCAACTTCCAAAGGTCTGTAGATAGGTGTATTTTATACCCTCTGACGCATTGCAAACAAATATCATAGAACACAGGTGGAGGTAGTTTCTCCGAATTTTTCCAGCTCAACGCGAAAATCTGTCAATACTACTTGGTCCTTCTAACAGTTCCAAGCTGAGGGTTGAGTCTCAATCTTCAGATGTTATTATTCTAATCGTCCAGAAATTAAGTAAATTTTTTAAACTATTTTTTCAATCAAGATTTGCGTATGAGATAAAAACTCGCAGTAAGGATCCATCTTATGAATCCCTATTTAATGCAATGCCCAAAAATTTTTTCTCGAAGTTTTTCTCTGTATCTGTTGACATCTTTGTAGACACATAAAACCTATCCATCAGAATTGCATTTGTGGACAAACAAGCTGTAGTGCCATTTTTTGCTGAACTGCATTTTTATAGAGTAGAAAATTTAAGAAGAACAAAATCAAAAGTTAAACCTTTATAAGTTAGTTAAAAGTCCGTGTGTTTCTTGTGCTCCCCCATAGAATTTCCAACGAACAACATTACAAAAAAGATAGTTTATAAAGCACACATAGAAACTATAACTATAAGGTTACGCAATACATACATATAATTATAACTATAAGGTTACGCAATACATACATATAATTATAACTATAAGGTTACGCAATACATACATATAATTATAACTATAAGGTTACGCAATACATACATATAATTAAGAAACTACTATGGAAGCATGTCATCAAAAAATTGGCACAAAGTATATCTTAGAACGAAGTCTGAATCAAGAATAAAAAGAAGGAGATCAGGCAAAATATACCGCGGAAAAGTCTGGAAGGGGCAAGTGGTGTGACAACGAAATTGAGAAGATCGGGGCTTTAGTCTCCGAGCCCGTGGGCTCTAATCTCCCTGGTGACTGGAGAATGGGCGTATTTATAGTGCACGAGGCGAGAGTAATCTCTCGCTTCTATGGTCAAAGATAAAGTGATCAGTATGTAGGTTTAGCGTGCATGAAATATTGAGTATGAAAATAGTAGTCTTTATTAATGATTCTAAGTATGAAACTGAGGACATATACATTTCTGGATGGTATCTTCAATGAGTCAAAGAAAACGGTGGTTGGAGCTTGGAAACTTCTTCGATGATGATGTTGGTCAAGAGGAGGGCCTCTGGGTATGGGAGATGGAGAACTTATTGCCTTCCCTCATGGATGAAGCCTTCCACGGGCAGTTCTTCAACGGAGATGCCTATTTAGTCCTGAAAACCACACAGGAACCTTCTGGATCGCTGACACATGAAATTTTCTTCTGGTTAGGTGAGAAAGCGACGCTTGACAAGGGTATGTGTGCCGCCGTGCACGCAGTAGGACTGAGGAACCATCTCAATGAGAGCTGCAGAACTCAGCGAGAAGAACAGTATGATGAATCGGATGAGTTCCTGGAGCTCTTTGGAGAGGAAATTGTCTACATTGAGGGTGCCCGTACAGCGACCGGATTGATGCAGTGTGACCATGTATGCCGATGACGTTAAATTAACCACTACTAATGATGTAAAAAGTTTGCAAGCTACTCGCACTGTGCAATAAAGTATTTTTAATGAGAGTTGAGATATCAAGAAGAGACAGCGAATGATTAGAGAAAAATCTGCACTTTCTGACGCTGCACCACACATAGGTTCCGAGCAGAGCCTATTTCTGAAACTAACATGGCACAAGACATTTCAAGAGGATTCGCTCAGACAACCTGCAAGTGCCATGGCTAAGATGACACACTGTTTGTATGGTTAAAGTATCAATATCAGCCAAGGTCATACTGAGTTTCGACGGAAACGAATTAAAAGAAGAAAAGAAAATCACCGATCCCAAGAGTGTCGACCACGAAAAATGAACCGCTTCAGAATTTTTACACCAGAAAAATGATTTTCAGTTCCCTCGAACATGCAAAATTTCTTTGCTGTTTACACATGCAAATAACCATTCAGACTCCTCTTGGTAAAAAGTATATAAAGAGAAATTCAACCCTTTACATTCAGTTCGTCCTTCACCTTGCTTCCGGAGCAGCTGCTCTACAGACTGCCTCTTCTGCGGACAGCCTATCCACTGGATCGCGTCCCTCCCTCTCCATTGGGTCGCGTCCCTCCTTCTGGACAGCGTCATCGCTGCTATCCTGCCTTTGTTCGTTAACTTTTCTCTCAAACCTCTCGTTCTCCTAGACAACTTGTAGAGTTTAAGTTCGATAACTTGTACAAATGGGTCTGGGCTTGGTAGAATGGAGCTCGCGGCAGAGTCAGGTGAACATCAAAATGTGTGCTGGAAAAGATAATTCAGCGCTGTTAGTGTAAAAGGGTCTTATGAGGCCTAGGTGCTGTTAGCGTCTCTAACATTAGACGCGAAGCCAAAAAAAATCAAAAAAACACGCAAATATTACGTTTTATACGGTCTTGTTGCTATGCAGTTCGGCTGCGCTACTGTAACCTTCGCCTGAATCTATGCTTTAAAAAAATCATGGAAAATACCTTGAAATACCATGTTAAAAACAATGAAATAAAAGTTTCTAAATTGGAAGAGCTTTTGACATTTTAGCTAATGTGAAAAACATTTTTGAGGTGTACATAAGTTTGCGAACAATAATATAAACAATTTAAAATTTACTTTAGCCTCCCAGCACTTTTAGTCCCACAGTGATACAATAAATCCCACAATACGGAAATTTTTTTGAAGGGGCGAAAGTACAATATATAAATCTAAGAAAAGGGGAGTGACAATTCAAAATTATACAATATCACATTACCACAGAAAATGGGTGACTGAAGTTACCATGCAATCTTTTACACGAGCTCACCCCTACACCAAGCCCGTTTTTTGAAGAAAAAAAGTTTGTACTACAAAAGCCCCCGCAGGATTGTATTTTATTATCTGTTCTTTTCTTCTTTTCTGAAAACTCTTTTCTTCTTTTCTGAAAAAACTCTTTTCTGAAAACCAATTTTTTTTTAATCTCTTGCCTAAGCCAGACAATAATTTTATCAGCTTTTGAAAAAAAAGTACAATTCAACCACAAATTAAATTTAATTTTTTATTAAATTTTTTCTTTGTTTTAAATTTTTTTCCTAAAACATAAAATTTCATAAATTTCTTAAAGTTCATAAATACACTCCTAAACTACTCCTTCCCTTAAAGCCGCACAAAATACGGCTTTGTTTGCTTCCTTCTATAATGCTGCGAAATGCCTTAAAAAAAACGAAAACTTTGTCTGTTTTCCAAATTCCAGTTTAGCTGATTTCATCAAATCAGCTAACCAGTCGGACAGTAAAACTTTTATTTTATAAACTCCAACGATATTTGGATGAAAGACGAAATCTTCTAAATGCATGTTCCAAAAATTAAAGGCAAGGCATTAAGGCACTGAAAACTAAAGCAAACGATATTGTTGGATAAAATGTTCGCTAACAAGGTAGTACGGATTAGGAACAAGGCTATGAGGCTTAAAACCGAGGTTGTATGCATTAATTAGCCACAATTATGTTGTTTTTTTCCGGTATAATGTATAATGTAAATTGTCTTGGCTGTTTTCATCTTTTTTTTATTTCTATGGCGAAGTTGTACGGAAGCTGCGGTACAGCGAGATCTACAGAAAAGGCAATATTAGGGTAAGTAACGAGAGGTTACAGGGCAAGGTCAGGAAGGGGTCTTGAATACGGTTGAGTGTTTAAAGAAATTGAAAATAAATAAGGTAATGGGTACAAAAGATAAAGTGAAACAGTAGGACATTGTATAAAAGGCATTCTGATAAAATTTCTATCGAACCATCAGTCCTCGATTAAGCATCAAGAACAAGAAATTCATATCCCATCGCGTTCTTGACCTCATTTTATGCACCATGCGTTTTATGCACAAAGAAAAACATTATTTTGATAATGTACATATTAGAGCAGTAAGCACTAAAACCATTTTGTTTAATAAAAAAAGACTGTATTCCGAACAGTTGATCCCAACAGTTGAGTTTCTGTTTCTGTTTCATGCGTTTCTGTTTCATGCGAGTTTCTCCATTTTTTACGCACGAAGTAATATATCAATAAAAAGTAATATATCAAAAAATTGAGAATAATAAATTTTACTTGAAGAAATATTAAGAATAATTACTTTAAACACTTTGCTGTTTAATTGAATGAATGTTTTTTTCAACTCTATAGGGTTAACTCTATAGGTTAAATTAGTCTTAAATTTTACTTGAAGAAATATTAAGAATAATAATTGAGCAAAAACACCTGAGCAAAAAAGACAATCAAAATAGTGAAGTGAAGATATTGAAAATATGAAGTGAAGATATTAAAGATAAGACCTCTTGAATTTTTGCTGAAAAACCTATGCACCTCAGAAACTTCTTCCAGTTTGACCGGGAATTCTTTTATTGACATTTTGTCGATTTGCAGAACGAATTGTTGTGCTTTTTCTATTGTACATATTTAGACCAACTAACCCCCCATGGAAGCTCTTAACTTGTTAAGATTTCAATTTTCACTTTTACAATGAATTGAAATTTAATTTTAACTCAATTTACTCTTCGAAAATTCTTTAATTTAACGCTCACCCTTCAGCTAATCCATTCCCATTTTTTTTTCAGCAGTTTGATTGAAAGTTTTAATTAGTCATAGTTCTTTGTCGAGGTTTTCGATTTGGTTGTTCGCATACTTACATATTTATGAAACATATCTAAGGTATAGATTCAACTATAGCACGGACTTTAGCTATTCAGAGATGGACTTAAGCTATTGCCACACAATTTTTCAACAACAAAAAACTCTTTGAACAGTAGAGAAAAACTTTTGACGAAAAGTTAAAATTCGCGCTCATACAAACTCAAACCAAAGTTTTAAAATAAGAAAATATATTTTTGGAATGTAGATCTACATACGGTAAAATTTTTATTTTACAATATTGAATTTTCATGTCATCACATGCCGAAATAGGCAACTCTCTCATCGAAACACCATTAAAACCAATCTTCAGATTACCACCTAGAATATATTAAGAGAGAATCAATATGGTAAAAGCAGCAACATACAAAAATACGTATTTACATATATATCGGCAAACATTCAAAACTATTTTTAGATTTTTATTTTTGTACAATATAGAATTTATTTTTGTACAATATTTTACACATCTTTTTGTGTACAATATTGAATTTTTGGTCTAATCATGTCATCACTTTCGGTCTAATCATGTCATCACATGATCTTTGCCTTTCTCATCTGATAGATAATGTAAAATGAAATAAATAATAGAAACGTTTTCTAAAAATCTTCCAGTTGAGCGAATAGTTATTAGCTGAGCGAATAGTTTTAAGAATCATTGAATATTTCATTGAATGTTTGAAAAAATGACTGAAGTTTCAATCATCTAGCCTTTTGTTCTATATTTTGAAGCAGGATCTAGCTTTTATTAAACATTTGATATTTATCCTACAAAATTTTCCATCGAGCGTCGCTTATGCGGAGTGACATCAGATAATCTTTCTCGACAAAAAAAAGAGAAAATAAAAACGTTTTCAAATATTATCTATTATGCCCGGAGAAAGAGAACATCCAAGTTGCTGTAGATCGAATTTTTTAGGATCATCGACTCCCCGCTCAACTTTGAAGAAGTTCACGATCTCACTCGAGTAGTAATGGCGATCGTAGTAGTTGGCATTAGCGAGGAGAATGTTTATGACCTCAAGAGATTCGCCATAAGAAAGTATTTCACTGGGTTTGAGACATGCAAACGGGAGCCTATGTACTTTTTTAAGCCTATTAACAAGCCTATTACCTTAAAAAAAACAAGCAAACCAAATCCAACTATTATTATTAAACGCACTTGGTTAGTTCAGCTTGCTTTGAAAGACAAACCGATTGGTCGTTGCGGTGACACCAAGCGAAGACTCTAAAGCGATCTTTCGAGTCAAAATGGCACAAGCGTGTTAAATTGGCACATCGAGGGGGTGCCATGCAGTCTCTTTCTAGAGCGCAAAGCACATACCTACATGCAAACAGTGGATAATTGAGTTTCTGGTAGAAAACTTTCTGAAAAACCAAGAGTTTCCCTACTGAATTTTTGTTTCCCAATTGGTAAGGTTTCCCAATCCACATTCTCTGGTTTCAAAATTAGTAAGGTCAAAGCAGCTTTCGCTCGTGTTCTTTCTCCATTACTTGAAAGGATGCCGTTATTGAAGTTTTAACGATTAGTTTAGTTATCTATTAGTTATAGTTATCTATTAGTTATAGTTACTATTAGTTTCATGTTTCAGAAACTTTTTTATAGTTTCATGTTTTCATGTTGCAGGCGATCATATAAAAACAAATTTAAATTCAGCTCTCAATCAAACTGAACCGAGAAAGACGGTTTTTTTCCTTTTTAAAGCATTCTCCTGTTCCCGTGAAATGAGGTAGGATGTAGCTTGAGGTTGGAATGTTATGATACTAGGGGATGTTCCCGGATCAAAGTCTTGCTGATTCAGTAGATCCAAGCGAAGCTCAGAAATTTCGAGACTTTCTGCCATAACAAGACTAAACCTTTGGAGTCCTCATTCTCATTTCTCAATCCATTCGTGCACTTGGCTGAGGTATTTTTTGTGCTTTTGCAACGGTGTGCCTTTTTATGCCTCACCACACCGTTAACTACCCGCTTGTGCAAAAGAAATTTGAGTAAGAAAAGCATAATGCTGCATCTAAAAAGAGCGAGTTCAGAGTATTTTCCGGATTACTTAATAGGATTGATTTTTTTCAAGTATTATTACAAGTATTACGTGACGAAACGCCAACTCAGAATCCTATCTCAGTAATCGTTTCGGCTATCTCCAGTGAAGTTATGATATTTATTGTGTCTCTACAAAGAATTTTCTGCAATAATTTGATTTGCACCGCTATTTTCTAATGATAACCAAACGGCGACCATTTTAGAAGACTGCGAACGGCCTCGTCCATTTTCATGACAAATGCGAGACCTGCCTCGTACATTTTCGCCTTGGGCTTTTTGATCTCTGTGAAATTGGTTGGAATGTAGTCGTATACTCCTGAAACTTACATTTTTTTCTCGTTTGCAGAAGTGATTTGATGATTTATGATGATATCATTTATGATTCTTTTTTTTTCTCCCCACGCACCAGAAAAAAAAATTTTCTAACCAAAAGCGATTGACTAAAGGCGAACGAATTCAGAAAGAAGAAGCGTTTTTTTCTTTCAAAAATGCAATCTCAAAGCAACCCGTTTCTATTGAAGGCTTCACACTGAAATATTGAGATGGCTTCCGCAATACGAAAGTCAAGAATGGAATCCATTATTTGTGTTTCTCTTAAGCATTATTTTGTTTTGAGAAAGCGACTTCTGGAGTTATATTTAATAGCTTTCTTTCTGAGTGTATAACTGAATGAGTGAATAAATGTATTAATACAGAATTATCTTTTTCAAAATTAAGCAAACCAGGAGCAGTGACGGGATATATTCCGTGGCCGGTGTATCCATGGAGAAGATAGCCGAACTTGACATTTAACCATTTGATTTTTTAAACGTTTTTGAAGTCAAACTGAAGTCGAGTTATTTGTTTTTATACATATATGTGATTTTAGTATATGTAGTAGTAGAAATGTGGTAGTAGAAAAAAAGAGACGGATGTAAGTACGCTGTTACTAGGATGCTCGACACCGAAGTTTTGAGAATGACCAGAATCAGTTACTAAGGGCGGGAAAAGATTATTGATGTGAGTAGAAAACTTGTCGCACTGAATTTCAAAACTTTTTAGATCAAAATTTTTTGTCAATGTTCATCCACATGGTTTTACTATCTAATTGTGAACTAGGTTGTTCTAAAAACTCTTTTGCAGAAGGTTTCCTTTGTAAATAGGTCATACATGTTTTGAAGAAGCATGAAAAGATAACCGATACGAGATATTTTTTGAAGATATCTATTCATAACTGTAGATCAGTGAGAACCTTTCTACACTCGGCAACGTTCTTATGGAAGGCAGTTTCGTCGTATCCTATCTCGAGACGCTGCTCTCGCTCTCTCTTGTCTCTCGCATCGACGCTGTCAATGGGAGAAGGCACAAATCGATTTCGACATCTGACAAACTATCTCGTTTCCAATTTGAATATGAACTATTTGAAATATGACAATAGTTGAACACTATGATATTGTTTATTTTCATTCTGATTCTGAAAACTTACAGCGAGCGGATAATAAAGTTCATTAAAAGAATTTCCGAAAAACGCTTAAAAGTTACGGAATAAGAAAGCAGCCGGATACATGTTGTCGGTTTTGGATACAAAACCAACAACAAAAAAAACTTTGTGAGTTAGCGTTATCCTAGTGATCCAAAGTGCTCGAATCTTTTTTCTACGAAAAAAAGTGTTCTCATCTGAGCACCAACCTCACTAAGTCGTAGACATTCTTCATATTGCCATGGCGGAGAACAATTGAAGTGTCCATGTACCAAAGCGAATCCGCCTCGCGTAGCACTTCCTCAAAAATCACTCGCTTTTACCCTGTTTTTTTATCAATCTCTCATGGCATGATTCAAATGCAAAGAAGATCCCAATAAGAGCCCCATGAGCCAGTACGTGTCAAATATTAAATTGTTGAATGATCGGAATAAATGTGTACTTGGCACAAATGAACAAAAAAAGAAATAAACCGCGATGATGAGCGGCTTCCAGCGGAACTCATAAAGCGACTGAACGTGGGGCGGAAACTTCTCGAAGCGAAAACGGCGGATCTCGACGCCGCACACTTGCTCCATGTCGATCAGCTGCTCCTTCGACAGTCCCAGGTCGTAGAGAATGATCTTGAGCTCGTGCAGAACATCTCTCAAGTTAGATATCTGAAGTGTTATCTGAAGTTAGATATCTGAAGATAAGTTAGATATAATAATTTTTTGAGCTGAAGTGCGGTTTCGGTTCCTGAATTTCTGCGATAACAGTCTGTTGCTGTTTTCGAATAATCTTCATGCATTGTGAAAGCAGGGGAACGAAACAGGTTCGCAGAAACTCGAAGTAAAACTGGGAATCGGGTGGAAATCGAACCCGTGGCACATATTCACTTGCACTTTTTAAAGCCCTTTGACAACTTTTCTCAACTGGGAGACATAACAGGGTTTAGAAACTTTAAAAAATAGATAGACAGGTCAATGAAGGGTTTAGAAAAAATACAACTTCTTGGTCAACTTTACCGAATGCTCAGTCAACTTTTTGGCCATATCGAAGCTGTGGTTTCGAATAATCAGATATAATAACTCTCTCTCTCTCTCTATACTAAAAAAAAGTTACCTGTGAACAAAAAAAGTCTTATTAGAGTCGGAGGATGAGTTCAGTCAAGAATTTCAGAGTAAACGTTGCTAAAGAAGCTCTATTATGAGCTAAAGAAGCTCTATTCTGAGCTAAAGAAGCTCTATTCTGAGCTAAAGAAGCTCTATTCCACCCAGCTCTGTGCACAGATCTGGCTGAAGCGTAATTGTTACCGTGGCCACTAGCTTTCTAGACTATCTATCTACCCTGTCAGATTTCTCCTCAAAGGTTCGTGGTTGCTACAGCTTCATTTTACCTTTGTGCTGGACTTATGATGAGAACTTTAACCCGTCTCATAAGAAGATAATAGAATAAACTTTGCTCTATTTCTTGCTATTTCTGATGATCGGTAGGAAATTGATTCGAGGGGCTCGAATTCTATGAGGACTCAATCTCTGAATCTAGACTTGAATGCGTGATACTTCATAAGCTTTCACAAGGTAAACCTAACTCTAAAGAAATGCCTAGCGATAGTTTCTATATGAAAGAAGGATATGGGATTGAAACAGAAAACTCCTGTTTTCCCAATTACTTTTATAGCAAATAGATCTGCGCGTAGATACCGCAAACAGTGCGGGTAAAATAAACACTCTGGTACGTCATCTCGAATACCCACAGCGTTCAAATACCCACCTCTGAAGGCGATGAAAAGGTTTTGATAAGAACCTTTACGGCTGTCTAGACCTTCTGATCGAGCCTCTACGAGGTCTTTTTTGAAAGCCATAGCGACCTCCATGTCAAGCCCCTACGAGAGAGTTTTGTTCCCTATCTTTTTCTTTCTTAGAATGATAGAAACTGTGTTTTTGACAAAAAAATTCAAAAAAAACTTTACTCTTAAACCATGCATGTAAATATCTTTTTGTCAAAAACTGTTTCTTAGATTTGGTGTTGCTTTTTTCACCCATGTCATGTTTTGTGTTCAGTATGGTCAGTTTGACGGATGAATCAACTCTTTCTTTCCGTTTTTTTATTATATTACTCTCTCCCCCTTTCTCAATATGCTCCACCGTCGAGAAAAGATTTTTCGCAGTAGATATCCTGTCTTGATCCTTGTCTTCCTTGTCACTACCCTTGTCCTGACTTGTTTTACAACTGACGAGACTTTGCTAGAGGGTTGAATTCGAAAAACGAATACTAAGATATGGGGCCGTATGCACGTACAATTTTTGGTGGGAAATGATGAAGAAAACAGTGTTATCCTAGAACACATAACACTCTTTTCTTTATCATTTCCCACAGAAAATGGTACGTGCATACGGCCCATGAATTAATTATAGAAAGGAGAGTAAGCAGAAAGCAAAGGGCGAAGAGAAAGGTACAGGAATGAAAAGAGGCAAGAAAAATATACAGGAGATAGATTAAATGCCAGGTTGAGGTTCAGAGAGCGAGAAAGAGATAGAGAGAGATTGAGATAGAAAGAAAGATATAGAGTAAGGATACGAATCTTACCAACACAGAGGAAACTCTCGCGGAAGACCCTAGAGTGACTCAGCGCCGGAGAAAGTTTGATGTAAAAGATCAATAGATTAATTGTAAATTTGAGAAGGAAAAACACCGGATGATGATGTCATTAGAGCATTTTTATTCGACTTCTATTTGCGAAAACAGTCTGCCCGTTCCTCACGTTCAGTTCTGTAAAAGCATCTTCACGCTTTTCTCTCTATCGCTCTCTCGTCTTTGATTCTAAAAAAACATCTAAGTTCTAGAACGTCCAAACAAAAACAAAAACTAACGAGACGCCGCAGTTCTTCGAAATGGTTTTCAGAAGCCGCCACGACGATAACGGGATTTTCCAGCATTTCATAGTCGAGACTTCGTCCGCGTGACTCCAAAAGTTCTGATAAAAATTTCATCTCGACACCAACCTCTGCTCATAAGCCTCGCGAACTTAAGCAATAGAAAGCTTCTAGTAATTTTTTGAGCAAAAAAATATGCATAATTTTTTGTCCATACTTAATTTCCCGACGAGAAATGAGCTCACCAAGCTCATCCAAATATGTCACGGAAGCGCAATTGAAGGGTTTCCCCGAAACCTCTGAGTTGAGTGGAAGGCGATAGCACATGTTTTCTAGTTTACCGTCAGACGTTTTGCAGTAACACGAAGCGTTTACTCTGGGAACCACCTCAACAACAGTTTGTTTTTTTCTTTCTTCAAAACCCTATTAAGTATTTTACACATGGGAACCTAAATTGCAACTGCAGAACTGAAAATGTACTTTTTTTTATGAAAGCCTGAATACTCCTAAATACTTTAGGACAAATGAATGAACCAAAAAGCAAGTTGCTATACCGAGAACTTGGCAAAGATAGGCATCGAAGATGTACTTTATCATCTTTGGGTACAATGTTTTTCATGTTTTCTCCCTGGAAAAAGCTATTTACAAAGAAATGGTAAATAATTTTTTAAATTTTCGTCTGGAGGGGCTTCTTGGTTGTCCTTGCCTCAGCAATTGTTATGGTTATGCGAGATCGTGTCATGCGAGACCGTGTTGTGCGAGACCGTGTTATGCGAGACCGTGTTATGCGAGACCATGTTATTCGAGACCGTGTTATGCGAGACCATGTTATTCGAGACCGTGTTATGAGACCGTGTTATGCGATATATGTTATGCGAAACCGCCAAGTTGAGTTTCCAAGTAACAACCAAAAAAATGAATGTAAGTGATTTACATACTTGTTCCCTATCTGTGGTGCGGCAAATGTTCACGTGGGAAGTATTTTTTCCAATAAAAAAACCAACTAAAAACGGATTGAGCAAATCCAACAAAATTTTCATCAAAGTTTATTCGTTTGGGATATAACTGCACTTTCAAATTTAGAACAGCCCTTCTTGACACAGGCGCGGAGTCGCTTGTGGAAGACACTCACCGTAGGGGACAGGTAAGCGACGTCAAGATCATCCCACGCCTTTTGTAGGGAACGCTTCAGACTTTCTAAATTCTTTTAAATTCTAAAAAAAGCACAGGCACCCCCCCCCTCCCGACCACACAGAGAAACCCAGGGGATTCAAATCAGGCGAGTACCGAAGCCATTCGGCCGAGGTGATCATGGAGGGGAAATTCGTCTTGCACCACTTTAGCATTGTGGGCGGGCACAGAGTCCTGCTCCTCCAGTTGCGTTTCGCGATGTCACCCTGGCTCTAGGGAAATACTTCCTTAACGAGAATGTCGTTCAGGTAGTGGGTTCTTTTATTGGTTCCTACTTTGACTCACTGCTTGTGGAAAACGAGTGGATTCTTGCCAGTTACGCAAATCCCGGCCCAGACCATGGCCACCCTGCCCAGACCAGCAGGATGGCCCTTTCTCGAGACGTAACGGCCACTCTTATTGGCTTGTTGACCAATTTTGACCAAATCCTATCGTTCTGGTGGTTGAAGGACTGCTCAATATTGAACAACTTCTCATCGGTGAAGAGAATATCCCAACAGTCCGCCGGCTTGAACCCCTTTGACAGTTCACGACATCTTAGAAGACGGGTCGCCTTCATCTGGTCCGTCAATGCGTGAGTCTTTTGCAGCTTGTTGGGGCGAAGTCCCATGCGAGAATTGATGAGCCTACGAACAGATCTATCCCAGATATTCAGCTCCTTCGCGACTTTTCTGAGATTCCGCTTGGGTCATACTGAATATTGACTCGGATGCTTCTCACGTTGAAGGAAGTGGTCGCGGTCGCTGGTCTGCCGCCCTTGGGACGGTCACTCGTCATGCTATTATCACGAATACGACGTATGGTGTCCTCAATGGTCCTGCGAGAGAATCCGGTGATTCTGGCGATGTGCTTCTGAGTGTGCACATGCGCAGACTACATCCTCGGCCAATGTCCGAGACCATTACCTAAGAACGAAAAGAGATTATTCTGATTTTTTCAGCGTGTGTTGTTAACGTTTTAACGTTATACAAGCAAAAAATCACACGACCTCTACACCAAACAAAAAAGATACAAAGTGAGAAAATCGTCCACGTGATCTTTTGCTGCACCCTGTACAATGCAATACTGTACAATGTACAATGTACCTGTACAATATACAATGTACCCACAATGTACCTGTACAATGTACAGTGCAGAAAAAAACCCTGTATAATGTACAATACATACATATGATCCACGCCTTTGGCTTATTAGTAGAAAAATTTACAGGATTCAAAACGAACGGGAGTCAAGTATCTCATGTTTTCTCAATAGAGTCGGCAACCGAACTAAATAATTCTAAAATCCGAACGAGTCATGGTTATCTGGAACCCAGACCTACATGTGTACATACATAACGAAAACCGGATCACTTTCGGTCACAGTTTTCGGTGACATGAAATTAATGCTGTCACACTGTATTTGTCTTGACTCTGTGATCAAGTAAGCTTCATCCCTTTTCTTCATCTGTATCTTCTTATTTTGTAGCCGATGATAATAAACTTTTATTTCTTTAATAAAGAGTTGAAATACCGAGTAAAATAGGAAATTATCGCCAAAGTGAAGAAAATGAAGGATAATTTTTGATAATTCAACAATTAGTTGATATGGGTAATAAAAAGTGGAATAGTTGGAAAGATCGCTACCTTTATTGACTAACTCTTTTAAGCATTATTGTCGCATCATATGTATCTGCGATTTTAGTAACTCTGGAATTTTTTAAAAATATAATACATAAGTGAATGGTCACTTTAATTCATGTTAGAATTTCATTTATGATAAACAAGAGTCTACTGATATTCTTCTCCTGATATATAAGAGTCTACTGATATTTTCTCCTTGCATGGTAATTTGCTTCTACTCCTCTATTGCTCTCAGTATTATCGTATTCAAACTATCAGTATCCCATAGATACTCAAATATCAAACAAATTACTATAAAAAGGCTACCCAAAACTTAAAATTCATGTAATTGCGTGCGGGTATTTTTCTTCATTTGGTCGAAAGTTTTTTATGTTCCAAAACTTAGGTGAAGATCAGGTTTAGACCTTAGTTAAACTTCTATATGTCTGTAGTCGAATACGACTACCCTTATCATATTTGAATGGGTCTCGCACGGATTTGCATCATATTCAAATCCGGTACCGTATCCAATTTATTTCGCTTTCTACCTAAATTTATGAGACTAGCTCTCATTCTTTGTTATTTTATGTTTATTAGGTTTGTTTATTATATATTTGTTTAAACTAAACAGGGTTTAATTACCCAAGTTTGAGATCCGCTGAGATAGCCAGTCACCCTCCCAACCAGTCCAACCCGTCCAAGTGCTCAAGTGCAGATCTCCGGATATGTTTATTTCTTTGTTTGTTTGAGTAATTGTGAGAATAAATAATTGAAAGAAGACGTGGCAGGCGAGAGATAATTGGGAAGAAAACTCGTAAGAGACGAGAAAGTACATTTACTCATTGAAAACGCTATAGAGCGACGATATGGTGCATCGGCCGGGAATCGAACCCGGGCCGCCCGCGTGGCAGGCGAGCATTCTACCACTGAACCCCCGATGCACTGTTTGCATATGCCATGCCTCAGCTCTACCTGGGGCAGTTCAATGAAACCCATGCCTATCTGTATTAGGTACAGCCGCTTCTTCTCCGGAACGAATGACTCCGGAACATGCTCCACTATCGGCTCCTCGGGCTTTTGAGGTGATCCTGTTAAAGCCATCCAGAACTCCTCGGGTGTCTTCAGGTCATTGCAGGTTTCTATCTCACACTTTCCTTTCCTGTCGTTCTTATTCATCCTCACCGCGAACAGGCGGGCCTTGTTCGATACCGTAATTCTGGCTTTTCTGCCGCTCCACACCCATAAGACAGTCCCGCAGTCCAGGAGAAAGACGAAGTTGGGATCGAGCGACTCCACTGATACCAGCACTGGCTCCATTTCTACAGCGCTTCCGTTCACGCTCGCTCGGTACAATCTAGTTGGCAGTGGTGGCTTTTCCGTTGTGTAGAATCCGGTCGCTGTACGGGCACCCTCAATGTAGACGATTTCCTCTCCAAAGAGCTCCAGGAACTCATCCGATTCATCATACTGTTCTTCTCGCTGAGTTCTGCAGCTCGCATTGAGATGGTTCCTCAGTCCTACTGCGTGCACGGCGGCACACATACCCTTGTCAAGCGTCGCTTTCTCACCTAACCAGAAGAAAATTTCATGTGTCAGCGATCCAGAAGGCTCCTGTGTGGTTTTCAGGACTAAATAGGCATCTCCGTCGAAGAACTGCCCGTGGAAGGCTTCATCCATGAGGGAAGGCAAGAAGTTCTCCATCTCCCATACCCAGAGGCCCTCCTCTTGACCAACATCATCATCGAAGAAGTCCTTGTAGTCGACTCGTCTTCGCTGCTTATCGATGTGAGTCCTCCAATTGGGTGCCGTTTTTGGAACGGGCGGTGGTCCATTCTCTTGCTCTTCGGCTATTTGAGCGCCCGCACCCGCAATCTTGTGCATCCCCTGGATAACTTTGCTGGCGCCATTTTCGTCTGCTTGCGCCTTCCGCCGCCGGATGAAGTCCTTTTTGCGCGCCACCGGATCCTTGATGGTGGAGGAACTCTGCATCGAAGAAACGGAGGAGCATGGCGACTGACCCACCAATCGCATCTCAAACTTGGGTACTTAAACCCTGTTTAGTTTCAACAAATATATAATAAACAAACCTAATAAACATAAAATAACAAAGAATGAGAGCTAGTCTCATAAATTTAGGTAGAAAGCAAAATAAATTGGATACGGTACTGGATTTGAATATTATGCAAATCCGTGCGAGACCCATTCAAATATGATAAGGGTAGTCGTATTCGACTACAATGTCTATCGAATTTTAGAGAAGAGTCTATGTATATCCCTAAATCTTTAATTAAAAGATCAACTTTCCTTGAAAACTATGTAGTCTATTAGGTCCCTACTCAGCTCAGTAGCCATTCAACGCATATTTCAGGCTAGCTAGACAATCGATTAACTTCTTGTTCTAACTAGCTGTTTGAATCACGTGTTTGCTAACTTGCCTTTTTTAGCTTCTGCTTCTTTTCAGCTCTGAGAAGAGCATCTTCTTTCAGCATCATTATGGACGTGTATAAGAAGAGGGCTACGAGTACGCATATCACCGTTCCCATGAAGAACCGTAACCGGCTGGTACCATACAGCTTCACGCTCATCTCACTCTGCATTGGAACTTGGTTGTTATACAGAGGTGGGAAAAGCAGCCAGCTTACACAAATTTCTGTTAAATACAACGATAATAAACCAGGATCGACTTTCTTCTAGCATATACTTCTACGATCTGCGCTCTACCAAGAATCGAAGACATGCATTAAAAGGAACGGCCTTTCATGTTCGTTCACATTGAGGATAACCAGTTTGATTTGAATTCAATTGGCTTGAAACAATGTCTGATTAGGCTCACTCAGACAAAAGCTGGTCACCGGAGGGATCGAACTCGTCCGTGTCTCTTACTTTACCGCAGTAAAACATCGAGGACACATTTCTTATCTGTGACTCAATCTTCTTGGAGTCAATTACATAAAATGTATGTTATCGGATTAATGGACTAATCACTCAAATTAAAAAGAAATCAAAGTTTTTAAAAAAATAAAAACATGATCAATTTTGAACAAAGAATTAAGCCAGTGAACGGAGCGGGATCGAACCCTGTCAGCCAGTGAACGGGGCGGGATCGAACCCTGTCAGCCAGTGAACGGAGCGGGATCGAACCCTGTCAGCTCTAAATTGTTTTTCCGGGAGTTCGAGTCTGTTTGTTACCTATTACATAATAGACGATAATACGCGTGAAAGTGCTAAGTGAAAAGAGTAAGTGCCTGGTTCTGTTATTCACTAATGCTTACACAGCGAATGCGGTTGGACCACTAAACAAGATTAAGACAGAAGCGTGATAGAAAATGAAATCGAAAAAAGCTTAGAACAAGGTTTTTGAGCCTTTCATATATGTATGTATCACTGGAACGTGTATTGGCAATGTGTCTTGTGTGGTGTAACTTTTGACTGCCTCCAACTCCCGATAACAGTTAAGAGATATCTGGGTTAAATTGTGTGAATAGTTTATTTTTTTTCCCGTGAATAGCTTAAGTCCATCGCGTGAATAGCTTAAGTCCATCGCGTGAATAGCTTAAGTCCATCGCGTGAATAGCTTAAGTCCATCCCGTGAATAGCTTAAGTCCATCCCGTGAATAGCTGAAGTCCATCCCGTGAATAGCTTAAGTCCATCCCGTGAATAGCTTAAGTCCATCCCGTGAATAGCTTAAGTCCATCCCGTGAATAGCTTAAGTCCATCGCGTGAATAGCTTAAGTCCATCGCGTGAATAGCTTAAGTCCATCCCGTGAATAGCTTAAGTCCATCCCGTGAATAGCTTAAGTCCATCCCGTGAATAGCTTAAGTCCATCCCGTGAATAGCTTAAGTCCATCCCGTGAATAGCTTAAGTCCATCCCGTGAATAGCTTAAGTCCATCCCGTGAATAGCTTAAGTCCATCCCGTGAATAGCTTAAGTCCATCCCGTGAATAGCTTAAGTCCATCGCGTGAATAGCTTAAGTCCATCCCGTGAATAGCTTAAGTCCATCCCGTGAATAGCTTAAGTCCATCCCGTGAATAGCTGAAGTCCATCCCGTGAATAGCTGAAGTCCATCCCGTGAATAGCTGAAGTCCATCCCGTGAATAGCTTAAGTCCATCCCGTGAATAGCTGAAGTCCATCCCGTGAATAGCTTAAGTCCATCCCGTGAATAGCTTAAGTCCATGAATCCGGAAGCAAACCGACCGCTCAGGAGTGAACGAAACGCTCAGGAAACGGACAAAAAACTATTTTAGCAAAACATTTTTCTAATTATTTTAGTTAAATTTTTTAGGGAAAAAAACTCAAATAAATAATATGTGTAATCGTTTGTCAAAACCATAATCTCAAAATATTGCAGTCAAAATTAAATGTACAATCATAGTTGCAGTCATTTGGGTCACGAAGTCGGTAGTCGGAAGGAAATCGGAAGAGACAAATTATTATTCTTAATATTTCTTCAAGTAAAATTTAAGACTAATTTAACCTATAGAGTTAACCCTATAGAGTTGAAAAAACATTCATTCAATTAAACAGCAAAGTGTTTAAAGTAATTATTCTTAATATTTCTTCAAGTAAAATTTATTATTCTCAATTTTTTGATATATTACTTTTTATTGATATATTACTTCGTGCGTAAAAAATGGAGAAACTCGCATGAAACAGAAACGCATGAAACAGAAACAGAAATTCAACTGTTGGGATCAACTGTTCGGAATACAGTCTTTTTTTATTAAACAAAATGGTTTTAGTGCTTACTGCTCTAATATGTACATTATCAAAATAATGTTTTTCTTTGTGCATAAAACGCATGGTGCATAAAATGAGGTCAAGAACGCGATGGGATATGAATTTCTTGTTCTTGATGCTCAATCGAGGACTGATGGATCGATAGAAATTTTATCAGAATGCTTTTTATACAATGTCCTACTGCTTCACTTTATCTTTTGTACCCATTACCTTATTTATTTTCAATTTCTCTAAACACTCAACCGTATTCAAGACCCCTTCCTGACCTTGCCCTGTAACCTCTTGTTACTTACCCTAATATTGCCTTTTCTGAAGATCTCGCTGTACCGCCGCTTTCGTACAACTTCGCTCTAGAAATAAAAAAAAAGATGAAAACAGCCAAGACAACTTACATTATACATTATACCGGAAAAAAACAACATAATTGTGGCTAATTAATGCATACAACCTCGTTTTTAAGCCTCATAGCCTTGTTCCTAATCCGTACTACCTTGTTAGCATACATTTTATCCAACAATATCGTTTGCTTTAGTTTTCAGTGCCTTAATGCCTTGCTTTTAATTTTTGGAACATGCATTTAGAAGATTTCGCCTTTCATCCAAATATCGTTGGAGTTTATAAAATAAAAGTTTTACTGTCCGACTGGTTAGCTGATTTGATGAAATCAACTAAACTGGAATTTGGAAAACAGACAAAGCCGGCATTTCGCAGCGTTATAGAAGGAAGCAAACAAAGCCGTATTTTGCGCGGCTTTAAGGGAAGGAGTAGTTTAGGAGTGTATTTATGAACTTTAAGAAATTTATGAAATTTAATGTTTTAGAAAAAAATTTAAAAAGAAAAAATTTAATAAAAAATTATGTGGTTGAATTGTACTTTTTTTTTTCAAAAGCTGATAAAATTATTGTTTGGCTTAGGCAAGAGATTTTTTTTAAACAAATGGTTTTCAGAAAATGGGAGAATAAAATACAATCCTGCGGGGGCTTTTGTAGTACAAACTTTTTTCTTTAAAAAACGGGCTTGGTGTAGGGGTGAGCTCGTGTAAAAGATTGCAGGGTAACTTCAGTCACCCATTTTCTGTGGTAATGTGATATTGTATAATTTTGAATTGTCACTCCCCTTTTCTTAGATTTATATATTGTACTTTCGCCCCTTCAAAAAAATTTCCGTATTGTGGGATTTATTGTATCACTGTGGGACTAAAAGTGCTGGGAGGCTAAAGTAAATTTTAAATTGTTTATATTATTGTTCGCAAACTTATGTACACCTCAAAAATGTTTTTCACATTAGCTAAAATGTCAAAAGCTCTTCCAATTTAGAAACTTTTGTTTCATTGTTTTTAACATGCTATTTCAAGGTATTTTGCATGATTTTTTAAAGCATAGATTCAGGCAAAGGTTACAGTAGCGCAGCCGAACTGCATAGCAACAAGACCGTATACAACGTAATAATTGCGTGTTTTTTTTGATTTTTTTGGCTTCGCGTCTAATGTTAGAGACGCTAACAGCACCTAGGCCTCAATAAGACCCTTAACACTAACAGCGCTGAATTCTTCCTCCATACATAGAATATAATAATTTGAATTTGCAAAAAAGGTAGCACTAAAACATATTTGGAAATTTTGGGTGTTTAGAAAACACGATACCCTGCTCCCCTTATGTGTTGAAATTGGTAATTCTTTAGAAGGTTGGTAAAACAGCGCAAATGATTGTATCACAGAAACCATTTAGGTGAGGTTCGTTAGAAAGTTTAAAGCTAATGTAGCAGGAAAATTAGGAATTCGCAGCAAGCAGTTACTTTGTGTGTGATTAGGGTTATATCGTATCACGTCTGCTACAGGCCCAAATAATCTTGTTAAGTCAACGCAGAGCAAAATTTCGATTCTGTCTCTCACATTACATTTAAATGTTCTATAAACCTTTTAATTCTGCCTTACAGCTTCCGCACGCAATAACATACAGCTCTCAATTTTATCTTTTCCAGCACACATTTTGATGTTCACCTGACTCTGCCGCGAGCTCCATTCTACCAAGCCCAGACCCATTTGTACAAGTTTTCGAACTTAAACTCTACAAGTTGTCTAGGAGAACGAGAGGTTTGAGAGAAAAGTTAACGAACCAAGGCAGGATAGCAGCGATGACGCTGTCCAGAAGGAGGGACGCGACCCAGTGGAGAGGGAGGGACGCGATCCAGTGGAGAGGGAGGGACGCGACCCAGTGGAGAGGGAGGGACGCGACCCAGTGGAGAGGGAGGGACGCGACCCAGTGGAGAGGGAGGGACGCGACCCAGTGGAGAGGGAGGGACGCGATCCAGTGGAGAGGCTGTCCGCAGAAGAGGCAGTCTGTAGAGCAGCTGCTCCGGAAGCAAGGCGAAGGACGAACTGAATGTAAAGGGTTGAATTTCTCTTTATATACTTTTTACCAAGAGGAGTCTGAATGGTTATTTGCATGTGTAAACAGCAAAGAAATTTTGCATGTTCGAGGGAACTGAAAATTATTTTTCTGGTGTAAAATTCTGAAGCGGTTCATTTTTCGTGGTCGACACTCTTGGGATCGGTGATTTTCTTTTCTTCTATTAATTCGTTTCCCTCGAAACTCAGTATGACCTTGGCTGATATTGATACTTTAACCATAAAAACAGTGTGTCATCTTAGCCATGGCACTTGCAGGTTGTCTGAGCGAATCCTCTTGAAATGTCTTGTGCCATGTTAGTTTCAGAAATAGGCTCTGCTCGGAACCTATGTGTGGTGCAGCGTCAGAAAGTGCAGATTTTTCTCTAATCATTCGCTGTCTCTTCTTGATATCTCAACTCTCATTAAAAATTCTTTATTGCACAGTGCGAGTAGCGTATTCACATAAGTAAGGTGTTGATCAGAATCGAAAAAAATTACACAGGCATTTCACTTTTTCATAAAAGAAGTGAGAAAATTGGGGTTTGAGAAAAAAAGAAGATATTTCACAGTAGAAAGTGCTTGAAAGTTTTTCGTTTAGATTTGATATTTTAGGCAATTGAAAATGTTACAGAGAAAATGTTACAGAGAAATGTTATAAATTAAAAATAACTTTTCATGTGCTCTCTGAACAAGCTGACAGTAGGACATGCCCTGAACTCATTAGGTATGTCGTTCCAACTCTCAACTACTCAGGATGATAATATATTATAATGCAAAGCTGGTCGTGTTAATGGTTTGATGAGTGCATTTGGGTTAGATCTAGTACTATAGTTATGGCTGTTGAAACATGGAGAATGGGTCAATTGAAATGAAATTGTTGAGAATCTTGAACGTCGCTAGTAAGTCTGCAGCCTTTCCCGGAAATGCAGCTTCGGAAGGTTCAAGAGCTGCAATCTTTCTTCATATCTCAACAGTAGACCGGCTCTCCTGCAAACTTGTTTCGTGAAGTGAAGTTGAACATGTTAAATCATTTCTATGTCTTTTTTTCAAGTAAGGAGACCACACGACTGAGCAGTATTCAATTATAGGTCGAACGTATGTCGTGTACACTTGCTTATATAGCCTGATATCTTTCGACTTGAAGGTCCTTAAAATATACCCGCACCTCATGTTAGCCTTACGAAACATATCCTGGATATGTTGCGAGTAGTCCTGAGTGTTAGAGTACACAATACCTTCAAGTACATGTTCTGATTCGCTTAGAACTTTCCCATTGAGAAAGAATTCTACTTCTGGGTGATTCTTACCCATTCGCATTACGACTGTTTCAGATTCGGATGTTGTTAGTCCCTATTTAGTTGCCCACTCAGCTACTTACTCGAATCTTGCTTGCAAACTTTTTACATCATTAGTAGTGGTTAATTTAACGTCATCGGCATACATGGTCACGCTGCATCATTCAGGTAAAGCGTCTGGTAAGTCATTAATGTAAAGAAGGAAAAGCAAAGGTCGAAGGCAGCTTTTTTGAGAAACTCCAGACAGAGTTGCATAGGAATAGGACCGCTCTTCACCTACCTGTACACTTTGCTCACGATTTTCCAAAAAGCTTTTCAAGAAATTTAAAAGTTAACCGGATATTTCAAATCGCGCGAGCTTCTGTATGAGTAGAGTAAGTGGAACTGCATCAAAGGCTCGTGTGAAGTCTATGAGAGCTCAGCTGATGAAGCTCTTTCGAACCAGTTGTACATGCAAATTAGTAAGGGACTTGAGAAGAGCAAGCTTGCATGAATGTCGCGGCCTGAAACCAAATTGGAGGGGACTGATTAGATCGTGCTCTTTGAGATATTTGAACATCTTATGACAAATTATGCGCTCCATAACATTGGATATGGAAGGATTTAGACTTATAATTCCTGAAGTCATTGCGCTTCCCTTTCCTTTTGAAAACCGGCTTGACGATAGCAGTACGCCATATTTTAATTAAAGTAGTCACTTATCAAAAACGTTAAGTAGACACTTATCAAAAAATATTCGTTAAGTAGACACTTATCAAAAACTATTGATAGTGCAAGAGCCAAAGAAAGAGCGGCCTGTTTAAGAAAGATGTTAGGGATGCAATCCGGAGAAGTGTTATTTTTGGATGAGAGACGCTTAAGATATGAATAAACCACATGAGCGGGCATGCATATGAAGTCGCATGCATTAGCAGATATTGAGTCATTCGGCACTGTTAGGTCATTAGTGTCAGTTTGGTAAAGAGATTCGAAGTGCTGAGCGAATATCATTGCCTTTCCAGAGTCTTCATTAGTTATCTCACCCACGCAATTGAGAATTGGGCATATAAGTGGATCATCTTTGATGTTAGAGTTAGTGAAACGATACAGTTTTGACAATTTTTTACTCTTTAAAAGAGTCTTCTCCATGTTTTGACGGTGGCTGTAAAGTGCTTTCCGAAGTTTGCGGTTCATTCTAACAAATGGAGAGATTCCAATAACAGCTCTTTCCTTGTAAAGACGTGCACATCTTCCCTTGATTTGAGTAACTTTTCCGGTGATTTTTTGGTTAGTTTTTCACAATGTAGTTAGAGGAACGCATTGTTTAATCACACCACGAACCGTAGATGAGAAGATTTCATACGTGTCATCTACATTTAGAGTTGCAGCAAGGCGAGAGAGCCAGTCGATTGAAGATAGCAGAGAGTTAGCTAATGCTCCGTTAGTCTTCTTGAAATTGTATGTACATGTACTTTCTTTCCTTCGGGACCCTTCCGGGACAAGATATGTTGAAAGATACCAAATTATGATCGCAAGACGTTGGTGGTGGAGTGGCCAGGCAATTGGTAACAAGACACGGTCGAGAAGATAGAACCAGATCCAGTGTGTTCTTCAGCCTTGTAGGGGCCCAAACATGCTGTCTTAGAGACAGGAAGTTAGTGAAGTTAGAAAGAAGACGAGAAGGATGGTCTAAAGATAGTGAGTGAGAAACGGTGTCAGTAGGCCATGCAACTTCGGGTGAGTTCAAATGTCCTACGAGTACGTGATCGCAGGTGTTAGTTCACATGACTTGCTGTAGGTAAGAAAGCTCTTCTTCTAAGACGGCATTCTCAGCTCTTGGACTCCGGTAAAAGCAGTGCAGGAGTGTTTTCACTCCATTCGTCAGTTCAAGCTTAACTGAAACTAGCTGACAGAAAACATAAAAGCTTTGGGAGAAGAAAAGTGAGGAGTTGATGGACTTGTGAACAAAAAGAGCGACGCCTCTACCTGTCAAAACCTCATCTCTATTGCTGCGAAACACTGAGTAAGTATGATTGAGAGAAAGCATCGAGCCATGAACGATTAAAGAGTTAGCCCAGGTTTCTGTTAATGCAGCAATACTGGCTTCGAATTGTGAGACCAAGTCTTCTAGTATGTTAATTTTATAAGAAACCGATCGAATGTTGATGAGCAGACAAGTGATGTTATGTGAGTCCAAACAAAATGGGTTATTCCATGCAGTTTTATCTGATGTTAAGTTCCGAGTAGAGTCACTTAGTGGGGTTACATATGCATAGCGCTGAGAAGGAACTGACTGCCCTCCCCTAGAGGGAGGGTTCGCGGCCTTCTGTTTTGCTTCCCCGCGGGCACTTCGTGGTGAGACTAAAGAAGGTATGAAATTGGTGGCTCGCTTATTTTTCACCAGAAAAGTACTTTTTTATTTTTAACGCTCCAGAAGTCAACGCAAATGACGGAGTGAGGCTTTTTAACAAGGCCGTTGAGGCCAAATAGTCATATAATTACTGTTTCGGAACTTCGGACAAAAATTAGTCATGAGAGATGCGACAGTTTTGTTTGTATATTGGGTTCTCGAACAAACTTACAAATGTTTTGTCTTATATACTTTCACGTTGACATACGTTTATGCTGACTGTTTGTGAAGAGCGAGAACAAGTAATTTGCCTCTTCACATCGAGGAGTGAAATTTCATACAGGACAAAACCCTTACAAGAAAAAGATTTAAAAATGAAATTGGCATCATTAGAGTCTGAACTATGGAATCAAAATTACATGGTCTACAAAAGTAAAGTGCTTGATATCTTGAATTTGAAAATCTATTCCACAAAAAAACTTCGTTCAATAATGAATAACCTTATGACGTCATAATGGAACAGAGTAGAGTCCTCTCTTTAGAACGTATGAATCGATGAAAGATTGTGGACATGATGAGAGTGACTATATTTTATCTCTCTTGTCTTATTCTATCGCTTTTCATTAGAGACGCAAATTCTCAACCGGATCCTGTTTATGTTCGCGTTCCTGAAGATGTCAGAGCTGTTTTTTCATCTTTTTAAAATAATTTATTGACTCATTTTCTCAGTTATCTTGATTCATTTATTGGTACTTGTCCAGATCGACGTAGTCGACGTAGCACCTCTTCCCCCTCGGGAGGCTGAGTGACGGATTTCTGACTAATTTTTTGATACGGTCTCGTTAGCCTAAGCCGTACGGCCTCGTTAGCGTGAACTATTACTAAGCCTAAATGTATTTCAATGTAAAACTAACAGGAAGAGGGATTAGAAAGAGAGAAAAATGAGAGAGAACAGGAGCAACATAGTGCAGCAAAAATCAGGGGTGCCTATTTATTTATTCATGTTTGATTAAAATTTAAAAAAATCCACCTTAAACTCTATGAAAACAACCTGCCAGACTCTTCTTAGCGATGTATTTGAAAGTAACAACTGTGGATGGCCAATAATGATTGAGCAATCAGACGGAAATCGGATGACAGAAATTGGATAATTTGAAAAAAAAAGTGCCGGCAAATTTAGCAATTCCATTTTTAGCGTAAGCTACTTTCTAAAAAGAATTCACGAAAGCGGAATCGAATCAGTCGTCTCTCTCATACGTCTGCCGGTAGTGGAACTCTCCACACGGTCAGGATATGAGAAATGGCTGGGTTCGATAACTTCGCGTGGATTAGCTTTTTTCAGTGGGTTGTTTTGTGCTATATGGAGTATACAACAAAAAAGGACTTCATTAAAGATGATTCTGTCCAAACAAAACGAGTATGTGGGGTGCGTTTTTTTCAGAAACGAGATGAGTATATCGCGAGGACTCGTGTTTTCAGAAACGAGAGGAGTATATCGCGAGGACTCGTGTTCTCAGAAACATCATCAGCGATGTGATGAGTAAAGACTGGGACGAAGGTGAACACAGGCTTTGGAATGGAAATTCCGATCATTCCTAGACTGAACCTTTTGAAAACTCGTGATATTTTTGGCTGTTGTTGTCATGGCTGTAAGAGCAATGTTATCAACGGGTAGTTTAGTTCTCTTTAAGCTAAAGTAAGGAAGATATTAGTTAAGATTTAAGGTATGATACGCTCTCATTTTTCATTGATCAATTAAGCAAAGAAAGGGAAATCCTCAGCTGGTGAATTTAAACTTCCAAAGATTTCAATATACTTCAAGATACACTCACTTTTCTCGAGAAGTCCGTTATGGTTTAATCTTCTTCTTTTTTTTTAAAATTTTCTTACAAGATCTCTAAATCGAGTATAACACTAAAAACTTTTTCAATCTGTTGCATGATAAGTCCCTCCTGAAGACAAACGCGTGCTAATCACAAACTTGATGTCCTTCAAAAATTTCAGGGAATCCTATGTCAAGCGTAAGTTTTTTGTCTTAAAAAAAAGAATGATATCATCTTCTTAATAGTTCTTCAAATTCTAAGTTACTTTTTTTTTAAAGTTTCAAGTTTTTTTTAAAGTTTCAAGTTTTTTTTAATTAAAAAAAGTTTCAAGGCAGTGACGCCTGGTTAAGATGAAGAATGATTGAACTATCGAAAGTTCAATCATTTGTCTTTTAAATGAACATTCATTCATGATACTGGAAAGCTGTTTTTAATATCAGAAACAGTTTATCAGTTTTTTTTTTAGTTTTCAATATCAAAATAATATCAGAAATCAAAATCAGAAATCGACTGGGAAAAAGCACTTCTCGGAAGATTGATAAATTTTACAGACCGAAGTAGTAAAATTTTTATTCATTTAATCGGCAAAGAATGTTTTGGAGGTATTTTGACAATTTAAAATACTGAGAAATCGTTTTAATTACAGAAAAGAAAAAAAGGTTTTCCATGTATGCATTAATAAGCACATAATAGAGTCGTTTGAGTTTCTATCTCAATTCAAAAATCTGGCTCAAAATTCTCAAAGATTGTTCTACAGAGTATTCAGAGACGCGCTGAATGTGAAGCATGTAGACCTGGGGCCGTATTCAGAGACAAAACTTTATACTAAAATTTATAGTAAACTTTATACTAAAGTTTAGTTTTGCCAAAATGGAATTCAGAGAGTAGACTTTAGGGTAAACTTTATACTAAAGTTTAGTTGGAAAGCTGAGACGCTCTTACCCGTCTCAGCCGTGCCTAAAACATTCTTTTTCATGCATTTTTTCGAATCATCTCCTTGTTCGCGTGCATTTTTTCGAATCATCTCCACATTAATCATTATACTCATAACTCCAGTCACTTCATTTCCTTCGTAATGAAATTTAATTTGGATTCATACAATGTTTTCATGAAAAATGCACTCATATTTATCTCATCTTCGTGTTTATGCCCATCTTCACAATAAAAAAGCTTAGGTTTAGTAAAAGTTTGAGCTAACGAGGCCGTACGGCTTAGGCTAACGAGACCGTATCATTAAAAATCCCACTCTGCCCTGTCTGGCGTCTACTATGCCCTTGAGTATATAAGAGCCCGAAAAAAAATTCGAATAAGAACGAGAACGAAATATGTTAAACCGAACTTGATAAACATAAATCCGAAAATTCATAGCAACTTTATGAATATATTATTCATAGCAATTCGATAGTAAGTACATGAATCCAAATAAATCATGCATAACAAAGCTCATTCATTATATATTATCATAATAGAACGAATTGTTTCTTCAAATACAGTAATAATGTTGCATAGTTAGAGAAATCGTTGCGGGTCCCCGTGTGCTGCCCTTTTTTGTATACTAAACTTTACCCTAGAGTATTGTAGGCCTAAAACTTGTCTCTGAATACGGAACTGAGTTGAACTTAGGTCTACAATATACAGGGTAAAGTTTACCCATGAGTTCCACTTAGATCTCTGAATACGGCCCCTGAACTCAGCCTGCCTCGAAATTCAACATGCCTTCCGAACCTAAACTTCCTTAGAGCCCACCCTGTCTCGAAATCCCACCTGGCTGGTTTCCAACCCTACCGGACCATAATCTGCCTTCTCCGCATACTCCCGCAAGTCTCAGAAAGAAAAAGTTATTTGGGGAAAAACCTGTCAAGCATTAAAAAAAGGAGAAGTGTAATTTTCCCAAACCAAAAGCATATTTTAACAACAAAAACCACATCTCTGTCTCATTCGAGCACCGGCGATTTTCTTCAACAAGGCAGAAAACTGGTTGCTACCGAAGAAAATACACGAAGCTGAAGAGAAAATTCAAGAGGTTCTCCACAGACTCTTCCCCGGGGAGGTTGGTTTTAGTTCTGAACTGTTTACTTCAATGAAAAGATGAGAGGAAGACAGCATGGAAGAAGTTAGATAGGTTGAGAGAGTCTCATTAGCATCAAAAAAATTTTTTTTTTCAAAAATCGCCATTGAACCGATTCACTCTTACTTGTTTAGAGCTTGCTTGGAATGCTCCAATCAAAGTTTTGGGTCCCCCTCTACTTTGAAAGTATTCTGTCTACACAATGAAAATGTGCTAAATATACTTTGAAAGTGTGCTGTCTACAAAAAGAAAGTATGTATGATGTTTCTTGGGGTTTTCATTCAAAATGTTTTCTTTGTTTGTGACTTTCCCGAAGGGCCTTTTTTAAGCAGAGCGCTTTACAATCAATTTTTTTCCCGATGCCTTTCTTCCAGAATGGCTGGGTTATATGATTCACACGATACGATTCGTATGTGTGCTTCCCCCGTACAAAGTAATCGAGATAATAACCATATATAGAGCAACCTAAGTCAACTGGGTTTGCAGATTGGATAAGTGCCAAGAAAAGGAAGAGAGCCACCAAGGCATATTTTCAAAAGTATCCCATTCATTCATTCATTCATTCATTGATTGTATGCCCTTTCTAGCATACTTTCATACTTACGCGCAGGAAAACTTTCAAATTGTTACTATTCATAAATCACAAGTACGCCTTTTTAGCATACTTTCCCAAACTAATCCTTTTTTGTGTGTGCAGTCACCTTTCTCATGGCATGCTGAGACTCCCGTTCGATACGCTTCCAGATGATACATCTTCTCCGTGGTGTGCCTGTAGATTCAAGACAAATTGTCCAAGTAATAATCTCCGAATTTTTGAGTCTCAGAGTATTGATCAGAAGTTTCATATTGGACAATGTGTTTGAGTGACTCCGGATATACCTTTTCCGGGTACCATGCCCCTGACGAGCGACTATGAATATGGCTCCTAAGGCGCAAAGATATGCATCGGGATTTCAGCTCGTGTTTGATCAGAGATTCATAACTCAGTTATCGTAACGTAGAATAGTCGTGTACATACGCACAGGTCGTGCCATCAGGCTGAGCTAAATTGGGAACAACAAAACAGAACCATGATGTGTTTCTCTCTTTCATAACTTTTTTCTCGTCAACATTTTCTCTCAGAGAGAGAAGACTCTCTTTACAAAGACTTTCTTATTTTTCTGTTCTCCTTCTCAGATTTTTTGTAATTTTCTGTCAACTAAAAATCACTTTTTTTTTCTTTGCAATCATCTGAACTGACGATTTTCAGTAACACAAACTTTGAACGCGTTAACAATTTTACAATCGAGAACTTTTTTATAGAACAAAGTTCTCATGGCAAGATCTTAAACGCAAGCAGTAAATACAGTTTTTTTTCAAATGGAAAAAAGAGTATTCGATAACAGAGAAAAAGGCAACTAGTGAAAAAAGAGAAAATGGAACGTGGAAAAAAATGGGGAAATGAAAAAAAGAGAAAATGGGAAAAAGGTAATGAAGAACCTCAATTAGCTTATTTTTATTAATAATTAGGCATTCAGAGAAACACTTTTTTTAAACTTGAAATGTTCTCGGAAATAATAATAAACATTTCTTCAAAAACTTCTCAATTTTGCTAGAAATATAAATTAAAGGCCAGAATCCGAATTTCTCTCATCCTTTTCTCTCAATAACAAATTGAGGGGACTTTTATTGTAAATGTTGAGATATAAAAAAATCCTAATAATTTTTAAAATATCATCAAATAAACTCGGAGACAATACGCATCTTCTTTTACAAATTACAGTTAAGTGTTGTGTTTTTTTGTTGTTGAAACTCTCTTCACTTCTTGTTTAAAAATATATAAATATTTTTTTTCATGCTATATTTCACCCGAACTTTAGCGAGCAGTCAATAAAATCTTGTTCAATTTGTTTTCTTCTCTACCTATATAATTGGTAAGATAGTTTATTCTCAAATATTTTTAGTGCTCACTTTTCATAGAAGTTTTGTGAGGTCGAATGGGTCGAAATGGGTCGAAATTGACTGCAGTTCCACAAATAAAAGTGGACTAACGAGGAAGGGATCGGGATATGAAAAACGGGTCTTATGGTCTTCATTTCATTCTCGAGGGGAGAGTTCTATGCAAATCAGACAAAGCTTTAATAGAGATGCGCTTGCTCAATTCCGGTGTGGGCGAAAGTTTACCGCAACTCAAATTACCTCAACTTTCGGGATCAAACGCTGAATAATGAAAGAGAAAACGTTATGACAGAGGAGGAAAGAATTTAAAAAAAAAAAGAGGTAGAAAGAAAAATAGAAGGAGGGAAAGAGAAAGAGACAAAGAGATGAATATATAGTGAAAAGGAAAGAAAGAGAAAGAGACAGAATGAGAGAGATATAGAGAAGGAAAGAAAGACAGAAGGAGAGATAGAAAAAGAAGATGGCAGAAAAAGAAGGAAAGAAAGAGAGAAAGAGAAGGAACTGAACAGAGAAATAGAGAAAAAAAGAGATAGAGAGAAAAAGAGAGAGTAGAGATGAGCTGGAGACAAGTAAGGCCGATACAAAAAGAGTGGAGAGCAAAAGGAATTAAAAGTTACTACATTTCAAAGCAATAGGAAATGAAAGAGTCGTGGTCCTCGAGCGCCTTTCATCGGTTAGGTCTGTATACGCATAATCAGTGCCTTCCGGTAGTCAGTTTCATGCTATGACATGTCATACCATATCTTTTCTTCATATTCTTTTTTCTATGCCTCCCTCTCTCTGAGCCTCTATGTATCTCTTTCTCTCTCTCTCTCTTTCTCTCTCTCTGTATTTCTTATTTTCTCTCCCCTTTTCCCTCTCTCGGGTCTCTTCTTCTACTTACTTATCTTTCTCCCCTACTACTTATGGGATTGTGAAGGTTTCGTACATTTTTCTTGAGAAAGCCCTCAGCATATGCATTCCTGAGTAACTCTTGTGATCCCAGCCCCAAGTTGTGTTCCTCAAACCCAATTAGTAGCCAGCCTTTTCGCACATAAACTGTCATCACCACACTGGAAGGCTTACCAAGCGGTGCAATCAGAGCACACATCTATCGGCTGAACCCTTTCATTCTCACAGCTCGTTATCCTTTGTTTCTGTTATTACTCGGTCACTCTCTCAATCTCTTCCTCTCCCAATTCTCTCTCTTTCGTTATTTCTCTCTATCATGCTCTTTCTCTCTCTCACACACACTCTCTCTCTCTTTCTCGCTCTCCCTCAGACTCTCGCTTGCCCTCTATTCAGATCATCTTCGCCTTGTACCAGAACAAAAAGTGCCCAATCGGAATTCCCGCACTTCCTATCTGCACACACCGGCAAAAAAAGCATGTTTGAGCCTTACATGTTCTGCTCCATACAAGAAGTAGCGATCCGATCCGCTATCTACATATCTTTCAATTTTTGTTGGGTGTTCTACCTGTCTCTCCTTCACTCTTTGCTTTTCCCTTTCTCATTCTCTTTTCCCCTACCTTTTCTCTTTTTCTCTTACTCATGAAAATGGAACTATAAACTTTAAAAGTATTCCAAATCGTTCCGCACACAAGTGTTACTATTCATACTTCGAAAGTATGAATAGTAATAAAGTGAAAGTATACTAGGGATACTTTGAAAGTATGCTGTATACAAAAAGAAATTATGTATGCTGTTTCTCGGGTTTTTCATTCAAATTTTTTTCTTTGTTTGTGACTTTCCCGAAGGGCCTTATTTCCCCGAAAGGCGTTCGTGTTCTAACACTTCCTCTCTGTTTCCCCTATGAAACAAAGCAGATTGGGAATCCATCAATTCAGCCATTTTCTCTGTATACTGGAGTGTGCTACTGAACATTGATGAATGTGTAGATTTTCTCACTAATTTCCTAACAACTCTGATTTTCATTAACGTTCCTCACTGCAAGCCCAAAAAGATTCATTTAAAGTATCCATGCAAGATTAGAAAACTATTCAGCTATCTTCAAAGATGTAAAAGACGATCTCATGATTCGTCAATAACTTCAAAAGCATGCAAGAAACTACACAGAGAATTATTGAGATTTGAATGTAAGCGCGAGGATTCCCTACATATGCCCAAGAACTACAGAAAGTTCTTCCGGGCAATGGCATCTATAACTAAACCCTCTAACGAACTTACTTCTCTCATTGTCAATCACTCTCCTGTGACTTCTGCACCTAATATGGCGAATGCGTTTTCTGGATTCTTTGTTTCATTCACTGTCCCTAATGTTTCTAATCCACTACCCTCTGAAAATTATTCTTTCGTGCTCACTTATGACTGCACAGTTACCGCATTTGAAGTGAATCAAGTAATCTCTTATACGAGCCCCAAGATTAACACTTCTCCAGACTCTCTTCCTAACATCCTCATTCGTAATTGTAAAGATTTTTTGGCCGTCCCTCTTTCAATAATTTTTCGAATTGTATGACTCTCGGTCGATATCCTTCTGCCTGGAAACAAGGAATCATCAAACCAATTCACAAAAAAGGAAAGAAATCGGACATGAATAACTTCCGACCTATTACGTTGGGATGTTCGATGTCTAAAGTTTTCGAGAAGTTGATATTCAATGTGATATATAACCATCTCGAGAGCAATAATGTTGTTGTTGTTGCCGGCAAGCATCCCGCATCGAAGACTTGGTTATGAACACTCTCTTTAATGAGAGAAGTTCTCGTGTTCTTCGGACAAGATGCGTCCGGAGAAGGGTTTTGATGTCCTTTGCAGTCCTAAGACTGTCATGCTGCACCTTGTGAAGGCGGACATCGTTGTAGCAACCTGTTCATGCTATAGGCTTTGTGAGTGGGTGGTCAAGCCGGCCTAGCATCGTTTTGGGTTGGAGTAGAGAAGTCTCGCCTGTCGTTGACCGGAGATAGGCAAGAGGCTATTTGACTGGCGCCTCGACTCGCCATTGAAAAGTATAGCGGAGTATCGGCTGATGTTTTATCCGGTGGCATGCCCAGGCCGGTCCGGCATCGCCCATCTTTGACGAGCTACCCAGTTTTGGTCCGCGGCGGGATTTCTCCCGCTACCTCCCAGCACGAATTTCTACTACCCAGTTTTGGTCCGCGGCGGGATTTCTCCCGCTACCTCCCAGCACGAATTCTTCGTAGGGAGGCGTCCCTCTATCCGCCACCTGAGGTCGCGCTCGATTCTGGACTGGATGATCCGGCTCCATCCGTGACAGGCTCTTAAGGCTGTAGAGTCACGAATGGCCACTGTTGCCAGTGTTTTTTCGAGTCGAGAGCAATAATATTCTGCATCCCTGTCAGAATGGCTTCTACGTCGAACGCTCTACAGTTACTTCTTTGATTCACTCTCATTCTATTTACTTGTCTCTACTAATAGTCATTCCACCTGTGTATCCCGATGTATCGATACCTGGTACTCTTCATTATTGGATTTGTATCCCTCACATTTTCTGCGCCCTTCAAGTCTTCAATTTTACACCTACCGCTGGAAAGTATTGTTCCAAGTTCGAAGCTCCGCCTCTCATAACTCTTTATCTTATACCCCGTTTCACCTGTGTAATTAAAACTTAGTCTGATGACTTATCTTCATGTCCTTTTGTGTTTATTTTCCTGTTTTACTGTGAAATTTGATAATCCATTGCCTGTGACTTTCAACTTAAGTTAACTTTACCTTTATATGCCATTCCTCTCGCAAATGCGATAACATCCTTTGTGTGGATTTACAAGGAATAAATGATTTGATTTGATAAATCACATGTATGCCTTTAAAGCATACTTTCCCAAACTCAACCTTTTTGTGTGTGTTGTAAAAAAAAGTATCTACGAAACACTTTAAACTGTGTCTTGCCTTGTAGATGCGTTGTTATTAAGAAAACGACTTCGAACGTTTCGCTTTAATAATCATCGTCAGCGAATAGTATCACCTAAAAGCACAATCGTGAGCCCAGAAAAAATATCAAAAAGTATAAGAATAAGAAAAAAAGAATTACAGAGCAGAAATACAGACCAGTAAATGACGATACAGCTGAGAACAGGTGGCTGTGATATATTACAAATTTGAAAAAACCACCGAAGAAGTAATAAGATAAACAATAAAAATACAATACAATAGGGCTCAAAAAAGCGACATGATATTAAGGAAAAGGCATGAGGCAGAGTATCTTCGAGTATCATGTTATCATGATACTCGAAGAGAATATGTATCATGTTTGCTTGGCACTCGATTTGTTAACGATTTTTCGCAGAGATAACTTCTGTGAGTAGGAAAGCAAGGAATACGCTATAAGCATCCAATGTTATAGATTTGAAGAATGTCTCAAGTGTATGCATTTTTATACTCGAAAATAAGCTCAAGTTATTTGTACATATTACAGATGCTTCGGGACAGGTTTTCGGTCAATCAGAAGGTTAAGCTTGCTCAAGTTAGTCTTTTTTTTTCTAGAAGTCGATGATAAGCTGAAGCCTTGTAATTTAAACTAGTTACTTACTTCATACACTTATGGTTTTTTTATACTCGAAATTAAGCCGAATTTATTTGTATTCTCGCCTGAATTTTCTGATTACTAAGTCGGTACCTGCAATTATGTCCCTAACTAAGCCTTGAAAAATTTTTTTAAATTAGAAAAAACTTTTGAGTAAAGGCGAGTAATAGGTTTTCTCTTCGAAAATCTGTTCAACTACTACTTTATCTTATCGATCCTTGTAATCAATATCTTCGTAAAGCGAATACAAGATGTATAAGTAGGAGACATAATATAGTTAGAGAAAAATCTACAAAAATTTCAGGTAAACGTTAAAAATTCAAAATCGACCATCAAATGACTTTAAAAGACACATATACCGCACCTAATATTTCAAGTTCCAGTTTGCTAGAAAAACGAGCCCCTGTGACCATCTGAAAAATAAACCGGAAAAAAGTTTTTTTTTTCCTTTAAAGTGTACTGTTGCTAAGAACACGGCGTTTGCGGGCGGTCTGCCAATGATGGCGCATTGGCCGATGTGGATCGTGAACCAACCCGTGGTACTCAGCGCCATCGCCAAAGCAGCATCTGTTGCGGGAGCTTGGGGATGAACGGCTCCGGTGTTAACTCGACCGATTTGGATGATATTTTGCAAACTACGCCTTCTCTATACTGTCTTAATCTCCAGAGGCTTACTTGTTGAAGTTATAATTAAAATGTTATGACAACATTTATTCAAACAAAATAAATATAGACAGGATGAAAAAATGAACAGGGTGTGAATAAGGGGGACAGGATTAGTGTTTAACACTCAAATCTTATTTTTTGGTTTTATATTGTGAATTGCTGGCTAATACCTGGAAAAGAAGAAATATCTCTATAATATAATTCAGCCCCAATAACTTTTCGAATGAAAAATTTCTGTCTAGACTTTCAATGGCTCAATGCGGTTTGCTTAGATTATATAAGTCCAACTTAATTCTATACATATGGCCCCTGGGGCCATATGCATAGGTCTAAGGTGAACTCATGGGTATAATTCAGCATAGTATATTTTAGACCTATGTTCAACTAAGTTTCCTTGTAGGCCTACAATATTTTGTAGGCCTACAATTATCTAGGCCAAAGCTAGAACATTGTGGGTAAATTTTAAATCACAAAAAGGGCAGTACGCAACGATTTGCATTATTATGCGAGCTGTACTACTACTGTAAGGAAAACAACTAGTCGTATGGATCGCAAAATGTTTTTTTTGTTGTTGTTGTTAGTATTAGTTTTAGTGATTCTTAATCGTTTGAATCAAAGTGATAGACAGAAAAACAACACGCGAACAAGAATGAAATAAAGAAAGTTAGAATGTTTTAGGCTCGGCTGAGATGGGTAAGAGCGTCTCAGCTTTATGGCTAAGTTTAAATTTAAAATTTACCATATAATTTATTTTATGCATTACATTTGGCAAAACTAAAACTTAATAGTATAAAATTTTATCTATGGCCCGAGGCTTCACTAGTTTGCGTGGACGTTATTCACAGGTCGCGAAAAAACTTTTCCGGATTGCCATGTGGTGATTTTTTTAAATGGGTGAATTCGATTGCTTTTTTATAGTATTCCTTTTTTGGATCGATTGAAAGTTACTGCATTTTGCAGTGGAACATGTTTGGAAGCTATTCCTTTTTTTATTGTGTTTTCTCTTTCTAAAGTGCAATGATAAATGAATCGATCCGTTGTTTTATATACATTTTTGTTACAAAAATAAAACAAAGAAAAGGTCTATAATAACAGTTTATCGCATTGAGTTCATTCATCAACATAAACGCATATGTGGAATGAGTACACAAGCGTGACACTTTAACAATTAAAGGGAGAAAAAACATTTTTTGAAAGAAGAAAAAGTCAATGAAAAAGCAGAAGAAGAAAAAAAACAATTCATGAGTCAGGTATAGTTTATATTTAGAATAGCTATAGTTCTGAAATCATGACTCTAAAAGATTTTACCGATTTTGCTGAGATTACCGATATTTTTAAACTGTTCCATTTGTTAACAATTCTAACTGAAAGAATGATAGAATGCGCTACGCTTTTCATTTTTGGTATAACAACGCTGTATTGATAAGATCTAGTTTCATATCTATTTCTAGGTACAGAGAAAATTTTCGATTGTGTTATCGGCGTTTTCCACTCATGATCTTGAATGTCATCACCAAATCTGCTTGCGCCCTTCTTTTTTACCAAGGATTGTAGCTGCAGTACCAGTCGTTGTTCGTAGGACATGTCGCAAAGCCCTGCCCTTCTGAAAATAGACTTGGTATAAGAGCGCTGCACTTTCTCAATAAGGTCTACTTGATATCTGAGATGGGGAACCATACAGTGGAGCAGTACTCTAGTTGAGGGCGCACATACATATGTAGCGAAAAGGTTTTTGTAAAGAGAATGACTCTTTGATTTAAAAGTGCTTAGGATGTAGGCACACCTAGCTCTCCCTTTGTTGCAAATGTCCGCGATGTGTTGCGTGAAATTTAATTCACTAGAATACTGAACACCGAGATCCCTTAACATATTCGTTGAAGGCAAAACTCTAGCATTGAGTTAAAATGGGTAAGACGGATGATTTTTACCTAGTCTGATAACTAAAGTCTTAGTTGTTGAAATTGAAATACCCATATTGTTGCCCACTCCGAAATATCATCTATAGCGAGCTGTAAAAGTGCAGGGTTGTTGATTGTCGAAATTTTGACATCATCCACATACATTTTAACATCGCAACCTACAGGAAGACTTTTTGGGAGGTCGTTAATATAAAGGAGAAACAAAAGAGTCCCCAGGCAACTTACCTGTGGTACTCCCGAAGGCTTCGGATAAGATGCGGAACTTCTCTGTGGTACTCCTGAAAGCTTCGGATAAGATGCGGAACTTCCCTGTGGTACTCCTGAAAGCTTCGGATAAGATGCGGAACTTCCCTGTGGTACTCCTGAAAGCTTCGGATAAGATGCGGAACTTCCCTGTGGTACTCCTGAAAGCTTCGGATAAGATGCGGAACTTCCCTGTGGTACTCCTGAAAGCTTCGGATAAGATGCGGAACTTCCCTGTGGTACTCCTGAAAGCTTCGGATAAGATGCGGAACTTCCCTGTGGTACTCCTGAAAGCTTCGGATAAGATGCGGAACTTCCCTGTGGTACTCCTGAAAGCTTCGGATAAGATGCGGAACTTCCCTGTGGTACTCCTGAAAGCTTCGGATAAGATGCGGAACTTCCCTGTGGTACTCCTGAAAGCTTCGGATAAGATGCGGAACTTCCCTGTGGTACTCCTGAAAGCTTCGGATAAGATGCGGAACTTCCCTGTGGTACTCCTGAAAGCTTCGGATAAGATGCGGAACTTCCCTGTGGTACTCCCGAAGGCTTCGGATAAGATGCGGAACTTCCCTGTGGTACTCCTGAAAGCGTCGGATAAGATGCTATGCATCAGAAAAAATCTTTAAACGAAACCGAAACACTCAATTTCAGAAAATATGCACATTACCTCCACGGATTGAACTCCCCTCTTTTTCGTCAGAAAAGAGGAGAAAATAATTACCCAAATATCATGTGAAGCCTAGGGCCCAGAGGCACTTCGGGACACGGAACTGGAAATTCCAGCAGGACGGCGCTCCTGCTCATACCAGCAAGAAGACACAAGAGTGGATATCACAAAACTTCTTCTCTTTCACCGCCGCCACAGAATTGCCTGATAATAGTCCAGATTTGAATCCAATGGACTACTCCATCTGGTCCATCTTGGAGAGTGAAGCTTGTGCTGAAACCCACAACTCGTTGTCCGGTCTCAAAACTTCGCTTGAGCGAGCATGGGACCGAATTTTCCAGGAGGTTTTGCGGTCCGTTGTGTCTGCCTACCCCCGTTGTCTGGAGGCTGCCATTCGCAGAAGAGGAGGTTATTAGTAGTGAAAGTTATAGATGATTATCAAATGACAAATAAGAAATTTTTTTGAGGAGAAAGGTGAATTTCGCTCACATGAAAATCTGTGTCACCAAATATGTTGAGTTACACAATTTTGCCTGTCGCAAAGACACAGTTTTGCCTGTCGCAAAGACACAGTTTTGCCTGTCGCAAAGACACAGTTTTGCCTGTCGCAAAGACACAGTTTTGCCTGTCGCAAAGACACAGTTTTGCCTGCCGCACGGAATGTGGGTATTTCCTCACTCGAAGAACTCTCAACAAAAAGTATAAAAATCTCCCCGCTTTGATTCTCTAGGTGAGTACAACATCTTCAACATTACTTCAGCATTGAAGCTAAAGGCGATAACGTCCAACCGCCCCAACGATGAAGCGAGGGAATTTCTAGAACTTGGAAGTTGAAAAAAAGACTAATACAATAAAAAAATAAAACAAATATATGTAAGAACTTATGTTCACGTCGCCTTATATTATTGAAAATTGGGAAATCCTCTGGAAGATATGAGAAGGCTGATTGTCAATGACGTAGTTTGCAAAACAAACGAAAAAAAACTAATTGAGCTTTGACCCGATAAGAAGTGAAAAGATGATGTAGAACAAAATTTCAGGTTCCCGATATAGCGCAGAAAAATTGAATCAGGAACAAAACCGCAGGATGACACCCGGTTTTCAGGGTGTTTAAAGGTCACAAACTCAATTTTTCAAACTGTGAGTTTAATGGAACTCCAAAAAAATGGTTTTATAGAATGAGAGAAACAGCCGTTTTCAGTGGAAGAATCGACGCAACATGTCTCGTGGAAGAATCAACATCAACGCAATGGTGAGAATCGACTAGTCTCATAAGACCTACAATTTCTTATTTCACTCACCAAGTATCCTCAGTATTCAACTTCTTTAATTTGAACATGTGAACATGTTAATATTAACAAGTTTTTCTCTGAAATTGAATAAATTAGTGTCAAAGGCTGTTTATTTACAACATATGTATCTCTTGCATCGATCCATCTTTTTTTTTTGAGAAAATGATAAGGCACTAAAATTTCCATTTGAATGTTTCGATGACATCATTGTCGAGTCATTATATGAATGTTATCATCAGAAAATACATCTTATCTGCTAAGAAAAAGGGGTCGAACGCTTCGAATTCCAGAATTCTACGAATCGAGAATGGGTTTTGTCCTAATCTATCTGATATTTTCCTCTGTTCTCTGCGTCACTGGAGTGAGAGTTCCACTCAAGAAATCGGTAATTTTCTGTCATTTTGAATAACTTCGTTAGCACTTAGAACTTCCAGACTATTTTTTACTTGGTTATCTTGCTTACCATAAGAAATTGGAAACGAAATAAGAAAAAAATTGTTTCAAAGAGTCTTAATGAAACAAAAACAGTTTTTCTCAGCACGTGGAAATATTGGAAAACGCTGCGAAGGATGTCAATAAAGCACTAGATATACTGGAAGATAGACCTCCGGAGGAATGTCAGGCATTTTCATTCGCCTATTACCGATGACGCCAGAACTTATTAGTTTCCTTCCTAGGATTAGCACTCGGAGTGTTCTATGGAAACCAGCCTAATTATTTTGCTTCTTTTTTCATTACATAAACTGCCTTATCTCATGTCAGGCAAACAATAAGAACAGCTTTCAGGTACGAAAGAAATTTGAAGTTACAGAAGTTGAAGCACTGAAACTCGTATGTTCTAAGTTATTTATCATTCCCACCATTGGTCTTGCTTAGCGCAGTCCCTTTAACTTTCAGCCGTAGGCTTTTTTCGTGCTAGAATGATTGTTCAAAGTTACTTACAGGGGACGACCGAGTCACAATGGAATGGATCAAAGGAGTAGAGCTCATAAAGAAGGTCATCAGTGCCAATAACGGTGACTTTAGCTCATAAAGAAGGTCATCAGTGCCAATAACGGTGACTTTAGCTCATAAAGAAGGTCGTCATTGCCAATAACGGTGACTTTAGCTCATAAAGAAGGTCGTCATTGCCAATAACGGTGACTTTAGCTCATAAAGAAGATCATCAGTGCCAATAACGGTGACTTTAGCTCATAAAGAAGGTCATCAGTGCCAATAACTGTGACTTTAGCTCATAAAGAAGGTCATCAGTACCAATAACGGTGACTTTAGCTCATAAAGAAGGTCATCATTGCCAATAACGGTGACTTTAGCTCATAAAGAAGGTCATCAGTGCCAATAACGGTGACTTTAGCTCATAAAGAAGGTCATCAGTGCCAATAACGGTGACTTTAGCTCATAAAGAAGGTCATCAGTACCAATAACGGTGACTTTAGCTCATAAAGAAGGTCATCAGTGCCAATAACGGTGACTTTAGCTCATAAAGAAGGTCATCAGTGCCAATAACGGTGACTTTAGCTCATAAAGAAGGTCATCAGTGCCAATAACGGTGACTTTAGCTCAGAAAGAAGGTCATCAGTGCCCATAACGGTGACTTTAGCTCATAAAGAAGGTCATCAGTGCCAATAACGGTGACTTTAGCTCAGAAAGAAGGTCATCAGTGCCAATAACGGTGACTTTAGCTCATAAAGAAGGTCATCAGTGCCAATAACGGTGACTTTAGCTCATAAAGAAGGTCATCAGTGCCAATAACGGTGACTTTAGCTCATAAAGAAGGTCATCAGTGCCAATAACGTGCCAATAACGGTGACTTTAGGTCATAAAGAAGGTCATCAGTGCCAATAACGGTGACTTTAGCTCATAAAGAAGGTCATCAGTGCCAATAACGGTGACTTTAGCTCATAAAGAAGGTCATCAGTGCCAATAACGGTGACTTTAGCTCATAAAGAAGGTCATCAGTGCCAATAACTGGGACTTTAGCTCATAAAGAAGGTCATCAGTGCCAATAACTGTGACTTTAGCTCATAAAGAAGGTCATCAGTGCCAATAACTATGACTTTAGCTCATAAAGAAGGTCATCATTGCCAATAACGGTGACTTTAGCTCAGAAAGAAGGTCATCATTGCCAATAACGGTGACTTCAGCTCATAAAGAAGGTCATTAGTGCCAATAACGGTGACTTTAGCTCATAAAGAAGGTCGTCATTGCCAATAACGGTGACTTTAGCTCATAAAGAAGGTCGTCATTGCCAATAACGGTGACTTTAGCTCATAAAGAAGGTCATCAGTGCCAATAACGGTGACTTTAGCTCATAAAGAAGGTCATCAGTGCCAATAACTGTGACTTTAGCTCATAAAGAAGGTCATCAGTACCAATAACGGTGACTTTAGCTCATAAAGAAGGTCATCATTGCCAATAACGGTGACTTTAGCTCATAAAGAAGGTCATCAGTGCCAATAACGGTGACTTTAGCTCATAAAGAAGGTCATCAGTGCCAATAACGGTGACTTTAGCTCATAAAGAAGGTCATCAGTACCAATAACGGTGACTTTAGCTCATAAAGAAGGTCATCAGTGCCAATAACGGTGACTTTAGCTCATAAAGAAGGTCATCAGTGCCAATAACGGTGACTTTAGCTCATAAAGAAGGTCATCAGTGCCAATTACGGTGACTTTAGCTCAGAAAGAAGGTCATCAGTGCCAATAACGTGCCAATAACGGTGACTTTAGGTCAAAAAGAAGGTCATCAGTGCCAATAACGGTGACTTTAGCTCATAAAGAAGGTCATCAGTGCCAATAACGGTGACTTTAGCTCATAAAGAAGGTCATCAGTGCCAATAACGGTGACTTTAGCTCATAAAGAAGGTCATCAGTGCCAATAACGTGCCAATAACGGTGACTTTAGCTCATAAAGAAGGTCATCAGTGCCAATAACTGTGACTTTAGCTCATAAAGAAGGTCATCAGTACCAATAACGGTGACTTTAGCTCATAAAGAAGGTCATCATTGCCAATAACGGTGACTTTAGCTCATAAAGAAGGTCATCAGTGCCAATAACGGTGACTTTAGCTCATAAAGAAGGTCATCAGTGCCAATAACGGTGACTTTAGCTCATAAAGAAGGTCATCAGTACCAATAACGGTGACTTTAGCTCATAAAGAAGGTCATCAGTGCCAATAACGGTGACTTTAGCTCATAAAGAAGGTCATCAGTGCCAATAACGGTGACTTTAGCTCATAAAGAAGGTCATCAGTGCCAATAACGGTGACTTTAGCTCAGAAAGAAGGTCATCAGTGCCCATAACGGTGACTTTAGCTCATAAAGAAGGTCATCAGTGCCAATAACGGTGACTTTAGCTCAGAAAGAAGGTCATCAGTGCCAATAACGGTGACTTTAGCTCATAAAGAAGGTCATCAGTGCCAATAACGGTGACTTTAGCTCATAAAGAAGGTCATCAGTGCCAATAACGGTGACTTTAGCTCATAAAGAAGGTCATCAGTGCCAATAACGTGCCAATAACGGTGACTTTAGGTCATAAAGAAGGTCATCAGTGCCAATAACGGTGACTTTAGCTCATAAAGAAGGTCATCAGTGCCAATAACGGTGACTTTAGCTCATAAAGAAGGTCATCAGTGCCAATAACGGTGACTTTAGCTCATAAAGAAGGTCATCAGTGCCAATAACTGGGACTTTAGCTCATAAAGAAGGTCATCAGTGCCAATAACTGTGACTTTAGCTCATAAAGAAGGTCATCAGTGCCAATAACTATGACTTTAGCTCATAAAGAAGGTCATCATTGCCAATAACGGTGACTTTAGCTCAGAAAGAAGGTCATCATTGCCAATAACGGTGACTTCAGCTCATAAAGAAGGTCATTAGTGCCAATAACGGTGACTTTAGCTCATAAAGAAGGTCGTCATTGCCAATAACGGTGACTTTAGCTCATAAAGAAGGTCGTCATTGCCAATAACGGTGACTTTAGCTCATAAAGAAGGTCATCAGTGCCAATAACGGTGACTTTAGCTCATAAAGAAGGTCATCAGTGCCAATAACTGTGACTTTAGCTCATAAAGAAGGTCATCAGTACCAATAACGGTGACTTTAGCTCATAAAGAAGGTCATCATTGCCAATAACGGTGACTTTAGCTCATAAAGAAGGTCATCAGTGCCAATAACGGTGACTTTAGCTCATAAAGAAGGTCATCAGTGCCAATAACGGTGACTTTAGCTCATAAAGAAGGTCATCAGTACCAATAACGGTGACTTTAGCTCATAAAGAAGGTCATCAGTGCCAATAACGGTGACTTTAGCTCATAAAGAAGGTCATCAGTGCCAATAACGGTGACTTTAGCTCATAAAGAAGGTCATCAGTGCCAATAACGGTGACTTTAGCTCAGAAAGAAGGTCATCAGTGCCAATAACGTGCCAATAACGGTGACTTTAGGTCAAAAAGAAGGTCATCAGTGCCAATAACGGTGACTTTAGCTCATAAAGAAGGTCATCAGTGCCAATAACGGTGACTTTAGCTCATAAAGAAGGTCATCAGTGCCAATAACGGTGACTTTAGCTCATAAAGAAGGTCATCAGTGCCAATAACGTGCCAATAACGGTGACTTTAGGTCATAAAGAAGGTCATCAGTGCCAATAACGGTGACTTTAGCTCATAAAGAAGGTCATCAGTGCCAATAACGGTGACTTTAGCTCATAAAGAAGGTCATCAGTGCCAATAACGGTGACTTTAGCTCATAAAGAAGGTCATCAGTGCCAATAACGGTGACTTTAGCTCATAAAGAAGGTCATCAGTGCCAATAACGGTGACTTTAGCTCATAAAGAAGGTCATCAGTGCCAATAACGGTGACTTTAGCTCATAAAGAAGGTCATCAGTGCCAATAACGGTGACTTTAGCTCATAAAGAAGGTCATCAGTGCCAATAACGGTGACTTTAGCTCATAAAGAAGGTAATCAGTGCCAATAACGGTGACTTTAGCTCATAAAGAAGATCATCAGTGCCAATAACGGTGACTTTAGCTCATAAAGAAGGTCATCAGTGCCAATAACGGTGACTTTAGCTCATAAAGAAGGTCATCAGTGCCAATAACGGTGACTTTAGCTCATAAAGAAGGTCATCAGTGCCAATAACGGTGACTTTAGCTCATAAAGAAGGTCATCAGTGCCAATAACGGTGACTTTAGCTCATAAAGAAGGTCATCAGTGCCAATAACGGTGACTTTAGCTCATAAAGAAGGTCATCAGTGCCAATAACGGTGACTTTAGCTCATAAAGAAGGTCATCAGTGCCAATAACGGTGACTTTAGCTCATAAAGAAGGTCATCAGTGCCAATAACGGTGACTTTAGCTCATAAAGAAGGTCATCACTGCCAATAACGGTGACTTTAGCTCATAAAGAAGGTCATCAGTGCCAATAACGGTGACTTTAGCTCATAAAGAAGGTCATCAGTGCCAATAACGGTGACTTTAGCTCATAAAGAAGGTCATCAGTGCCAATAACGTGCCAATAACGGTGACTTTAGGTCAAAAAGAAGGTCATCAGTGCCAATAACGGTGACTTTAGCTCATAAAGAAGGTCATCAGTGCCAATAACGGTGACTTTAGCTCATAAAGAAGGTCATCAGTGCCAATAACGGTGACTTTAGCTCATAAAGAAGGTCATCAGTGCCAATAACGTGCCAATAACGGTGACTTTAGGTCATAAAGAAGGTCATCAGTGCCAATAACGGTGACTTTAGCTCATAAAGAAGGTCATCAGTGCCAATAACGGTGACTTTAGCTCATAAAGAAGGTCATCAGTGCCAATAACGGTGACTTTAGCTCATAAAGAAGGTCATCAGTGCCAATAACGGTGACTTTAGCTCATAAAGAAGGTCATCAGTGCCAATAACGGTGACTTTAGCTCATAAAGAAGGTCATCAGTGCCAATAACGGTGACTTTAGCTCATAAAGAAGGTCATCAGTGCCAATAACGGTGACTTTAGCTCATAAAGAAGGTCATCAGTGCCAATAACGGTGACTTTAGCTCATAAAGAAGGTAATCAGTGCCAATAACGGTGACTTTAGCTCATAAAGAAGATCATCAGTGCCAATAACGGTGACTTTAGCTCATAAAGAAGGTCATCAGTGCCAATAACGGTGACTTTAGCTCATAAAGAAGGTCATCAGTGCCAATAACGGTGACTTTAGCTCATAAAGAAGGTCATCAGTGCCAATAACGGTGGCTTTAGCTCATAAAGAAGGTCATCAGTGCCAATAACGGTGACTTTAGCTCATAAAGAAGGTCATCAGTGCCAATAACGGTGACTTTAGCTCATAAAGAAGGTCATCAGTGCCAATAACGGTGACTTTAGCTCATAAAGAAGGTCATCAGTGCCAATAACGGTGACTTTAGCTCATAAAGAAGGTCATCAGTGCCAATAACGGTGACTTTAGCTCATAAAGAAGGTCATCACTGCCAATAACGGTGACTTTAGCTCATAAAGAAGGTCATCAGTGCCAATAACGGTGACTTTAGCTCATAAAGAAGGTCATCAGTGCCAATAACGGTGACTTTAGCTCATAAAGAAGGTCATCAGTGCCAATAACGGTGACTTTAGCTCTTAAAGAAGGTCATCAGTGCCAATAACGGTGACTTTAGCTCATAAAGAAGGTCATCAGTGCCAATAACGGTGACTTTAGCTCATAAAGAAGGTAATCAGTGCCAATAACGGTGACTTTAGCTCATAAAGAAGATCATCAGTGCCAATAACGGTGACTTTAGCTCATAAAGAAGGTCATCAGTGCCAATAACGGTGACTTTAGCTCATAAAGAAGGTAATCAGTGCCAATAACGGTGACTTTAGCTCATAAAGAAGATCATCAGTGCCAATAACGGTGACTTTAGCTCATAAAGAAGGTCATCAGTGCCAATAACGGTGACTTTAGCTCATAAAGAAGGTCATCAGTGCCAATAACGGTGACTTTAGCTCATAAAGAAGGTCATCAGGCCATAACGTGACTTAGCTCATAAGAAGGTCATCAGTGCCAATAACGGTGACTTTAGCTCATAAAGAAGGTCATCAGTGCCAATAACGGTGACTTTAGCTCATAAAGAAGGTCATCAGTGCCAATAACGGTGACTTTAGCTCATAAAGAAGGTCATCAGTGCCAATAACGGTGACTTTAGCTCATAAAGAAGGTCATCAGTGCCAATAACGGTGACTTTAGCTCATAAAGAAGGTCATCAGTGCCAATAACGGTGACTTTAGCTCATAAAGAAGGTCATCACTGCCAATAACGGTGACTTTAGCTCATAAAGAAGGTCATCAGTGCCAATAACGGTGACTTTAGCTCATAAAGAAGGTCATCAGTGCCAATAACGGTGACTTTAGCTCATAAAGAAGGTCATCAGTGCCAATAACGGTGACTTTAGCTCTTAAAGAAGGTCATCAGTGCCAATAACGGTGACTTTAGCTCATAAAGAAGGTCATCAGTGCCAATAACGGTGACTTTAGGTCATAAAGAAGGTCATCAGTGCCAATAACGGTGACTTTAGGTCATAAAGAAGGTCATCAGTGCCAATAACGGTAACTTTTCTCACTAAGCATTTGTGACATTTGTCGACACCTTGTTTCAATGACTTAATTAGACCTTTTCAATGCAAAGAATCTCATTCTTTTAAAACATGGTAGTGGAAAAAATTTAGGTTTTCTCATTCGAACTCTAAGAAGTATGGTTTTTCTGTACTTTCGACATGAAGAAACTACAAGCGTTTTAAGTAACAATTTAAAGTTTGGAAGTGAAAGTAGAACAGAGTTTTCCAGCAACGTTTGTTTCCTCATTTACATAAAGAGAAATATAATAGTTTTCAGCGTTTCTCTCTATCGAAGACAAGCGGACTGTTTCTAATGCAGTGACAAAGGCCTTAAGTAGATCCAACGAGCTCTTGGGGATCAAAGATTTGGTTGGCGTAAGTTATTCCTCTGAGTTATTCCTCTGAGTTATTCCTCTGATCAATCAATTTCTTCTGGTTGAAAAACTTTTCAAACAAGTGGAATTTTCCAAAATAGTACAAAAATTCAAACTAATTCAACATGTTGCTAGGGAGTTTGATGAACCAGAAATATCTTACACTACAATCCCTTTTCTTTCTGTTTGAAGCGAAGTATAAACAATTTAGTTTTTATTTTGTTGTTTATTGTACTCAGTAATGTCTATATATATATTATATTATATATATAATATATATATATATATATATATATATATATATATATATATATATATATATATATTATATATATAATATATATAGGTCAGTGACTATGTAAATATGTTCATGTGAGTTAAGAAGTAAAAAGAATCCCAATTAACTTAATTTCATTTGATGATTTCTCGCACACAAAAAGATTGGACAGATTTCATCAATCATTGTCATAGAAGGAGAGCTAAAAAGACTTCTGGAAACCAAAAGATATAGATCAGGGAGGGAGCCGTGTGTGTTGTATGATTCCAGTCGGACTCTCCCTACAGACCAGAAGGCTGCCTGGCAAGAACTTCCCTTTTTTGAGAAGTGAAAAAGCGGCAGGCGAGTATGCACATACACTGGTGTTGGTCATTTTAGTTACTTTCAAATTACTCAGGCATGAAATAATGTATGAAATTTTTTGGCATCTTTTTTATTATGATTCATTACATAAATATAATGATGCTTTGTTATGATCAAACTCGGTCTTGTTCTGAAATTATACGTAAACAGTCTTATTATATTTATTTGTCTTTTTTTACGCGCGTAATATGTAGTTTTTGGGGCAAGAATGATCTCTTTTTTTCAAGATGCAGATTCAATTCATTACTTACGAAGGGTTGTAGATTGAATTTTTTTTAGAGTTTAATAACGTTTTGTAGAATAACTTCATATGAGTCACAGGAGAGGAAGAGTAAGAGAAACAAACGAATACTAATGCCATTTCAAACAAACGAATACTAATGCCATTTCAACAAACGAATACTAATGCCATTTCAACAAACGAATACTAATGCCATTTCAACAAACGAATACTAATGCCATTTCAACAAACGATATACTAATGCCATTTCAACAAACGAATACTAATGCCATTTCAAACTCTTCGGTTTAATTTAATCAATTCACTGTAATTTTCGAAATTGAACTAAGTAGATAGAAACATTTTTGTTCGACCTTTTGAGTTACTATAGTAAATTTTCTAGAGGTTTTTTTTTAATTTGCAGACCGGCATATAATGTCCATTGTGAATTCATTTCCTACTTTTAGGGCACTCGAATGAAAATAAAAGAAGACTGCGATTGAGTTGTGGAGGATACTGTAAAATATGATTGAAACTATTGCTGAGAACAAAAAAAACTAGTTCACTGGACGCGACGACCGAATTCAGCCGTATCTCTAAAAAGTCTTTCCAACTAAGAAAAAATTTATCCTAATGCCTAAAAAAACTTATTCGCTACTAATGATCTCACTGTTGAAACTAGGCTAGCTCTATTAATGAACTTAAGTTGATTGACATGTAGTTAATTTCTTCTGTATTTTTACCACCGTGATAGCTTTCTAAAAGAATTGTTCTGGATTGCATATAAATTTGGTTCATCTTACATCTCTTTGGTTAGTGCTAGCTGAACAAGTAATTGTATCTTATATAGACCAGTGTTTTCACAAATTGAACAAAAACTGGTAAACAAATCAATATAAAAAAACCGAAATGAGTTCTTAGGCGGCTTGCGTGGGAACTCTAGCGACGACAGCATGCATTGTCTCGGTTCCTTTAACTGGGACTGGTTTCCTGGGGCTCCCTATGCTTGCTGGCACAAGTTCTCATCACACCGAAGGTTTCATTCGCTAATTTCCTTGCCTGTTAACCCCGCCCTTTCATTTATCAGAGCTTTCTTATTCCTTCTTTCTCTACCGCATTCTTTTATCTTCTCAATCCTACTTTCTAAGCACTATTTTATTAATGTTGACCGTTCTTCATCTGTCTCCAAAGAATGGCTACTACTCTCTTGGTCCATCCTTATCGAATCAACATTGAGCCCGTCTTTATCTGTCTCCAAAGAATGGCTACTTCTCTCTTGGTCCATCCTTATCGAATCAACATTGAGCCCGTCTTTATCTGTCTCCAAAGAATGGCTTCTTCTCTCTTGGTCCATCCTTATCGAATCAACATTGAGCCCGTCTTTATCTGTCTCCAAAGAATGACTACTTCTCTGCTTTGGTCCATCCTTATCGAATCAACATGTAGCCCGTCTTTATCTGTCTCCAAAGAATGGCTACTTCTCTCTTGGTCCATACTTATCGAATCAACATTGGGCCCGTCTTTATCTGTCTTCAAAGAATGGCTACTTCTCTCTTGGTCCATCCTTATCGAATCAGCATTGAGCCCGTCTTTATCTGTCTCCAAAGAATGGCTACTACTCTCTTGGCCCATCGTTATCGAATCAACATTGAGCCGGTCTTTATCTGTCTCCAAAGAATGGCTACTTCTCTCTTGGTCCATCCTTATCGAATCAACATTGAGCCCGTCTTTATCTGTCTCCAAAGAATGGCTACTTCTCTCTTGGTCCATCCTTATCGAATCAACATTGAGCCCGTCTTTATCTGTCTCCAAAGAATGGCTACTTCTCTCTTGGTCCATCCTTATCGAATCAACATTGAGCCCGTCTTTATCTGTCTCCAAAGAATGGCTACTTCTCTCTTGGTCCATCCTTATCGAATCAACATTGAGCCGGTCTTTATCTGTCTCCAAAGAATGGCTACTTCTCTCTTGGTCCAACCTTATCGAATCAACATTGAGCCCGTCTTTATCTGTCTCCAAAGAATGGCTACTTCTCTCTTGGTCCATCCTTATCGAATCAACATTGAGCCCGTCTTTATCTGTCTCCAAAGAATGGCTACTTCTCTCTTGGTCCATCCTTATCGAATCAACATTGAGCCCGTCTTTATCTGTCTCCAAAGAATGGCTACTTCTCTCTTGGCCCATCGTTATCGAATCAACATTGAACCGGTCTTTATCTGTCTCCAAATAATGGCTACTTCTCTCTTGGTCCATCCTTATCGAATCAACATTGAGCCCGTCTTTATCTGTCTCCAAAGAATGGCTACTTCTCTCTTGGTCCATCCTTATCGAATCAACATTGAGCCCGTCTTTATCTGTCTCCAAAGAATGGCTACTTCTCTCTTGGTCCATCCTTATCGAATCAACATTGAGCCCGTCTTTATCTGTCTCCAAAGAATGGCTACTTCTCTCTTGGCCCATCGTTGTCGAATCAACATTGAGCCGGTCTTTATCTGTCTCCAAAGAATGGCTACTTCTCTCTTGGTCCATCCTTATCGAATCAACATTGAGCCGGTCTTTATCTGTCTCCAAAGAATGGCTACTTCTCTCTTGGTCCATCCTTATCGAATCAACATTGAGCCCGTCTCACATGATCTTCATCCGGCAATTTTGTACCATTCTTCCACGTGATAAACAGTAAACAGCAAATCGTAGCAAAAAAGTTGTTATTGCGCCCTTAACACGTCACAAAAAATCAAAATCTGCGCTCTAGTTAACCTTCTTAAAAAAAAACAATCAATCGTTCCTGAATTCAGGAAAAAGTTTAGACTGTTTTTCGCACCACATACATACATATGTACATACTTCTCTCATCGTTATTAGACTCAGAATGTCTCTTAAATTTTGTTAGAATGACTTGGGAATGCCGTGTTTAAGTTGAAACCGAAAAAAATTGTGTTGCAGGTTTGTCGAATGTCATACAAATTCTGCTCAACTATGCAAAACATCTAGTGGCTCAACTTGGCTACCTTCATTATTCCTAGCACGACTTCCTGCTTGAATGTTCTTTTATGATAAATGTGTTCAAACTCGCACCTGCATTGCTTTTGTCAACTCAAGTCAATGCAATTCACACAAAAACAGAGATAGAGGACATCCGAAGCTTCCAGAGTTTTCCTAGCATCCAGGGTTCTTATGTATCAACAGAGCCTGCTGCTTTACTCTAATACTTTTCCCGGTCCGAGGCAGGCTATGCGCTCAAACTGGTGTGAGACACATAATTAACCAGGCAGAACAATTGACTGCT
>OZ057404.1:30835284-30883392 GCA_964056735.1 Allodiplogaster pararmata | reverse complement strand
AATTGACTGCTTCCTGGATCATTTTAGTGACAGCAGTGGTAAGAGTTTGAATTGTGCGAGCACTACTAGAAACAGATCCACAGTTATAGTCAAATTGAGAACACCTCGAACTTGCGCACTATATTATTCATCGCACACTATTAGTATGAAACACCGCGTGAGCCCACGGCTCAGTGGTTACAGAATTCAGAATGGTGTCAAAAGAGAAATGCGGTAAAAAGCCCATTGACGCGAGACATCAGCCGCGAGCCTCTTTTTAATAATCTACTCAATGGTGAGATGAGAGATCGCATGATTCATTTTCTACATCCCTCTATCCTTCAATGAATGGGATCATCGTATCAGTGTTATTATAACTGAAAAAATTGAGATGCGATTATCGCCTCTCAGACCTCTCGCGCGGGCAGAATGGATTGATCCGGGAACTATGCGATGACATGGAGAAGAGAAAGTGAAACAGTACGTCAAAGTAGGAGAAGAAAGGATTTCATATCCTGTCTACCTTTCCAAATTAAAAATTTTTTTTTTTTCCTGGGGGCTCCCTATGCTTGCTGGCACAGTTTCTCATCACACCGAAGGTTTCATTCGCTAATTTCCTTGCCTGTTAACCCCGCCCCCTTTCATTTATCAGAGCTTTCTTATTCCTTCTTTCTCTACCCATTCTTTTATCTTCTCAATCCTACTTTCTAAGCACTATTTTATTAATGTTGACCGTTCTTCATCTGTCTCCAAAGAATGGCTACTTCTCTCTTGGTCCATCCTTATCGAATCAACATTGAGCCCGTCTTTATCTGTCTCCAAAGAATGGCTACTTCTCTCTTGGTCCATCTTTATCGAATCAACATTGAGCCCGTCTTTATCTGTCTCCAAAGAATGGCTACTTCTCTCTTGGTCCATCCTTATCGAATCAACATTGAGCCCGTCTTTATCTGTCTCCAAAGAATGACTACTTCTCTCTTGGTCCATCCTTATCGAATCAACATGTAGCCCGTCTTTATCTGTCTCCAAAGAATGGCTACTTCTCTCTTGGTCCATACTTATCGAATCAACATTGGGCCCGTCTTTATCTGTCTTCAAAGAATGGCTACTTCTCTCTTGGTCCATCCTTATCGAATCAGCATTGAGCCCGTCTTTATCTGTCTCCAAAGAATGGCTACTACTCTCTTGGCCCATCGTTATCGAATCAACATTGAGCCGGTCTTTATCTGTCTCCAAAGAATGGCTACTTCTCTCTTGGTCCATCCTTATCGAATCAACATTGAGCCCGTCTTTATCTGTCTCCAAAGAATGGCTACTTCTCTCTTGGTCCATCCTTATCGAATCAACATTGAGCCCGTCTTTATCTGTCTCCAAAGAATGGCTACTTCTCTCTTGGTCCATCCTTATCGAATCAACATTGAGCCCGTCTTTATCTGTCTCCAAAGAATGGCTACTTCTCTCTTGGTCCATCCTTATCGAATCAACATTGAGCCGGTCTTTATCTGTCTCCAAAGAATGGCTACTTCTCTCTTGGTCCAACCTTATCGAATCAACATTGAGCCCGTCTTTATCTGTCTCCAAAGAATGGCTACTTCTCTCTTGGTCCATCCTTATCGAATCAACATTGAGCCCGTCTTTATCTGTCTCCAAAGAATGGCTACTTCTCTCTTGGTCCATCCTTATCGAATCAACATTGAGCCCGTCTTTATCTGTCTCCAAAGAATGGCTACTTCTCTCTTGGCCCATCGTTATCGAATCAACATTGAACCGGTCTTTATCTGTCTCCAAATAATGGCTACTTCTCTCTTGGTCCATCCTTATCGAATCAACATTGAGCCCGTCTTTATCTGTCTCCAAAGAATGGCTACTTCTCTCTTGGTCCATCCTTATCGAATCAACATTGAGCCCGTCTTTATCTGTCTCCAAAGAATGGCTACTTCTCTCTTGGTCCATCCTTATCGAATCAACATTGAGCCCGTCTTTATCTGTCTCCAAAGAATGGCTACTTCTCTCTTGGCCCATCGTTGTCGAATCAACATTGAGCCGGTCTTTATCTGTCTCCAAAGAATGGCTACTTCTCTCTTGGTCCATCCTTATCGAATCAACATTGAGCCGGTCTTTATCTGTCTCCAAAGAATGGCTACTTCTCTCTTGGTCCATCCTTATCGAATCAACATTGAGCCCGTCTCACATGATCTTCATCCGGCAATTTTGTACCATTCTTCCACGTGATAAACAGTAAACAGCAAATCGTAGCAAAAAAGTTGTTATTGCGCCCTTAACACGTCACAAAAAATCAAAATCTGCGCTCTAGTTAACCTTCTTAAAAAAAAAAACAATCAATCGTTCCTGAATTCAGGAAAAAGTTTAGACTGTTTTTCGCACCACATACATACATATGTACATACTTCTCTCATCGTTATTAGACTCAGAATGTCTCTTAAATTTTGTTAGAATGACTTGGGAATGCCGTGTTTAAGTTGAAACCGAAAAAAATTGTGTTGCAGGTTTGTCGAATGTCATACAAATTCTGCTCAACTATGCAAAACATCTAGTGGCTCAACTTGGCTACCTTCATTATTCCTAGCACGACTTCCTGCTTGAATGTTCTTTTATGATAAATGTGTTCAAACTCGCACCTGCATTGCTTTTGTCAACTCAAGTCAATGCAATTCACACAAAAACAGAGATAGAGGACATCCGAAGCTTCCAGAGTTTTCCTAGCATCCAGGGTTCTTATGTATCAACAGAGCCTGCTGCTTTACTCTAATACTTTTCCCGGTCCGAGGCAGGCTATGCGCTCAAACTGGTGTGAGACACATAATTAACCAGGCAGAACAATTGACTGCTTCCTGGATCATTTTAGTGACAGAAGTGGTAAGAGTTTGAATTGTGCGAGCACTACTAGAAACAGATCCACAGTTATAGTCAAATTTGAGAACACCTCGAACTGCGCACTATATTATTCATCGCACACTATTAGTATGAAACACCGCGTGAGCCCACGGCTCAGTGGTTACAGAATTCAGAATGGTGTCAAAAGAGAAATGCGGTAAAAAGCCCATTGACGCGACATCAGCCGCGCCTTTAATCTACTCAATGGTGAGATGAGAGATCGCATGATTCATTTTCTACATCCCTCTATCCTTCAATGAATGGGATCATCGTATCAGTGTTATTATAACTGAAAAAATTGAGATGCGATTATCGCTCTCAGACCTCTCGCGCGGCAGAATGGATTGATCCGGGAACTATGCGATGACATGGAGAGAGAAAGTGAAACAGTACGTCAAAGTAGGAGAAGAAAGGATTTCATATCCTGTCTACCTTTCCAAATTAAAAATAGTGCTCGAAAGAACCTACCGTATTTATTGCCTTTTCGTAATCTAATAATAAAAAATTAATCTCCTTAAAAAGTTTATTATTTTTTAATTACAATTTTTTCTTACAAGTTTTTGGAAATATATATTATTATTGAGTGATGTTATTCTGCGCAAAAACATTAGATAAATTGAAACTTGATGCGTTTATTAGCGATTTTTGTTGTTTTTTCTGAACTTTTTCGTACAATTTAGCATTCTTTGATGATTTGCGTGGTTATTTGTTGTTTTTATCTCGAGTTTTAGTATAATATATAGGCAAAGCAGTACGGCGCAATCTTACTATGGGAGGGGGGCCGCACTTTACTTCGGGAGGACGCACTTTACTTCGGGAGGCCGCACTTTACTTCGGGAGGACGCACTTTACTTCGGGAGGCCGCACTTTACTTCGAGGGGCCGCAATTTACTTCGGGAGGCCGCACTTCACTTCGGAGGGGGAGTGGGCTTTTAAATTAACGCTCTGTTTTTTTCGAGCACCTCCATACATCGGCCTTATCAAATTAAATGAATAAGAAATATTTAATAACAGTTAAAATTCTTTGTACTGTTTGATTCTGATTGAAGTTTTAAACTCTTTATACCTAATCTTCTGAGGATCCTTGATGTTTATAGGGAGAATTTATAATTTATAAGTTTTAAAACTTTCTCGACAAAAACTACAAATTGTGTCGTTCTTTTGTTTTTTTTTATTGTTGTTGTTTAAATAACTTCATTTCCATTTACAGGGTGACCATAAATTACCTAGACAATTTTTCAACGTGCTCTATTGCGCGACACAGTTGACCGATCTTTGTTTTCTTTTCTCCATGATAATGCTCTGAGACTGGTTGTTTTTTGTTGGAAGTTTCATGCAGCATAACTGTACAAATAAAGCTTTTTTTCTAGCTTTATTTGTACAGTTATGCTGCAATCAAGTCCTCTTCGTGCTGCGATCATTGCACTGCACAACTCCGGTCACACGAGAGCGGACATCGCGCGACGACTCAATGCTCCACGAACAACTGTTTACGCCACAATCGATCGTCTTCGGGAAACAGCCGATGGCAAGGACCGTGCAGGAAGAGCTCGTCCACCGACATCCGACACGCCTTAGATTAGGAGCATTCTCCGGAAACGCATCGCACGCAATCCTCGACAATCCATGAGGAAGCTCGCTTCGTCGGTCGGTATCTTCCCTGAATAAACACGACTGATAATCAAACACCGTCTCGGGATGTACCCCTACAGGATGCAGAAACGACATGGTTTGGATGCTCGACAGAAGCTTCTTCGACATCAACGGTGCCAAGATCTGTTGCAACGATGTACGCGGGCCGAGCGTTTCCGTACGCTGTGAACTGATGAAAAAATATTCACCATTGAGATGTCGGTGAATTTTCAAAACGACATAATACTTGCTCACGATCGTAATGGAGCAGCTGAGCATGAAATCACAGTCGGAAGAAGCAGCCACTCCAAGTACCTCATGGTTTGGGGAGGTGTTTGCGCAACGGGCAAAACGCCGTTGGTTTTCGTCAACCCTGGTGTGAAGATAAATGCCAACTTCTACGTAAAGAAGATCCTCGAAGACGTGGTAGAGCGTTGGAGTTGGACACACTATAATGGAGCTGATTGGACCTTTCAACAGGACTCGGCACCTGCCCACAAGTCCAAAATCGCACAAGAGTGGTTACGCACACACACCCCAAACTTCATAAGCACTTCCTAATGGCCATCGAATTCTCCCGACCTGAACCCGCTCGACTTCAGCGTCTGGGGCGTCATGCAGGCAAAGGTTGGAGCTATCCACCACCACAATCTCGATTCTCTGCGTGCCGCCCTTCTGAAGGCATGGGACGAACTCGACAACGACTACCTGCGGTCACTGGCATGTGGATACGAGCGTCGTCTCAAGGCATGCGTTCGCGCTAGCGGCGGCCGTATCGAACATGATTGTGCATAACTGTTGGTTATATATTGTGATAAAGTATGTTATGATACCAAGATATGAATTTCGTTATGAAAGGAAATACAGACATTTACATTTGTCCAGGTAATTTATAGTCACCCTGTGTAATCATATTCTATCATTTTTCTATAAATTTTTTCTATACTTTTTCCTGTCTCAGTTTTAACTTCAAGCCATATCCTTCAACCTGGTGTCACATTGAATTATGTATTGAAATAAATAAATAAATAAATTTGAAAGCTAACTTGCACAAGTCAGCCATGAATACAAGAAAATTATATTTTTTTTAAATTCCCCCGCCCCTGTTTTTTCTTAGGGCCCCCTTCCTTTCTTAAGACCCCCATCGTATTCGCTACAGTACTTCAAAAACGCACCGCACCAGAAAACTTAACCGAAAACGCCCCCCCCCCCTCCCGAAGTAGAGCGGAGCCATGTGCTAAAGCCACAACGCGAGACAACCATGATCCATTTTACGAAACGGATGGACTACTACCAGGGTATTTCTCTCACCCGCACTGCGGGTAGTAAACAATTTATGCGCTCTCCAAAAAACCCGAAAAGCATTGAAATCTATGAGCACGGAAAAACTGTGCGGGAGGTAAGAAACATCCTGACTTTTACGGAAAAGAAACTACGACAACATATACCCCCGAATTTAGTTTGTTTACTACAAAAAAAACACCACGCGCTGAAAATCTTACGCGTTTTTAGGTTTAAATCAAAGGCACTTCCGTGCAAGACAAATCTAAAGATTTCTGTTGTTGGCAAATATATGAGCATACCGATAATGTGATCTTTTTTTCAAATCAACGAGATCATCTCTGCGATGATCTGATCTCGTATAGATTAAAGGCGCGGCAGGGTTTTAGGGGCTACTTTAACAAGTAACTAGTTTCGCGCTAATACTCCCAGTTGAAGAGAGTTTGCCAGGTTTGATCCTGCCACGTGGACTAGTTTTAGCCCGTTTGGTGACTTGATAATTCAGCTAAAACACTCGACAAACGACGAACTATGTGTGGGAAAGATCTGATGATGATAGAGATAAAACAAAATTTTTCAGCTATTGACTGATTCACATTGATGACGACATCCAAAAAATGATAATATGTCAGAAAGTGATAACGAAACCGAGAATGACGTTTTTTCAACTAAAAATTCGATTGTGAAGCAGAAGACAAGAACAAAACTGATGAAGTTTTTCGCCTTGAGTGTTATCTTGTGTCTCGTTGACTGCGTCAAGGGGCGGGTAAGAATACCTCTACGCGAAGAAGTTAGCCTTTCTATTCCATGTTTTTCGTGCAGAAGATAAAGTCTTTGAATTCGATTCAGTGCTTAATTAAATTTTATTTTGTGCAAAAGACGAATTCTTCACAAGCCTGGCAGTTGTTCCAAATTATTGTAAATTCGAATAGATGAACCAATCCAATTGAGAATTGTGAGCTCTAAACGAGCACTTCTGTGTTCTAATAATCAAAAACAGGAATTCGCTTAGCACGTCGAACTCCTTGAAGAGGCGGCAGAAACAGCCAACAATGCATTGGATCATTTAGAGAAGACGTCTCCTGAATCATGTCAGGAGAATTAATTTATTCTACTCAAAACCCTTACAGATCAAATATTTTCAGAAACTTATTGAGCCCAGTTCAATGATCCAATTATCAAATTCAAAAGAAGTCAGCCCAAGCGGGTTCAATTTTCTAAAATCTTCTAAGCTAACCAAACTAAGAATCAGTTTCCAATTCTCAATTGAAAATAAAACTGGACTTTCGATGAGAGAGAAATGAACAAAATGGTAGAACTGATAGTTTAACTTAATTTTTTTTCCTTTTAAAAAGAAATAAATGCTCAAATGAAAACATTCACATCTTGATTTTCAGAAATAAATAACCAGTAATTTTGAGGGGACCCGGTGATGACCGCTGAATGGATCAACAGCATGACCACCATCAACGAAATCATACTAGCCAACAACGGTTAGCTTTGGTTTAGTGTAAACGGTCAAGTTCCGAAAAGTTTTTTTCTAACCTAAGGTCGATTCAATATACATATGTATATTGCTAGTCCACAAAGCGGAATTGAACTGAATGGTCTCTGTCTTACCGTGATTGAGCGCGTACAGCCGATAACACAATCATAATCGTAGCGACAGCGATTTTATGTAAAAGTCTCAAGGGTCCATATTTTTTCCATTCTTGTATTACTTCTTTGTTTGTTTCCATAAAAAAACTGCTACTAATTTTTTAATACGGGATTTTTCAAAACACGGTACTGTTTGCTTCTATGGTTGACTATTTCAATACTCGGAAATCTATGAAAAAAATCGATACTTGAAAACTAGTTCATGTGAGGCAAAATGGTAGGGTGCGTGTCTCAAGTTGGAAACTCATCTACGACAGGTATATTTAAACCAAGAGGTTAAGTAGTTTTTGCGAGTTTCTGACTCTCTGCATAGATGCTTTGAATCCCAGCAGTGTCAAAGCAAGCAGCCAATGGTTCTACCAGGTTCTCAAATCAGGTCGAGTGCAAAACCTACCAAACAAGAATTAGTGTGAGCGTGATTATAATGTATCGAAACTCAGCGAGCTACCTAATCAAGTGTTCATGACAGCTCTCGTTACCCAAGTTCGCCATAAGCGAACGGTTTCCGGAGCGATCAATCGAGCGTTGCAACGCTCCGCCCAACTCATAAACGTGAAGGATATTGTTGACGTTAGCTCATTTTGTTAAAAATACTCACGCTAAGAGCGTTCGACGCGTTTTCGCCGGGAAATTTTCCCCGCTTGATCATTAAACCTCATCTCATTGGGGATCGTGTTGCGCTTAAATAAACGTTTCAAACTTGAGTTATGTAGTTTTTTTGAGTTGGGCTTACAACTTTTCGGGAAACTTTTACTCTAGCCCCCCCCCCAACGGAACATTAGCGCCCCCCCGTGATACAAGAATCTCCCATTCCATAGTAAAACATTATAAAATGGCGGGGAGCTAAATGCGACGAGATATTCAGGGAGTCTAAAGTCTATGTTCACCATTTAAGTTTAGTTTCTTACCATACAAAATGGGGATCCGGATCTTTTTAACTTTGGCCCCTCACAGCCCTACTTCTACAATATACAATAACAAAATGAGGAAAAAATATTCCAGGAAAGCATAAAACAACCCACTACATGGTGATGCAGCATCCTATAACGCCCGGGTTTGAAAAAGGGGAAGGGCTAAAGTATAATATAACTTTTGCCGTGCATTTTGTCCTGTGCATGGGGCTAAAGTAAAATTTACCCAGAAATGTTCAATAATGAACCAAGTCAAAATAGCAACAGGTAAACCAGATTTTTCTGAGCAAGCGATTAGGTTTTGAGTCTAAACTGAAGCCACTGAGTGAGGACTGCCTGGGACGGAGATGCCCTCTGCTAAGGAAGAAGAAGAGGATGCGATACTGGCATTATGCCGTTGTCAGTCTTATTTGCCCTCTTCCTTGAATTTTCGCCAGTCATTTAGAAATCCAAAAAAGTGAAAGAATATTCAAATCTAGTGCCGAAACATTTATTTCTGAGGAGAAACAAAACTGGTTCTTTCAGACAAACGGAATACTCATGGAGCGTTAAAATTCAACTTTTCATTTTCTCAACGTAATATCTACAAAGTTATCTCATTGAACGCTCCAATGTCTCACCACGAATTGTCAATTCGTGAAAAGAAAAATGGAGTACGGTATTTATATAAAATTACGTCCAACAGTGAAAATTATTATATAAAAAATACTGTAGTCCCTTTTCCTTCTCAAGGCAATTCGTTGTGATACTTTGGAGCGTTCAACGAGATTACTTCGAAGAGAGTACGTTGAGAAAATGAAGAAGTAGAATTCTAACGCTCCATCAGTTACACTATTCGAAGGCGTCTAGTCAAAATTGAATATTTTTACTATTGTAATACATACATAACTAAAAGGCTAGTTTGTAGTCCCTGCGTTGATATCGATTCTCTTCCCGAGAGTTCGACCGCGTCACCAGTTGCACTGTCTAGTCCCTGCGTTGATATCGATTCTCTTCCCGAGAGTTCGACCGCGTCACCAGTTGCACTATCGATCGCATTTTTTATTATCTGTGTGATAGTGTTCATACCGACATGAATGTATCAGGATCTTTGAGTACGGGAGGATTTATAATAATGAGAAGCGAGCTAGAGTGGAAGGATACATGTGTGAGGGAAAAAGATCGGTTGATATAAGAAATCGAGACTGTCGAGACTCGGCGGCTCTCATTATTCTAGGCCTCCGATTCCTAGAGCAGTCTTATTATTGCAAGTTTCCAGATAGCAGGTGACCCACTTCCAGACGGCTTTATTTGAGCAGAATGATTGAAACCGGTGTTGCAGGCAGCAGTGGCGGGTGTTGCCTTTAGCACAGCCTGCGTCCTTGGATCAGCTGCGCGGTCAGAGCTGCTGATTGTTCCAGCTGTAGCAGGCTGCGCTCTAATCACTCCCAAAGTCACTCTCCTTTCTCTTTTAAGAAAACCGATGCCGACGAGAGAGAAAAAAGAGAAAAGGATAAAATTAAAAAATAAGAAGAAAGAGAGAGAAAGATAGTCAAGTAGAGAGAGAGAAAGAGAGAGAGGGGGGGGGGGGAGAGAAAGAAGGAGAAAAAAGTACTAAGTTCTCAGTTGGTTTCCTCGTGTTATCTCATCAGAATGTTACGAGGCTTGGCTGACAAGAACAAGAAAATGTGTTTCTTTAAGATATTTCCACATGAAAGGTAACACGTTTGAAAAGAGAGGAAATAAACATTTGCAGCTGTGCCGATGTGCGCAAACTGGTCTCAGATGTGGCTGTTGTCCTAAATGATGGCTACCTTCGAATCGATGACTCATCATGGTTCATTTAATGACTATCAGCCACCGTCGGAATAAAAATATTCATTACAAGCAAAACATGTTTCCAGTATCCACACAATACAAAGAGTTTTCAAAGGTCATTGAAATCCTGGATTGCTTCATGAGATTCATGTTTTATTGATGAGCACTAAATTTTTATTTACAGAGAATTGAATCAATAACCACCATTTATTGACTTTACGTTTTCCACAAAATTATCGTAATTTTGCTCAAATCTCTAAAACAAGTAACAATAAACTAAAAACAATAAAGAATATATGATAAATGTTAAAGTTTTAGTTCAACGACAGTCATGAAGCTTTTTCTGGTAAAGCTCGAGTTGACAACAATAATGCGAAGTTCATCCGAACAAAAAACCAGAATCCGAACTTTTAATAATTCGAATGCAGGCTGAACACCGTGAACCGCCATTATGGCTTTGTGAGTAAGCAATTAATTACAAATTAAAAATATAATACTACCGACAGTAAAGAATTATGATTAGAGTAAAGAAAGTTTAGTTTTTTTTAAATCATGAGTCACCTGAACTTGTCAAATAATCAATATCAAAACTACCGATAAATTGAGCAAGGGCCTTCATGGAAAGCGAGCGGGTCTTTAAAGTTTTGAAGTTTTGTACATATTGCTAAATTTCTCTCCTTTCACTGTCCTTCAACTCTCGCTCACTTCTCATTATTCTAAATGTCCCTCTCCCCCCACAAACTAACGGGTTTTCTCTTCTCATTTGATCATTTTTGTTAACAAATTGAGGTGAGCTATGCTATAAATAATAATGACATTAATATTCTCATCTAAACATCTTTGTACTATTTCAGGCCTGTCTTCTCACCTGTTTACCAACACTAAAGCCAAATTTCATAAAAAAAGGATACTCAAAACAGCGACTAGCCGTACACATAAAAAGGCCGCATTCTTTTACAAATCATTTCACCGGTAAATGCGTGTACTTTTGAGAACTAAAAAGAACCAGATATTACTCTGAATTGGTTCCTACTGGAAGGATACAAAAATATCTTCTGTATTGCACAATCAATCTATCTCTTTGATAAGCAAATGAGATTTCTCAAAGAGATCAGTCAAACAAAAATCGTTGAAACATTTAGGTTCTTAACTAGTCAAATTTATCGCTTCTTGAGCACACCAAAAAAAACAAGGGGGAAATAATAAACATCTACCTACATAAACAAACACGTCTACCTAAATTGAAAAACACGTCTACCTATTTCAGTGAAACGTCTACCTACTTTGACAAACACGTCTACCTATTTTAGTGTAACGTCTACCTATTTTGACGAACACGTCTACCTATTTTTAGTGAAACGTCCAATCATGTTCATTGCCAATGCACGCCACTGCGCGGGAAAATTCTTAACTTCGCCCCATGCGCTTATTTAGTTTTTCATGTTTTTTTCTGCTAAGGCTCAGGCAAGAGTTTACGCTAATGATGCTCTACGGCTTAGGCTAACGAAACCGTATCAGAAAAATTTACATAACAGTGCGTCAAACACTATTTCTCTCTGTCCCGCGCAGTGGCGTGCATTAGTAATGAACTGGCATGAATGGCGTGGTTGGCGTGCTTGTGTAATGGCCTAGACGTTTCACTAAAATAGGTAGACGTGTTTGTCAAAATAGGTAGACGTTTCACTAAAATAGGTAGACATGTTTGTCAAAATAGGTAGACGTTTCACTAAAATAGGTAGACGTGTTTTTCAAAACAGGTAGACGTTGCACGAAATTAGGCTGACGTTGCACGAAATTAGGCTGACGTCGGCACGAAATTAGGCTGACGTTTTTCGAAATAGGTAGACTTTTTCAAATTAGATAGACGTTTTTCAAATTAGATAGACGTGAAATTGTCGTCCGAAAACAAGTTTGAGCTCACTAAGAAAAGATCAGCTTCGTAAAACCTTTTTTTCGAGTCCCTCGTTTTTGTTGTTATTTGAAGAATCAGCTATTTCATCTCACGATATATCATTACAAATAATCACTACTATTACTGACCCTCGAGATATGGATTCGACAAGCAAGTCAAATTCTGAATAAATGATGAGAAATGGTATAATCTGAAAGACTGAATTCGTTCACAGATCTTTGACATGTAGCTAAGAATGCCTTCTCATTGCAGCCGCTTCAAGACAGACATAATCTTCTTTCGTGTAGAGAGACCAAACACTAATGAGGAAAAAAATTATTCAAGTGGTCAGGTGGCGGTGTTGTGAAGGAGAAGCCGCGAGCTTCGGCCTTTTTCGGTTCATCATCAGAGCTGTCATTGAAGTCGTCTGCAACGTGCATTTACTTGCAAAACGTTTGTTGTCAAAAGATGTCGAAAAAACCAGTTATATGTTTATCATGATTTATAAACCACAATTTTGACATATCATGAACAGCTCTTAGTCTCCAGACTCTTCTCGAGCTCGGCCGGTGAAGGACAAGTCAAAGATGAACAAGAGGAAGAGGAATAGTTAATTGTCTGACTGGTGTGAATTGAGTATGCAGCTGGTTCTGTGAGCTGTAACGCTGCGGCTGCATTGTTCGCGGCGAAGTCGGCAGCTCCAGCGAGGTACGAGGCGTAGTTGAACGGTTCTGCGATGACCGTACAGTGATTATTAAAATTTCATATCCGGGGAACAGTGATAAAAAAGAGCTCAATCATTATAGACCATCACTTGGGCGATCAAGAGCACCTTGTTTTAACAAAATAATACAAAAAATTGATAAATTGAAAGCTTCAAGTAAAAATCATGTTGTTTTTTTAAAGTCATTAGGTCAGTCACAAATAAATTTTTTTAAAACGAGTTTTGAATAGAGAAAAAACTTGAAGATATGGAAATTAGATATGGATGGCGTTGCCTAAGGCTTGCTATACATTGCTTACGCGACTAGGCCTACCTTCCTCACTGAAAAAAGATCAAGAGATAGAGAGAGCCATAGAGAGAGAGGGAGAAAAAGAGAAAGATAAAGAGAGAAAGAGAGGGAGCGAGACAGAAAAAAAATCTAGAGAGTAATAGAAATATCTAGAGTAATAGAAGTAATAGAGTAATAAAATATCTAGAGTGATAGAAATAAAGAGTAAGAGAGACCTGCTGCGACGTTGAATCTCCGTGTGGAGAAGGGGAAACGGCCGGTTCGTCCCCTGAACACACCTCTTTCATAATATAAACTAATAGAGTGATTCTATGATCCAATTGGCATTTCGTTTCATGTGCCTCTCCAACAAACTCTTACGAGTCAGGCACTCAAGAAAACAGAGTCTCGCGACCGTTTTCCCGGTGTTTCTCTATAGTTGGTAAATTAGATTTTCGATCTTTTTTTGGTCAACAAATGAGTCTTTTCAATATAACTTTTTGGTCCATAAATTGTTAATAGCTCAGTGCGGTAGACGTAAAAGATCAAACAAAAACCTCACTCCTTTATATTTGAAAAAAAAAACCTAAAAGATACCTGTAGGCGAATAAAAAACACATCAATCCATCTGAATGGAATGTCAATGAAGTAGGCAAGAACTTTTATCCCGAGTAGAGTTCAGCTTATATGGGCCCTCCAACAGGCTATTCCACGCTTTTAGGGTTTTCAACAGATGAGAGCAACATGCCCATGCTCGCGGGTGATTGTAGTCGCAGATAGACGTGTGTCAGCAGACGCACCGTCGTGTCCATCTTCTTCTCCAGCGATGTCAACTCAAAACGAGCAATCATTATATTTTTCGAAGGATGTTAGAAAATGGGTGACAAGTGTCGTTCTAGATATGGTTGCTTTTTTTTTTTTACTTTATTGAAAATCTTGACTCAGCCAATAAACCCTATTCAAATGCGAATTGGTGACAACAAAAAACTATTTTTGCAATGGACCCTGCTATTTTCTTCTCTTCTCTAATATAAAAACCACCTCTAATATAAAAATATAAAAACCTCCTCTAATATTACTTTAGTATGCTTCTCTAATATAATAGTTCATGGGACGAACACCAGTGAAGAAAACATAAGAAAATATTTTGACTAAAGATACCTGTGACTCTACTCCGCTAAGTCGTGAGCCGATCGTCATAGACTGTGACTTTTTCGAGTTCGGTAGATATTGTCCTGGTTTGCCGAGTGTGTGATCCAGCCTAACGAGTAACTTTTTTATCTCAATTTTTTTCGTGTTTTGCATTCAAAATGATTGCCATAAATTTAATTACACTCAGCCAAAGAAGTCGGGGTAGATTTAAAAGTTATGGTATTTTCTCTAACACAGAGAATCTTGAGCGATCCTCGTTAATAAGTGATGAGATGCTTTGTGACGTTTGTCGAGGGCGAATGGGAACGGAATATTGGTTGCTTACAAGGCTAGAGCACTTTTCGCCAAGAACTGTTACTTAATCGCTACCTGCGGCAGAGTAACCGATCGTTCGCTCAAGACAAGGACTCGATAACCCGCTTAGAATCAGTGATCGTTCCCTCAGGGAAGCGAGTCAGACGGTTCTGGTAACCTTCTCTGAAGCTCTTTGATGCGAACCATCATATTGAGATGTCCTTGGGAGTACTGCTCCATCACATCCCTCACATCATAAGGCTTTCTCGCTTGCTAAACACAATTTGTAAGAAGCAACAATGTGCTAACGCCTCAGAAGAAAACCAAGCGCACTTGCAAAACATGTTCAAAATCGACCTATCAAATGCTTTCAAAACTTGTTTAAATTACAATTTCAAGTTTTTTTGAATTAGTTTTTATAAACATGTGTGGTTCGAGAAACATTTAACTAATTTTGAAAAAAAACCTGAAATTTCCTCCTCGCCACGAAAAACTTTATTTTTCGGATGGCCCGAATCGCGTTTTTGTGGCGCACTGTCAAGTCGCAGATGCTAAAAGAAAAATTATTACTCCGAACCAGTTTCTTAAATCAGTCTGAGAGTTCTTAAACAACGCAGTAAGTCATAGGCATTAAACTAGCTTAAAAGGTCGTAATTTACAAGAGTAAGAAAAATTTATTGCTTAAAGTTATAGTTAATTTCAAAATTAATCCTTGAAATTTTAAAACAAACATACTAACTGGGCAATACGAGTTATTTCTGGATCTGGGACAGCCCATCCTTCTTCCTCCATCTCTCCTTCAGAACGAGAGTCGTTACCTGATCCTTTGTCAGATCCTGTTCATGGTTTTTATCTCATTTCAAAGTATAAAAAAAATTCACATTTCAAGAATTCCCAGCGTTTTTTTACCCGTAAAACATAAAGGTAATTTGTTTTCTTACGTCAGATGAAACTTTCTCACAAACAATTTCCTAATATCAATCAATGAACTTGACCCATTCGAATCGAACATTCCAAGGGTTTTTACTTCCTAACGAACAATATGGCTAGTGAGAGACCTCTGCTCACGGAAAAATATTTGATGACTCAGTTTTAGTTTGAAGCCAGGACCTTCAGAACATATCGATCAAAATTTAATATATTTTTCAATTTCAATTTAAACGCTTTATCGAGATCAGCAAGCCACATCGATAATATAACATCATCGATTATGGGATCTGTTGCGAAATGTGACGACTCCACTCCTCAGCGTTCTCTGCCTTGCTTAGGAATTGGGGACTAACGGCTTTGACAAAGTAGTCCCTCCATCTCATTTTTCTGTCGCTCATGATGGCGCTACGATCCCGGAGCGCCAAATCTTCTTCGGAAAGGACTCTCACAGACGAGGGAAGAGACGGTGCGTGCGTTGGGAAGAGACGGTATATACATTGTTCATATTTTCCAATAACTGTTTAGATATACCTTTTCTAATTAAGTTGCCATCTTCCACTTCGCGAGATTTTCTGCGGCGCAAATCGTTCATCTCTTGCTCCATGGAGACGTCGTTCGAACATTTTCTGAATTCAAAAATAATTCTAATTCATTCAAGACAAGGTTTGGACGTTTTTAAACAAAAAAGACTGCTCATGAACCATTTTTGACTCTAACCCATATCAATCGAGAAACATAGGAAAATATTTTATCGAGTTATTTGTCGAATAGAGTAACCGAAGAGAGAAACAATGAATAGATTTTAGTTTGTGAACTTGAAAATATGAAATGAGTGATTTTGTAAAAAAAAAAAAAGAGGAAACCGTTGCATGAAGCAAGAATAAAAAGAAGAATGGATGGAAAATGTGCTGAGGAATTTAATTTATAAAGAAATGAATAGAAAAAAGTAGTTGTATGAAATCAAAAGCAATGACCGGAAAGGATGAATGGATGAATAAGCGAATTAATGAACATGATATTTAAAAAATAAAGATGCGGCGCGCTCGACTGACTTGTTACTCCTGGCGTACTTGAACAAGCCCTGCTTCTTCCTCGGTGCTCTACTGTTATTCTTATGGTGCTCCTTGTCGTCCTCAGCGAAAGGATCCACATGGACTTTCCTGCAATATCAATCAATGAACTTGACGAATTCGAATCGAACATTCCGAGGGTTTTTACTATGTAATTCATTAATCCTGATGTGACATGAAGTATATGAATGGATAAGTTAAAGAGATTTAAGGCTTTTGATCTTTTTTCTTTAATTTTTTCTCTTCAAAACAGCTTCAACTTTTATTTCTTATCTTTTCACCTTCTGAGGATTTCTCATGAAATATAAAACTTCATTCTATACTCAACTGACATGATTCTTGATTATCCGTGACTATGTTTGAAAGGAGTATCCGTGACTATGTTTGAAAGGAGTATCCGTGACTATGTTTGAAAGGAGTATCCGTGACTATGTTTGAAAGGAGTATCCGTGATTATCCGTGACTATGTTTGAAAGGAGTATCCGTGACTATGTTTGAAAGGAGTATCCGTGATTATCCGTGACTATGTTTGAAAGGAGTATCAAAAAATTCAAATGCGGTCACGCCTGATTTCTAGAAAAAAAACTAGTCCACCAGGCGGATTAGAACTAGTCCACCAGGGATTAAAACTAGTCCACCAGGCGGATTAGAACCCAGGTACTCTCCTATCTCTGACCGAAACCTCGATCACGTCTCCATAACACCACGGGGATATATGTATTGCTATTCCTTGTGATAGTGCGTAGAAAATTTTGAAGTATTCCGCGCGAAATTTTGAAGTATTATGTTTGAATTTTAAAAAAACTTCCTTAAATTGGGTTCACCCTAGACTATTATGTATGAAGACTGAAAGTCCTTTCAAAGAAGTCAAACGATTCGAAATCACTCACCAAGTTGCGACCGAGTGCGCCCTGTCAGCTGCGTAGCATCGCCATAGGCACTGAAAACAGAAGTTTAGTCAGCATGAGTTACGAAGAAGAAATGAATGAATGAGTAAAGAGTAAATAAAGAAGAATTCCAGGAACAATCAATATTTAATTTAATAAGAAGATAAAAGATCATATCTTTAAAGAGCTAACTCTGCTGTGCAAGCAACTGTAGAGCAAAACTGAAGGGTATAATCAGAACACCTGATTTATTGAGGTACAGTGTCAAGTTTTGTCTTGTGGCGAGTATTATTGGAATAATGAGTTTCAAAAAATGTTTTGAAGTTGGAACAACCTTAACTACCTTCTTCACTTAACTTTTTAGTTGAGTAATTTCTCATATGAACGAATACATAAATATCATTATTTGTTTTTAAGTTTTATTAAAAATAAATAAATTAAAGGGAAATGGAAGTTCTAGCTGTCATTTCCGGTTTCCCTAGCTCAATTTGATGTTCCCAACCTGTATAAGAGTGGCCGCCGCGGGTATTTGTCGGTTGAAATGCTTCTGCCGCTGCTTTTGCTGAACTTTCAACGCGAACCCAGAACCTAGAATACCCTGCAACAATCGATCTTTTTTTCAATTGTAGCGATTTATTCGATCTTTTGATTGAAAAAAACTCACGTGGAAAAAAAACTTTATAAATAATGCAATTTTCTAGTCAGATAAGTTCCTTTATTTCCTCATCAAAGTTTTGATGTATTATAAGGAAAAAAGTATGTCAGAAAACTTTTATAGTCAGAAAAATTATTTTACTCATTGTTATTGTTATAATTCTCAACTTTTTTTAAATTCTCAGATGTATCATCGATCCACAATAGTTTATGTTATACAGCAGATATGAAATCTTCTTGAAAAAACAGTCGAATTGTAAAAAAAAACCATTCTTTTCAACGAAAACATCACGCGAATCGTAAAGACAGCTGTTTTGTATGAAAAAATAATAACCGCAGGAAGAGCAAAAAAAGATATGGCGAAGATGGAAAAGCATGAAGCGACTATACGCCCCAACCAAGTCTGCGGGACGACATCGCCGTAGCCAATCGTAGTCATCGTTATCTGAAGTCATACTCTGAAGTATCTGAAGCTTCATCGTTATCTGAAGTATCTGAAGCTTCATCGAATCAAGACAGTCGTCAATTCGAATATCAGTTCAATTGTAGTCTTTGAGGGGAGACCCATCTCTGAAAACAATCCCTGATTGTTTTCAGAGATGGGTCTGATTGTTCTCAGAGATGGGTTAGTCCGTGCCATAGCAATCCCTGATTGTTCTCAGAGATGGGTTAGTCCGTGTCATAGCAATCCCTGATTGTTTTCAGAGATGGGTTAGTCCGTGCCATAGCAATCCCTGATTGTTCTCAGAGATGGGTTAGTCCGTGCCATAGTAATCCCTGATTGTTCTCAGATATGGGTCTTATTGTTCTCAGAGATGGGTTAGTCCTTGCCATAGCAATCCCTGATTGTTCTCAGAAATGGGTTAGTCCGTGCCATAGCAATCTCTAATTTTTCTCAGAGATGGGTTAGTCCGTGCCATAGCAATACCTGATTGTTCTCAGAGATCGGTTAGTCCGTGCCATAGCAATCTCTGATTGTTCTCAGAGATGGGTTAGTCCGTGCCATAGCAATCCCTGATTGTTCTCAGAAATGGGTTAGTCCGTGCCATAGCAATCTCTGATTGTTCTCAGAGATGGGTTAGTCCGTGCCATAGCAATACCTGATTGTTCTCAGAGATGGGTTAGTCCGTGTCATAGCAATCCCTGATTGTTCTCAGAGATGGGTTAGTCCGTGCAATAGCAATCCCTGATTGTTCTCAGAGATGGGTTAGTCCTTGCCATAGCAATTGGATATACAGGGTGTACAGAAAGTCCAGGTGTGTGGTATTTTTCCGATAAAAACTTAACGGATTGAGCAAATCAAACAAAATTTATATCAAAGTTCATTCAAATAGTTTGGGATATAACTGCTTTTTCAACTTTCAAACAGCCTCCTTTCTCCTCGACACAGGCGCAGAGTCGTTTGTGGAAGGCACCCACCGTGGTGGACAGGTAAGCGACGTCAAGATCATCCCACGCCTTCTGTAGGGAGCGCTTCAAACTTTCCAAATTCTTGTGTTGGGAAGCACAGGACTCGCTAAAGCGCAGAATACACCCTCGGTCAATGTCAGAGACCATATCTAAGAACGAAAAGATACATCACTCTGATTTTCTCAGGGTGTGATGTTGACGTTATGCCTGAGATACACGCAAAAAATCACAGTACCGCTACACCAAACAAAAAAGATACAAAGTAAGACACCTGGACTTTCTGTACACCCTGTAATTACAAGAGGTAGCGCGTCCCATTATCTTTCTATCATCGGCGAATAAGCAAAATTTGATAGAATCGGGGATAGCTTCTTTAACAGAGTCGATGTACAACAAGAATAACAACGGGCCTTAAGATGATTCTTGAGGTATACCTGATATTACGGGAATTGGGTCAGATAGACTATTATCGATCATAACTGTTTGTGAGCGGCCAACAAGATAATCAGTTAACCATTTAACGATTGGAGAAGAGATACCAAAAGATGCTATCCTATTTAGAAGTAATCTATGATCAACAGAATCAAATGCTTTACTGATATCAAGGAATATTATATCGATAGGGATGCTTTGGGATAACGAGTCAACAATGAACGAATGAGATTCAACTAAAGAGGTCACAGTAGACCTCCTAGCTCTAAAACCAGCCTGGAAGGGCGATAAGAGGTTCTCTTTTTCTAAATAGCAAGATACTTCCTTAACAATAAATTTCTCCATAACTTTTGATAAGGAACAGCATAGAGAAATAGGTCTGTAATTGGTAACTAGATTCTGGGAATTGCTCTTGTGTACTGGTTTTACTATAGATCTCTTCCATAGTAGGGGAACAGAGCCAGTAAGAAGGCTATTATTAAATAGGATACATAATGGTTTAATCAGGGCAAAGCGACATTTCTTCAATACAATATTAGGAATAGAATCAGGGGCACTTAGATTCAAGAGAAGATAATGCTCGTATTACCATATCTTCGGTTATATAATCGAAATTGAACGGCTCAGTAACGATTGGTAATTTAATTTCAGGTAATGGACATTGAAGAAGTACAGAAAATACGGACGAGAAATAGCGAGAGAACTCATCAGCTTTCTCTGATGGAGAAAATTTTTCATTTAAATCACTATCGATCAAAGCGGGAATAGCATTATTGGCTGTACTCAAACGGCTCTTACAAGCCGCGAAAAATGATTTCTGATTACCTCGTAATATCAGTTGAGATTCTCTTTTAATTTCGAATTCTTTCAGCTTTTGATCAAACTCGGAAGTTTTTCTAATACAGTAATCCGAATACGGGGCATTTCGAGAAATTCGTTGTAATTTAACGAACATCTTACGTAGATTTGAAGGATAGCGGGATAAATCGTCTCTAGGATCTACAGTTGGGACAAACTTATCAATTAGAGAGTTAATGAAAGAGACAAGATAATTATTAGCTGATTCGACATCTAACAAGCCAAATATTTGAGTCCAATCTTGCATAGCTATTTCATACTCAATAGCAGGCCAATTTGCTTTAGAAAACAGCTTAATAGAATGAGAAGATTTTGAAATAGTTGCAGATAATGATAAAGTGAATGAAACTCCGTGATGGTCACTACCATTGAATCGACCGATTACATTACAGTCATTACAGATGGGTTAGTCCGTGCCATAGCAATCCCTGATTGTTCTCAGAGATGGGTTAGTCCGTGTCATAGCAATCCCTGATTGTTCTCAGAGATTGGGTCTGATTGTTCTCAGAGATGGGTTAGTCCTTGCCATAGCAATCCCTGATTGTTCTCAGAAATGGGTTAGTCCGTGCCATAGCAATCTCTGATTTTTCTCAGAGATCGGTTAGTCCGTGCCATAGCAATCCCTGATTGTTTTCAGAGATGGGTTAGTCTGTGCCATAGCAATCTCTGATTGTTCTCAGAGATGGGTTAGTCCGTGCCATAGCAATCTCTGATTATTCTCAGAGATGGGTTAGTCCGTGCCATAGCGATCCCTGATTGTTCTCAGAGATGGGTTAGTCCGTGCCATAGCAATCCCTGATTGTTCTCAGAGATGGGTTAGTCCGTGCCATATCAATCTCTGATTGTTCTCAGAGATGGGTTAGTCCGTGCCATAGCAATCCCTGATTGTTCTCAGAGATGGGTTAGTCCGTGCCATAGCAATCCCTGATTGTTCTCAGAGATGGGTTAGTCCGTGCCATAGCAATCCCTGATTGTTCTCAGAGATTGGGTCTGATTGTTCTCAGAGATGGGTTAGTCCTTGCCATAGCAATCCCTGATTGTTCTCAGAAATGGGTTAGTCCGTGCCATAGCAATCTCTGATTTTTCTCAGAGATGGGTTAGTCCGTGCCATAGCAATCCCTGATTGTTTTCAGAGATGGGTTAGTCTGTGCCATAGCAATCTCTGATTGTTCTCAGAGATGGGTTAGTCCGTGCCATAGTCTGATTATTCTCAGAGATGGGTTAGTCCGTGCCATAGCAATCCCTGATTGTTCTCAGAGATGGGTTAGTCCGTGCCATAGCAATCTCTGATTGTTCTCAGAGATGGGTTAGTCCGTGCCATAGAAATCCCTGATTGTTTTCAGAGATGGGTTAGTCCGTGCCATAGCAATCCCTGATTGTTTTCAGAGATGGGTTAGTCTGTGCCATAGCAATCTCTGATTGTTCTCAGAGATGGGTTAGTCCGTGCCATAGCAATCTCTGATTATTCTCAGAGATGGGTTAGTCCGTGCCATAGCAATCCCTGATTGTTCTCAGAGATGGGTTAGTCCGTGCCATAGCAATCTCTGATTGTTCTCAGAGATGGGTTAGTCCGTGCCATAGAAATCCCTGATTGTTTTCAGAGATGGGTTAGTCTGTGCCATAGCAATCTCTGATTGTTCTCAGAGATGGGTTAGTCCGTGCCATAGCAATCTCTGATTATTCTCAGAGATGGGTTAGTCCGTGCCATAGCAATCCCTGATTGTTCTCAGAGATGGGTTAGTCCGTGCCATAGCAATCTCTGATTTTTCTCAGAGATGGGTTAGTCCGTGCCATAGCAATTCCTGATTGTTCTCAGAGATGGGTTAGTCCGTGCCATAGCAATCTCTGATTGTTCTCAGAGTTGGGTTAGTCCGTGCCATAGAAATCCCTGATTGTTCTCAGAGATGGGTTAGTCCGTGCCATAGCAATCCCTGATTGTTCTCAGAGATGGGTTAGTCCGTGCCATAGCAATCCCTGATTGTTCTCAGAGATGGGTTAGTCCGTGCCATAGTAATCCCTGATTGTTCTCAGAGATGGGTTAGTCCGTGCCATATCAATCTCTGATTGTTCTCAGAGATGGGTTAGTCCGTGCCATAGCAATCCCTGATTGTTCTCAGAGATGGGTTAGTCCGTGCCATAGCAATCTCTGATTTTTCTCAGAGATGGGTTAGTCCGTGCCATAGCAATTCCTGATTGTTCTCAGAGATGGGTTAGTCCGTGCCATAGCAATCTCTGATTGTTCTCAGAGATGGGTTAGTCCGTGCCATAGAAATCCCTGATTGTTCTCAGAGATGGGTTAGTCCGTGCCATAGCAATCCCTGATTGTTCTCAGAGATGGGTTAGTCCGTGCCATAGCAATCCCTGATTGTTCTCAGAGATGGGTTAGTCCGTGCCATAGTAATCCCTGATTGTTCTCAGAGATGGGTTAGTCCGTGCCATATCAATCTCTGATTGTTCTCAGAGATGGGTTAGTCCGTGCCATAGAAATCCCTGATTGTTTTCAGAGATGGGTTAGTCCGTGCCATAGCAATCCCTGATTGTTTTCAGAGATGGGTTAGTCTGTGCCATAGCAATCTCTGATTGTTCTCAGAGATGGGTTAGTCCGTGCCATAGCAATCTCTGATTATTCTCAGAGATGGGTTAGTCCGTGCCATAGCAATCCCTGATTGTTCTCAGAGATGGGTTAGTCCGTGCCATAGCAATCCCTGATTGTTCTCAGAGATGGGTTAGTCCGTGCCATAGTAATCCCTGATTGTTCTCAGAGATGGGTTAGTCCGTGCCATAGCAATCTCTGATTGTTCTCAGAGATGGGTTAGTCCGTGCCATAGAAATCCCTGATTGTTTTCAGAGATGGGTTAGTCCGTGCCATAGCAATCCCTGATTGTTTTCAGAGATGGGTTAGTCTGTGCCATAGCAATCTCTGATTGTTCTCAGAGATGGGTTAGTCCGTGCCATAGCAATCTCTGATTATTCTCAGAGATGGGTTAGTCCGTGCCATAGCAATCCCTGATTGTTCTCAGAGATGGGTTAGTCCGTGCCATAGCAATCTCTGATTGTTCTCAGAGATGGGTTAGTCCGTGCCATAGAAATCCCTGATTGTTTTCAGAGATGGGTTAGTCTGTGCCATAGCAATCTCTGATTGTTCTCAGAGATGGGTTAGTCCGTGCCATAGCAATCTCTGATTATTCTCAGAGATGGGTTAGTCCGTGCCATAGCAATCCCTGATTGTTCTCAGAGATGGGTTAGTCCGTGCCATAGCAATCTCTGATTTTTCTCAGAGATGGGTTAGTCCGTGCCATAGCAATCCCTGATTGTTTTCAGAGATGGGTTAGTCCGTGCCATAGCAATCCCTGATTGTTCTCAGAGATGGGTTAGTCCGTGCCATATCAATCTCTGATTGTTCTCAGAGATGGGTTAGTCCGTGCCATAGCAATCCCTGATTGTTCTCAGAAATGGGTTAGTCCGTGCCATAGCAATCTCTGATTTTTCTCAGAGATGGGTTAGTCCGTGCCATAGCAATCCCTGATTGTTTTCAGAGATGGGTTAGTCTGTGCCATAGCAATCTCTGATTGTTCTCAGAGATGGGTTAGTCCGTGCCATAGCAATCTCTGATTATTCTCAGAGATGGGTTAGTCCGTGCCATAGCAATCCCTGATTGTTCTCAGAGATGGGTTAGTCCGTGCCATAGCAATCTCTGATTGTTCTCAGAGATGGGTTAGTCCGTGCCATAGAAATCCCTGATTGTTTTCAGAGATGGGTTAGTCCGTGCCATAGCAATCCCTGATTGTTTTCAGAGATGGGTTAGTCTGTGCCATAGCAATCTCTGATTGTTCTCAGAGATGGGTTAGTCCGTGCCATAGCAATCTCTGATTATTCTCAGAGATGGGTTAGTCCGTGCCATAGCAATCCCTGATTGTTCTCAGAGATGGGTTAGTCCGTGCCATAGCAATCTCTGATTGTTCTCAGAGATGGGTTAGTCCGTGCCATAGAAATCCCTGATTGTTTTCAGAGATGGGTTAGTCTGTGCCATAGCAATCTCTGATTGTTCTCAGAGATGGGTTAGTCCGTGCCATAGCAATCTCTGATTGTTCTCAGAGATGGGTTAGTCCGTGCCATAGCAATCCCTGATTGTTCTCAGAGATGGGTTAGTCCGTGCCATAGCAATCTCTGATTTTTCTCAGAGATGGGTTAGTCCGTGCCATAGCAATCCCTGATTGTTTTCAGAGATGGGTTAGTCCTTGCCATAGCAATCCCTGATTGTTCTCAGAAATGGGTTAGTCCGTGCCATAGCAATCTCTAATTTTTCTCAGAGATGGGTTAGTCCGTGCCATAGCAATACCTGATTGTTCTCAGAGATCGGTTAGTCCGTGCCATAGCAATCTCTGATTGTTCTCAGAGATGGGTTAGTCCGTGCCATAGCAATCCCTGATTGTTCTCAGAAATGGGTTAGTCCGTGCCATAGCAATCTCTGATTGTTCTCAGAGATGGGTTAGTCCGTGCCATAGCAATACCTGATTGTTCTCAGAGATGGGTTAGTCCGTGTCATAGCAATCCCTGATTGTTCTCAGAGATGGGTTAGTCCGTGCCATAGCAATCCCTGATTGTTCTCAGAGATGGGTTAGTCCTTGCCATAGCAATTGGATATACAGGGTGTACAGAAAGTCCAGGTGTGTGGTATTTTTCCGATAAAAACTTAACGGATTGAGCAAATCAAACAAAATTTATATCAAAGTTCATTCAAATAGTTTGGGATATAACTGCTTTTTCAACTTTCAAACAGCCCTCCTTTCTCCTCGACACAGGCGCAGAGTCGTTTGTGGAAGGCACCCACCGTGGTGGACAGGTAAGCGACGTCAAGATCATCCCACGCCTTCTGTAGGGAGCGCTTCAAACTTTCCAAATTCTTGTGTTGGGAAGCACAGGACTCGCTAAAGCGCAGAATACACCCTCGGTCAATGTCAGAGACCATATCTAAGAACGAAAAGATACATCACTCTGATTTTCTCAGGGTGTGATGTTAACGTTATGCCTGAGATACACGCAAAAAATCACAGTACCGCTACACCAAACAAAAAAGATACAAAGTAAGACACCTGGACTTTCTGTACACCCTGTAATTACAAGAGGTAGCGCGTCCCATTATCTTTCTATCATCGGCGAATAAGCAAAATTTGATAGAATCGGGGATAGCTTCTTTAACAGAGTCGATGTACAACAAGAATAACAACGGGCCTTAAGATGATTCTTGAGGTATACCTGATATTACGGGAATTGGGTCAGATAGACTATTATCGATCATAACTGTTTGTGAGCGGCCAACAAGATAATCAGTTAACCATTTAACGATTGGAGAAGAGATACCAAAAGATGCTATCCTATTTAGAAGTAATCTATGATCAACAGAATCAAATGCTTTACTGATATCAAGGAATATTATATCGATAGGGATGCTTTGGGATAACGAGTCAACAATGAACGAATGAGATTCAACTAAAGAGGTCACAGTAGACCTCCTAGCTCTAAAACCAGCCTGGAAGGGCGATAAGAGGTTCTCTTTTTCTAAATAGCAAGATACTTCCTTAACAATAATTTTCTCCATAACTTTTGATAAGGAACAGCATAGAGAAATAGGTCTGTAATTGGTAACTAGATTCTGGGAATTGCTCTTGTGTACTGGTTTTACTATAGATCTCTTCCATAGTAAGGGAACAGAGCCAGTAAGAAGGCTATTATTAAATAGGATACATAATGGTTTAATCAGGGCAAAGCGACATTTCTTCAATACAATATTAGGAATAGAATCAGGGGCACTTAGATTCAAGAGAAGATAATGCTCGTATTACCATATCTTCGGTTATATAATCGAAATTGAACGGCTCAGTAACGATTGGTAATTTAATTTCAGGTAATGGACATTGAAGAAGTACAGAAAATACGGACGAGAAATAGCGAGAGAACTCATCAGCTTTCTCTGATGGAGAAAATTTTTCATTTAAATCACTATCGATCAAAGCGGGAATAGCATTATTGGCTGTACTCAAACGGCTCTTACAAGCCGCGAAAAATGATTTCTGATTACCTCGTAATATCAGTTGAGATTCTCTTTTAATTTCGAATTCTTTCAGCTTTTGATCAAACTCGGAAGTTTTTCTAATACAGTAATCCGAATACGGGGCATTTCGAGAAATTCGTTGTAATTTAACGAACATCTTACGTAGATTTGAAGGATAGCGGGATAAATCGTCTCTAGGATCTACAGTTGGGACAAACTTATCAATTAGAGAGTTAATGAAAGAGACAAGATAATTATTAGCTGATTCGACATCTAACAAGCCAAATATTTGAGTCCAATCTTGCATAGCTATTTCATACTCAATAGCAGGCCAATTTGCTTTAGAAAACAGCTTAATAGAATGAGAAGATTTTGAAATAGTTGCAGATAATGATAAAGTGAATGAAACTCCGTGATGGTCACTACCATTGAATCGACCGATTACATTACAGTCATTACAGATGGGTTAGTCCGTGCCATAGCAATCCCTGATTGTTCTCAGAGATGGGTTAGTCCGTGTCATAGCAATCCCTGATTGTTCTCAGAGATTGGGTCTGATTGTTCTCAGAGATGGGTTAGTCCTTGCCATAGCAATCCCTGATTGTTCTCAGAAATGGGTTAGTCCGTGCCATAGCAATCTCTGATTTTTCTCAGAGATGGGTTAGTCCGTGCCATAGCAATCCCTGATTGTTTTCAGAGATGGGTTAGTCTGTGCCATAGCAATCTCTGATTGTTCTCAGAGATGGGTTAGTCCGTGCCATAGCAATCTCTGATTATTCTCAGAGATGGGTTAGTCCGTGCCATAGCAATCCCTGATTGTTCTCAGAGATGGGTTAGTCCGTGCCATAGCAATCCCTGATTGTTCTCAGAGATGGGTTAGTCCGTGCCATATCAATCTCTGATTGTTCTCAGAGATGGGTTAGTCCGTGCCATAGCAATCCCTGATTGTTCTCAGAGATGGGTTAGTCCGTGCCATAGCAATCCCTGATTGTTCTCAGAGATGGGTTAGTCCGTGCCATAGCAATCCCTGATTGTTCTCAGAGATGGGTTAGTCCGTGCCATAGCAATCCCTGATTGTTCTCAGAGATTGGGTCTGATTGTTCTCAGAGATGGGTTAGTCCTTGCCATAGCAATCCCTGATTGTTTTCAGAGATGGGTTAGTCTGTGCCATAGCAATCTCTGATTGTTCTCAGAGATGGGTTAGTCCGTGCCATAGTCTGATTATTCTCAGAGATGGGTTAGTCCGTGCCATAGCAATCCCTGATTGTTCTCAGAGATGGGTTAGTCCGTGCCATAGCAATCTCTGATTGTTCTCAGAGATGGGTTAGTCCGTGCCATAGAAATCCCTGATTGTTTTCAGAGATGGGTTAGTCCGTGCCATAGCAATCCCTGATTGTTTTCAGAGATGGGTTAGTCTGTGCCATAGCAATCTCTGATTGTTCTCAGAGATGGGTTAGTCCGTGCCATAGCAATCTCTGATTATTCTCAGAGATGGGTTAGTCCGTGCCATAGCAATCCCTGATTGTTCTCAGAGATGGGTTAGTCCGTGCCATAGCAATCTCTGATTGTTCTCAGAGATGGGTTAGTCCGTGCCATAGAAATCCCTGATTGTTTTCAGAGATGGGTTAGTCTGTGCCATAGCAATCTCTGATTGTTCTCAGAGATGGGTTAGTCCGTGCCATAGCAATCTCTGATTATTCTCAGAGATGGGTTAGTCCGTGCCATAGCAATCCCTGATTGTTCTCAGAGATGGGTTAGTCCGTGCCATAGCAATCTCTGATTTTTCTCAGAGATGGGTTAGTCCGTGCCATAGCAATCCCTGATTGTTCTCAGAGATGGGTTAGTCCGTGCCATAGCAATCTCTGATTGTTCTCAGAGATGGGTTAGTCCGTGCCATAGAAATCCCTGATTGTTCTCAGAGATGGGTTAGTCCGTGCCATAGCAATCCCTGATTGTTCTCAGAGATGGGTTAGTCCGTGCCATAGCAATCCCTGATTGTTCTCAGAGATGGGTTAGTCCGTGCCATAGTAATCCCTGATTGTTCTCAGAGATGGGTTAGTCCGTGCCATATCAATCTCTGATTGTTCTCAGAGATGGGTTAGTCCGTGCCATAGAAATCCCTGATTGTTTTCAGAGATGGGTTAGTCCGTGCCATAGCAATCCCTGATTGTTTTCAGAGATGGGTTAGTCTGTGCCATAGCAATCTCTGATTGTTCTCAGAGATGGGTTAGTCCGTGCCATAGCAATCTCTGATTATTCTCAGAGATGGGTTAGTCCGTGCCATAGCAATCCCTGATTGTTCTCAGAGATGGGTTAGTCCGTGCCATAGCAATCCCTGATTGTTCTCAGAGATGGGTTAGTCCGTGCCATAGTAATCCCTGATTGTTCTCAGAGATGGGTTAGTCCGTGCCATAGCAATCTCTGATTGTTCTCAGAGATGGGTTAGTCCGTGCCATAGAAATCCCTGATTGTTTTCAGAGATGGGTTAGTCCGTGCCATAGCAATCCCTGATTGTTTTCAGAGATGGGTTAGTCTGTGCCATAGCAATCTCTGATTTTTCTCAGAGATGGGTTAGTCCGTGCCATAGCAATCCCTGATTGTTCTCAGAGATGGGTTAGTCCGTGCCATAGCAATCCCTGATTGTTCTCAGAGATTGGGTCTGATTGTTCTCAGAGATGGGTTAGTCCTTGCCATAGCAATCCCTGATTGTTTTCAGAGATGGGTTAGTCTGTGCCATAGCAATCTCTGATTGTTCTCAGAGATGGGTTAGTCCGTGCCATAGTCTGATTATTCTCAGAGATGGGTTAGTCCGTGCCATAGCAATCCCTGATTGTTCTCAGAGATGGGTTAGTCCGTGCCATAGCAATCTCTGATTGTTCTCAGAGATGGGTTAGTCCGTGCCATAGAAATCCCTGATTGTTTTCAGAGATGGGTTAGTCCGTGCCATAGCAATCCCTGATTGTTTTCAGAGATGGGTTAGTCTGTGCCATAGCAATCTCTGATTGTTCTCAGAGATGGGTTAGTCCGTGCCATAGCAATCTCTGATTATTCTCAGAGATGGGTTAGTCCGTGCCATAGCAATCCCTGATTGTTCTCAGAGATGGGTTAGTCCGTGCCATAGCAATCTCTGATTGTTCTCAGAGATGGGTTAGTCCGTGCCATAGAAATCCCTGATTGTTTTCAGAGATGGGTTAGTCTGTGCCATAGCAATCTCTGATTGTTCTCAGAGATGGGTTAGTCCGTGCCATAGCAATCTCTGATTATTCTCAGAGATGGGTTAGTCCGTGCCATAGCAATCCCTGATTGTTCTCAGAGATGGGTTAGTCCGTGCCATAGCAATCTCTGATTTTTCTCAGAGATGGGTTAGTCCGTGCCATAGCAATCCCTGATTGTTCTCAGAGATGGGTTAGTCCGTGCCATAGCAATCTCTGATTGTTCTCAGAGATGGGTTAGTCCGTGCCATAGAAATCCCTGATTGTTCTCAGAGATGGGTTAGTCCGTGCCATAGCAATCCCTGATTGTTCTCAGAGATGGGTTAGTCCGTGCCATAGCAATCCCTGATTGTTCTCAGAGATGGGTTAGTCCGTGCCATAGTAATCCCTGATTGTTCTCAGAGATGGGTTAGTCCGTGCCATATCAATCTCTGATTGTTCTCAGAGATGGGTTAGTCCGTGCCATAGAAATCCCTGATTGTTTTCAGAGATGGGTTAGTCCGTGCCATAGCAATCCCTGATTGTTTTCAGAGATGGGTTAGTCTGTGCCATAGCAATCTCTGATTGTTCTCAGAGATGGGTTAGTCCGTGCCATAGCAATCTCTGATTATTCTCAGAGATGGGTTAGTCCGTGCCATAGCAATCCCTGATTGTTCTCAGAGATGGGTTAGTCCGTGCCATAGCAATCCCTGATTGTTCTCAGAGATGGGTTAGTCCGTGCCATAGTAATCCCTGATTGTTCTCAGAGATGGGTTAGTCCGTGCCATAGCAATCTCTGATTGTTCTCAGAGATGGGTTAGTCCGTGCCATAGAAATCCCTGATTGTTTTCAGAGATGGGTTAGTCCGTGCCATAGCAATCCCTGATTGTTTTCAGAGATGGGTTAGTCTGTGCCATAGCAATCTCTGATTGTTCTCAGAGATGGGTTAGTCCGTGCCATAGCAATCTCTGATTATTCTCAGAGATGGGTTAGTCCGTGCCATAGCAATCCCTGATTGTTCTCAGAGATGGGTTAGTCCGTGCCATAGCAATCTCTGATTGTTCTCAGAGATGGGTTAGTCCGTGCCATAGAAATCCCTGATTGTTTTCAGAGATGGGTTAGTCTGTGCCATAGCAATCTCTGATTGTTCTCAGAGATGGGTTAGTCCGTGCCATAGCAATCTCTGATTATTCTCAGAGATGGGTTAGTCCGTGCCATAGCAATCCCTGTTTGTTCTCAGAGATGGGTTAGTCCGTGCCATAGCAATCTCTGATTTTTCTCAGAGATGGGTTAGTCCGTGCCATAGCAATCCCTGATTGTTTTCAGAGATGGGTTAGTCCGTGCCATAGCAATCCCTGATTGTTCTCAGAGATGGGTTAGTCCGTGCCATATCAATCTCTGATTGTTCTCAGAGATGGGTTAGTCCGTGCCATAGCAATCCCTGATTGTTCTCAGAAATGGGTTAGTCCGTGCCATATCAATCTCTGATTTTTCTCAGAGATGGGTTAGTCCGTGCCATAGAAATCCCTGATTGTTTTCAGAGATGGGTTAGTCCGTGCCATAGCAATCCCTGATTGTTTTCAGAGATGGGTTAGTCTGTGCCATAGCAATCTCTGATTGTTCTCAGAGATGGGTTAGTCCGTGCCATAGCAATCTCTGATTATTCTCAGAGATGGGTTAGTCCGTGCCATAGCAATCCCTGAATGTTCTCAGAGATGGGTTAGTCCGTGCCATAGCAATCCCTGATTGTTCTCAGAAATGGGTTAGTCCGTGCCATAGCAATCTCTGATTTTTCTCAGAGATGGGTTAGTCCGTGCCATAGCAATCCCTGATTGTTTTCAGAGATGGGTTAGTCTGTGCCATAGCAATCTCTGATTGTTCTCAGAGATGGGTTAGTCCGTGCCATAGCAATCTCTGATTATTCTCAGAGATGGGTTAGTCCGTGCCATAGCAATCCCTGATTGTTCTCAGAGATGGGTTAGTCCGTGCCATAGCAATCTCTGATTGTTCTCAGAGATGGGTTAGTCCGTGCCATAGAAATCCCTGATTGTTTTCAGAGATGGGTTAGTCCGTGCCATAGCAATCCCTGATTGTTTTCAGAGATGGGTTAGTCTGTGCCATAGCAATCTCTGATTGTTCTCAGAGATGGGTTAGTCCGTGCCATAGCAATCTCTGATTATTCTCAGAGATGGGTTAGTCCGTGCCATAGCAATCCCTGATTGTTCTCAGAGATGGGTTAGTCCGTGCCATAGCAATCTCTGATTGTTCTCAGAGATGGGTTAGTCCGTGCCATAGAAATCCCTGATTGTTTTCAGAGATGGGTTAGTCTGTGCCATAGCAATCTCTGATTGTTCTCAGAGATGGGTTAGTCCGTGCCATAGCAATCTCTGATTATTCTCAGAGATGGGTTAGTCCGTGCCATAGCAATCCCTGATTGTTCTCAGAGATGGGTTAGTCCGTGCCATAGCAATCTCTGATTTTTCTCAGAGATGGGTTAGTCCGTGCCATAGCAATCCCTGATTGTTTTCAGAGATGGGTTAGTCCGTGCCATAGCAATCCCTGATTGTTCTCAGAGATGGGTTAGTCCGTGCCATATCAATCTCTGATTGTTCTCAGAGATGGGTTAGTCCGTGCCATAGCAATCCCTGATTGTTCTCAGAGATGGGTTAGTCCGTGCCATAGCAATCTCTGATTGTTCTCGGAGATGGGTTAGTCCGTGCCATAGAAATCCCTGATTGTTCTCAGAGATGGGTTAGTCCGTGCCATAGCAATCCCTGATTGTTCTCAGAGATGGGTTAGTCCGTGCCATAGTAATCCCTGATTGTTCTCAGAGATGGGTTAGTCCGTGCCATATCAATCTCTGATTGTTCTCAGAGATGGGTTAGTCCGTGCCATAGAAATCCCTGATTGTTTTCAGAGATGGGTTAGTCCGTGCCATAGCAATCCCTGATTGTTTTCAGAGATGGGTTAGTCTGTGCCATAGCAATCTCTGATTGTTCTCAGAGATGGGTTAGTCCGTGCCATAGCAATCTCTGATTATTCTCAGAGATGGGTTAGTCCGTGCCATAGCAATCCCTGAATGTTCTCAGAGATGGGTTAGTCCGTGCCATAGCAATCCCTGATTGTTCTCAGAGATGGGTTAGTCCGTGCCATAGTAATCCCTGATTGTTCTCAGAGATGGGTTAGTCCGTGCCATAGCAATCTCTGATTGTTCTCAGAGATGGGTTAGTCCGTGCCATAGAAATCCCTGATTGTTTTCAGAGATGGGTTAGTCCGTGCCATAGCAATCCCTGATTGTTTTCAGAGATGGGTTAGTCTGTGCCATAGCAATCTCTGATTGTTCTCAGAGATGGGTTAGTCCGTGCCATAGCAATCTCTGATTATTCTCAGAGATGGGTTAGTCCGTGCCATAGCAATCCCTGATTGTTCTCAGAGATGGGTTAGTCCGTGCCATAGCAATCTCTGATTGTTCTCAGAGATGGGTTAGTCCGTGCCATAGAAATCCCTGATTGTTTTCAGAGATGGGTTAGTCTGTGCCATAGCAATCTCTGATTGTTCTCAGAGATGGGTTAGTCCGTGCCATAGCAATCTCTGATTATTCTCAGAGATGGGTTAGTCCGTGCCATAGCAATCCCTGATTGTTCTCAGAGATGGGTTAGTCCGTGCCATAGCAATCTCTGATTTTTCTCAGAGATGGGTTAGTCCGTGCCATAGCAATCCCTGATTGTTTTCAGAGATGGGTTAGTCCGTGCCATAGCAATCTCTGATTGTTCTCAGAGATGGGTTAGTCCGTGCCATATCAATCTCTGATTGTTCTCAGAGATGGGTTAGTCCGTGCCATAGCAATCCCTGATTGTTCTCAGAGATGGGTTAGTCCGTGCCATAGCAATCTCTGATTGTTCTCAGAGATGGGTTAGTCCGTGCCATAGAAATCCCTGATTGTTCTCAGAGATGGGTTAGTCCGTGCCATAGCAATCCCTGATTGTTCTCAGAGATGGGTTAGTCCGTGCCATAGCAATCCCTGATTGTTCTCAGAGATGGGTTAGTCCGTGCCATAGTAATCCCTGATTGTTCTCAGATATAAGTCTGATTGTTCTCAGAGATGGGTTAGTTCTTGCCATAGCAATCCCTGATTGTTCTCAGAAATGGGTTAGTCCGTGCCATAGCAATCTCTGATTTTTCTCAGAGATTCATTCTTTCATTTCATTCATTCTTTATTTCCATGTACATGTGTATGTTTAACGTGGAATCGAAATATAAAAACAATATAACATGGATTTTTATATATGATAAAATTAAGAAATGAAAAAGAAGAAGGTGAGGTAATACAGTGGCAGTGTATTAAAGCCATTAGTCAGAAACAATAGGGCTAGGTAAAATAGTATGTTTAGGAAGTTCTTTCAGTTTCGTCAGAAACATCATATCAGAATGAATGCATACTATTTCAGAAGGTAGGCAGTTCCATATAGAAATAATTCTTGATGCACATGTAGAGAACCGGGAGCTGTTTATAGCGAAAGGCAATGCGATTCTCAACTTGTGAGCATTTCTAATATTCTTAAGAAGTGGTTTAACAATGAATAGTCTGGAAGAATCAAATTCAGAACACGAATGTATTCTTTTATGGATAAATACTAGGTCAGCAACAACGCGGCGGTATTCAAGTGACTCTAGATTAAGCATTTCTAGTCTTTCAGAGTAATCTAATCGAGGAAGTCCGTTCCTAGCTAGGATTCTTCTGGTGAAACTCCTCTGAACTTTTTCAATGTCTTTCACAAGGCCTATGGTTGTTGGGGACCAAACTACAGTCGCGTATTCGAGGATTGGGCGTACATAAGTGACAAAAGCTAGTGTCAGAACATCAAGAGACTTAGTCTTGAATGTACGCAAGAATAAGTTCGCAAGGTTTGTTGCTTTCTTACAGACAATCTCGACTTGTTTATTGGAGGAAAGATTTTCAGAGAACACAACGCCTAAATCATTTACTTCAGAAGATTTATTCATGACCACGCCGTTAAGATAGTAATTCATCATGGCATTGGAACCGAAGTGTGAAACAACGCATTTTTTAGCAGATAGCTCAAGATTGGAATGTTGACACCAGTTAGAGATGTTATCAATGGCTATTTGGAGATCGGAAGAGAAAAGTGGTACTTCAGTAAACAGTTTCACGTCGTCGGCATATATCGAATATTGCACAGTCGAAGGAATAACTTCCTTTATGTCATCGATAAATAATAAGAATAATTTAGGGCCGATTGTTGATCCTTGGGGCACACCACTAATTACAGAGGAAGTGCTTGAAAACTCGTTGTCAACACAAATAGTCTGCATTCTTTCAGTCAAATAATCACGAATCCATCCAAGGACAGGATTACAAATTCCTATATTTTCAAGTTTGCGTACTAAAAGATTATGGTCTACTGTGTCAAAGGCCTTAGATATGTCAAGGAGAACAACATCGACAGCCTTTCCATGAGACAGTAAATCCGCAAGGAAACAATGTGATTGTACTAGTGAAGTTACTGTGGATCTTTTGCTTCTAAAACCGAATTGATGAGGAGATAGAATAGAATTGTTCTACAAGTAAGCATCAATTTGACTAATCAAAACGTTTTCCATAACTTTAGAGATTGAACAAGTTAACGAAATAGGACGATAACTTGAAAGTTGATCTGCCGCAGATTTGGGTTTAGGGATGGGTTTAACTATCGTCATTTTCCAGAGAAAGGGTGCCTTTCCAGAAAGTAAAGAATTGTTAAAAATAATAGATAACGGTTTCAGAAGCACAAAACGCAGTTTCTTGAAAACAATATTTGGTATGGTGTCAGGAGAAGTATTACACTTATTGCTCAACTTTCTAATACCATTCAATATCATATCATGAGTTATGAAATCAAAGTACAATTTTGGGGGAGTCGTCGGATAGATCTCAGGAACAATAGAACGAGGGGTCGAGTACACCGAAGAGAAAAAATCTGAGAAAGCTTCGGCTTTAGATAATGAAGTAACCAAAGTTCGATTAGATTGATCAACTATTGTGGGCATTGCTGAATTACGGCCCTTAGAGCGACTGCGACATTCGGAATATAACAATTTCAGGTTTCCTTTACTAACTAGTTTGCTTTCTTTCTCAATCTGGTGCAAATGTAACTGTTTAGAAAATTCAGCAGAAAGATTGTGGCTGTAAACAGAATTAGGAGAATGAAGTGTAGCTCGTTGAAGCTTGTAATACATTGTTCGGAGCCTAGGTGGATAGAGGTCGATATCAGAGAAGTCGGAGAATAATGGGACGAAACGGTCGATAAGGTGGACAAGGAAGTCAACAAAGTAGTTATTAGCAGCGTCAGAGTCGAAAAGAGCTAGAGAAAGTGTCCAGTCATGAGATGCAATCAGCCATTCCATCATAGCCCAATTCGCACGCGCGAAATTTCTTATAGAAGGAGCCGAAGCAGCAGGAAAAGCTGAGAAAGACACTTGAAATTCTACGGTGGCATGGTCACTTGATGAAGAAGGCGCAATCACAATACAGTCGGAAACAACTAGACTATTAGACAGCACAATATCTAATATGTTCGTACCACGTGTTGGTTGGGAGACGAATTGAAAAAAATGCTCATCGCAGCAAAAATCTAAGAACAAGGAATGATTCTCATTGTAAGAAGTGTATAGGCTATTCCAGTCAATAAATGGAAGAATGAGATCTCCTACTACCACCATAGGTATATTGGGAAGAGTAATCGATTTAATGTAGGACAACAATCTGACCATCGTTGCTGATGTACAGGAAGGGGAACGGTAGATCACTACGCATCGCATTTGCCGTGGAAGTGCAATAGGGTTGAAGATATCAAGAGATATCACTTCTATGCCATTATCTTGGAAAGAGGAAACTAGAACAGATGGAATATTAAGGGAGACAAATGCGGCAACTCCTCCGCCTTGATTAGGATCATTTAGGGAACGATCACATCTATACAACAAATATTTATGCTCCTTCAAAAACTCATGATCGGAATCTAAGGAAGAAAGCCAAGTTTCTGTAACGAAAACAAGATCATAGTTATTGTAAATAAGCAAAAAATCAAGATCAGCTACTTTATTGCGTATAGATCTCGCATTGAATAAACATGCTTTCGTTAAAGGGCAAGAAAACTACTCGAAAGATTCGACAACGGTAGAAAATGTTCAGAGAATTTTTACACGCATTGTATATTATCGTTGTTTTCCGAACAAAATGTACCCTCAGGCTCTTCCGTCTTATGAAACTAGGCTAAGATGTCTAGGCCTAACAAACTTGGCCGATAGGAGATATCAAAACGACGTTGTCATGGGTTGGAAGATTATGCAGAACCAGTCCATAATTGATAGAAACCGCATATTTAAAGAAGGACGTTGTACAAGAACTAATCCTAGTGGTATTCAAGTTGAAAAAACTCGTAACACTGCTAGGTACTACAGCTTCTCTTTGCGAGTTTCTCGAATATTTAGCAAGTTACCTATTGATCTTCTTCGGGAAAAGTCTCTCAAAGCTTTCCGTAAAAAAATTGTCTGTAAATAGAATAGTGTTTCGCATTTAATGAAGTATCTAGCCTTCATATGCCATAGCTCTCAATTGTCTTTTTTTTTTCAAACAAATTTATTGCCTATGATGTTTGATTACCAATGCGCATTCTCGGATGCAGATAAAATATATATATATATATATAAGAAAAAGAATTCTTAACACTGCCACTGACCTAGCGAGAAGTTCTTTTGGTAACGTTAGCGAATGACCTCTTCTGTTCTTCTCGGAATGGTCTCGGCGTCGATAGCTTGGACAGCTGAGTTCCTCTGACGGTCCACTCTATCTGCCCGGCCGCCTGGTTCCGTTCTCTGGCAATATGTCTGCACTGCTTTTCTAATTCGAGTCCAGTTCTGGTCAAGTCTTCTCTGACGAAGACTCGGGGAAGAGACTGCAGGACATTAAGCCTTGAAGTTCTTATCTTTTTCAGACAAGCTGAGCGAAGAGTTGTAGACGGTAGATATATCTTCAGAACTCGTCTTTTGTGCTCCGCTTTGCCAAACCGCTTGTATTTGACTTCGCCTCTCTTGAAGGCCTCCGAAATGCCCTGGATATCCAGTTCTTGTATGAACTTTGAAACGAAGGTTTCATCGTTCGCGGCTGTGACTGAGTCCGATTCGTGTTCCTCCATACCAACAACCACGATATTCTTGGCCTTCTCTTCAATAACATCTTTGTCTTCGAGTAGGCAGCGTCTGACTGCCTCATATGCAACAGCGTCTGGAGACAAAGTGAAATGAGTAGATTGGGCTGCTGATGAAACGGCAAACTTTTCTTGAGTGAGAGACTCAATCTGCTTGTTTTGAGCCTCAATGGTTCGCGCTTGAGTTGCTATCGTGTCTGCTTGTAAACGGATGGTTTCCAGAAGAGAGGCGATTTCAATGTTGGCAGAAGAAGAGGACATGTTTGGACAGGAATAGGATATAGGGCACTGGGTGAAGAAATCAATATCAGAGCTCTCAATAAACGCACTGCTCACTGTGAGAGAAAAGTGCGAGAGTGATGGGTTAGTCCGTGCCATAGCTATCCCTGATTGTTCTCAGAGATCGGTTAGTCCGTGCCATAGCAATCTCTGGTTGTTCTCAGAGATGGGTTAGTCCGTGAAAAGCAATCCCTGATTGTTCTCAGAGATGGGTTAGTCCGTGCCATAGCAATCTCTGATTGTTCTCAGAGATGGGTTAGTCCGTGCCATAGAAATCCCTGATTGTTCTCAGAGATGGGTTAGTCCGTGCCATAGCAATCCCTGATCGTTCTCAGAAATGGGTTAGTCCATGCCATAGCAATCTCTGATTGTTCTCAGAGATGGGTTACTCCGTGCTATAGCAATCTCTGATTGTTCTTAGGGATGGGTTAGTCCGTGCCATAGCAATACCTCATCTCATCTTCAACTAATACATTGAATTTTTTCGTCCATTCAATCTTTATTAGAGATAGTTTCATGTTATTTCTTTTCACCTTTAGTTCTTTTAGTTGAACCCTTTTTCAACACACGTCTTTTTCGCTAACACTTATCTCTATTTCTCTAAGTCTAATTGTTGATTTTCCTCTCTCTCTCTCTCTCTTTTCATTCTCTGTCACTTAATTTTTCTCTCTTTTTCTCGCCCTATTTTTCGCTCTCTAAATTTTTCTTTTTTCTCCCTTTCCCAAACAAGTCTCATAACGCACTCAACCCTAATCCCTGAACCCCATTCCTTGAGTCACTAACCACTCCCCACCAAAGCGCGTCCGCATAACTAGTGAAGGCGGAAGGAGCTCCCATCGTCTGGTGGTCTTTCTCCGCCAGATACACAAAGTAGGAGGAGAAGATGAGCCCGAGAAAGCCTATGTAGAGGGTCGTGATCAGCTCTTGTCGATGAATGAAGACAACCGAACCGAGAAGTCTCCTGTGAAGAAACAGTGAAAATTTCCTATTTTCCTCTGATGAACAGCATTTTTCAACCTCGATATATTTCATAGAGCTGTTGATTTTTTTTTAATCTTTCTCAGCGTATTTTATCAAACCTGGTTTTGGCAGGAACCGGTAAGTTACAAACCATTATTTTTATCATTTTTTGCAAATAGAATCCGAGACTTACATACATAGAACTGTTTCAATTTGGAAATTCTCAATAACAAAGAAATAAACTATGTTTTCACTAACTTGATTTGTCGAAGCTGCGATAGTAATTTGATTTCAGTTAGCAAAAAAAAGAAATTTTTAAGATTCGGGTTTGATTAACAAAAAAATGGGTTTGATTCAAGAAAATGTTATCTGTGTCGTGCCTTGTTAATGCGTTGGTGTGTTGAGGGATAGATCGGACGTTTTGCTTCATAAAAGCATAATCAGCGAGAGAAGGTTTTTTAATCGAGTAAAAAAAAACGTTTTATTGATCGGGTTTCGTTGTTTGAGCCGTTGCTTACCAAGTGCCTCCCTGCCTGTCAACGTGGAGCATCCGCAAGATTTGCAAGAAGCGTACTCCTCTTAACGGAAAGTTAATAAATAAAAAACAATTAATATTCATCTATATTTTTAGATTTTGGTTTGACTTTTTGGAACAATTTTGAAACTTTTTCATGAGCGTGATCAGGAAACTTCATCCGCACGTTAAATCTCTGTTTATCTAGGTGGCCGGTCTATGTCGGTGGCCGGTCCACGACCGGTCGCCTAGCTCGTTGTCTGACACATGAACTTTTCTTTCTCTCAGAGTTAATAACACAGATAAAGTTGGAAGGTCACACAAGATAGTGTGAGCTCATTGTTTCGTTTACGAACTTTCTTGAAAACTACGACTTAAACAAGGAGCGGTGCGAGAGAATGAAAAATAGACCATAAATTCGGATGAGTAGAGATTTCATATGCTAGACTACTTGTATAACGATTAATTTGCAATGTGTTAACAGTCCGTAATTAGTAGCATTTCGTACAATGGTAAAAGAAGCCAAAAGGCCGTTTTTTATTTGTACCAAACAAGCAACATACATATAACACAGTACTTTTCAATATAGCTGCCATTAGCACTGAAGTGCTGTTCATAGTGTTAATCAGTAAAAGTGTGCTATGAGCGTGTTTTTGTTTGATACAAATACTAATTGCCCTTTCGACTTTTTTAGTTGTCCTTCTTTTGACAATTGCCGAATTTTCGTCCAACACCAACTCAAAGGAAAATAAGACTATCAGGCCAATGATTTTCAGAATGGAACTACTACCTTTTTTCTATGAGGAACTAATCAGGTCAACTCATATAGAATAAACAAGCGGCAGGTCTTTTTCTTGTTCTCTGAGTAATTGTTTTATCGTTCAAAGTATATCAATAGACACTATATTCTTAAGTCCGTTTGAAAATAGAGTTTTGAACGGATTTCCCTTCCGTTTTTACATATGAATTTCAAGCCGTTTTAAACTCATAACTATTAATCAAAAACAAACTGCTGTGTTCTTAGCAAATTCAATTTCGTTACCCAACTAAGAAGACTTAAAAGTGTTGAGCAATGAATGGGGTGCTTCATGTCTTTGACAAGGGAATCATACCGTAAGTACCGTATATTTGAAAGCCTCTCTACGATTAAGATAAAGTGTACGCAAGAAAGCAAGTTCGCGTTTATGAGATAGAAAACTCTAGCTGGCTGACTAGTCGCTTCGACTTCCAATCCTCCACTTTATTTCTGCTCTCAAGGACTGTATTGTGATGGCGTTACCATCAATTACAGGTTATATTTCCGCAAAACTTCGTCTAACCACCAGTCTGTTCCTTACCATCTACCAAAAAGTTGTGCAGATCAGAAAGACTAATTATGAAGGTACGGCAGAGTTAAGAGAACGACCGAGAGTGTGTGTAAAAACAGAGAGAACGCATACGAACAGAGAATCATATCTATAGCCTTTTGTGGATAGTGTATAGGTTTGCGCATAGATTTCACCAACAGCGTGAATTAGAGAAACACCACGGCAACAGCAAGCTACCAACCTTATAGCAGATGTGGCGAATACTTTTCCTTCATTTCCAAACGTTAGCATCATCATACTGAATACAACCACGATGAGATCTGCAGAGGATAGTCATTGGAACAGGTTTTTTTTAAAGTTTTAACTCAAAATCAAATAGTAGGTCGCTAGTGATGCTTCAGTACGAAGAGCTACAAAGAGTTCTACTGAAATCGGTTGCCCTCTCAGATTTGCGTTCCCGATTATGAATATTCCCATTCGTGTTAATTCCCAGTTGATTGAGTCGCAATGCTTATGAATGACTATTAAAAAGAAGGACCCGAAGATCGACCGTTACCAGAATTGTAGATCATACGTCTCCTACAGTTTCCCGGTCCTGCACTTACAAGCGAAGACCCACTAAATGTTATTACCAAGTTACTTATATTTCTCGAAGCAGAGAAATTCTCATTGCCTTGACGATTGGTAGACAGTAAATCACTCTGACACCTTTAAAAAATAACACCGATTGCTTGAAAAGGTTTAACATGCATCAAAATAACAAATTGTTTCACGATTAAATCCAGTGATTCTTCCTCCTTTTAAAAGAATTTTACGGGCTACATGATTGTTTTTATTTTCGAATGTAAGTATTTGCCTACCAATAATGGATATCGGCCTGGCTGCGAATCTGAGTCTTCCTTTGAATCCCATGAACTTTGACCGACAACCCGCGGCCCAAAGCCGCACGCAGTACTCTATGCCGAAGAAGAGAACCAGCAGCGCTTCCTTTCAAAATTTCCATTAACTTTGTTTACTGCAATTCGTTCGTATACCTTTGTTTTAATGAAAGAAATCCATCGTATGGGCAAAAATGGCGCTCGGCCGGGACCGAAATCCCGCCGCCTAACCGGGGCTTGTGGAGTTAAACAAAGAGTTAAACAAATAAATGAGTTATAAAGTTATGGAGCGTTAGAATTCAACTTTTCACTTCGCCAAAAGATCTCTGCAAAGTGATCCCGTTAAACGCTCTAGGCCGCATCCCGGCCGCATCCCGTTAAGCGTATAACGCTCTTGGCCGCATCCCTCACTTTGCAGAGATTACTTTGCAAAGTGAAAAGTTGAATTCTAACGCTCCATTAGCAATACACCAACCGAGCATGGTGTATTGCTAACGCTCTACAAGCATCAGTTAAGGTCCCGGCCGAGTGCCATTTTTGCCCGTGCGATAGACTTCTTTCATTCATGGTCTCAGCCAATCGTTGCTTAAACGATTTACAAAGATCAAAAAACTACCTTTGTTTTGTTTGTCACTTTTTCGATGATTAATCACATAGCAGCAAAGGTCCCTTGCAATTGTTGTACAACCTTTTTTAACGACCGATTGAGGAAGTCGTTTTTTAAAGTCGTTTTTTTCAAGTTGTTTTTCAACATTTAAAACAGTGTAGGTCACCTATGAGATTGATACTTATGACAAGTTTTTTCCGTAAATTTTTTTCTTTTTTTTTGCTAGAACTATCTTTGCAACAAACATTTTTCCAATCAAGACCTTTTTCGCAACGTGTTTTTACTTTCTTGTTATATTTCCGTGTTAGTTGCATCAAATCTTAATGTTATTTGTAGATTTGCGCTTTACTTTGAATATTATTGGCTGTTTCATTAATAACTGACAATAACAAAGAGGATCTCTGCCGCTGGATAGTGGTAGTGCTCGATTGTAGAGAGTACCGAGAGGATCAGACACAGCATCACCATCAGAAATACACTGCAATCCAAAAAGGTTCATAAATTTGTTCCTACAGTCGCAATGTCTTATAGTTTCCTTTATATTTTATTTTTTGCCGCAGATTGGAAACCTAGTCTAACTGTACATATTCCAACAGAAATGACTTTATTTTGTACTATATTATTGTTTCCTTTGTAGATCGGAGTCTTTGCTCCTTCTTGTATTAATTTATTACTGCAGACTAAATCGCTCGAAATTCGATCACCATTTGTTTGTATTTTCTCCAGAAAGTGTCAAATTTAAAAAAAAATTCAAAAACTTTTTTTTCAAAAAAAAAATCAAAAGTGTTTCAAAATAATTTTTCAAAATCTTTCTAGATATTTATTATTAGGAGATTCCTATCTAACATTCCTTGTGAAAACTATGTTTTTGGGACGATTGAGAGTCTGAAACAACCTATAATTTTTCCATGTTCATCCTATTTTTTCGCTTAGAAAACACAAATAAAATTTTTTATATAGTTGTGTTTTTTCTAGTTTTACACATGAAGAGACAGGAATTTCCAGGAAATACAATTTCGTTTATCTTCTCCACCACGGGTGGAGTAGAGGAAATTGGGAATTACTAGCTCGGAAATGGCCTTTAGTGAACGTGACACGATGTGACGACAAAACTTTATTGACACTCGATCCAACACCGAAAAAATGTGGTCAGGTTTGCCAAAGCAAATTAGTAAATCACAGAAAACTTATTCTATATTTATTCATAATTATTAGATGACAGAAAATTTATTTTCTGTATTGGCTCAAGTGTCGAGCCAAGTGTTTTCACATCGTGTCACGTTTGTCAAAGGCCATCGGAAATCGCATCTGACCAAACTATTACTACTATATTATTGACATAGGTGAAATGAGTGATTGTGATTGTTTATACAACGGGGAAATAGTGTAGTTGAGAAATAAATGACCTTATTTAGTAGAGAAATGAGGTTATTGAAGCTTAATGATGTTAGGTCAAAAGGTTGGTATTTGTCTCTTTCTCTCTATATGTCTCTCTTTCTTCTCTCTTTTTATCTTTCTCTCTCTTTCTCTTCATTTTTCTACTCCTCTCTCTCTCTCTTTTAACTTTGTCCTTTTCTGCCCTTCTATCGCTAGCTGTTCTTTCTTCATTTTCTTTGTCTATTTATCTCTCTTTGTTTTTATATCGTTTTCTGTCTCCTTCTTCCTCTTTACTTTAACTTCCTTTTTTTTTAATTTCTTAATTTTTTTTGGAGGAACTGAGAAAGTTCCAAGTTACATGAAAGGTTTCAGGCAACAACTAAAAACTTTCATTAGGGTAATTGTAAGTTTTAGAAAAAAATTCTATACGGCCCTGCGAGTTCTAGCGTCAAATAACACAGTGACTGGTGTTATTTAAAGTATAACTATAATAATGATTTTAAGCAGTTCGGGGAAAATTTGATGATTCAAAAACTGAAGCTGGTTTTTTTTAAAAATAAAAGTAAACGTTTGAGAAAGAGGAGTTCTTAAAAAATGGTTTTAGAAAAAACTGTATTAAACTTTAACACATTTATGAACACGTATGCATACAACAAAAAATTGCACACATAAGAACATGTATAATTTCAATTGCTGATATCACACACAATCAATCAATTCCAAAAGTTTTTATTTAAAAAAAACCGTGTGAGATTTAATCACTAAAAATGACTTGTTTTCTGTGCTTATTGGAAAGATTAACAGAAAATAACTTCACTTGTAAACTCAAACATCTATTAAATCATTTCTCCGAAAATCGCAGACCTTAATGCCCATTACATATTGTTATTATACTTTCGTATGAGCTCGCCTGGTCTCAATCACAAAAATTTTTCCTCGACTTTTCTCGAACATTTTTGCTCACACGAGATTTTTCAGAGTCTTTCTCTTGACAAATAGATCCCAGATTTTGTAATTCGTCATGCGAATTTGTAGTTTCTATCGGAATCTCATTGGATAAAGGTCAAAAAGATGACTATGAAGTTTTGTCAAAGCACTGCAGTATTAAAACATTAAATCCTGTAACAACATACGTTAAAAACTTGAATACTCAATATCTAAATTATTTGAATATTAAGTGACAAGATTATTTGAGTACTTTGAGTACTAAAAGACTTTCATTCATGGAATACCTCATGGATAAAATGATTCACTACTGTAAATTACTACGTAATCGCTTTTCAACTTTCAAACCTAGTTGATCATAAAAAGGCTTTATTAGATTCAGAAAAGGCTTCATTAGATTTATAAACCAAATTAATAATGTATTAATTGAAAAAATTGCATATTGATTATACGAATTACACACTTATCACTTTCTAGTTTCAAAGGCCATAATTTTTATACAATGCCTGATTAATTGGCTTTTCATGAGCGAATAAAGAGAAAACTGAGGAATGATACATGATTAAGAAGCGCCTGAAGTGATAAGTATGATTTAATTAGCGAACAAGGGTAGGAATAAATAGGAGCTTTGCTGAACGGAACGAATCAATGAATGCATAAATGAATGAGTTAACAGATGAGAAGCACCTGAAGTGATGGGAACGGATCGAAAAAAATGAATGAGTATATTAATGAAATTCGATGGAAGTGTTAGATACGAACCAATGAATGAATGATTGGACAAGAAGTTCCAAAAGTCATGACTTGAATAAGTGAATAAATGAATAAGTGAATAAAAGAATAAGTGAATAAATGAATAAGTGAATAAATGAATAAGTAAATAAGCAAAACCTGAAGTGATAGATGAAGCATTTCCATCCAGATGGTCTCTCCAGAATGTTGTACACCGTCGTCTGCCATGTTGGTTTGAGTGCTTTCCGTTCCCTCATCGAACGATAACGGGCATCAAACATCTGAAAAAAAAATTACTTCCACTTCATGAATGATCAAAAAGTTTTCTGACTTGAACCTCTGAGTCATTTGATGTTGGGTTGAATTTAAAATAGTTTATAGGGCATAAAAAACAAAGTCAGTAGCAAATGTAACAGAAGACTCAGCAATAGAGCAATAACTGAATTTGTCTGTAAACTCAGAAAAGAGAGTCACTAGCAAATGGTTCCGAGGACTGAAAAATTGATTCAGTAGCGAATCTTTCTTAAGGACTTGAAAATAGACTCAGCAGCAAGTCTTTTCAAGGATTTCAAAAAAATAGAACCAGTAGCAAATTTTTTCTAAAAAATATATACATATAGTCATTAGCAAAGTAAGCGGAAGAATCATGAAGATAGTCAGTAAGTATCAAGAGTGACACGAGGGTGCTTCCGATCAGTCGATAAAGTTCACCAGGTTTGATTCATGAGTAAAACAATGTGCTTTTTTTCAACTCATCTCATCCCATGCTCTCAATGCGTCAATTAGGACTTATAATCACATTATATTACTCGATATTGAGGAGAATCATACCTAATGTTGTTACTATATGCACTGTCACAATCATGATTGTTACTATATGCACTGTCACAATCATGATTGTTACTATATGCACTGTCACAATCATGATTGTTACTATATGCACTGTCACAATCATGATTGTTACTATATGCACTGTCACAATCATGATTGTTACTATATGCACTGTCACAATCATGATTGTTACTATATGCACTGTCACAATCATGATTGTTACTATATGCACTGTCACAATCATGATTGTTACTATATGCACTGTCACAATCATGATTGTTACTATATGCACTGTCACAATCATGATTGTTACTATATGCACTGTCACAATCATGATTTGACGTATTCTGAAGTTCTAGCCATGAACATTTACTTTTTCCTTTTTTTCCAAAGGAAAGAACATGAATATATGAAATTTTTGGGTGATAGTGTTTTTTCCTCGCAAGATTCGCGTTTCTCGGAAACAGAATGTGAGATTTCATGAATTTGTGAAAGGTTTTCATCATATTCATGTTTAATTCCTCGTCAAAACGTTCTTTTGGATAAGAAGTTACTCTCTTGAAAATATAGATGAGTGCGACATGAAAGGAGGTATGATGACAAGAATAATAGACTCTAATTCAACCTTTTGAGTCCAAGTATCAGAATGAAAACAGTCAGAGGCATCCTAGTAATAGAAAGTTGAGTCTTTAAGTATAGAAGTCCAAGAATGAATCGGGGATCGGTATATCAGTATAAAAATTCAGATTGGGAGCCATAAATATGAGAACATGCATGATAAAAAATAATAAAAATAGGAGTGATAATAATAATAGTAAAAATAATAATAATAATAGTAATAATAATAATAATCATAATAATAATTATGATAATAAAATTGAAACAAATATAATAAGACTAATAATTCCAAGAATAAAAACGAATTTTACTTGAACGCCGCTGTTATTGTGAATGAAGCAGATGAAGATCAATTACGAAAAGAGCAAAAGCGTCAACATTAACGTGTGATGTTATTTTTTTCCAAAGTAAGAACAAATTTAATTACGTTGACTTGTTTAAAATGGTTCAAACACAATCAACGTAAACATAGTTCATCAAGAAACGAAAAAAGAATGTTAAAAGACCAACCTCATTTGAAAAAAAGTTTGTTCGGAAGATTAAAAGAGAATTTAGTGCAATTTCTGATGTACATATAATAATATTGAATTGAAAGATTCGAAAAAGTTTTTTTAAAAAAATGAATGAAATAGCAAATGATTAAGAAATGATTCAATTTTCACCATGAGTTCGAAAAATTTTTTTTAAAATGTTTCAAAAAAAAATATTAGGAAACTGAATCTTTAGTTTTTTTTTAAAAACGCATCTTCCATCTTCTCATTCTCTACGGTTTACTTTTCACTCTCCTCTCTCATTACGGTTCTCTCTTTTCCTATTTCTCTATACATACTGTCTCTCAATGTTTCCTCTTTTTTCTGTTTCTCACTATTCTGCCTCACCTATTTTG
>OZ057404.1:30487784-30830284 GCA_964056735.1 Allodiplogaster pararmata | reverse complement strand
TATCTTTGTTTCGACCATTCAGTCGGATGAGTCCGATCAGGGTTGAATTTCGTCACTGACCTCCCAATAATGAAACACTGGGCGTGATTTTCGGTTTACTCAGCGTTTTTGAGATTTCTACTCATTTAAAGGCTGACAAGTACCTATGTTTTTCTTAACTGACTGACTTCTTAATTTCTAATTTCGACTAGAAACCTTGTTATCAAAAATAATTCAGTTTGTTATCAAAAATAAAATAATAAAAAGAATTCATCAAAATTCAGAAATATTGTTTTTTAAAAAGAGTTTTGCTATATAATTTCAAGGCTAATTTTCGTTGAATGACATCTAAATGATAGCTAGAAGAAATAAGTAAATAAGCGTAACCTGTTGAACACAGTCTCCTGTGAGAAGAGGCGCCAAAGGCGCAACCGCACCCACAGAACCACGCCGACCATTCGACATATTCCCATCACAAAAGGTCGCTTTCTGGCTTATGTCTCTGAAATGACAATTGAAATAAAAGACTAAAGACGATTAGGGCAGTAGTGAACTAACATCTATCCCTAAAAAAGTAGATTCATAAAGCTAAACATGGTTCAAATTTCCCAAAAAGAGAAACCATATTATTTACCAACCAGTCGTTATGTGTGCCTATGAAGAAGATAAAACTCCGTTAAAAGAGAATTGACAAATGTATCAAAACTTGGATCAACACTCATTTCAAGAGGATATCGATCAATAGTTTCTGACTGACGGAGGTCGATCACTATAGAACTCGTCCAGGGTGGACTGGGGAAGGAGGTGACTGGGCATTAAGGGCCCCCCTCGAACGATTCTATCACTGGCCTCGAAACGCAGCAAGCTTCACTCAAACTCCGATTAAGTTAATAAACAGACAAAATCAAACGAGGCAAAAACGAGGCGTAGTAAACGAAATGAAAAAGGCCTCTTTTATTACCGAAAGCGAGTTCGTTATCACCAAATTACCTAAAACACTGCTCATTCGTGTATTATTTGTTCTTTCTCACCAGTTTCCAGTGTGATTCACTTTTGAGGTAAGAAAGTTTTTCAGAATTAAAATCACCGATAAATACAAGAGAAGTACATGTCGTTCTAATTTGCCGCATTGGATGAGTTTTTTTCAAATTCTTGGTAAGGAAGTTCGAAGGCAAAGAGGCCGGTCAAGATTACAATTGATCAAATCATCGCAAAAAGCTAATCCATGGGGCGGGATCGAACCCAGACATCGCTCCTCACTCTTATTACTAACCGGGAGCGAGCGGTTACCATTACGCGTTACTATGATCGATTGTCATCGCACTAGCATTCAGTAGATAGTACACTTATTTTCTGTTACCTGCATTATTGAATGCGAAATTGATGAACAACAAGACGGAATCAAGGTTTTGCTCTATCAAATTATGATCATCGAATCAACACAAAAACCTACGAAGCAGGATTCAAAAGTTTTATACAAAGGAAAACAAGCTATAAAAAAGATCTAGAATTAGACAAACATACTTCATGTCTAGAACTTTAGTTGAATTTAAAATTCGCAAGAATGACACTGAATTTTTTTCAAAGTCAGATTACACACGCACTTACTTTCTCTTTTATTTATTTATTTATTTATTATTATCTTTCATATTGAGTAAAAATTTATGAATTCTAGAGGAAAGGGTTGAAGGTTACATAACACCTCGGGGTTAGAGTAACAATCGCTTGTTGGATTTGAGATAAATTTATCCTCCCTTCTTCTTTTGCAAGTCTTCAATATCCAAAGAAATATAAGTTTACTTTAACGGACTTACTATTCCTCTCAAATTCATACTTTTGTATTATGTGTTTTCTAAAATTACGTCAGTCATATTTTTCTCCAAGCACGCTTAAGGCGCTCGTTTTCTCGTTTTTCATGTAGTTTAGATAGATGGAATTCAATCGAAACAAGAATCATCTCTTTCTCTCTCTCTCTCTCTCTCTCTCTCTCTCTCTCTCTCTCTCTCTCTCTCTCTCTCTCTCTCTCTCTCTCTCTCTCTCTCTCTCTCTCTCTCTCTCTCTCTCTCTCTCTCTCTCTCTCTCTCTCTCTCTCTCTCTCAGGCTCCTAGCGAAACGCAAGCAGAAGTTGAGGTTTTTGAGTGCAAAAAAGCTCCTACGAGTTATATTAACGGAGTCAATTAGTAGCGTTTTTCTTTAATTTTTTTTCTTTTTCTTGTTCTGAATCGTAAAATAAAAACCTTTAAAACAGCAGAACTGTTTGGAAGGCCAATAAATTTCATAGTATTTTTTCCATTGCTAAAACCTGAAAATGGCTTAAAAATAATTAACAAGCAGTAAAATGTTCCCCGAGTTTTGGTTTTGAAAAAACGTATGTAAAAGAAGCCAATAGATACATTTTAAGATTGAAAAAGGGGTTTTGATGGGTTTCCCATCAAAGGTCTTCTGGGTGAACGCCAGAATTAAACATATGAGTTGATAGAGTATTCAAGAAAGAATAAAAGAAAGAAAAAGAAGTGAGAACTCTCTGATCATATTCCTTAAGACAATCACACTAATTTAGATAGTAAATGTTACTATGGTAATGGCCATAGTAACATTTACTATCTAAATTAGTAAATGTTACTATGGTAATGACCTTTTCTGTCTTCTTCAAATCTTCTCGTCTGTTTTTCATTCTTTCTCACACTTTTTTCTCGTTATCATAACTTTCTCCTCGAATTGACGAACAAACTGCGAAAAAAGCAACCTTTTTTAATGAAGAAGATGAAAGTCCACTTTTTTATGAAATTAAAATAAAGGATGAACAGTTTCTGTCTCGAAATCATTTGAAAATAAATAAAAATACTCATGGAAATTTTTAAAAAGATATACATATTTACACACAAGAACAACAAACTATGTAATAAATCGTAAGTGGTCAAGAAACGTTATCACATACATATTATCATATGTCGGAAAAAGAAAGTTAGAATTAGTTTAAGAGAAATAAAGAGAAACAGTAACTAAGAGAGATAAATAAAAAGGAGGAGAGAAAGAAAGATATGTAGAAAGAGAGGGAGAGAAGAGAAGAGGAGGAAGAGAGAGTAAGAGGGGTACAGATTAACATCTTACTTCAGTTTTATCTGATAGTTTTAGGAGAAGAGACAAGATTCTCAGTGGCCCTCCCACTAGTCAACGGCAACCAGAGGCGAGAAAAGAGAAGTCAAGGTAGATATTGAACTCGTCGTTTCATTGCTGCGATGATAAAATCAAAAACTCGCAAACTTTTTATCTTTTCACACGTATACTTGGTCCATCTTAAGGGCAGCCTCTGTTTTCACCAAAATAACGCAGTCATTCTCTTTCTATCTCCGCCTTATCATTTATCTATTTCAATCTACGCTTAGTTTTTCTCTCTCTCTCTCTAATGCTCTATGTTTCTCCATTCTTTCTCTCTCTTTTTGATTCATTTCTCTCTCACTTTTCTCTCTGTTTCTCTTTCTCTCTCACTCTCTTCTCTCATAGTTTTCACTTCCTCTTTTTGTTAACACAGTACGTTTCTGCAATCAGCATGTAAATCATACTAGGGGTAGAGTCAACGTTTGAGTCGAAAGAAGCGTAAATCTCTTCTATTTTGGTCTGCTTTGCTATCTAATTTTCCACTTCTGCTAACAAAACTACTGCATTATGTAGATGCTATCTAATTTTCCACTTCTGCTAACAAAACTACTGCATTATGTAGATGCTATCTAATTTTCCACTTCTGCTAACAAAACTACTGCATTATGTAGATGCTATCTAATTTTCCACTTCTGCTAACAAAACTACTGCATTATGTAGATGCTATCTAATTTTCCACTTCTGCTAACAAAACTACTGCATTATGTAGATGCTATCTAATTTTCCACTTCTGCTAACAAAACTACTGCATTATGTAGATGCTATCTAATTTTCCACTTCTGCTAACAAAACTACTGCATTATGTAGATGCTATCTAATTTTCCACTTCTGCTAACAAAACTACTGCATTATGTAGATGCTATCTAATTTTCCACTTCTGCTAACAAAACTACTGCATTATGTAGATGCTATCTAATTTTCCACTTCTGCTAACAAAACTACTGCATTATGTAGATGCTATCTAATTTTCCACTTCTGCTAACAAAACTACTGCATTATGTAGATGCTATCTAATTTTCCACTTCTGCTAACAAAACTACTGCATTATGTAGATGCTATCTAATTTTCCACTTCTGCTAACAAAACTACTGCATTATGTAGATGCTATCTAATTTTCCACTTCTGCTAACAAAACTACTGCATTATGTAGATGCTATCTAATTTTCCACTTCTGCTAACAAAACTACTGCATTATGTAGATGCTATCTAATTTTCCACTTCTGCTAACAAAACTACTGCATTATGTAGATGCTATCTAATTTTCCACTTCTGCTAACAAAACTACTGCATTATGTAGATTTTTTTTGTATTCTGTTTTTAATTTCATAGAATTCATCTTCAATTTACTGTGCTGAATCGTTTCTATTCATACTCTTTACCTCTCTGTCTCTTCCACTCTCTAGATCTCTCTCTTTCTCTATTTATCTCTCTTGCTCTCTCTTTATCTTTCTCTCTCTCTCTCTTTCTATCGTTTTATCAGTAATTAACTCTTTTTTGTCAAACTCAGTGTTGGTCTAGTTTGGAATAATTTCTATATTTTTCTGTTTTTTCTCTGCTTCTAATATTCTTGAACAAGGCTTAGTGTCTCGCTTTAGCTGATACGTTGACATGTTGCTCATTTAATGAACTTCATATTTATTGTTTTTAATTATCATTTGAATTTTACTAATTTTTCATAACTTATTTCCATTTTATGTATCAATCAAAAAATCTAACTTACTTTTACATCGACATCACATCTTACCACCTTTGTCTTCCGTGTCATGACTGCCAACCAGAGAGCACAAAGCTTCGAGAAAGCAAAGAGAGCAAGGGTTCATTCATTCATTCGTTCGCTACCTAATCAATGTCATAGACACGAAGCGCCATAACTTATACAAATCATCCTAATTCTACTATCAATCATGTTCAGATAAAGTATGAGCGCGAGCGTTGAACGTAGAGATGAATGAATGTAACGGTCTCAAGGTATACAAATCCCGCCGGAGACCAAGCTCGACCATGTTGTTAAGTGCAGGAAGAAGAGTGGAAGTGGAGAAACAACCGCATTTTGCCTGTCAGAATATGAGACGAACCCACGACCTGAGAGTGCTCAGACTAATAGTTTAGTGCTCTACCTATTGAGACATCGCGGGCTCCGAGCTGGGTTGAATCTTCAAAATGCAGTGTACTCATTGTGAATAACGGTGCTGAAATATGAATAACGGTGCTGCAATATGGATAACGGTGCTGCAATATGGATAACGGTGCTGAAATATGAAAAACGGTGCTGCAATATGGATAACGGTGCTGCAATATGAATAACGGTGCTGAAATATGAATAACGGTGCTGCAATATGGATAACGGTGCTGCAATATGGATAACGGTGCTGCAATATGAATAACGGTGCTGCAATAAGGATAACGGTGCTGCAATATGAATAACGGTGCTGCAATATGGATAACGGTGCTGCAATATGGATAACGGTGCTGCAATATGGATAACGGTGCTGCAATATGAATAACGGTGCTGCAATATGGATAACGGTGCTGCAATATGAATAACGGTGCTGCAATATGGATAACGGTGCTGCAATATGGATAACGGTGCTGCAATATGAATAACGGTGCTGCAATATGGATAACGGTGCTGCAAAATGAATAACGGTGCTGCAATATGAATAACGGTGCTGAAATATGAATAACGGTGCTGCAATATGGATAATGGTGCTGCAATATGAATAACGGTGCTGCAATATGAATAACGGTGCTGCAATATGGATAACGGTGCTGCAATATGAATAACGGTGCTGCAATATGAATAACGGTGCTGCAATATGGATAACGGTGCTGCAATATGAATAACGGTGCTGCAATATGGATAACGGTGCTGCAATATGAATAACGGTGCTGCAATATGAATAACGGTGCTGAAATATGAATAACGGTGCTGCAATATGAATAACGGTGCTGCAATATGGATAACGGTGCTGCAATATGAATAACGTTGCTGAAATATGGATAACGGTGCTGACATTTGTTTTCTTTTCAGTTTTCTATTAATATGAGGTGAAAAACAGATGGTGATCGCTCGCAGGAATAAGTTACTTTCGGAGGTTTTTTGTATTTTATTTACGTTGCAAGTGTTTTGGAAATTAGGTTGACGTGTCACAAAAAGGTGGACGTTTTTTGTTTGTTAGAAAATTCATCAAAATTGGTAGACGTTTTGTTCAAAAAAGGTAGAAGTTTCACTAAAATAGGTAGACTCTACACTAAAATAAGTAAACGTGTAACTTATTTAGAAAGTTTTTTTAAAGGTAGGTGTTGCACTAAAATAAATTAGGTATAAAAGTTTTCAAATCAAGTGGACATGTTTTTTAAATGAATAGGTTGACGTTTCACTATACTAGGTAGACTATTCTTTTCTATCCGTTCGAGATGGTCTGGGTTCGATCCCGCCCGGTGGACTAGCTTTTTCTTTGCGATAGTTCAATCATTTATCATCTCAACCAGGCGTCACTGCCTTTAAACTGTGTAACTTAGCATTTGAAGATCTATCCGTTACTTAAGGCCAAAAAGAAATGAGTATTTGTTTGAAGAACTAGCCTAAGTACCTGAAAGGTGTCCTTTCCTGTTCCCCAAGGTTTTTTGTTGTTGTTTCATTTCAATTCTTTATTCCAGTTGTTCAAGTAAAATATGAACGTGCATGACAAAGGATTACTGACATAGTGTGTTCAGTATTTAAAATATTGATTCAGGTATTCACAGAGAAAATTTCAATTTCAAAAGTTTTCACAAATGAAGTTTATGGGCACTAAAAAGGTTCGAAAATTAATCAAAACGAGAAGTGTTGAGCTTATTCACTAGAAGAAAAAGTTGGAAAATTCAAGAAAAAGATTGAGCAAGGAGAGGGTAGTGGGAGGATTTTTTTATACTTTGCAAAAATTATGAAAAAAAATCAGATCTTAAAGAATCATGTAAGGCGCAGTTTTGTGCTGGGCACAATTGACCCAGGGTCTCAACTAATGGAGCGTTAGAACTCAACTTTTCACTTTGCTAAGTGATTTTTTTTCTGCTAAGTGATTTTTTTGAACGCTCCAATGTCTCACCACGAAAACATGGACTACGGTAAAAAGAAAGAACACATGCATTCTAATGGAGCGTTAGAATTCGCGAAAACATAATGAAACATAACGATATCCCGTTTTTTTCAAATTGCGTGAACGTCTTGTTCTAACCTAAAATGTGTACAATTAGTGAGAGAAATATAACGTTCGAGACATGAGCAGCGATGTCTTTTTTTCCTTGCAGCTAGAGAGTTCAAACGGGATATCGTTATGTTTCATTATGTTTTCGCGAATTCTAACGCTCCATTAGAATGCATGTGTTCTTTCTTTTTACCGTAGTCATGTTTTCGTGGTGAGACATTGGAGCGTTCAAAAAATCACTTAGGAGAAAATCACTTAGCAGAAAAAAATCACTTAGCAAAGTGAAAAGTTGAGTTCTAACGCTCCATAAGCAATCGGCTCTTAAACTGCGATGAAGAAATAATTGAGACTATGTCTGCTGGAAGACAGTTCGACATGTTAATACAACGAGAAACACACGTGTTATGAGCCTTTGACATGTTAAATGGTAGCGTCAGTCTAAAAGAGGGGATAGTTGGATTAGGAAAAGATGTGAGTGGTCAAAAATAATGTTACGGTGAATGACTTTGTGCATGAAACAAATATCCTGAATGTTACGTCTATACTTCAGCGAAGAGACAGATAATTTAGTCAGGTGATACTGATAGTTAGTAGATGGAAAGCCTGCTCTTGCAAAAATACGCCTGGTATAACTACTTTGAACCTTCTCGATTTCATTAACAAGCCCAATAGATGTTGGTGACCAAAGTTCACTACCATATTCGAGCAGTGGGAGTACGTATGTCTTGTAAGCTTTTAGCAACACTTCAACAGAAGAAGTCTTAAAACAGCGAAAGAAAATGTTAGAAATTCTTGTAGCTTTGAGGACGGTCTGGTTGACATGATGAGAAAAGGGTTTCTTGAGACAAAGGCTCATACGATTCGCATGCCAGTTCAAAAAATAAATATCAATTTAAGTGTTCAAATTCAGGCAACATAAAATCGGATTGGAGGGCCTTTAACGACGTGTTCACCTTGTCTCTCAATTTGCTTATCACTTTAAAAAGAGCGGAAATAACCACTCTCTGCGATTTACTAATTTTCCTGCCACCCTGAATCAAAAACATACCATCTTTGTTTCTAACTCGCAGACAAATTAGTAAATTAAAGAAAGATGTTCAATTCCGTGTTTTTTTTTTAGAAATAATGAAATCAAGAGACAGGATGATGACGCCGTTAATGGCCGATTGAAGCTGAAGTTTTGGCTTTTAACAAACCTGACCGCACCTGGCCTGACTTGACTTGACACTTGATCCAACACCGAAAACAAGTTTTTTGTGATTTACTAATTTTAATGCAAACCTGACCACATTTATTTTCGGTGTTGGGTCAAGTTTCAAGTCAAGTTAGGCCAGGTGTTGTCAGGATTGTTAAAGGGCCGAAGTTTTGGCGAATGCAGATGCCAGCTGAACACCAAGCCGACCCTTATCCAATAATATCATTTCGATTTTTTGGTTTCAATATACAGGGTGGCCCATACTTCCTTTTACCAAGTTTTTACAGGATAGCTTGTTTACCAAAAAAACAATCAAGTTTATTTTTATACTCATTGGGTCAAAATAATAAAATAAAAGGGGTGAAGTTTAATCCGATTCGGCCACCTTTGGCACGAACTACATCGCGAAGCCTTTTAGGAAATGCATCATCACTGCAAATAGGTAGCTGACGTCGATATTGTCCCACTCCTTCAGCAAGGCGTGCTTGAGCAACTCCAAATTCTAGTGAGGACGAGCATTGACTTTGGTTTAAAGGTGCGACCAAACCGAGCAGTCAATAGGATTCAGGTCCGGCGAGCAGGATGGCCATTTGGCCGCGGATATCAAGTTAGGAAAATGCCTCTCGTACCACTCTTGTGTCTATTTTGCTTTGTGAGCTGGAGCTGAATCTTGCTGGAATGTCCAGGTTAATTTCTGTAGTGAGAACGGGACCAGGGTAGTACTACGTCTTCTAGGATGTGTTTCTGATAATAATTTTTGTCGATCTTGACTTCGACAAATAATAAAGCAGTTTTGCTTATTCGACAAATACTAGAGGAGTTTTGCCTGTTGCGGAGACACCTCCCCAAAACATGATTTGAGATGGATGGGAGGTTCGAAGAACGTGTCTACCTTCTTCACCAGCAGCAGTAGAATTCCTAGCTAGTACACGCACGTTTTGTCGGTTGTACGCTTCTCCTACGGTGAACAGCTTCTCGTCGGAGAGAACTGTTCTCAAATTTATGTAATGCCTCACCTAGACTTTGCTTCGACGCTTTGGAATCGTCACTACTCGAAAGATTCGACAACGGTAGAAAATGTTCAGAGAATTTTTACACGCATTGTATATTATCGTTGTTTTCCGAACAAAATGTACCCTCAGGCTCTTCCGTCTTATGAAACTAGGCTAAGATGTCTAGGCCTAACAAAATTAGCCGATAGGAGATATCAAAACGACGTTGTCATGGGTTGGAAGATAATGCAGAACCAGTCCATAATTGATAGAAACCGCATATTTAAAGAAGGACGTTGTACAAGAACTAATCCTAGTGGTATTCAAGTTGAAAAAACTCGTAACACTGCTAGGTACTACAGCTTCTCTTTGAGAGTTTCTCGAATATTTAGCAAGTTACCTATTGATCTTCTTCGGGAACAGTCTCTCAAAGCTTTCCGTAAAAAATTGTCTGTAAATAGAATAGTGTTTCGCATTTAATGAAGTATCTAGCCTTCATATGCCATAGCTCTCAATTGTCTTTTTTTTCTTCAAACAAATTTATTGTCTATGATGTTTGATTACCAATGCGCATTCTCGGATGCAGATAAAATATTTATATATAAATGAGATCCAATCCGCGTCCAAGCAATGAGAGCTCTGTACTTCTTCAGCCGCTGCTCCTGGCTCTTGGGAGATAAGATCGCGGATTTTTTCCGTACGATAACACGTATGTCTCAGATCCTCTCTGACCACTCTTTGAAGCGAAGCTGCTGTGCCATTTGTTGATGCACCATCGAGGATTTCGAGCAACTCTCTTTCGAACGGCCTTGATCAATCCAGAAGTGCGAACAGATCGACGACGTCCATTTATAGCACAATCAGCAAGTGTTCTTAGCTTCTGGTATAGTTTAACGGTCCTCCATACACTTTGACGCGGGTATTGGTGTATTTAAGCTTTTGAATTCGAATGATTGCTGTACGCAGTTGTTAGAAATCGGCCATTACCTACAAAGTGAACTTAATGAGCTGAAAAAAAATTCCGTATAAGAACAGAAGTGGATCTTAGAAATAAATAAAAAAGACCGCACCTATAGGAAGAAGGATAACGCTGGAATGAATTGTGCGTTTTTGGTAACAGGAAATGTGGGCCACCCTGTAGGTTTAGAACGGGATATACCGATTCTCGAACCACCAAAACTTGATTCACCAATTTTTGAACCACAGTGAACTAGTGATCTACCGAATGAGAAGGAAAATTGAGTAGCGAGACATAGCAGGGAACAATTCTAAACTCGAACCACCAAAACTTGATTCACCAATTTTTGAACCACAGTGAACTAGTGATCTACCGAATGAGAAGGAAAATTGAGTAGCGAGACATAGCAGGGAACAATTCTAAACTATTCACGAAAATCATAAATTTCACGAAGCTCATGAAAATACTTCTGAGCTATCAAAATGTTGATAAATGTTTGCGAAAGAATTCCCACTCAAAACATCGTGAAAAATTCTGTTACTCCTAAATTATTCACGAATTTCATTTCAAATCTAAATTTTTTTCTTCATAAATGTTCACAAAATTCTACTAACTCTTGAAGTCAGTTTAATAATGTTCATAAGACTCTTGAAGTCAGTTTAATAATGTTCATAAGACTCTTGAAGTCAGTTTAATAATGTTCATAAGACTCTTGAAGTCAGTTTAATAATGTTCATAAGACTCTTGAAGTCAGTTTAATAATGTTCATAAGACTCTTGAAGTCAGTTTAATAATGTTCATAAGACTCTTGAAGTCAGTTTAATAATGTTCATAAGACTCTTGAAGTCAGTTTAATAATGTTCATAAGACTAAAAAAGTCAGTTTAATAATGTTCATAAGACTCTTGAAGTCAGTTTAATAATGTTCATAAGACTAAAAAAGTCAGTTTAATAATGTTCATAAGACTAAAAAAAGTCAGTTTAATAATGTTCATAAGACTAAAAAAGTCAGTTTAATAATGTTCATAAGACTAAAAAAGTCAGTTTAATAATGTTCATAAGACTCTTGAAGTCAGTTTAATAATGTTCATAAGACTCTTGAAGTCAGTTTAATAATGTTCATAAGACTAAAAAAGTCAGTTTAATAATGTTCATAAGACTAAAAAAGTCAGTTTAATAATGTTCATAAGACTAAAAAAGTCAGTTTAATAATGTTCATAAGACTAAAAAAGTCAGTTTAATAATGTTCATAAGACTAAAAAAGTCAGTTTAATAATGTTCATAAGACTCTTGAAGTCAGTTTAATAATGTTCATAAGACTAAAAAAGTCAGTTTAATAATGTTCATAAGACTAAAAAAGTCAGTTTAATAATGTTCATAAGACTAAAAAAGTCAGTTTAATAATGTTCATAAGACTAAAAAAGTCAGTTTAATAATGTTCATAAGACTCTTGAAGTCAGTTTAATAATGTTCATAAGACTCTTGAAGTCAGTTTAATAATGTTCATAAGACTAAAAAAGTCAGTTTAATAATGTTCATAAGACTAAAAAAGTCAGTTTAATAATGTTCATAAGACTAAAAAAGTCAGTTTAATAATGTTCATAAGACTAAAAAAGTCAGTTTAATAATGTTCATAAGACTCTTGAAGTCAGTTTAATAATGTTCATAAGACTAAAAAAGTCAGTTTAATAATGTTCATAAGACTAAAAAAGTCAGTTTAATAATGTTCATAAGACTAAAAAAGTCAGTTTAATAATGTTCATAAGACTAAAAAAGTCAGTTTAATAATGTTCATAAGACTCTTGAAGTCAGTTTAATAATGTTCATAAGACTCTTGAAGTCAGTTTAATAATGTTCATAAGACTAAAAAAGTCAGTTTAATAATGTTCATAAGACTAAAAAAGTCAGTTTAATAATGTTCATAAGACTAAAAAAGTCAGTTTAATAATGTTCATAAGACTAAAAAAGTCAGTTTAATAATGTTCATAAGACTCTTGAAGTCAGTTTAATAATGTTCATAAGACTAAAAAAGTCAGTTTAATAATGTTCATAAGACTAAAAAAGTCAGTTTAATAATGTTCATAAGACTAAAAAAGTCAGTTTAATAATGTTCATAAGACTCTTGAAGTCAGTTTAATAATGTTCATAAGACTCTTGAAGTCAGTTTAATAATGTTCATAAGACTAAAAAAGTCAGTTTAATAATGTTCATAAGACTAAAAAAGTCAGTTTAATAATGTTCATAAGACTAAAAAAGTCAGTTTAATAATGTTCATAAGACTAAAAAAGTCAGTTTAATAATGTTCATAAGACTAAAAAAGTCAGTTTAATAATGTTCATAAGACTCTTGAAGTCAGTTTAATAATGTTCATAAGACTCTTGAAGTCAGTTTAATAATGTTCATAAGACTAAAAAAGTCAGTTTAATAATGTTCATAAGACTAAAAAAGTCAGTTTAATAATGTTCATAAGACTAAAAAAGTCAGTTTAATAATGTTCATAAGACTAAAAAAGTCAGTTTAATAATGTTCATAAGACTAAAAAAGTCAGTTTAATAATGTTCATAAGACTAAAAAAGTCAGTTTAATAATGTTCATAAGACTAAAAAAGTCAGTTTAATAATGTTCATAAGACTAAAAAAGTCAGTTTAATAATGTTCATAAGACTAAAAAAGTCAGTTTAATAATGTTCATAAGACTAAAAAAGTCAGTTTAATAATGTTCATAAGACTAAAAAAGTCAGTTTAATAATGTTCATAAGACTAAAAAAGTCAGTTTAATAATGTTCATAAGACTAAAAAAGTCAGTTTAATAATGTTCATAAGACTAAAAAAGTCAGTTTAATAATGTTCATAAGACTAAAAAAGTCAGTTTAATAATGTTCATAAGACTAAAAAAGTCAGTTTAATAATGTTCATAAGACTAAAAAAGTCAGTTTAATAATGTTCATAAGACTAAAAAAGTCAGTTTAATAATGTTCATAAGACTAAAAAAGTCAGTTTAATAATGTTCATAAGACTAAAAAAGTCAGTTTAATAATGTTCATAAGACTAAAAAAGTCAGTTTAATAATGTTCATAAGACTAAAAAAGTCAGTTTAATAATGTTCATAAGACTAAAAAAGTCAGTTTAATAATGTTCATAAGACTAAAAAAGTCAGTTTAATAATGTTCATAAGACTAAAAAAGTCAGTTTAATAATGTTCATAAGACTAAAAAAGTCAGTTTAATAATGTTCATAAGACTAAAAAAGTCAGTTTAATAATGTTCATAAGACTAAAAAAGTCAGTTTAATAATGTTCATAAGACTAAAAAAGTCAGTTTAATAATGTTCATAAGACTAAAAAAGTCAGTTTAATAATGTTCATAAGACTAAAAAAGTCAGTTTAATAATGTTCATAAGACTAAAAAAGTCAGTTTAATAATGTTCATAAGACTAAAAAAGTCAGTTTAATAATGTTCATAAGACTAAAAAAGTCAGTTTAATAATGTTCATAAGACTAAAAAAGTCAGTTTAATAATGTTCATAAGACTAAAAAAGTCAGTTTAATAATGTTCATAAGACTAAAAAAGTCAGTTTAATAATGTTCATAAGACTAAAAAAGTCAGTTTAATAATGTTCATAAGACTAAAAAAGTCAGTTTAATAATGTTCATAAGACTAAAAAAGTCAGTTTAATAATGTTCATAAGACTAAAAAAGTCAGTTTAATAATGTTCATAAGACTAAAAAAGTCAGTTTAATAATGTTCATAAGACTAAAAAAGTCAGTTTAATAATGTTCATAAGACTAAAAAAGTCAGTTTAATAATGTTCATAAGACTAAAAAAGTCAGTTTAATAATGTTCATAAGACTAAAAAAGTCAGTTTAATAATGTTCATAAGACTAAAAAAGTCAGTTTAATAATGTTCATAAGACTAAAAAAGTCAGTTTAATAATGTTCATAAGACTAAAAAAGTCAGTTTAATAATGTTCATAAGACTAAAAAAGTCAGTTTAATAATGTTCATAAGACTAAAAAAGTCAGTTTAATAATGTTCATAAGACTAAAAAAGTCAGTTTAATAATGTTCATAAGACTAAAAAATCAAAACCTATGTAAGTAATTTTTGTCTCTAATTTAAAAAAAATGGTGTTCTAATTGTTTTTTCTTCTTTTCAGCTAAATCTCATAAGACTTTTGCCGAAAAACCTTCACAAGATTAAAAATCAACGATGAGTCAATTTAAAAATCAACGATGAGTCAATTTAAAAATCAACGATGAGTCAATTTTTTGTGTACATTTTCTTCAAATTCATTTGATACGAAATTTCTCAAGATTACGATTAATCTCGTTCTGTTTCAAAAATTTGAGTTGAAACAGGTTTTGGAAGAGAGAGGGTCAACCGATCCAGTATGATTTTATTTTGCTATTGTGATTTCTATGATACTTTTTTTGGATTATGATTAACATGTATATAGATTAACTGACTAGACAAAACTGGCAGAGTTTGTTTTATACATTTTTCAACCCTAAGTCCTTCGATTTGTCTCAGCCTCTATGAAAGAATTTTTTGTAGGCTGAAAGTTTAACGATAAATTTTATTTTACCTCGAGCGTCGACGACAGATTCTGTTGTTTTGGATGCCGGAGAATCTGGAGCGGAATTTTTCTAGAGAAGAATTTTCCGCAAATCTGTTGAGACAAGCTTCGCGTCTCTTTCTTACTTCCGCTACAAGTTTTAGCTTTATTGAATCACAGAGACGGTTCTCCTGGGACCAATTTTGAACTATTTACAAAGTTTATAAATTCTTGATCTAAATATTCATGAATGTTTATAAGTGCTCTCATAATCATTTTAGTAAATAATGTTTACGAATGTTTACGAAAAGCTAAATTTTCATTATTTCTTCTTTCATAATTGTTTACAAATATTTTTTTTGAGTCGCGGAGTTGAAAATTCGTGTCTTCCTACTAATTTTTTTGTCTCCTCATTTTAGCATTCACAATTTAAGAAAAAAGTTTATTCAATTGCATTTTCGCTCCGGTTTGTCTTGATCTATTCAATCAATGCCTGTCTGCATTTGTGTGTGAACTTCTTCGCCTCGAATCGGTTTGTGCGCGAGTCAAAAAAGTATAACAGATTTTTTCATCTTATGGTTTCTTGGTTTTTTTCCTGAAAAGGGAGCGCACACACTTGGCGAGAGAAGAAAAAAATCAAAACAAGAAAAAAACTACTTGAAACGAGAAGATAAAAAAAACTTTCAAAATATAAAAACGAAAAGAAGAAAATATAACAAAAAAGAAAAAAAACGAGAAGAGAAAAAAATTAAAGAAGAAAAATTGATAAGAAGAGAAAACATGAAGAAAAATACACAATTTTACATTTGAGGGGGTGAACGTGCTTTACTCAGGGGGAGCTTTCGTTTTTGGTGTGTTTATACTACTGGCCAAAAAGCTAAAATACCGCAATTAGATGAAGATGAAGCAAAAATGTAGCAAGTAAATCGTTTTTTGCATGTAAAAACATTATTTAACTAACTCCGAACGATTATAATAAACAATTCGTAAAAGTTAATGTAAAATATGGTACTATTTATAGAGTTCGTAAATACTTTAGCTGTTTCTAGAAAATCTATATTTTCTTTCAATCTCTCTCTAACTATCTGTTTCTGTCTCTGTGTATCTCTATCTCTTTCTCGGCGTTTCAATTAGTCTCTTTTTCTCCATGGACCCTTGTAACCGGTAAGATTGAAAAACGGTTTTTGTTCGAGTCTCAAATTCACAATTTTTTTCACTATCTACTTCTTTCATCTCTATTAAATTCACGAGAGTGCGCAAAAAAACACTGCGAAACGACGGAAATTGTTCACTGATAAGAAGCTTCTCACTATCGAACAAGTCGTTAACGGTCAAAATGAACGTGTTCTTGCTTCGGACACACAAAATGCAAATGATTGAATAAATTTGTTCAAAATTACGAATACCAGACCAAAAAAACGAACAGATGAGACAGAAAAGAGTACGAAGACACTAATTCGAAATTCCGCGACTGCAAACAAAGTTCGTAAAAATTTATGAGAGAAGAAAATAATAAAAAAGTGGCCCTTTCGTAAGCACTGTTTTACGAAAAAAAATTAGGAGACCATTTATGAATATAAACTCAGAGAATTATAAATTTCGTGAGTAGTTCAGAATTAGTCCCAGAGGTCCCTTGACAACATTTTCATTCTTTTCTTCTAACTTTTACGATTCGCTAAAGGACAAATTGTCACTAACATTTGAAATTTTTAAAAAAAAGTTAAAAGAAGAGCGAAGTCAAAAAAGGAAGAGGTAATGGCAAAAAGTAAACGAAAGTGGGGCTTTTCTTGGAAAGATGCTGGAAGGATTTGATTGGAGATAATTCTTCAAAATTCTACAGAAAACCTCGATTTCGGGATTGTCTGGAATTTTGAATTCGGATTCTACCCGTCTAAAATTATTAACCCTAACCACCTTGGAGTATAGGCGCACCATACTTGACCTATCTTTCATTCATAAAGCCATCCACAATAACGTTGTGCTTGGAACCACACATCTCTTTGTGGTCAGGCCTTCCCCCTACAGCCAAAGAATCTCCCACACTCTTAGACTTATAATGCCCTTTAAAAGGATACGTGTGTTTCTCGCCGTATTGACATTTGGAATTCTCTGCCCTAGCCTCTTGTTTCAATGCCATCCTCGTCACAATTCAAAAATGCTCTTCTTAGTTTACCAATTGGTGTAATTGTACCCTCTTCTAAACTAAGACTCACATAGTATTTGAGCAGTTCTCACCAAATATTAATTATGAACTCACACCTTGAACTTCTCGATCAATTGTCATTTTAATGCACAAATTACGGTTAATGTACATATGTATTATCTTGTTGCCTCGAACTGAATTACCCTGTGACAGTTATCCATTGTAAATCAACCATGTGCAAAGGAATAAAATGAATGAATGAAGAGATCTTCGATAAGAGACATCACGAACGGCAACGGAACTATTGTAAATTGTAGAGTGAGTATGGAAGGTGGAATTGTAGACATTATTGACTTTTCAAGAGAGACCTTGATAAGTCACCAATCTCTATGAGAACAAGAGGTCGATTGATTGAAACACGCTTGATCAAACCATCGAACCAGCTTTTTGTAACATGTTCGTGTTTTTTTGTGGAACACTCAGACGGAACATTTCATTTAATGAAACATTTTGAAACCAGCTTTACAAAAAAGCGCACATTCAAATCACATTGATCACTTTAACAAGAACTTCATGATATTAGCATACAACTTGACATTGTCATCAATATAAAATCATTGTTGTTTGAATCATCATTATCATTATCAATTGTTTGATAGCTGCGATATTGAATGATCAAGGTTGAAGCTGATGTGATAGAAAATTCCTTTCGAATTCAGTAAGGAAACGAAAACTGGCCAAAATCGAGCTTATTTCATAATAGAGATCTACAAGGGGCCAAGAATTAGTTTTATCGAGTACAGAAGTTTATTCTAAGACCCAGCTCAACATTCGGAAGTGAAGAAACATTGGCTTACCTCACTTGTTAAGACACTAAAATTGCGTATTTTCTTCTCAATTAACTGACTTTTTACAAGTAGAAAACTATTATGTTAAGCAGAGCTTAGCCAAATGGAAAGACTCGGATCAATGGATCTTCATTAGCTGAGAATGGTAGATCTAGCGAACAAAACCTGGATCGAAAACCAGCGAGTTGAACATGGAAGTTATACCTCGGAAGAGTAACATCGAAAGAAGAGCAGTGAAGAAAGTTCCAAGATTAAAGAGTGAAATGATGATTCACCCATGTAATCTTGATGTAGATTTGGAACCTGTAAAAAGATTTTTTAGTATCTCTCTGAGGAAAACATGTACTCATATGCTAAATACGCACTTGACTCAACTATTCACTCAAGTACAACAAATATTAACTCTAGAACACTTTTGACTGCAAGGATTACACGTCGATTAAGAATTTATCTTCTGTAGACTTTTAGAAAACGAAGATTGTGGTATCAAAATTATCAGAAGATGGCACTTCACTTAAACTTTTTTTTTCTCTTCCGGAATATGAAACAATAAAAAATTGAATTCAATTCATGAGACGAAAACAAAATTTTCCATTATTGGATAATTCTTAAATCCTTCAATACGAGGAACTCATAGAAAATGACTCAAAGTACAACTGTAGTGCACGCAAGTTCTTTTAGTTTTCCTTTCTTTGATCATATCATCGAAACGATCAAAAATCTACTGATAACTTACAAGCCTCGGTGCAAAAGTTTCGGTGTTATTCGCACAATGTGATGATAGTCGGTTTTGTGGCAATTGGCTATGTTGCAATTCTGTTGATCCCAGATCAATTCATCGAGTCTCTGCACTTTTTGAATAGGTTTCCCACACGGATCATTCAGGTATGGATATTCTTCTTCGATACACTTTGCAGCCTGCAATTTCTGCGTTCTTATTCAGCTCACTCAAAGGCTCAAGGTCATTCGGAAGTTTATGATGGAACGGCAGTGTTGCTTTCTGGATCTTACAAAACGAACCTCTTCAAAAGTTGTTTTGATGTCGACCCATAATATCTTCTGAAATGGTTTAGGTTGTCGTCGGATAAACGCGAAGAAATTGCGAATCATTTGTAGAGTGCACGAGGTTTTGCCAAGTATACTGTAAATAAACAGAACTTTTACGGTTTAACAGACGTCTAACTGTGTTTAGCAGTGAGTTTCTTGTGAAGCAACACCAACATTTTTGATTCCCTCGATTCGGTTAGATCTGTCTCGGTTGGAGGTCGAACACTATGTGGTATCCGGATGGTCTAGTAAGACCCAATATTGTATCCAGACGGTCTAGATAAACCAAATATTGTATCCGGTCTATATAGACCCATTATTATGGTATTTACCCTTAATACACAGTCGGATATTTAAGCAATTTCATTTCCTTATTTTTTTCATTAAACCATAATCGCTTGCAAAATAAAAAACAAAACAGTACATACATACTTATATACAGGGTGTACCAAAAGTCCAGGTGGACGACTTTGTCACTTTGTATCTTTTTTGTGTCTAGTATAGCGGTCGTGTGATTTTTCCCGTAAATCTCATGTACAATGTTGCTAACATACCTTAAAAATCAGAATAAAAACTCTTTTCGTTTTCAGTAATGCTCTCTGATATGGACCAAAACTACATTCTGCGCTTGAACCAGTCCGGGCACACTCAAAAGCACATCGCCAGAACAACTGGATTCTCCCGCAGGACCATTCAAAACACAATACGTCGCTTTCTCGAGACCGGTACGTTGAATGACCGTCCCAGGAGCGGCAGACCAGTGACCGCGACAACTTCCTTCAACGTGAGAAGCATCCGAGACAAGATTCGATATAAACCCAAGTGGAGTTTCAGAAAAGTCGCAAAGGAACTGAATATCTCGAATAGTCATGTTCTTAGGATCGTTGAATCTCGCATGGAACTTCGCCCCATCAAGCTGCAGAAGAGTCACGCATTGACGGACCAGATGAAGGTGACCCGTCTTCAGAGATGTCTAGAACTGTCAAAACGGTTCAAGCCGGTTAACTGTTTGAATATTCTCTTCACCAATGGGAAGTTGTTCAATTTTGAGCAACCCTTCATCCACCAGAACGATAAGATTCTGTCGAAATCGGTAAACGTGGCCAAGTGGCCGTTACGTCTCGAGAAAGGGCCATCCCGCTTCTGTCATGGTCTGGGCCGGGATTTACGCGACTGGCAAGACTCCACTCGTTTTTGTCGAGCAGGGAGTCAAATTGAATGCCAATAACTACCTGAACGACATTCTCATGAAGGAAGTACTTCCCTGGAGCCAGGTTCACTTTGCGGGATGCAAATGGACATTTCAGCAGGACTCTGCGCCCACCCACAAGGCTAAAGTGGTGCAAGACCAATTTCCCCTTCATGATCACCTCCGCCGAATGGCCTCCGTACTCACCTAATTTGAATCCCTTGGACTTCTCTGTGTGTTCGGTCCTTGAGAGCAAGGCCTGTGCTTCTTCACACAAGAATTTGGAAAGTCTGAAGCGCGCCCTAGGCTTGTGATGATTTTGACGTTGCTTACCTGTCCACCACGGTGGTTGCCTTTCACAAGCGACTCCACGCCTGTGTCAAAGAGAAAGGAGGACTGTTAAAAAATTGAACACGCAGTTATATTCCGAACTATTTGAATAAACTCTGATGAAAACTTCGTTTGATTTGCTCAATCCGTTCAGTTTTTATCGGAAAAATACTATCCATCTGGACTTTTGGTACACACTGTAATATGTTTTATTATCATAGTTTAAAAAATACCTGAGTTGGTCAAATTTTCCCATATCCATAATGTCGTCGGTAAGTTGCTGCCCGTGCACAAAATCATGCTGCATGCACAATCTTCTCGATCCAATGGAATTCACCGAACGCATGAATTGTTTAACTGCATCTGGCGTTGGTCTCTGCAATTTCGTTCCCACTTATTTTTCCTGTTCAACTGAAGTTTTAAAAAAAAAGAAGAATAGTTACTGATGTTATATACAACCGATTGGTCAAAATACAACCAAAATCGACGATCTGTCGGATATCAGTAAATTCTTATGAATTCAAGAATCGATCAACTACTGAATCAGTTGAGCGACGTAAAGGGAATATGGGAATGCGCATGATTTTCTGGAAAATGTGCATCTTTTTTCGCAAGCACAAATCAAACAAGATCATCAGGAGATGATTCGACTTTGATCCCATTGAGAAGAAGATGCATAAAAAACTAAGATGGTTTAGTCGCGTCACCAAGGAACGACCTGAAACCGTTGCATTTTTTCCCACATTTTTTTCCCACTCACGCATCCTAAACACCGAGATGGCCACGAAGAGGGAATACCGAAGCAGGATTGAAAACAAACAACTAATCCATGTTAAAGAGCCTGCCAATCAAGGCAAATAGACGCAATTGATCGAAAAGAGTGGACTTTGAAGATGCGCAAATAGTAGCACGCAATCAAGGAACAACACTGAGGAAAAGTAAGAAGACAAGAATATAATAATCGTATTACTTTAGCCGATAGTAATATTCTGTGGAAGACTGTGTGTTTCTAAAAATCGATTGATGGGTTGATTGATAGTTCATTGCTTCGAAAACTGCCTCAACCTGACCAAAAAACTAAACGAAAATTCAAAACTGAATCGGGTAACATCTTACTCACGCATCTTTCAAAACTGAATCGGGTAACATCTTACTCACGCCTCTTTCAAAACTGAATCGGGTAACATCTTACTCACGCATCTTTCAAAACTGAATCGGGTAACATCTTACTCACGCATCTTTCAAAACTGAATCGGGTAACATCTTACTCACGCCTCTTTCAAAACTGAATCGGGTAACATCTTACTCACGCATCTTTCAAAACTGAATCGGGTAACATCTTACTCACGCATCTTTCAAAACTGAATCGGGTAACATCTTACTCACGCATCTTTCAAAACTGAATCGGGTAACATCTTACTCACGCATCTTTCAAAACTGAATCGGGTAACATCTTACTCACGCATCTTTCAAAACTGAATCGGGTAACATCTTACTCACGCATCTTTCAAAACTGAATCGGGTAACATCTTACTCACGCATCTTTCAAAACTGAATCGGGTAACATCTTACTCACGCATCTTTCAAAACTGAATCGGGTAACATCTTACTCACGCATCTTTCAAAACTGAATCGGGTAACATCTTACTCACGCATCTTTCAAAACTGAATCGGGTAACATCTTACTCACGCATCTTTCAAAACTGAATCGGGTAACATCTTACTCACGCATCTTTCAAAACTGAATCGGGTAACATCTTACTCACGCATCTTTCAAAACTGAATCGGGTAACATCTTACTCACGCATCTTTCAAAACTGAATCGGGTAACATCTTACTCACGCATCTTACGTCTCAATTGAATAAAAACCAAATTCCGTTTCTCGGAGCATTGCTAGGGGAGGTGAAAATCTTTACAAAACCTTCTAAAAGCTCTATGTCAAAACTAAGTTCCAACAATTGGAAACTTTCCAGTGGAAATGCTCATGTTCTCATTGAAGTGCCTTGTTTTCACGAACCGCAATATCTTTTTCGTTTAATTTTATCATCGAAACAACTTCGAGAAAGTTTCGCAAACTGACGTCTTCTCGATATCTACTCGAATCAAGATATCTTCTCGAGTCAAGGAGCACCACCTCAATTGATTTTAAGTTTTTCCTGTTCACCTCTTGAAGAACTTGCGAAGCTTCTCCCCAAAAGAGATTTTCCTCAAAAGGATGTATTAATTTTCTCTTCCATAAAGATTTTCATACTATTTTTAACTTCTGTTGAGTTGTCTGCAATAGTATTTAATTTGTTTTCGTTTCAAAAAAACTCCGTGAAATTTGAAATCGAGCACTGTCTGTTCTTCTACCGAATATTGAAAAGAATAATCTCAATTGAATAAATTTAACCGAAACTATACATGAGAAACTTGAAAACGTGGGAGAAAGGCAAAAACGTTCCAGAAAAGTTTTGGTACAGATTCTGCAATGAATATTTGGTTTTTTCACTGAAAACTAACAAGTAATAGTTGCTGGAAGTCAAAAAGTCGTGTGAAGTAGTCGATTGTTGATGGGAATTCATTGATACTCGTGCAAAGAAGAGAGGCGTTCTTCTGACCATAGTAAAAACTAAATCCCTAGAAAAGAATTTTGTATTAATTCACTTCAAGAATGACTTTATGAAATTTTTTATTCTTGAGGAAACTTTAACGTTTGAGTGGAGTAAAGGTGTTTTTTAATAGTAATTCCTGGCAGAAAGTATGGCATTTCTTGAAACTTTCATAAAATAATACAAATGTACGCTTAATAAAGCTATAGTTAATATCTGGGTCAACGGTTGAGTTTTCCAAAACCACACAACATAAACAGCTATGATCCTTGTGCCTTTTTTTTAAAATAAAATAGAATAACGTACAAGTTTTTCCTCTATGGAATTCAAACGAAACACGTTTGCACAGTAGACCGTTTCCCGGCTTCTCAATCTGACATTGCTCGTCACCGCTCTGGAATTGGAATTGTTTTAACGAATTATCACGGTAACGGCATCATACTTCAGTAAAGTGAGCGGTGATTTCCAGGCTGTCAATCACGATAATTGGCTTTGAGTCATAAACTAAAGCTCAGATCAGTTTTGCTTTTCTTATGATTACTTCGCCAAGTCTTTGACAAAAGAAAGCTGGTGATTCAAATAAGGTTGGAAAATTGATTTCTAAATAGTAACCTCACTTTACGGCATGTCCTGTTGAATGAAAGGAATGATATTGGATTTAGATGGGACGCGATATCCTGAATTAACTCCGCAGGCAAGTTTTTCAGCTGAAACGAACGCTTCGAGCTGTTGTTACACCTCTTATACATATTCGAAAACCTTTGTTACGGATTTTACTGATCTCAATTCGTTTGAAGGGATCACGGTTGTATTACAGAGCGGTGGAGAACTCACTTTTTTTTTACAAAAAAGCTCAGCTCCATTAATCCGGTTGAATCAACTTTCACGCATATAGTTATTTGTTTCTGCATCTGCAAGACTTAGAACTGACCAAGCTGTACGGATACTCTTGAGAACAAGAGCAGACCGAGCTTTCCGAATATTCTTCAGGACTAGAGCCGACCGAGCTCTCCGAGTCTTCGGTGATGTTACTCATCTTGTATTCCTTTAAATATTTCATTCATTATTTGCGAATAAATATCATATTCAAATACAAACGATTAAAAAATGAGAAACTTTTGGAAAGAGGTGAAAACATGCTTTCAGTTTGTTTTCATTCAGAGGAATCTTTCTCTCCCAAAAAGTATATGGTAAAGTTGAAAGCAAAGTCCGTGATACCTAATCACAGCAATGTTATCATTGGCGCAATCTAACCTAGTGATTATGTTGAGAAAAAACAAAGCAATGGACAATCTTAAGTCAGGACAGTTTGCTAGAACTGAACAATCGACTTCTACATTTCAGTTCGGCCCTGTCTACACGTGGGTCTTCCCGCCTCAATCTGTATTATATCTTTCTGTCTCGCTTGCTGTGACCCCGAAACCCCTGCATAAAGTTTGATGTGACAATACATTAAGAATGAAAAATATAGCAAGTGTTGCACTTATCTGTAGCATTCGAAAAGTATTAGAGCAAAAACCTTATCACAACAAAATCGGATTACCGAAACAAATCATCATCGCAATCATAATAAAGAATGTTAGGGAAAACCCAATAAACATTGGTGACACTACTTTGAGGGCCAGGGTGATCGAATTCTTCTCTTCAATTAGACCCCGTTTTGACGCGGGTCTTCCCGCCTTTACCTGTATTGGTTAAAGAATGGGTGTGTGACAGAGAAGGAAACATAGGCGCAGGATAAGGGCGAGAAGAACAGTGTTTGGGGGTAATAAGTAGTGGGGTTCATCATAGAAAGAATCAAAACACTCTGGAGAGTCAGCCAAGGTCCACAGTTCTCTTATAGTGTTCCAAGCAAGTTTTATTGAAGCTTCACTCTTTAAAAAGTGTTTTCTTCTTTCAGTTTATCGTTTATTTCCGCAAATGAGCAATATTTTTCTCGAATATCTTCCTGAACTTTTAAAAAGCAAGTCATTCCTGCATGACAACGGATCACAGAAGAGGGAAAAGCCAAACACTCAAGATATCACTTAGCATTCGAAAAGTAATACAGCAGAACTATATAAAACCGAATTACCGAAACAAATCACAGGAACAAATCATTATCGCAATCGTAATGAATAATGTGTGGGAGAACCCAATTAAACATTGATGAGGGGACAGGGTGATCGAATTCTTCTCTTCAACTAGACGCTGTTTTGACGCGGATCTTCCCGCCTTTACCTGTATTCATATTCATATCTCTGTCTTGCTTAATGTGACCCCGCCCCCTGTTTTTACTTACACCCTCTGCAATATCTCTGCGCAATAATCTTTCTGAAACCTTCTGTCTATGTATTGGCCTCAGCTCACATCTTAGTACAGAAGAGTTAGAAAAACGGTAAGGTCAAATTAGAGAGAGAATGGACAGAGAGGTTTCAGAGACTCAGATAAGAACGAAGGGTTGTGTGACAGAGAACACAGCATATACACAGATAAAGAGCGAGAACAAGAGCACAGCGGTTGATAGAGGAAATAGAACTAATCATAGGCCGTATGCACGTACACGCGGCAAACGTTTCACTTGAAAACTGTTTTCAGGGAAAACATTTCTCGAGGAAAATGTGTTTTCGAGGAAAATGTGTTTTCGAGGAAAATGATAAATGCACACCCCGTCACACAATGGAGGAAGGAGGAATTAAGTTTGCACGCAATTTTTATTACTTCAAACGGTCCCGCCTTGAAGTAGCTAAAAAGGCGGCGGATTTGAAAATAATTTTAAAACACGCTGCGCGTGCGCACGTGCGTGCGCGCACGAGCGCGCTTTTAAAAAAAAGTCGATAAGGGCCGTTTTTTCGGTATCACGACTTTTGCTACCACGACACTTGCTACCCATGACATTTGCTACCTGCGACATTTGCTACCCATGACATTTGCTACCGCGACATTTGCTACCTGCGACATTTGCTACCTGCGACATTTGCTACCCATGACATTTGCTACCGCGACATTTGCTACCCACGACATTTGCTACCCACGACATTTGCTACCGCGACATTTGCTACCTTTGATTTAAGCTTGTTTTCTTTACATTTAATTGTTCCGTTTGTAGTTTTTTTGTAATTATATATTATTTAAGCTTATTTTTTACATTTTATTGTTCCGTTTGTAGTTTTTTTTGTATTTTCATTATTTAAGCTTGTTTTCTTTACATTTAATTGTTCCGTTTGTAGTTTTTTTGTAATTATATATTATTTAAGCTTCTTTTTTACATTTAAGTGTTTTGTTTGTAGTTTTTTGTATTTTTTTTATTTAAGCTTGTTTTCTTACAATTAGTTGTTCCGTTTGTAGTTTTTTTGTGTTTTTATTATTTAAGCTTGTTTTCTTTACATTTAATTGTTCCGTTTGTAGTTTTTTTGTAATTATATATTATTTAAGCTTATTTTTTACATTTAAGTGTTTTGTTTGTAGTTTTTTTGTATTTTTTTATTTAAGCTTGTTTTCTTTACATTTAATTGTTCCGTTTGTAGTTTTTTTGTAATTATATATTATTTAAGCTTATTTTTTACATTTAATTGTTCCGTTTGTAGTTTTTTTGTATTTTTATTATTTAAGCTTGTTTTCTTTACATTTAATTGTTCCGTTTGTAGTTTTTTTGTAATTATATATTATTTAAGCTTCTTTTTTACATTTAAGTGTTTTGTTTGTAGTTTTTTTTTTTTTATTTAAGCTTGTTTTCTTTACAATTAATTGTTCTGTTTGATGACCTCAAAATTTTTTCCAAAAACATAGACTCTCTTCAGAAAAGTCTGGATTCCATTTCCGATTACTCACTGACCTGGGGACTTGTGATATCAACTCAAAAATGCTTTATCATGCACTGTGGTCCTAGGAATCCAAAAGTAACATATAACCTAGAAGACAATATCATACCAACTACTTCATTAGTGAAAGATCTTGGCATTACATTTCAGGAAGATATCACATTCTCTAAACATATTGAACTAACCTCCCTAAAGTCCCAAAAATGTATAAACATGATCTTCAGAGCCTTTAAAACCAAATCAATTAAAGTTCTGCTCAGAATATACACCACATACATAAGACCCCTTATTGAATATGGGAGTGAGGTATGGTCCCCAATAACTATCGGTCTCGTTAACTGCATAGAAAAAGTGCAAAGATCATTTACACGAAGGTTACTACAAAGGGCCGGATTACCCAAAATGAGTTATGTTGCTAGACTGAATTTTCTTACCATCTCCTCGCTTGAATATAGAAGAAATGTGGCCGATCTTGTGTTCATCCATAAATGTCTGCACGGAAATATTCAAGTAGATTACTCAAATATGTTTAAACTTAGCCCATCGCCTTATTCGCTGAGAGAATCGAATAACTACAGAATATGCTTGCCGTTTAAATATCAAAGCAGAACAAGCACTTGTGCCTCAAGAATGATTAATGTCTGGAATAAGTTACCTTGTTCTTTGGTTTCTACAAGCTCTTCTAGCATTTTTAGAAATGAACTTATCAAGCTTGATTGTGAGACCATTGTCACCAACTCTAGAATACATTTTTAATTCAAGTGCTTTGTTTCTTCAAATGTTTTGTTTCTGTTTCTCCTCTTTTTTCCATTATATTTGTGTTCTCGGTTAGCTCTCGAATGATAAAGAGTGAGTTGAATTTTTGGAATTTCAAGTTATTATTGCGGATGAATAGTTCTTAATTGCTGATGAATAGTTCACAACTGAAGATACAAGCTTTGCTTTCTTTGCTTTTTTTGTGTGCTTTCCTATTTTCCTAAAATGAAATGTTCCTCATTGTTCTTGTCATATTTAGATCTCACTTTTCATAACCTTCACTGAATTCACTTTTCTTGTGACAGTGTCATCTGTTTCGTCACTTAACATTATGTTTTGTTTCAAGCGGAATAAAGAATTGAATTGAATTGTAGTTTTTTTGTGTTTTTATTATTTAAGCTTGTTTTCTTTACATTTAATTGTTCCGTTTGTAGTTTTTTTGTAATTATATGTTATTTAAGCTTATTTTTTACATTTAAGTGTTTTGTTTGTAGTTTTTTTGTATTTTTTTTTATTTAAGCTTGTTTTCTTTACATTTAATTGTTCCGTTTGTAGTTTTTTTGTAATTATATATTATTTAAGCTTATTTTTTACATTTAATTGTTCCGTTTGTAGTTTTTTTTGTATTTTTATTATTTAAGCTTGTTTTCTTTACATTTAATTGTTCCGTTTGTAGTTTTTTTGTAATTATATATTATTTAAGCTTCTTTTTTACATTTAAGTGTTTTGTTTGTAGTTTTTGTATTTTTTTTATTTAAGCTTGTTTTCTTTACAATTAATTGTTCCGTTTGTATTTTTTTTGTGTTTTTATTATTTAAGCTTGTTTTCTTTACATTTAATTGTTCCGTTTGTAGTTTTTTTGTAATTATATATTATTTAAGCTTATTTTTTACATTTAAGTGTTTTGTTTGTAGTTTTTTGTATTTTTTTTTAATTTAAGCTTGTTTTCTTTACATTTGATTGTTCCGTTTGTAGTTTTTTTGTAATTATATATTATTTAAGCTTCTTTTTTACATTTAGTGTTCCGTTTGTAGTTTTTTTGTAATTATATATTATTTAAGCTTCTTTTTTACATTTAAGTGTTTTGTTTGTAGTTTTTTTTGTATTTTTTTTATTAAAGCTTGTTTTCTTTACATTTAATTGTTCCGTTTGTAGTTTTTTTGTAATTATATATTATTTAAGCTTCTTTTTTACATTTAAGTGTTTTGTTAGTAGTTTTTTTTTGTATTTTTTTATTAAAGCTTGTTTTCTTTACATTTAATTGTTCCGTTTGTAGTTTTTTTGTAATTATATATTATTTAAGCTTCTTTTTCACATTTAGTGTTCCGTTTGTAGTTTTTTGTATTTTTATTATTTAAGCTTGTTTTCTTTACATTTAATTGTTTCGTTTGTTGTATTTTTTTACTATATATAATTGAGCTTTTTTTGTTGCATTTACATGTTCCGTTTGTAGTTTTTTTGTAATTATACATTCTTTAAGCTTCTTTTTTACATTTAGTTGTTTCGTTCGATTGGTACAATAGTCTCAGTATTATCGACTCCAAAACAGGAATATTTCCTCTTCGAGGTGGTTCTGAAGGGACCTTTAGGGAGACCCCTGAGTGCTTTCCAATCTTCGTTTGAGAACGGCTACGAAGAAGGTTTGAAGATCTTCTAGACCGAGCCCACGAGACTGTTTTGGGTGATCGACGTCTGCAGTGTTTGGCCGCCCTGCTCAAACCCATTGAACCACACCTGCCCTGTAGTTTACTCAGGCTGTTCAGACCGTATGCCTAAGCCTGAGGCAGGGTTAACAGAGTGGAAGATATAGTAACATTGATCCAGAGAAGGGACGCGGAGAATGCTCAAATATCTTCAGTACTGGTAAAGCATTTCGTCAAACTCTCCCAAACATCAGCTCTCGCTACTTATCAAGCTTTTCTCTCTCTGTAATCCCAAATGGAATTTTTTGAGCTGAAATTAAATTGACGCAAGACGCAAAAAAGAAAAAAAAATAAAGCAAAATGAAAAATAAAAAAAAAGAATCTGGAGCTTATAAAACATAGTTTTTTGCAACGACGACTGAATAAATGGAAGTAAAAATGACTTTAAATGAATTCTACAACCAAAAAACCCTAAGCGCATAGATTCGGGCATAGATTGTACATCTCATAGAAAAGTTATAAGCGTTAAAAAACGAAAAATTTTACCTAAAACGAGAGGTCTTTTTAGATAATTTTTTTCATCTGCTTTCAAATTTTTTTCCTTGTTGAAATCTATGCTCAAATGTTCAAAAAAGTTGAATTTTTTACCATGTCATCATTTCCAATCAAAAGTTAGTATTCATTCTTTCTCAGACTTTTAAAAAACTAACCCGCACTTCAAAAATCATGCAAAAAATAAAATCTAGGAGAAGAGGTTTTTTTTTAATTTTTTATTTTATTTTGTAGATAAAAAAAAAACATGCTAAAAAAACCAGGATAGATTGTGGGGTAAATGAAAGAACTACAGGCTGAGCAAGACTTAACCCGCACTTTGCTGCGGGTTACGTCTTGCTCAGCCTGTATTTTTCTCAAATGACCCACAATCTATCCTGGTTTTTTTTAGTATATATATATTTTTTTTATCTACAAAATAAAAAAATTTTTTTTTTTAAACTTCTCCGAGATTTTATTTTTTGCATGATTTTTGAAGTGCGGGTTAGTTTTTTAAAAGCCTGGGAAAGAATGAATACTGACTTTTGATTGGAAATGATGAGATGGTATGAAAATTCAGCTTTTTTCGAACATTTGACTATAGATTTCAACAAGAAAAAAAACTGAAAGTAGATGAAAAAAATTATCTAAAAAGACCTCTCGTTTTAGGTAAAATTTTTCGTCTTTTAACGCTTATAACTTTTCTATGAGATATACAATCTATGCCCGAATCTATGCGCTTAGGGTTTTTTGGTTGGAGAATTCATTTAAAATCACTTTTACGTCCATTTATTCAGTCGTCGTTGCAAAAAACTATGTTTTATAAGCTCCAGATTCTTTTTTTGGTCCGTGTTTACCTAATTACAATTTTATCCCTTCTTACTCTTTTATGTTTTAGCCTTCTTATCTCTTTCATTTCGTAGAGGAAAAGCAAATAAATAAGAGGTGCAAATGAAGAAAAGTAATCGAACAGACTCATCGAACATTAAACTTTGTGATTTCTCTTGTCCATTTTTTTCTTTTTATGTTCGCCTTTCGTTCTGAAGTCCTTTTCGCAAACTGGAACTTTTTCGCAAATGTTTTTGAATACGTACCCATTAAAATGAATTTTTGATTTTTAGAACTTTGAAGAGAGAGAGAATGAGAGAGAGAAAGGGAGAGACAAAGAGGAAGAGAACGAGGATTGCGGTGGAGAACGGTGCTCAGGCAGCAGCAGCACGACTCTTCTTTTTCTTCGCCTTCTTTCCCATCCAATTCGAAATATATGTACTTGAGGAGTTTTGAAAAAAGGGAAATATACATAGTTCGATTACTACAGTCGAGACAAAGACAGAGGAATAAAGAGAGTGAGAATGTAAGAGAGGATTGCGGTGGAGAACGGTGTGCAGGCAGCAGCAACACTCTTCTTTTTTTCTTCGCCTTCTTTTTCATATTATTCAAAAATATATGTACTTGAGGAGTTTTGAAGAAAGGGAAATATTCAGAGCTTAGTTACTACAGACGAGACAGAGACGGAGTAATAGAGTGAGAGAGAGGAGTCAATTTCATGCAGTTGCGAATTCAGTACAGGCATAATTTTAGGTAAAACAATACGAGAAGAAAGTGATTAGTCACATCTTTTTCTGTCATGACTCTTCTCATTCTTTTCTGATGCTTTCTTGTCTCGTTTTAAGGATCACCTGAAAAAGGCCACACATATCAATTTTTTCTTCGCAAAACAGATTATCTGCTTAAAACTTGATTCGTACATTATGTTGTAAACTTTTAAAACATTCTAAGGAATGTCTTAGAATGTGTTTCATTCAATGACTTCTTTAAGTTGTCTGGTGACTGCTTTGGAGCAAACAAGTTGTTTTAAAATCATTTTATTCATTTCGTTTAGACTCAAAGAGGGGGATAGAGATAGAGAGGGAGATTAAAATAGGCTCCTCTTTCATTTCCTTCCACCCTAACACCCCAATCTCGAACTGTTCCGTAGAAGCAGGAGATCGGAAAGCGCAAGGCAATAGGAAAACAAGTAGAGTCAGCCAACAAGAGACAGAGGAAGAGAGGAAGGAGACAAGAAGAGAGGATTCTTTTCAAAAAAGCCCTTCTCGGAACTGCCTCTCGAGTTCTCTTCCTGGTCCTAAAAACTGCAATCATGATACTCTTTTTTATTGCAAAAAATTTTTATTTTGGAGTTAAAAATAAAATAGCAACACCCTAAAAAAAATTGGCGACCTCCCCCCCCCGGTCGCCAAAATTTTTCCGCGCATAAAAAAATTAAAAAAATTTTTTTTTGAGTTGCGCCAAAAATTTGAATTTTTTTGATTTTGGCGCCAAAAAAACGAATTTTTTTCTCGCGCGCATAGATTTGAATTTTTCGAAGTGCGCATAGATTTTCTTCTAACCCGCAGTGCGGGTTAGAGAAACACCCTGCTGTTCAGGGCATTGAGATTGCGATGAGCAGCTCAGTTCAAAGAAGTTTTAAAGAATTTCCCGGTACACGATGTTCCGGATTAAGTTGATGGCTCTGTCGTCTTCGTCTCGTTCTTCCGTCCACCCATGCGGTGAAAATATTCTTAGGTCTTGAACTGATCTTACGCGTGAAATTGCAACATAAAGCTGCCCGTGTGTGAAGACTGGAGAGTCGAAGAGCAAGCCCACTTTGCTGAGCGTTTGCCCTTGGCTCTTGTTGACTGTCACAGCGAAGCTTAATCGCACAGGGAATTGCCTGCGCTTAAACCCTTTACTTGTTCGTCTATCTTCAAACTTGAGTGTTATCTGAGGTACGAACACCCACTCAGCATTGACCGAGGCCGTTATGTTGCGGCATACAAGGCACCAGACACGACCGTTTCTATCGGTTCTGAATCCTTCTATGATAAGCCTGGTACCGTTGCAGAGGCCCTCTTTGGAGTTAAGATTACGGAGAAGCATCACAGGGGCACCCTCTTCAGTTTGAGAATGTGCGGTGGCATCCCTGAAGGAGTAATCCGCTCTAAATCTTCAATGTTCTGTGGCGGCAACGATTCTTCTGCATCTTCAATCGCCTCCGTTGCACCAGCAATAGAGACCAACTCTCCTTGAAGTTTTTCCAAGATGCGATCGTTCAGCTGCAAACTCTGTGCATTCCTTACCGTGGGGATTGCTCTCCCAATCATCTCTTGATTGTGCTTCAGCACATTCTGCGGTTACACAAAGTCAATGATCTCATCTGCGGTTTTTACAACCATTTCATTTGGAAGTCGCACGTGAATTCCATCTGACAAAATGTTGTGACCTTCCCCAACTTCTGTTAGCCAATCAGCGAATTCGGCTTCTGAAGCATTTACACGCATGTTTTCAGTAAGTCGAAGCGTTTTGAACTGAGGCCATAATTTACTACGCTTCCGCGTGTAATCACAAATCGCACGGTCGATGATGCCCTCCATCACACACAACGTTTGTTTCCAATCACCTCCAAGCAGTACAACAGTTCCACCGAATGGCAATGTTGCTCGATTGCGCATCAGCTTATCAACATATTCGAGCAGATGTTTGCTCTGCAGAGGTGCTTCATCCCAAATGATCAAGTCGGCACCGAGAAGATCTCTTCCAAACCTGCTGGTTGCATCTATCTTTGCTTCTTCTTCACCATGCATATTCAGTGGTGCACGGAAAGTACTGTGTACGGTACGACCATTCTTCAGCAAGATGGCAGCAATACCCGAGGATGCGCACACCAAAACTTTTTTCTTGTCACCAATGCAGCGATTGATGATGTAGTTATAGGTGTAAGTCTTGCCACAGCCTCCACTACCTTCTAGGAAAAACAATCGTTCTCGCTCGTTCGGGTCATTCACTGCTCTTAAGACAGCCTCGACAATCATCTGCTGACCTCTGTTGAGCGAACCACTCATTTGGGCTGCGATAACTGCTGATTCTCGAGTCTGTTGATCACTTGTGATCGCTTCGAGAACAGCATCTTCAACTACAGGCAGTTGAACATCGGTCATTGTCATACCTTGATGCCTTATTATGGACTGGATATGAGCAAGGGCCAAAATTTCCCTCTCTTCAAGGGAACGATCGTTGTTACGATCAGGATTGACCATAAAACTCTTGAACTTCTCCCATAAAAGCTTGGCGTACGGAGGAGTATCTGTTCTTAGCATTAAGATCGTTGCGAAAAGCACACGGATTTGCCAAGGGAAGCTGTCGTGACATGCTTCGCTCAGGCAACGATTCCATTCTTCGCTGTCTATAATAAAACCTCCTGCTCGTGCTGCTTGCATGAAAGATTGATACTCTGTACCATCTTCCGCAGATAGCAATTGCTTCATTGAGGTGAATCCTGCTTTTTTGAGGATCATAACGTAAACAGCGTATCGCTCTGAATCTGCCGGAGAAACAGGCACTACTCGGGAGATTTTCTTATGATTTCGAACGTAAGGAACGTATTTGCCTCTGTCGAAGCGACAACGCTCGTCTGTTTCTTGCCAAAGAATTACTCGGAACAATCGGCCATCTTCTGTCATCGATTCAGTTCCACAGATATCCATGTAGGCCATGAGCTTGGACTTATTGCTTGCCAATTTTTCACTTATGGCTTCATTGTCATCGTTTTCTTCAATGATGACTGGGTTTTCTCCTTCCAAATGTACGTGCAACTTAGACACTATATGTGACATGAAAGAAAGAGGAAAGCTATACAGTCTCCATGAAGCTTCCATCGGGCCCATCACTCGGGCAGCCATATATACTTTTGTCTCGTCATAGTCAAAATATATTTGACCGTCTTTGTGACGCAGATGCTCACTATTCACTCTTTGAATAGAGTTCTTCGTCACTTCGACGATTGCTTTGTCCATGCCTTTGTACACATACTTGTTGATGTATCGATAGCTACTGATATAATCAACCACTTCAACATTAATATGCGTCTCAAACAAAGCAAGTAGTTGAGGAGAGTGGGGCACAATGTGGCGATTTGTGGCCACTCTTTCATTCAAACCAGATCCATAAACATACTTTTCACCATTTTTTGGCCGTTTGTATGTAGGATAATTATTGTCACTCATCTTGGTCTCTTCACAGAAAGCCATTGGATAATTCTTCTGGCATTGTGAACGACCCGCTCGGTCTCGCCTACATGTGAGATCTGTACGATGCTCACACGGTCCATGCACCATATGAACTTTTACCAACTCTCTCAACCGCTTCTTATCAGCATAAGAAGGATCAGTGGGATCAGGAAATATCGGAATCTCAGCCGAAATCATGTCATCGATTTTTGCGGCAGTGTCCAGCTTTTCTTCAAGTGTGAGCAGAATGTGTGCGTGTGGCATGTTCCTTTTTTGAAACTCGATGCTAATCACATGAGCAATAACTTTTCCGAAAAAGGCTTTATCAATCACAATTTCTTTGAAATACTGCAACTTTTCACGGAAAACTCTTGCCACCAAAACTGGATCATCATTGAAAGTTTGGTTTGGTAATAAATTTTTTACAATCTCTGGCCACATGGGGTTGCCAGTGAGAGTGATGAAAAGAGTCGGACGACCGACTCGTCTTGCGATTGCCATCGAGTTGTGATAGTTTCTATCACAAAAAGCTCGAATTCCTGGGTAAGTGCTACGAAGTTGAACGACGGTCCCCAAGCGGATACCCTTGTCACTCAACTTCTGCTCAAGATGTCGAGTGTACATATTTTCCGTGGTGTATCTTTTTGCAAATGCGATTTGCTTGTTTCGCATCACAGTAAACTCATCAGACTCAATTCGAGTTTGATAATCAATGATGAACTGCTGTACCAGTTTTCCGTATCCATACAACCAGTGCTTGCGCATTGGATTCACGTGCCGCAACACATATCGGGCGAATTCTGTACGCGAAATGGTTTCTCGTTTAAGTTGTCGAGAAACTCGGTTAGTTTTTTTATCCCTGGCACAAACGTGAAATTTCCCCTCGGAAAAAGAATCGGGTACATTAGTGCGTCTCTTGTGTTTGCAATAGCTGGAACATTTGTGGACTTTCTTGTATTTGAGTGTCTTTCAAAAACAAAAGTCCCTCTTTCTACAGCATCGAAATCGATAGCACCATTCTCTGATGAATAAATGGTGAAAACGCTGTCAGTAGCAACAGGCTGATTTAGAGTGCCAGGATGCTCTCCTGCCATGAGCCCTCTTTGATCTCGCGGGACATCTCGGACATTCATGAGACTCATGAAGATATGTGGCATCTCTTTCTATGTGCCGTCTGCCACTTTCGCCATGCTTTCATCCAGAACTTCTTTCATGGTTTTGTATGCACTTGCGTGAGCGTGGTTCTCGCAAAGAATGCGATGTATTCTACTTAACACGTTTTTGCATGCAGTGTCCCACTTGAAAGTGGCTGATGCTTTGTCGAACTGCTCCATTACCGTTTCTTCGGTAGAGTAATAGAGCTGAGCAAACGCTATGTTGCTGGAATCAGTCGGTAGAAGATCGCAAGTATTGACGGTATACTTACCCTCCACCAGCAACGGAACAAGTCCTCCTGGTCCAACATCTTTGCTAGTTAACAACTTCATAGACGAAGAAGCAAATTGAAGGAATGTGTTCACATTCCTCACGTTCTTAGATACTTTTTTGCTATCAGTTCGTTCCATCAGAACATATTCCTTGAACCATTGCATGAGCGGATCAACTTGCATTGAGAAGTCCGGCACCACTATGGTTCCACTGTTGCCGCAGATTCCCGGGTTCTCATCCGGAAAGTTCAGTGAGCTACATTCAGAGCACTCAACAAGTGGCTTAAGAACATGAGCCTTACACAGAACGTTACTTCGAGACGCAGGCTTTTTTTGGCGTTTGTAAACTCTTCTGTGTTGAGCAGCATTCATTCATTCATTCATTCTTTATTCCAAGCATGTAGGTATTTAAGACAAAAGCAAATTACATACATATAAACAGAGGTATGCATGGACTACATTACACATAAAGCTTAGTGGCGGTGTGTATAGGGGAAAAAAGGGGGGGCTGTGATAATGATGAAAAATAACAAGTCTTAATTAGGTATCAGAAACAAGACTAACTGGCACAATCACATTCACAGGCAACGAAAGAAGTTGCTTTCTAAATTTAAGGCTACTAGCTTCGTTGATAACATCAAATGGAAGAGAGTTCCAAACAGACATTTGACGGGAAACACATGTCGATAAAGAGGTCTTATTGATGCGGTGAGGAGGAATAAGTCTTAGATGATGCGAATGCCGAGTGAAACGCTGAACAGCCGAGATTTCGTATAAATGATCAGTGTCTATGTCTAAGCTGTTATGTAAACATTTATGAATAAAAAGTAGATCAGAGATTGCACGACGGTACTCGAGGCTCTGAAGGCCTAGCATTAAAAGCCTCTGGGAATACGGAAGCTTAGGGTGACGGACTCTTCCTAGTACTCTCCTCGTGAAAGAGCGTTGGACTTTCTCAACCAACTTAACAAGGCCCGAGTAAGATGGATTCCACAACTCACTTGCGTATTCGATAATGGGTCGGACATAGATTTTAAAAGCAGATGTCAACAGAGAAATGGAAGGGGATTTAAAAGCTTCAAATAACATGTTGACAACAGCGGAAGCTCTCTTACACTTATCGACAATATGGTGTTTGTACGAGAATTCATCGGAAATAGTGACACCAAGATCTTTAGCTATCTCGTCAACAGTTAAGGGGAAATTGGCTTCGGCTATTTGACTGCGCCTGTCTGCGCTTAGGATGGAACGTCGTATTTGTTCATGCTTACGTTTGTATTCACGGCGGTTTTCATGTTCAGTTATTTCAGATCTGCCACTATTTTCCAATCTGATATCAGGCAATTCGAGCACCCCACAGAGCGTCGTACGGATCATCGCTTTGATAGTTTCTGCATTTTCTATTCTGATATCAGTGTTCTGAGCCAAACAAATAGCGTATGCGAAGAAGGACCGGGTGCGTCTCTTCTTCGGGATGTGAGATGCGAAACGCGTCGATCGGAATTCTGAAGCAGACGTGCAGGACACAGGGAATATCGACGGAACGGTATGCAATAAAAGTTAGGCTTTTCTGAAATCCCAGATACTAAACGCAATCTTTTCAAGTTTTCGAAGAAAGATCGAAGCCTAATTGAGAGGTGAACCTTTCTTCACTTTGGAATTAGTAATAACTACAAACTTAATATGAGTAAATAACATATTATAGCCTTGAAAAATAGGGAAGCGTGATGCTTAGTGCTTATCAAATGACGCCACTACACCTTGTTTGAGTTATGGCACAGACCGATCTTCATAAAATCTCTACGAAGTGATAGGAGTTACGAGGGAAAGGGGTAAATAATCGTCAACCGCTTCTCGTATTGGCGACAAGACTGAAAGGGGAACACATTCTGACATGCCAATATCTAGGCGTGGGTATGAAATACTTTAGAAAGCAAAGGTGATTTCGTTTTTGCCGTCATTTCGTGATCATCTCGTGGTGAAGAGCAGTCGCCTCCACTCACGCTTTTAAGGCTTGGGATGGTTAGTTTTGAGATATTGAATATTGGACCTCATAAATATTCCTATTGTTTTAATAATACGCTTTTTATGGCTCATTACTACTCGCTAATCACACGCGATAAAGATACTTCGTGCAGAAATGGTGATGCGTAGAAAGACCAGCTAGAGTCAAGGAAGTAATATTTGAATCAGTCTGGTAGATCTCGACAGCTTGTCCAGGTTCATCCACTCTGCGTTCCTGTGTGCGTCTGCCTGTGTGCGAACACAAGAACGACCGTGTCTCATCTTCGGGATGTGCGATGTCGTCTGAGGCAGACGGGCAGGACACAGGGAACATCGACGGAACGGTATGCAATAAAATGTATGCTTTTTCTGAAATCTCAGATACTAAACGCATTCTTTTCAAATTTTCGAACAAAGATAAAAGTCTAAATTGAGAGTTGAACCTTTATTTCCTTTGGAATTAGTAGTTACCACTAATTTAATATGAGTATAAAACATATTATAGCGTTGAAAAATAGTTAAGCATGATGCTTGGTGCGTATCGAATGATGCCACTACAACTTGTTTGAGTTATGGCACAGACCGATCTTCAGACTAAAATCTCTACGAAGTGATAGGAGTTGCGAGGGAAAGGGGTAAATAATCGTCAACCGCTTCTCGTATTGGCGACAAGACTGAAAGGGAAACACATTCTGACATGTCAATATCCAGGCGTGGGTATGAAATACTTTAGAAAGCAAAGGTGATTTCGATTTTGCCGTCATTTCGTGATTATCTCGTGGTGAAGAGCAGTCGCCTCCACTCACGCTCTCGAGGCTTGGGATGGTTAGTTTTGAGATATTGAATATTGGACCTCATAAATATTCCTATTGTTTTAATAATACGCTTTTTATAGCTCATTACTACTCGCTAATCACACGCGAAAAAGATACTTCGTGCGGAAATGGTGATGCGTAGAAAGATCAGCTAGAGTCAAGGAAGTAATATTTGATTCAGTCTGGTAGATCTCGACAGCTTGTATAATAATAATAATAATAATAATAATAATAATAATAATAATAATAATAATAATAATAATAATAATAAAAAGTATAATAATAATATTGTTTCTGTTATCTAAAACGATAAAAAACAATTCTCATATCTCAAGCAATCAAACCAGAATTCAAAGTTGAAGATTACATGACACATCATACAGTAATAATAGCAAGTTCGTTGCAGTAATAATAGCAAGTTCGTTGCAGTAATAATAGCAAGTTCGTTGCAGTAATAATAGCAAGTTCGTTGCAGTAATAATAGCAAGTTCGTTGCAGTAATAATAGCAAGTTCGTTGCAGTAATAATAGCAAGTTCGTTGCAGTAATAATAGCAAGTTCGTTGCAGTAATAATAGCAAGTTCGTTGCAGTAATAATAGCAAGTTCGTTGCAGTAATAATAGCAAGTTCGTTGCAGTAATAATAGCAAGTTCGTTGCAGTAATAATAGCAAGTTCGTTGCAGTAATAATAGCAAGTTCGTTGCAGTAATAATAGCAAGTTCGTTGCAGTAATAATAGCAAGTTCGTTGCAGTAATAATAGCAAGTTCGTTGCAGTAATAATAGCAAGTTCGTTGCAGTAATAATAGCAAGTTCGTTGCAGTAATAATAGCAAGTTCGTTGCAGTAATAATAGCAAGTTCGTTGCAGTAATAATAGCAAGTTCGTTGCAGTAATAATAGCAAGTTCGTTGCAGTAATAATAGCAAGTTCGTTGCAGTAATAATAGCAAGTTCGTTGCAGTAATAATAGCAAGTTCGTTGCAGTAATAATAGCAAGTTCGTTGCAGTAATAATAGCAAGTTCGTTGCAGTAATAATAGCAAGTTCGTTGCAGTAATAATAGCAAGTTCGTTGCAGTAATAATAGCAAGTTCGTTGCAGTAATAATAGCAAGTTCGTTGCAGTAATAATAGCAAGTTCGTTGCAGTAATAATAGCAAGTTCGTTGCAGTAATAATAGCAAGTTCGTTGCAGTAATAATAGCAAGTTCGTTGCAGTAATAATAGCAAGTTCGTTGCAGTAATAATAGCAAGTTCGTTGCAGTAATAATAGCAAGTTCGTTGCAGTAATAATAGCAAGTTCGTTGCAGTAATAATAGCAAGTTCGTTGCAGTAATAATAGCAAGTTCGTTGCAGTAATAATAGCAAGTTCGTTGCAGTAATAATAGCAAGTTCGTTGCAGTAATAATAGCAAGTTCGTTGCAGTAATAATAGCAAGTTCGTTGCAGTAATAATAGCAAGTTCGTTGCAGTAATAATAGCAAGTTCGTTGCAGTAATAATAGCAAGTTCGTTGCAGTAATAATAGCAAGTTCGTTGCAGTAATAATAGCAAGTTCGTTGCAGTAATAATAGCAGGATGAATGAAGTCTCTTCTGATTCGCCTAAGCTTATAATTAAACAGAGCACTTTTAGGTGTGGAGACCAAATAATCAGGTAAAGATTTCCATATAGATATTTTCGAAAAAATTGAAAAATTGGTGTAGACAGTTTATTCAAATAGGACGGGATCGGCAAAATAATACGGAATGAATTTTGTTTTCTCAAGGATTTCTCGAGAGGAGCCAGACGGTAGAGGTGGTTAGTGTTCAGACAGACATTTGAATGAATGCACTTGTGCGAAAATGACAAGTTTTTATTTATTTGTTTATTCATACATTATTTAAAATGTGACCACACATGGAAATGAGAGAAAACAAGGAGAAGAATGAAAGAAAAACAGAGAAACTCGTAATTATGGTTATATATTGAATACATATCAAAATGTGACAACACTCGGAGTGTAGTAAACGAAAACATTGGAGTAATGAAGTTCACAGACTAATGATTGAACTATCGCCCAGAAAAAAGCTAGTCCGCCGGGAGGGATCGAACCCAGACCATCTCGACTCAAACCGGGAGCGCGTGTTACCATTACACCACGGGGATACATTACTATTCCGTGCGATAGTGTTATATGAAAGGCTCATATGCCTTGTTCTCTTAGTCACGCATGCTTATCAAGCGATTGTGTCATGAATGGAGCGTAACTCCAGAGTTCACGATTAAGACAGAAGAGAGATGGAAGATGGATGATAAATTTTCAAATTCTAAGTTACACAGTTTAAAGGCAGTGACGCCTGGTTAAGATGACAAATGATTTAACTATCGCACAGAAAAAAGCTAGTCCGCGGAGCGGGATCGAACCCAGACCATCTCGACTCAAACCAGGAGCGCGTGTTACCATTACACCACGGGGACACATTGCTATTCCGTGCAATAGTGTTATATGAAAGGCTCATATGCCTTGTTCTCTTAGTCACGCATGCTTATCAAGCGATTGCGTCATGAATGGAGCGTAACTCCAGAGTTCACGATTAAGACAGAAGAAAGATGAAAGATGGATGATATCTTCAAATTTTAGTTTAAGGCAGTGACAAGTGAAAAGTTACACAGTTTAAAGGCAGTGACGCCTGGTTAAGATGACAAATGATGACAAACCATTACACCCCGTGGTGTAATGTCTCACACGCGCTCCCGGTTTGAGTCGAGATGTTCTGGGTTCGATCCCGCCCGGCGGACTAGCTTTTTTCTGTGTGATAGTTCAATCTTCCTGCTCTCTTTCCTTCTTTAGGCTCGCCCTTCAGTACAATAAAATCACCCGAAGGTGACAAGATGTGTGGATTTATTTATTCAGGTACCATCGACTGAACAATTTTTTTGTTGAAAGTATAAATGGCTAAATACCATTTAACAACAAAAAATAACCTTGAAAGTCATGATATAACAACAAAAAAGATAGTCATGACTCTGTTGTTTTTGTCCGCATATTTGGTGTATTGAATGCAAGAGTAAATGATTCACATGTTCAAAATATTTCTTGTACAACAACTGTGAACTAATTTTCGAGTTCGCTTATTACTATATTGAGAGACATATACCTGAATGATTTGAAGGGCGCAATGCTCGCCCATTTTCGTTTGCACAACACAAAAAATTTGGGATATCCGTTCAAGTTTTAAGTTCATGTCTAACTCTTCAGCCTTGATGTCAAGTAACATTGAAAGGCATTTACGGATTTTTCCACGCATTTCATGATTTTTGTTTACAATAAAGTTCAATAATTTCGATTGTGGCCGTAAATGCGAGAATTAGATTTATTGATCCGTAAAACATCCTCAAGGTATCACGCTGAAAGGTGTGAAATCGTATGAAGGGATAAAAACGGAAGAGCGATCAAGAGAGAAACGCTCGAGAGAAAATAATTCTTAATGAGGTAAGTGAGTTTTTTTAAGTTTTGAGAGAAATAAAAAACTATTGAAAAAGAGGTTGAGGGGTAGGGTAATGGGTAGGGTAATGGGTAGGGTAATGGGTAGGGTAATGGGTAGGGTAATGGGTAGGGTAAGGGGAGGGTAATGGGTAGGGTAATGGGTAGGGTAATGGGTAGGGTTATGGGTAGGGTAAGGGGTAGGGTAATGGGTAGGGTAATGGGTAGGGTAATGGGTAGGGTAATGGGTAGGGTAATGGGTAGGGTAATGGGTAGGGTAAAGGGTAGGGTAATGGGTAGGGTAAGGGGTAGGGTAATGGGTAGGGTAAGGGGTAGGGTAAGGGGTAGGGTAATGGGTAAGGTAATGGGTAGGGGTAATGGGTAGGGTAAGGGGTAGGGTAAGGGGTAGGCCCCTTACCCTACCCTTTACCCTACCCCTTACCCTTACCCTAACCCTTCACCCTAACCCTTACCCTAACCCTTACCCTAACCCTTACCCTAACCCTTACCCTACCCTTTACCCTTACCCTAACCCTTTACCCTACCCCTTACCCTACCCCTTACCCTACCCCTTACCCTACCCCTTACCCTACCCCTTACCCTACCCTTTACCCTACCCCTTACCCTACCCCTTACCCTACCCCTTACCCTACCCCTTACCCTACCCCTTACCCTACCCCTTACCCCTACCCCTTACCCTACCCCTTACCCTACCCCTTACCCTAACCCTAACCCTTACCCTACCCCTTACCCTACCCCTTACCCTACCCCTTACCCTACCCCTTACCCTACCCCTTACCCTACCCCTTACCCTACCCCTTACCCTAACCCTAACCCCTTACCCTACCCTACCCCCTTACCCTACCCCTTACCCTACCCCTTACCCTACCCCTTACCCTACCCCCTAACCCTACCCCTAACCCTACCCCTAACCCTAACCCTACCCCTAACCCTACCCATTACCCTACCCCCTTACCCTACCCATTACCCTACCCCTAACCCTACCCATTACCCTACCCCTAACCCTACCCCTAACCCTACCCCTAACCCTACCCCTAACCCTACCCCTAACCCTACCCATTACCCTACCCCTTACCCTACCCCTTACCCTACCCATTACCTTACCCATTACCCTACCCATTACCCTACCCATTACCCTACCCATTACCCTACCCATTACCCTACCCATTACCCTACCCATAACCCTACCCATTACCCTACCCATTACCCAACCCCTCAACCTCTTTTTCAATAGTTTTTCATTTCTCTCAAAACTTAAAAAACTCACTTACCTCATTGAGAATTATTTTCTCTCGAGCGTTTCTCTCTTGATCGCTCTTCCGTTTTTATCCCTTCATACGATTTCACACCTTAAAAAAAAAAAAAAAATCAAAAAATCTAATTCTCGCATTTACGGCCCCAATCGAAATTATTGAACTTTATTTTAAACAAAAATCATGAAATGCGTAGAAAAATCCGTAAATGGCTTTCAATGTTCCTTGACATCAAGGCTGAAGAGTTAGACATGAACTTAAAACTTGAACGGATATCCCAACTTTTTTGTGTTGTGCAAACGAAAATGGGTGAACATTGCGCCCTTCAAATCATTCAGGTACATGTCTCTCAATTTAGTAAAAAGCGAAATCGAAAATTAGTTCACAGTTGTACAAGAAATATTTTGAACATGTGAATCATTTACTCTTGCATTCAATAAACCAAATATGCGGACAAAAACAACAGAGTCATGACTATATATATCTTTTTTGTTGTTAAATCATGACTTTCAAGGTTATTTTTTGTTGTTAAAGGATATTTATCCATTTACACTTTCAAAAAAAATTTTTTTCTGTCGATGGTACTTGAATAAATAAATCCACACATCTTGTCACCTTCGAGTGATTTTATTGTACTGAAGGGCGAGTCTAAAGAAGGAAAAGGTTTGGAAAGTTCTATTAACAAGGGGAAGTGGGAGGGAAGAATAAATCGAAGACGAGAGGGAGAGGAATGTGGATTTGAGATAAGTGACCATTCGAGAAGTGTGACCTACCATCATACTCGTAACTAAAAAGGAGTTCTAAACTACAATCTACATCTCTTTTTTCTGTTTTTTTTTACTACATATGCTCTTCTCTGGCTTCTTTTTTATTGGCTTCATTGACCTCTGATTACATTAAAAACTCCTGCTCCTCAAAATTTGGCCTCACCAGCCGGTCTGTGATTTGATGTGATTTCCACACACTCGGAAAGATCATTATCTCACTCAAATCTGTCTCTTGTTATCTCTCGCTCTCAACTTCTTCTCACTGTCTCACGTTCTCACTTTCTTTTCAACTTAATTTTCCAACTCACACCGTATTTTAAACAACGTCAACTGGGGGTTACATACATAGTTACCTGATCAGCTATGTTGACGCATACATATTCGCGCCGAGAATGATCTAAATTCTCTTCTCCTTCCGTTCTGGATAGATATAGATGGAAAAAACCTGGTTTCAAGAGCAACCAAGAGAGGGATAGATATAGATTGGAGAGAGAGATAGAGAGACGGGGAACGAAAGAGATAAAAGTTGTAGTGAGGGAATGACAGAAAAGACACGGCAGAGGACCAGTGGTTAAATGATTACCGGACCAGCTATGTTGGCGCATATATGTTCACGCCAAGAATCATCTACAGAATTGATCCGAGAATGATTCAGTTATGTTCCACTGTTTCTCTACTTTTCTTTTTTCAATCTTTTTGCCTTCACCATTTTTTTCCACTCGCTCGGCGCGTACAAACATTCCTTAGACCGGTCTCATTAAACGCCTGAAGTCAACATGCTTGGGTGTTTGAAAAATAGCATGCTAAGAGGGTCTATTATAAGAAAGTCAAGTCTCACGTTCTGGACAGAAATATCTTTCGGTTATCATGTCAAGTCACCAGAAAACGAAATTATAAAAATTTCCGGTCTTCTAAAGAATTCACGGGTCTTATATACTCATGGGCATACTAGACGCCAGACAGTACAGAGTGGCTTTTTTGATACGGTCTCGTTAGCCTAAGCCGTACGGCCTCGTTAGCGTGATCTTTTGCCTAAGCCTTAACGTTTTTTTCAGTGTAAATTTTTTTTAATTTAAGTGTATTTTTTTGTAATTTTTTTCAAAGAATCAGAGTCTCTGATGCTCAAAATGATCACCTAGGAAGAAAATTTTCGGAACCGTAGCGTTTAAAGCCGTTTTTTCGCTTAGTTTTCCAATGTCTACAAGACAAGACGCAGGGTATGGAAATACAGGGAATAGGAGCCGAATTCACTAACCAGTTATTTGTGGATGATATCAAGATGTTTGTTACCTTCTCCCCTGATGACCCTCTTTCTGCTCACTCCCAACTCACATCAGCTGCTCTGGCCCTACAATACTTCTGCGAAGCTTTCTTTATCGGCAAACAGCTCGGTTGTATGGTCACCTACAGCGATTGGCTTAGTTAAGGACCTCGAAAGAGTACAGAGAAATTTCACTAAAAGAATCTTGGCTAGGAAAGGACTTACCCGTCTAGTTTACTCTGAACGTTTAAAAATGTTAAATTTAGAATCTCTTGAATATCGTAGGGTTGTTTCTGATTTAGTTTTTATACATAAGAGAGTCCACGACTACTCAGAGTTCGACTTCTCTCGTTTATTTACTATAGCTCCTCTTACTAGAGCTATTGAAATACCCATCCATTAAGAATCGCCTTACCATATGCTCTAAACTCCTTTAGGTTTTCTACGTGTGCTTCTAGGTCGATCACTATTTGGAATTGCTTACCTAGCGAAGTAGTATGTAATCATTCCAGCGAAGTATTTATGAATAAACTCAGAAAACTACCGATAAATTGTATTTTACCCGAGCCAATTGTCTGCGACTAAGTTAAACTAGGAAGAACACTTTTTGTAGACACACTGCCACTGTAATACAATTCTTTCCTAGTAGAATCATAATCCATGTTTAATTTGTGATCATTAAATGTTGAAGTGAAACTATTTTTGTGTACATGGAAATAAAGAATTGAATTGAATTAGGTGTGATAAAAACCAAAAGTGTGACAAACGATTCCTCTTCAAAATCGGACCGTTGTATAAGAATTTAGAGGAATGCTAAGAGTAAGCATATTTTCTCAGATCTTCGTTGCCTTTTTTTGCATTGTAGAAGCTACAAACGCGTCTATTTCACACCTGACATATCTTAGAATACGCCACTGTCTTGTTGTCTCCGGAGCGAGCTCGCTAAAAAACTCAAAAAGTGCTTAAGCGATGTTTGATACCTTTCAATGTTTACCCATACAGTTTGAGCCCACTCCATAAATATCATTTAATAATAAGGCGTGGCGGCTCTATATGAAGCATTAGTTCTGTACAGGGTTTTTACGGAGCTTTAGACTCCCACGTCTGTATATGATCGGAGGACTCGCGCTCTCTTTCTCTCTAACTGCAAAAAACATTTGTTTCTTAATCGAGTTTTAGCCCTCTAGAAGTGAATTTGCGTCCGATTTGGCGATTTCAAGAACGGGAATTTCGCTATTAGTTCACCTTTGCTTTCTAAAGTATTTCATACCCACGCCTAGATATTGACATGTAAGAATGTGTTTCCCTTTCAGTCTTGTCGCCAATACGAGAAGCGGTTGACGATTATTTACCCCTTTCCCTCGTAACTCCAATCACTTCGTAGAGATTTTAGTCTGAAGATCGGTCTGTGCCATAACTCAAACAAGTTGTAGTGGCATCATTCGATACGCACCAAGCATCATGCTTAACTATTTTTCAACGCTATAATATGTTTTATACTCATATCAAATTTTTAGTAATTACTAATTCCAAAGGAAATAAAGGTTCAACTCTCAATTTAGACTTTTATCTTTGTTCGAAAACTTGAAAAGAATGCGTTTAGTACCTGAGATTTCAGAAAAAAGCAAAAATTTTATTGCATACCGTTCCGTAGATGTTCCCTGTGTCCTGCCCGTCTACCTCAGACGACATCGCACATCCCGAAGATGAGACACGGTCGTTCTTGTGTTCGCACACAGGCAGACGCACACAGGATCGCAGAGTGGATGAACCTGGACAAGCTGTCGAGATCTATCAGACTGATTCAAATATTACTTCCTTGACTCTAGCTGATCTTTCTACGCATCACCATTTCCGCACGAAGTATCTTTATCGCGTGTGATTAGCGAGTAGTAATGAGCTATAAAAAGCGTATTATTAAAACAATAGGAATATTTATGAGGTCCAATATTCAATATCTCAAAACTAACCATCCCAAGCCTTAAGAGCGTGAGTGGAGAGGCGACTGCTCTTCACCACGAGATGATCACGAAATGACGGCAAAAACGAAATCACCTTTGCTTTCTAAAATATTTCATACCCACGCCTAGATATTGACATGTCAGAATGTGTTTCCCTTTCAGTCTTGTCGCCAATACGAGAAGCGGTTGACGATTATTTACCCCTTTTCCTCGTAACTCCTATCACTTCGTAGAGATTTTAGTCTGAAGATCGGTCTGTGCCATAACTCAAACAAGTTGTAGTGGCATCATTCGATACGCACCAAGCATCATGCTTAACTGTTTTTCAACGCTATAATATGTTTTATACTCACATTAAATTTGTAGTAATTACTAATTCCAAAGGAAATAAAGGTTCAACTCTCAATTTAGACTTTTACATTTGTTCGAAAACTTGAAAAGAATGCGTTTAGTACCTGAGATTTCAGAAAAAAGCAAAAATTTTATTGCATACCGTTCCGTAGATGTTCCCTGTGTCCTGCCCGTCTACCTCAGACGACATCGCACATCCCGAAGATGAGACACGGTCGTTCTTGTGTTCGCACACAGGCAGACGCACACAGGATCGCAGAGTGGATGAACCTGGACAAGCTGTCGAGATCTATCAGACTGATTCAAATATTACTTCCTTGACTCTAGCTGATCTTTCTACGCATCACCATTTCCGCACGAAGTATCTTTATCGCGTGTGATTAGCGAGTAGTAATGAGCTATAAAAAGCGTATTATTAAAACAATAGGAATATTTATGAGGTCCAATATTCAATATCTCAAAACTAACCATCTCAAGCCTTAAGAGCGTGAGTGGAGGCGACTGCTCTTCACCACGAGATGATCACGAAATGACGGCAAAACCTCTGTTTCCGACCTTCAGTAAAATTCTGAAATGAGATTTGTGAAAACTAAAAATCGTGCAATTATGCAAGCCTACGTTGAAATGTGCTAGTTTTGCTACCTTAGGCTCTCCCTTGCGCTTATTCACGTTTCATGGGAGGATATCCGCGCGCGTAATATGAAATATTGACCTAACATGGTGGTTTTGATGACTACCTCCTGAGTCACTGCTACTGTATGTCGATGCAGTGTGAGGAGAGAGAGAGAGACAGAGAGAGAGAGAGAGAGATTCGTTTGATTTCGTTCCACTCTGGCTTTGCAATTCGGTACTTCTCCAGTTCGACATTGGCTCATTTTTTTCACAATTAGATTTTCTTGGCCCCAAATGTCTCTCTTTCTCTGCGGCGAGAGTATTTTAGTGACCACGGGCCGTAATCAGAGATCTAAGATGAACTCAGGGGTGAATTTTGCCCTAGTATATTGTAGACCTAAGTTCAACTCAGTTCCGTATTCATAGACAAGTTGTAGGCCTACAATATTCTAGGGTAAAGTTTACTATACAAAAAAGGGCGGCACACGGTGACCGGCAACGATTTCCCTAACGATAAATGTGTTGATCTGAGTTACTCGCATCTTGAAGTTCTTGAATAATGAGTGTTCTGTGTTGAGTCGGTAAAAGATGTAGTTAGTTAGTCGTTTTATTCGACGTTTCGGCTGTAAAGCCATCATCAGGAATTACCTCAAAAATACGGACCACTACATAAGCCTAAGCTTTTTTTTAAATTTAAAAATCATTTTTAATGTAAAAATAATTGTTTGATGTAAAAAAAACTTTTTATCACGAACCGGAGTCTCTGATGCTCAAAATGATCACTTATAAAGAAATTTTTCGATATGCGTTAAAAGCCAATTTTTCGTTTAGTATTCCAATGTCTTCAAGACAGGACGCAGGGTATGCCCGTGAGTATATAAGAGCCTCTTTTTGTTCTCGTTCCTATTCGAATTTCTTTTCGTTCTCGTTCCTATTCGAATTTTTTCGTTCTCGTTCCTATTCGAATTTCTTCTCGTTCTCGTTCATATTCGAATAGTACAAGAGTGATGTGTCGTGTTCATGTCGTGTTTTTGATGTGTCGTGTTCATGTCGTGTTTTTTCTCCAATTTGATACAAACAGATAATTTTATTCATGAAAACATGGTACACCTGAGATATAATTTTTTTAATGAAAACATGGTACACGTGAGATGCAATTATAAAGGCGAATTTATTTTTATTTCATATCAACATGATACTTGAAATGATGCGTAAATAGATGCAGGCTCGACGATTACGTGGTCTTCCCTCTGCAGTCTAAACTTGCCGTTCTTCTGTGCCATCAGATCTATAAAAATCAATTTTGTTCATCAAAAAAAAAATTTTTTAATCTGTAAAAATTTTTTTGGTCCTTTGGGCGACCTATCGACAAATCAAGACATTTTACCTATGCATGTACGTATCCGCCGAAAAAAGTGACATGACACTATATTATACCTGTTCATTAGGTATTACTACATATTAATAGAACATAATCGTCTCGACAGAAGAAGTAATCAGCGTGGATGCGGGTTATTAGTCATCTATCGAAACTCATTGAGAATCTCCCGTGTAGAACTAGATATTTCTTTAGATGACGGCATCGAACTATTAGCTCTTGATATATACAATGGGAAGTCTAGAATGGTTAGATGCTTTCTTGTGTATCGGCCTCCTTCTCTATCTCTTTCCACTTTCGAGTCGCTGATCTCAATCATCAGTTGTCATATACTGCCCAGTCACAATATTGTTCTTGGTGACTTAAATGCGCCCGACATTGACTGGGATCATTTTTATTTGTCTAGGGCCCCACTCGGAAAACTGCTGTCTAATTTTGTTTTAACGTATCTACTCAACCAGATGGTCTCTTTTCCCACAAGACATGACGGTAATCACGATGCTTCTCTTCTCAATGTAATACTGACTGACAGAACCTCTTCCATCACTGATGTATCAGAGCATCCACCATTGTTGAATTTTGATCACGTTACTATATCATTCAGAATAAACTCATTACTAAGTGTACCTGTTCATAGACGGTCTTGTGGTAATCGGGATTCAGATGTCTACATAGATTTTCGTAATAGTGACTACGAGTTCATGAACATCTTCCTAGCAAACATTCCCTGGCGGAATTGTTTTGATTCTTTTTCTGATAAACAGAACAAGTACAGTTTTCTTCCGTCAACGATTCATGATGCCATATATCTCTTCTGTCCCACCAAACCTTGACGCTCTAGGACCAATTACCGTCCCTTCAAGGCCATGGCGAAACTTCTAAAACTTCTAAAACAAAAGAAACTTCTTTGGCGCTCAAGACAATCGAATTCTAAGTTTCGTTCAGAGTATAAAGAAGTGAAGAAGTCCATATTGAAGGAGAAATCAGACTATTTGAGAATCCGAGAACTTGAAGCATTGCAAGTACCTAATGGGATACACCATTGGATTGAGACTATTTTGAAGCCTCATTCCGACATTTCCGTGATCAAAAAAAAAACTGTCAGTTCATTTTCGATTCTAAAGAGAAAGCTACAGTCTTTGCCGAAGAGTTTGCTATGAATTACTCTAGTAATCTCATTTTCTCAGAGAGTACCTATCTCATTTTCTCAGGGAGTACCTATCTCATTTTCTCAGAGAGTACATATCTCATTTTCTCAGGGAGTATTTATCTAATTTACTCAGAGAGTACCCATCTCATTTACTCAAGGAGTACATATCTCATTTCCTCAGAGTGTACCTATCTCATATCCTCAGTGAGTACCTATCTAATTTCCTTCCTGAGGGAGTACCTATCTAATTCCCTGAAGTACCTATCTCATTTCTTCAGGGAGTATCTATCTCATTTCTTCAGGAGTACCCATCTCATTTTCTCAGGGAGTACCTATCTCATTTTCTCAGGGAGTACATATCTCATTTTCTCAGGGAGTACTTATCTAATTTACTCAGGGAGTACCTATCTCATTTACTCAGGGAATACATATCTCATTTCCTCAGAGAGTACCTATCTCATATCCTCCGTGAGTCTAATTTCCTGAGGCATTACCTATCTAATTCCCTGAGGGAGTACCTATCTCATTTCTTCAGGGAGTATCTATCTCATTTCTTCAGGAGTAGCCATCTCATTTTCTCAGGGAGTACCTACCTCATTTTCTCAGGAAGTACATATCTCATTTTCTCAGGGAGTACTTATCTAATTTACTCAGGGAGTACCTATCTCATATCCTCAGGGAGTACCTATCTCATTTCCTCAGGAGTACCCATCTCATTTTCTCAGGGAGTACCTATCTCGGCTGATGTTTTTTTTCCGGTGGCATGCCCAGGCCAGTCCGGCATCGCCCTCCTTTGACGAATTATACTATCCAATTTTGGTCCGCAACGGGCAAGCCCGCTATCTCCGATGCACTTGTGCAGAGAGACATCCCTCTAACCGCCACCTGAGGACGCGCTTGATACCAGTGAGGATGAACTGGTCCCTTGCGATGGTGATAACTCGTGGGCTGTAGCACCATCGACGGCGAGGGTCCTTATGAATGTCGAGTTTCTACTTCTTCTTGGCTTTTCGCTTATCTTCTTCTAGATTCCTGAGGGTATACTAGAATTATCAGGTTAGCGAAAAAAATGCCTAGATTCCTAAAAGACTCTTCTTCCTAATTCCATGGTCGTTTTAGATTTGTTGCATGTTTTCTAGAATATGATCGTGAAGGGTGATTTTATCTCTGAAATCATTCCTCCCTTCAGTTGTTTGATGTGGCAATGTCTATAGCGCCGGAGACTGTGGCGTGTCTGTGGCAGCGGCCCTCTCGACGACTCGACGAGTGCTACAACGATGTCCGCCTTCACGCGGTGCAGCACGACAGTCTACAGACTGCAAAGGACATCAACAACCTTTTCCGGAAGCATCACGCTCCGAAGAAACTACAAGAGAGCCTCTCTGTCTCTCTCTCTCTCATATCTTCACTACACCTCCGTCTTCGTTCTTTTTTTCGCCTGAGGGACAGTCCGATCCGGCTGGCCTGTCCCAACTACTTCTCCTATTGGCCGGAGACATCGAGAGTAACCCAGGACCAAGGACCTGGCTGTGCACTACATGTAAGAGAAAGGCGAATACTAACTGCATCCAGTGCTCCTACTGCTCAGAGTGGGTCCACACTAAATCGACATGCAGTGGCCTCTCCCCACTCAAAGAATACATCCAAGTCGAATACCGCTGCCCTTCATGCATAACATCAACGACTCCGCTGACGACCACGAACACCAGGCAAACTCTCTCCTCTGACCCCACGTCCAACAGCAGGAACCTCAAGATTTTGCAATACAACTGCAATGGCTTCTCTGGCAAAACGACGGAACTCCATGAACTCGTCACTCGTCTGAAAGTCGATCTATTTCTCATCCAAGAAACTAAGCTAACGAACAGTTCCAAATGTCCACAAATTCCTGGATACACTATCGTAAGAAAAGATCGTGAGAAGAACTCCGGAGGCGGTCTTATTACCGGAATCAGCGAATCGCTGTCCTACACTGTAATGCCCTCTCCGACCGACACACATTTGGAATCTCTCACCGTCCGCATATTCGATGCCGATGGGAAGTCGCCTAATGTTACCAACATATACATACCACCGACGAGCTCTTGCACCACTGGTTACACGCCCGACCTCACTCCGTTCTTACACAATCGCGAGAAATCCATCATACTCTGTGATCTTAACGCTCATGATGCCGCATGGTTCTCCAAATCTTCAGACAGCAGAGGCTCTCACATCGCAGAAACGATCGATGCTTCAGAACACGCCGCAGTAAACCGTGACACGCCTACCAGTGTACCAGTCAACGGAAGACCATCTTCTCCAGACATCTCCATTTGTTCGCTGGACTTACTTTCTCAAGTCTCATGGAAAACAATACCATCTGGAAGCTCCGACCATCTACCCATCGTAATCGTCCTAGAGGGTTCCAACTACATCCGTACGCACAGGAAAGTCTCCTTCACAAACTTCGGAAAAGCGAACTGGAAAATCTTTGAACAGCTCGTCGAAGAAAAGTTATCCACGACACCTCTTCCCGACCTCCCCGCCGCCCAAGCTGAACCCTTCTTCCGGAAGATCCTGTTATCTGCAGCCGCCAGCTCAATCCCACGCGGTCGCATCAAGAAGAGAAACGTTGCCTTAACACCAGGAATCCGAGATTGGATGACCAAACGAGACGCTTTACGAGAATCAGACCCATCAAGCCAAGACATCAGCACCCTCAACATCAACATCAGACGAGCCACGGACAGAAACAAAAGGGACATCTGGAGAAACTTCATGGAGACCTTTGATCCCAAACTAGACAGCAAGAAACTGTGGAAAACGATCAAGGTGTTGAATGATAAAGGACGTCCCCCACCAAACTGCGCCATCGACTTCGGGAAAGGACCCCTCACATTCACCTTCGAAATCGCGAACCAGTTCAACAAACGCTTCACACGCCCAGTCGAATACAAAACAAAAAAGGAAAATCGGAAAACCATGAAGAAAGTTCACAACATCCACGCTAAAGATTTTGTCGAGTACTCAGAGGCCGCAGTGAAATCAGTTATCAAGAAGACAAAGAAATCAACAGCCCTCGGACCGGACGGACTCGCTCCAATACTCTTCCATTATCTCGGGAACAGAGGTATAGCCGCCCTCACAAAGCTCATCAACGACTCCCTCAGCTCTGGCAGAATTCCCATGATTTGGAAATCTTCAGTCATTCTCCCTTTCCTGAAAGCAGGAAAAGAGGCAACGGATGGACCAGGATACCGACCGATCTCCTTACTCTCACCGATGGCGAAAATCATAGAACGACTTCTATTGGAAGAACTCAAGCCGTACGTAAGAGTAGCTGAGCACCAGCATGGATTCACCACAGGAAGATCCACCACCTCTGCCCTCCTCACTCTTTCAAAAGACGTAGCTGCAGGTTTTAACGCGAAGAGACCAGCTAAACGCACAGTGATGTTGGCAATCGACATTTCAAAGGCCTTCGACAGCATAGACATAGCGGTACTCATAGATCTCGTCCTACAAACCGACGCCCCAAACTTCGCAAAGAAATGGCTAGCATCGTACCTCAGAGGACGAACGAGCCGTACATCCTTTCGCGACGTCCTCTCAAGCTCATCCCTGATCAGAAGCGGAGTCCCTCAAGGCAGCGCACTCTCACCGCTTCTTTTCAATTTATATCTAAGCGATCTTCCGAACATTGATCCAAACATCAAAATCGTCTCTTTTGCTGATGATATAACGCTATGGGCGTCAGATCCGAGCATTTCCACTGCCTCGCTACACATACGATCCGGTCTCCCACACATCGAAAAGTTCATCCATCCTGCCAAAAGCCAGCTTCTACTCTTCACACCTTACAGCAAAGAGTACAAGACTATCCTAGATGTCTCGATCGGAGGTCAGAGCGTACCCACCGTGAATACCGCCAAAATCCTTGGAGTTACATATGATTCTATGTTCACATTCAGTCATCATGCGAAAGACATAGCAGACCGAATGTCGCAACGTAACAATGTACTGAAGGCGCTAGCCGGCAGTACATGGGGCAACCAAAAGGAGACACTCCGTCTCACGTACAAAGCCATTTGGCAATCCATATACAGCTACGCAGCTCCAGCCTGGGCCAACTTTCTCTCCTCCTCAGCACATACCAAAATTCATAGAGGACAGAACAATGGCCTGCGTATCGTAACAGGAAACCATCAAATGGCCAGCGTCGACCACATACATGCTGAAGCTAAAGTTAGGAGATAGAAATCGTACCTTCACATGCTATCAGCCCAATACTTGGCAAGGACCTTGAGTCAAACTCACTTCCATCACGGATTATTTCTCCAAGGACCCCCACCACGCAACATGAAAGCTGATCTTTACATCGCATGCAGAAGCACTGTTGAAAGAGCCCTGTCGGAAACAGCAGAGAAGAACAACGGGAAAAGCGTCGCCAACCGAGTCCACACAAACATGGTCTCAGAAGAAAAGGAAACCATCCAAGGTCCAGTCATACTGGGCGGCCGACCACCACCGGACATAAATGAAGAAGAAGTGGACCTCTCCAGAAACGCCCGCTGCACGCTGAGCCAACTCCGCTCAGGCTACATCAGGTACACCAACCACTACTTACACCGGATCGATGACTCGATACCTGACTACTGCCCAGACTGTCTCAATGGACCTCACGACGTGGCCCATCTCTTCAAATGCGCTAGACGTCCAACAAGACTCACGTTGGAAGATCTCTGGATGAAACCAAAAGAAGTAGCCTCATTTCTGAGACTATTAAGAAGGAAAGAAGAAGAGATGTATTTTTTAAAAAAAGAGAGGAGAGAGAGAGGGAGCGGCTCTCCATAGCCAACTCTCTTCGACGCGAGACGTTTGCCGGCAACAACAACAACAACGACTGGCTCGCTATGTTTTCTCTCCGAGGAGTCAGATGAGATTCACTGTCCGGGCGACAGATCTCCTCACAGGTTTTCAAAATTAGGGCTGGTTAATTTTCAAAGTTCAAAACCTCGAAATTTTTTAAACCATGAATGATAATCAGGCGTTTCAACTGATTTTTCTCGGATTTAGTTTTTCAGAGGCTTAAATGGTTTCGCACGCGTGTGGTCGAGACCTCGGAGTAGATCGATTTTTTGCGCACTCCTCATTAAGGCTGCTCATTTAAGACTCCTAGAATTGAGCGCCGATATTGGTTTTATAATGCGTACAAAAAGACATATAAGCACCGGAAGCTGGAAATTGTAGGAGAGTTTTCTTCAGGGATGAAAGGTTTACGTAGGCAACTGTCTTCTGGTAAATAACGAAGCCATGATAGAATTGGGAAGAGAGGCCGTCCATCAGATGGTAGTACTTGACCTGCAACTGATGTAATCCTCGTGTGAGTTGAGATGAGGAGGCGGACAATCTGGTGGAGTCGCTGCTGTCACTTGCGAGAGATCATCTGCCGCATCAGGAGACCCTCCCTCTTATGCACATGACTGTGAGCGTCCTCCTGCCTACAGTACTCGCCCAGGCTCTCAGGCAGCTCAGAGGAATCAGCAAGGTTGGGATTTCTTCTCATCAGGTGTAGAATTCAAGAGTTGAAAGGGAAGAGTGTGTAATAGAAAGAGAGAGGGACAGTAAAAGATAGAGTGGAATTAGGATCGGAAAAAAGTGCGAGTTTTCAAATATGTCTAAGCTGAGTAGGCAAAAATACTTTAAATAGAGCTGATACATACTTGATTGCGCAATGCAAGAATCAGAATTGAATAAGTAAATAAAACTATCGAAGATTAGTCGAGTCATTTTCTCGTGTTAGAAAGTGAGAAGAATCAGAATTCGAAGAAAACTTATAGAAAAGCTAATTTTTTTTAAACAGCAGTAAAAGTATGAAGGTAAAAGTTAAATTTTTTTATAAACAAGTTGTAGTGGCATCATTCGATACGCACCAAGCATCATGCTTAACTGTTTTTCAACGCTATAATATGTTTTATACTCACATTAAATTTGTAGTAATTACTAATTCCAAAGGAAATAAAGGTTCAACTCTCAATTTAGACTTTTACATTTGTTCGAAAACTTGAAAAGAATGCGTTTAGTATGTGAGATTTCAGAAAAAGCATAAATTTTATTGCATACCGTTCCGTCGATGTTCCCTGTGTCCTGCCCGTCTGCCTCAGAATTATGATCGACATCGCACATCCCGAAGATGAGACACGGTCGTTCTTGTGTTCGCACACATGCAGACGCACACAGGATCGCAGAAAGGATGAACCTGGACAAGCTGTCGAGATCTACCAGACTGATTCAAATATTACTTCCTTGACTCTAGCTGATCCTTCTACGCACCACCTTTTCCGCAGGTGCACTTCCTTTTGTGAAAAATTTTGTTAATTCATTCATCGCCCGTTAACAATCTGAATAAAAAACCACAATAAATTGCTTTGGTTCTGAATTAACTTCGCTCTGAAGAAAAACAAAAATTGATAGAAGAACACAGTCAAAGGCCTCGAAGAGTAGTTTAAGTTTTCTTAGGTCAGCTCACAAAAGACTCTTTTTCTTTCTTGTTTGGAGTAGCTCATTCAAAGCTCACAAAAAATCAAGTTGAGGAGAGAAAGATATGATGCTATTTCTATCGCGTGTGATTAGCGAGTAGTAATGAGCTATAAAAAGCGTATTATTAAAACAATAGGAATATTTATGAGGTCCAATATTCAATATCTCAAAACTAACCATCTCAAGCCTTAAGAGCGTGAGTGGAGGCGACTGCTCTTCACCACGAGATGATCACGAAATAACGGCAAAACCTCTGTTTCCGACCTTCAGTAAAATTCTGAAATGAGATTTGTGAAAACTAAAAATCGTGCAATTATGCAAGCCTACGTTGAAATGTGCTAGTTTTGCTACCTTAGGCTCTCCCTTGCGCTTATTCACGTTTCATGGGAGGATATCCGCGCGCGTAATATGAAATATTGACCTAACATGGTGGTTTTGATGACTACCTCCTGAGTCACTGCTACTGTATGTCGATGCAGTGTGAGGAGAGAGAGAGAGAGACAGAGAGAGAGAGAGAGATTCGTTTGATTTCGTTCCACTCTGGCTTTGCAATTCGGTACTTTTCCAGTTCGACGTTGGCTCATTTTTTCACAATTAGATTTTCTTGGCCCCAAATGTCTCTCTTTCTCTGCGGCGAGAGTATTTTAGTGACCACGGGCCGTAATCAGAGATCTAAGATGAACTCAGGGGTGAATTTTGCCCTAGTATATTGTAGACCTAAGTTCAACTCAGTTCCGTATTCATAGACAAGTTGTAGGCCTACAATATTCTAGGGTAAAGTTTACTATACAAAAAAGGGCGGCACACGGTGACCGGCAACGATTTCCCTAACGATAAATGTGTTGATCTGAGTTACTCGCATCTTGAAGTTCTTGAATAATGAGTGTTCTGTGTTGAGTCGGTAAAAGATGTAGTTAGTTAGTCGTTTTATTCGACGTTTCGGCTGTAAAGCCATCATCAGGAATTACCTCACAAATACGGACCACTACATAAGCCTAAGCTTTTTTTTAAATTTAAAAATCATTTTTAATGTAAAAATAATTGTTTGATGTAAAAAAACTTTTTTTCACGAACCGGAGTCTCTGATGCTCAAAATGATCACTTATAAAGAAATTTTTCGATATGCGTTAAAAGCCAATTTTTCGTTTAGTATTCCAATGTCTTCAAGACAGGACGCAGGGTATGCCCGTGAGTATATAAGAGCCTCTTTTTGTTCTCGTTCCTATTCGAATTTCTTTTCGTTCTCGTTCCTATCCGAATTTTTTTCGTTCTCGTTCCTATTCGAATTTCTTCTCGTTCTCGTTCATATTCGAATAGTACAAGAGTGATTATCGTTCATGTCGTGTTTTTTCTCCAATTTGATACAAACAGATAATTATATTCATGAAAACATGGTACACCTGAGATATAATTTTTTTTATGAAAACATGGTACACGTGAGATGCAATTATAAAGGCGAATTTATTTTTATTTCATATCAACATGATACTTGAAATGATGCGTAAATAGATGCAGGCTCGACGATTACGTGGTCTTCCCTCTGCAGTCTAAACTTGCCGTTCTTCTGTGCCATCAGATCTATAAAAATCAGTTTTGTTCATCAAAAAAAATTTTTTTAATCTGTAAAAATTTTTTTGGACCTATCGACAAATCAAGACATTTTACCTATGCATGTACGTATCCGCCGAAAAAAGTGACATGACACTATATTATCCCTGTTCATTAGGTATTACTACATATTAATAGAACATAATCGTCTCGACAGAAGAAGTAATCAGCGTGGATGCGGGTTATTAGTCATCTATCGAAACTCATTGAGAATCTCCCGTGTAGAACTAGATATTTCTTTAGATGATGGCATCGAACTATTAGCTCTTGATATATACAATGGGAAGTCTAGAATGGTTAGATGCTTTCTTGTGTATCGGCCTCCTTCTCTATCTCTTTCCACTTTCGAGTCGCTGATCTCGATCATCAGTTGTCATATACTGCCCAGTCACAATATTGTTCTTGGTGACTTAAATGCGCCCGACATTGACTGGGATCATTTTTATTTGTCTAGGGCCCCACTCGGAAAACTGCTGTCTAATTTTGTTTTAACGTATCTACTCAACCAGATGGTCTCTTTTCCCACAAGACATGACGGTAATCACGATGCTTCTCTTCTCAATGTAATACTGACTGACAGAACCTCTTCCATCACTGATGTATCAGAGCATCCACCATTGTTGAATTTTGATCACGTTACTATATCATTCAGAATAAACTCATTACTAAGTGTACCTGTTCATAGACGGTCTTGTGGTAATCGGGATTCAGATGTCTACATAGATTTTCGTAATAGTAACTACGAGTTCATGAACATCTTCCTAGCAAACATTCCCTGGCGGAATTGTTTTGATTCTTTTTCTGATAAACAGAACAAGTACAGTTTTCTTCCGTCAACGATTCATGATGCCATATATCTCTTGTGTCCCACCAAACCTTGACGCTCTAGGACCAATTACCGTCCCTTCAAGGCTATGGCGAAACTTCTAAAACTTCTAAAACAAAAGAAACTTCTTTGGCGCTCAAGACAATCGAATTCTAAGTTTCGTTCAGAGTATAAAGAAGTGAAGAAGTCCATATTGAAGGAGAAATCAGACTATTTGAGAATCCGAGAACTTGAAGCATTGCAAGTACCTAATGGGATACACCATTGGATTGAGACTTTTTTGAAGCCTCATTCCGACATTTCCGTGATCAAAAAAAAAACTGTCAGTTCATTTTCGATTCTAAAGAGAAAGCTACAGTCTTTGCCGAAGAGTTTGCTATGAATTACTCTAGTAATCTCAGTTCTTCAGGAGTACCCATCTCATTTTCTCAGAGAGTACCTATCTCATTTTCTCAGGGAGTACCTATCTCATTTTCTCAGAGAGTACATATCTCATTTTCTCAGGGAGTATTTATCTAATTTACTCAGAGAGTACCCATCTCATTTACTCAAGGAGTACATATCTCATTTCCTCAGAGTGTACCTATCTCATATCCTCAGTGAGTACCTATCTAATTTCCTTCCTGAGGGAGTACCTATCTAATTCCCTGAAGTACCTATCTCATTTCTTCAGGGAGTATCTATCTCATTTCTTCAGGAGTACCCATCTCATTTTCTCAGGGAGTACCTATCTCATTTTCTCAGGGAGTACATATCTCATTTTCTCAGGGAGTACTTATCTAATTTACTCAGGGAGTACCTATCTCATTTTCTCAGGGAGTACTTATCTAATTTACTCAGGGAGTACCTATCTCATATCCTCAGGGAGTACCTATCTCATATCCTCAGTGAGTACCTATCTAATTTCCTGAGGGAGTACCTATCTAATTCCCTGAAGTAACTATCTCATTTCTTCAGGGAGTACATATCTCATTTTCTCATGGAGTACCCATCTCATTTTCTCAGGGAGTACATATCTCATTTTCTCAGGGAGTACTTATCTAATTTACTCAGGGAGTACCTATCTCATATCCTCAGGGAGTACCTATCTCATATCCTCAGTGAGTACCTATCTAATTTCCTGAGGGAGTACCTATCTAATTCCCTGAAGTACCTATCTCATTTCTTCAGGGAGTATCTATCTCATTTCTTCAGGAGTACCCATCTCATTTTCTCAGGGAGTACCTATCTCATTTTCTCAGGGAGTACATATCTCATTTTCTCAGGGAGTACTTATCTAATTTACTCAGGGAGTACCTATCTCATTTACTCAGGGAATACATATCTCATTTCCTCAGAGAGTACCTATCTCATATCCTCAGTGAGTCTAATTTCCTGAGGCATTACCTATCTAATTCCCTGAGGGAGTACCTATCTCATTTCTTCAGGGAGTATCTATCTCATTTCACGACACTTTGTTACACGACACTTTGTTACACGACACTTTGTTACACGACACTTTGTTACACGACACTTTGTTACACGACACTTTGTTACAAGACAGTTTGTTACACGACACTTTGTTACACGACACTTTGTTACACGACAGTTTGTTACACGAAAATTTTTTTAACCTTTTGAAAATTGTAAAAGGCTTTGTATTTATGCATATTTGATAAATTTTAGTTTTGTTTTTTTGAGTTTTTAAGTAGTTGAAGTGGAAAATAATACAGTTTCTTTTAGTTTAAATTTTTTCTTTACAGTTTAATTTTCTTTTTTTTTAAAGTTTAATTAGTTTTTACAGTTTAAGTACAGTTTAATTTTCTAAACAAATTCTTTTCGCGTAATAAAAAGTTCAAAGTTCAAGTTTGTTACGAGACCATGTTTGATAGCGAGTTCCAAAAAGTGATCAAACGAAACAGAGAGAGCAGTTTTTTTTACAACATCAATTTTTTAAATATACTATTAAAAACCTTTTTTTATTATATCAAATTCAACTTTTCATTCCTGGTTCCCTTTTCAAGGTTAAAACTTCTACTAGAAAAAATTGAAATGAAGAAACTTTCGAATAAAAAACTCATAAGGGTCGTTGGTTTTGAATTTTCTAAACAAGTTAAAACTTCGAAAAATTAAGGGTTATATAACAATAAACTTTATTATTGTTAAACTTTTTTTTTGTTAAACTTTTCCCGCACCCTGTAGATAAATTGAGGCCGTTTGGCTAAATCTCCGGTGAGGTTGGTGATGCAGGCATAGACGGCCACATTTCCTCGTCGCCTGTAAGCCTCCTCTCTCAGATGCTCAAGCCGAAGCTGGCAAATTTGGCTCTGGGGAAACTTCTCTAGCTTTGTCGAGAATCCGACGATTTCGGAAATCACATTCAACGCTTGAAAAAAAAAACGGAGGCTTTGTGTTATCAACTTTTTGTTCCTGGTACATTTTTAACTGACAGTTTCTTACATAATGTTCCGTTCCGACACAGTTTTTTCCCCGGGAAATTTTGTTTGTTCCACGACATTTTGTGCGAATAATATATATTTAACATATTGAAACTTTGAGTAAAATTTTCAAAAACTTAAATCTCGATCGTTTAAATTCGATCCCTTCCCTAGCCCCAATACCCTTCCCTAGCCCCAATACCTTCCCTAGCCCCAATAACCTTCCCTAGTCCCAATACCTCAAAGTCGGTGGGAAGGTGTAAACTCACTCAGCCCTACTACCGTGATTGCCGGAATCACGACGTTCTGAGTGAGGCTAAAATTGGGCCCCCTTTGGACGAGTCCACTTCCGGCAGTGGTTCTATCCGCCAGTTGGCCAGGCGGAGAGGGGTTAGTCCAGGCCACACGAGTCGAGGCGTCTTTTCGATTAATCTTCTGCTTTTCTACGGTCAAGGATTAGCAGGAACTCCCGACAAACACGTTCCGCGATGCCAGGCTGGATTGACCATCCACTCAACAGGCCGATCGCATGAATACCCTTGTTGTAAACCATGGCTTCAAGTTCTTCAAGATATATCATCAAAGCTAGGGCGTCCCCCGGAAGCGACGCGGTCTTACCTTGTCCGCTAGGACCGTCAAATATGCGAGGACAGGCAGCTACCCATGGGCGGGGTATGTCTGCGCGGCGTACAGCCCAAACTCGCCTCGTCACATTGAATGTTGGAACACTGACGGGACGCAGTAGAGAGCTGGCCGCAATGCTAGAAGCAAGAAGGGTTGACATTGCTGCTGTACAGGAAACGAAATGGAGAGGAAGCAAGTCGAAGCTGATAGGAGACGGATACAAGCTGATATACCATGGCACGTCATCAACAAGAAATGGTGTTGGCATTATCCTCTCCTCGAAAATTGCTGATGATGTAACCGAAGTCATTCGCTCTACAGATCGAGTCATGGCCGTCCGAATTTCTTCGTCCAACAATCACTTCCTTGTCGTCTCAGCATATGCACCTCAACAAGGATGTAGCGACGCTGATAAGGAGGACTTCTACGACTCTCTAGAGGCAGTTATCAAACTCCGAGAGTCCCATGAAGACATCTTAATCGGCGGAGATTTTAACGCTCACATCGGTTCAGATCGACAAGGTCGTGAGAGAGAACATGGAGGACATGGAATCGGAACGATCAATGCTGAGGGTCAACGGCTACTTGACTTCTGTGCTCGATGCGATCTAGCAGTCGTGAACTCCTTTTTCAAAAAGAGACGATCTCACGGACTCACATACGAGTCGGAACGGAACATTATGTAAGAAACTGTCAGTTAAAAATGTACCAGGAACAAAAAGTTGATAACACAAAGCCTCCGTTTTTTTTCAAGCGTTGAATGTGATTTCCGAAATCGTCGGATTCTCGACAAAGCTAGAGAAGTTGCCCCAGAGCCAAATTTGCCAGCTTCGGCTTGAGCATCTGAGAGAGGAGGCTTACAGGCGACGAGGAAATGTGGCCGTCTATGCCTGCATCACCAACCTCACCGGAGATTTAGCCAAACGGTCTCAATTTATCTACAGGGTGCGGGAAAAGTTTAACAAAAAAAAAGGTTAACAATAATAAAGTTTATTGTTATATAACCCTTAATTTTTCGAAGTTTTAACTTGTTTAGAAAATTCAAACCAACGACCCTTATGAGTTTTTTATTCGAAAGTTTCTTCATTTCAATTTTTTCTAGTAGAAGTTTTAACCTTGAAAAGGGAACCAGGAATGAAAAGTTGAATTTGATATAATAAAAAAAGGTTTTTAATAGTATATTTAAAAATTGATGTTGTAAAAAAAACTGCTCTCTCTGTTTCGTTTGATCACCTTTTGGAACTCGCTATCAAACATGGTCTCGTAACAAACTTGAACTTTGAACTTTTTATTACGCGAAAAGAATTTGTTTAGAAAATTAAACTGTACTTAAACTGTAAAAACTAATTAAACTGTAAAAAAAAAAGAAAACTAAACTGTACTCAAACTGTAAAACTAATTAAACTGTAAAAAAAAAGAAAATTAAACTGTACTTAAACTGTAAAAACTAATTAAACTGTAAAAAAAAAAGAAAATTAAACTGTAAAGAAAAATTTAAACTAAAAGAAACTGTATTATTTTCCAATTCAACTACTTAAAAACTCAAAAAAACAAAACTAAAATTTATCAAATATGCATAAATACAAAGCCTTTTACAATTTTCAATAGGTTAAAAAAAATTTCGTGTAACAAACTGTCGTGTAACAAAGTGTCGTGTAACAAAGTGTCGAGTAACAAACTGTCTTGTAACAAAGTGTCGTGTAACAAAGTGTCGTGTAACAAAGTGTCGTGTAACAAAGTGTCGTGTAACAAAGTGTCGTGTAACAAACTGTCTTGTAACAAAGTGTCATGGATCCTTAAATAATATATAATTACAAAAAAACTACAAACGGAACAATTAAATGTAAAGAAAACAAGCTTAAATCAAAGGTAGCAAATGTCGCGGTTGCAAATGTCGTGGGTAGCAAATGTCGTGGTAGCAAATGTCGCAGGTAGCAAATGTCGTGGTAGCAAATGTCGGGAAGCAAGTGTCGTGGTAGCAAATGTCGTGGTAGCAAAAGTCGTGGATCCCGTTTTTTTTCACTTTTTTGTTTGCGATTCGCAATGCATTGGGCAAGTACCATTTTATGCTGGTTAAATGTAACTTTTTTTAGTAGTAGCGTAGTGAAACAGTGAATTTAGTAAATGTAAATATAACTTTAGGTATACAAATAATTGGTTTATTATACAAATATTCAGGTGACGAAGAACTGACTCATGCGCGCTTTTTGAATTTGAAAATGTATATAAAATAAATAAATACTTGTCGGTTCAAGCCATTTTACTCAACACGACATAACAGACAATTTTATTAAAAGGTAAAGAATATGGAAAGACGGGGTAGAGAGGAGTATAAGGTGATTGGCGTGTTTGTCTTCATGCATGCCAAAAAAAAACTCCGATTTGAACCTTATATTGTTCAAGTCAAGATCTTTCTTCAGGCTCGACATGACGACTGTTAATAGGAGGGGAGAGGGCGGTTGGGTGAAAAAGGTTTTTAATAATACATTAGCAAATAATTGGTTTTAGACTGGTTAAAAAAGAGTCGAAGTTAAGAATACTTATGGATACTTGTATACTTCGTTGTAGACTCCGCTTCTTTCCCCTCTAGGGGGGGGGGCGAAGTCACGGATTTATGACTATTTTTGATACGGCCTCGTTAGCCTAAGCCGTACGGCCTCTTTAGCGTTAACTATAGCTAAGCAAAAGCGTATTTTAAAGGGAAATAAAAGGGAGAGGGATTAGAACGAGTGGAAAATGAGAGAACAGGAGCAACATCGTGCAGCAAAATGTAAAATAAACTGACTTGCCTAGGAGTGGCAGGCATACCGATGATCATCGATGATAATATCGCGATCGCGATAATAAACTTCAAAAAAGGACAAAATATATTAGTGCGGGCGCGAGTGCGTATTACGTTCGTGCGCGACTGCGTCTCGCGTGATCGAGTGCGTCTCGCGTGCGTGCCTGCGCATCCTTATCAAAATTTTGCGGGCTGGCCTAGTCTATCGAAAGTGGGCCATTACAGAAGCACACCGTGCACACTGTGCGCACTGTACACCGTACAAATGCACGCTGCACACTGTATAATTACAAATGCACGCTGAGGCGCGTGAAAGATAGAAAGAGTGTTTGAGTTAAGAATTTTCCCGCGCCTCAGCGTGCATTTGTAATTATACAGTGTGCAGCGTGCATTTGTACGGTGTACAGTGCGCACGGTGTGCTTCTGTAATAGCCCGAAAGTGGTCGTCTGACGGGGGGTGTAAATGGTATGCACGAACCGTGGAAAATATTTACCGAGAAAACTGCGGGCGGGAATTTGAAAATGTTTTTTGTGATCAGTGTGACTTCGAGATTTTATGTTGTTTACCGGTTGTTTTTTTTATTGTTATAATTCACTGGCACTTTTTTTGCGTTTAGGCCCCCCCCCTACAAGATGTTCATTTAGGTCAGATGATTTAGGTCCTTTTTGATACGGTCTCATTAGCCTAAGCCGTACGGCCTCGTTAGCGTAAACATTTTCCTAAGCCTAAGCGTTTTTTTATTTCGTAAATGTAAATAAGTCAGACGTATGACCTCTGGTAGGGGGGGCCTAAACGTAAAAAGTGCCAATTTACTTTTCGCTTACTCCGTGAGAACTTCCGTAAGAGGATAAGATCACGCTTTATTTTCGAGCTTTGTCATACCCTTCAAAATGGCAGACGGATAGCTGAATTCTGTGAACAGTTTTACGCATTTTCTCTTGTTTTGTGCTGCTTTTACGTTGATTTCATTAAATTTTTTCTACTTCATATTTTTCATCATTTCGTTGTTTTTTGCTGCGCTTGTACATTGAACGAATGATTTACCAGTCAAATTGCGGCACTTTTGCCGTTTAGGGCCCCCCTCCCAAAGGTTCCATGGGTCATACTTCTGACTAATTTACATTTTCAAAAAAGTTATTTTTACATTAAAAAAAGATATTTTTACATTAAAAAAGATATTTTTACATTAAACACTTATTTTTACGCTTAGGTTAAAACGTTAAAAAACGCTTAGGCTTAGAAAAAGTTTACGCTAATGAAGCCGTATAAATCGTGTTAGGCGTTTTTGAGGTTTTGGAACAACTTTACTTAGCGGGGGTGGAGCACTTTACTTGGGGAGGGCTTTTTGTTTTTAGTGTTTTCAAACTACTGTATTCATTAAACCAATTCTATTTTTTTGAAAAAAAAATAGTCATTGAATTTGCAAAAAAGTTAATAATATGAGAAACTTTCTTATGCGCTATCGGTAGTCTAAGCCGTACGGCCCAGGGGTTATTTAGTCATGTCCGGTCGCTTGTCGGCGAGCGTCCGTTTCAGACCTTAGGCGGACGTTTGTCTTTTAACTCATAAGGGGGACCCTTATGTGAATTTTAAAAAAAAAATTTTCTCATAAAATTGAAACTTGAAAAAAAAAATTCCAGATGTAAGGCGTCTGTATACAAAAATTTCCGCTGCCGGCGGGCGTCTGTTGAATTTTCGGACCAACTAAAAAAACCCCTGTACCGCCTCGTTAGCGTAAATTTCACTTAGGCCTAAGCGAAAAAAATCAGTGAAAAGTGACCTGATCCCCCCCCCTTCAAGTGCGCCCCCCAAGTAACTAAGTGCCGAGGTTTTTTCACAACTTCTTTAGGAATGGGCTGAAGGAAAGGTCACGCTAACAAGGCCGTACAGCATAGAAACGAGATCGCGTGTGAAAGTTCATCACATGGTTATTGTTTATGACGTTTGGGTTGACCGAAGCTGTCGAAAAACAAAAAAAAACTCCACCATCAAAGTAAAGCTCCTGAAATAAAGAGCGGCTCCCTCATGTAAAGCACGGCCCCCCGCTCTCCCATAAAAATGGTAATTGCGATGAAAGTTTCTCATATTATTTTTTCCTCATATTAGTGAGGGAAGTGTGCGTTTCGGCCCCAATGTGAATGTACCCCAGACACAAACAAAGTATTCAATGATCCATTTATTGGCTTTTAAGGCATGTGCATCGTTACGGCGAAATAGAAAATGGGGAGGGGTCAGTCACGGGCTCGGTCCACTGATCGGGATCTCGTTGGGGTCTGTGGGCGGGGCTTGGGGTTCGTCCCCCTCTCTCGGATCGCTCTCTCTGGCCTCTTTTATCCTCCTGGCTCTTGGCTCCTCCTTCTTAGCAAGCTCCGCCTCCGGCTCTGGAATCATAATGATTAGTACAGGCTTTGAGTTGCACAATGATTTATGATGTTGCTTACACCTTCCACCTTACCATCAAAGACTGTCCTCAGTCTTCATAAAAAATAGCTAAAATTTAGTTACCAGGGTCTATTACATATTAAATATTAAACACTATTCTTGACCTCGTGTTAAAGTGAAAGGTAAAAAGACCCAAAAGGTAAAAAACCTGAAGGGCAAAACGCCCAAAGGCATTTTCGAATTTTGTTTCGGTGCTTCTGCACTTAGAGTTTGAGAAGATATTAAAACATTAACCTTCTTTTCTTCGGAACGCCTCGAAGTCCAGCAGTTCCCCCCTTACTTCTGCGTTTCGTTCGCGGAAGTGACTGTCGAGCGCCTTCCAGTTTGGTGACGATAGCGCCTCTTCGTGCGCTATAACGAATAGTGCTGCTCTAGGTCTCGATGTCGCCACATTTATTCTTCGGAAGTCGTCATAGAAGTGATGATCTTTGGGGGGTTGTGAGCGGGTGGTATGGACAATGGTCACCTCTACTTCTTTTCCTTGGGCCGAATCGATGGTGCAGACTGTCGCGCCGTAGTTTTCCAATCTTTCTTTTGCTCTTGTTACTTGGTAGGCATAGGGCCCCACCACTAAAATTTCTGATGGTGGCACTCGCGCCAGGATTAGGGTCTTTATGATTTTTTCCGTCAAGTCGATCTCCTCTTTATTCCAGATTGTCCCCGGACCTTCTAGCGTTTCTTTTCCGGTGTGTCTAATTAGGATTCCTGGCAGCCCGCTGTTTGGGAATGCGAGCTGTTGTAGTAGGTTGTTCCTTTCGGTTGGGCCAATTCCTGACGTCAATCTGTTGTTATAAAAAAGTTTTGACGTGAGTTCTAACAGGGCCGGATGTGCTCTGTAGGAGAGTCGTAGCTCTGCTTTTGGCACTCCTTCTGCTTGGCTGAGGATTGTCGCAACTCCTCTGGCTGTGGTTTTGGCCGGGGGTCGCTCTCTGTCCATTTTGCAAAAGGGTTCTAGCTGCTGCGGGTCCCCAATAAACCGCATCTTGGCTTGCGGTAGGAGACTCCCCAGGGTCGTGATAACTGGTTCGGGCATTTGCGATGCTTCGTCTCCTATTATAGTGACTTTGTCTTCCTTCAACAGATGCCGTATGCACCCTTCACTCCCGGCGTGGTTTAAGATGGCACTTACTGTTGCTGTGATGATTGTAGGCTTATAAAATTTGATGAATTCCTTGATAGCCGCGGGTGTTTTTTTTTCTACTATGTTGCTCAGTTTGCGATATACTTCTATCTCTTCATCGGTGCAGTCTCGTAGGGCTGCTCTTGTTGGTGCTATCTGCAGCATTTCCCGTCTTGCTAGTACTATTTGTACTATGGGTTCCCACTCTTCGGGTACTTCCACTTGTGAAGTCTCGCTTGAGTCTTCGTCCTCTTCTGTCATGTTCTTGACAAACTGTTCGATTAATCCGTACAAATCTGAGTTGGTTGTCGTCTCCAGCTCTGTGCTTCGTGCTAGTCGTAGAACCTTGATTTCTTCTCCTTCTGCCGACTTTTCTACTGCCGTCGTTGCCTGAGCGATGGCATTGTTTGTCATCGATATTACCAGCACCGTGTGTCCTTTCTTCACCAGTCTTTTGGCTGCCTCGGCTGCCAAGACTGTTTTTCCTGCTCCAGCGGGTGCCTTAATCATTACAATTTGTTCTTCCGATGTCATCAGCTTGATTGCGAAGCTCTGGTAACTGTCGAGGACTACTTCTTTTCCTTCGACGGAGATCATTTCTGGGGTTGCAGTTGGAGTTCTTTCTTCGCCTTGTCTTTTGGAGTCACCCTTGCTCCTTGGCGTGTAGATTTTCTGGAATATCTGTCGTATCATGCAGCCTTTAGGGAATTTAGGAGCTGGAAGTGATGATAAAATGCTGAAGATGGGGTCTGCCTCTTCTGCAGTTGGACATAGCCGCATTGTTCCGGTGACCACTTCTCTGTCTTCTATGGCTTGGAAGATTGCTTTTGATGACCACGTTCCGGATAGCAGTTCGACTTCCAGTGACTGCTCTTCTATATTCAGATTGGAGCTCTCGACTGTTACTCGTTGGTGACTTATGAGGTTTGGTAGGGCTATGCTTACTGCTGCTCCTGCGATCCATCCCTTCTGGTTCTTCATGTTCAAAATCTTAGTCTTGAGGATTACCAGGTGTTCATTTCTCTTGTCTACTATAAAATTCACTTGTCTCCGTTTGCTGTCGAAGTCTGCTGATGCTGCGAAAGCTAAAGCTGCTGCGTCCGTGGCCTGTAGCTCGGACATTCGTAGTAGGCACTTCGGGTCTTCGATATCGAATTTCAGGAAATCTTCTTGTCTATCCTCGATCCACTCTTTTTCTTCTTCAGAGAGTATTCTCGCTGACATTGGTAGTGGTGCTTCCCTCACGAAAGGCGGTTGTAGCGAGGCAACTAATTCTTTGATTTTTCTGGCCGCTGCTCGGCTCGCTGGCCATGCGCTAAATCGAACTGCCGAGGAGCAGATCGCTCTTGTTGTCGTCCTGATGTATGAGTCTGCTTGGATCTTGGCTCTTTCCTCTTTCGGGAATAGGGTGGGTGTTATGAAAACCATTTCTTTGGATCCTTTTGCGGATATGCTGTATCTCATAAATTCTGGATTTCCACGATAGTCTCTGTTTTTGACTATCTTCCCTGTGCGCTTTTCGATCATCATTGGCCTTCTTCCTTGTTGTGCTCTTTCTTCTCTTTGATGTTCCTTGATCTTGCTGGTATCTAGGACGGCGAAGTTAATGAAGGCTAATACTTCATTTGGTTCTGCGTGCGGCCTGATAAAAGAGAACTCCGCTACCCGGAAAATGAGAGTGGGGAACTCGATCATTCTATGCACTGAGTTGTTCGCTGCCTCTATTGCTTTCGTGTAGCCTTTGAGCGTGTTGGCTGCAAAAGTGGGTTTGATGGAGTATACCCATATTAAGTCCCCAATCGAGAACTTATTGGTGTCAAAGCCCCGTCTTTCCGTTGCGATGTTAATCGCGTATTGGTCGAACTTGAGTAGGTGTAAGTCCTCTCTTCCTGATAGGAAAAGGCAGTGGTCTTTAGCTTCGATGATTGCCCCTTGTGCCGGGTTTACCGCCATGCACTGGAATAGGACCGGATATGAGTGCTCTTCGTTGAAGCGTAAGGGTTTCACCATCATTTGTTGCGGGTTTTGGTCATGTCCTTTGAATTTTTCTGTCTCCTTCTCATCGATGCTCAGCAGCGTGTCGCTTATGTTGCTCTCTTTTGTTTTTGAGGCTGCTTCTTTGAGCCGGTTCCTCCATGTCGTGGCTTCTTTCCTGATTCTACACGCGGCCCCAAACGACATCATGTCGAAAGCGTTTGGGTTCGGCGTCTCCCTGGGGAATAACTTGTCTACCCGTGTGCTAACTGTGTATGCTGACGCTGTGAGCTTTGAGAGGTCAATTTCTGCTCGGCAGTCTTCCTCTCTTATTTTGAAGACGAAGTCCATTTCTTTTGGCTTGAAAAGCGCCCCGTTCGTGTGTGCCCCTATGTACTTGTGCTCGAACGCGTTTGGGGTGAATTCCGGTAAGGCTCTCATGATTTCTTTGACATCTAGGCGTCGGGCCCTCTTGACTGCTCCCGCGGTTCCCACTGTCTGGCTCACTGTTCTTTCTTTCTTTTGAATTACCGTGAAGAGGTCTTCGTCGTCCGTTTCTGAACTGAGGGTTTCTTCTTCCAAGTCTTGCTCGATCGTGACTTCTCTTTTCTGGGTTTTGAAAGCGGTTTTGTCCTTCTTCCGTTTCCGGCGCTCGTTTTCTGGTGTCGTCACGTCCAGTTCTCTATAAGTTGGCGTGTGGTTCAATTCTGTTTGTATTTGGCCTTCCGATTTGTCTTTGGGATAGCAGCCTGTCTCTTTTGAGGGGATGGGTTCGGAGCAACTGCTCTGTGTGTTGATTTTCACTTGTTCGGGGCAACAGCCCTTCAAGATTTGAAGACAAGAATCAGCAAAGACTTCCCCTTTCGGGTATTATTGGTTGTATCGGGGCGACAGCCCTTCAAGATTTGAAGACAAGAATCAGCAAAGACTTCCCCTTTCGGGTATTATTGGTTGTATCGGGGCGACAGCCCTTCAAGATTTGAAGACAAGAAATAAATTGGAAAGGGGAATTCGATGAAGGGCGCTGAGTTTCTCTGTCGAAGAACTGAAGTGATTATTATTGTGTTGAGCAGTGTTTTTAAAGGGATAAAACTTCTGAAGAATGTGGTAATGGATTGTGTATCTAATTTTTAATCTTTACTTGGTTTTGAGAATCTGGTAAAGTGCCATTAGCGCGTTTTGTTTTCCTTTGCTTCTTCGCTCTTCTCTATTTTCTATTACCGTAACCCCTATCTTGATTGCGAGGGGGGCTTTTGTTTTGACTTTTCCTCTTTCTCCTCTCTTTTCTCTGTCTTAGTTGTCTCTTGCTCTTCTTTTTTTTTTTTTTGACTTCCCTTTTCCTCTCTTGCCTGTCTTACTCAAAATGACGACCTTTTGTTTTTTGAAGCTTTGCTAGTGAGTCACCACACTCTACTCTTTTTGACTTTCTCTCTCTCAGACTGCTCTCACTCTTCTTTGTTTTTCTTTGCGTCTTTTTGCTTTTGCCCTTTCCTGCTTCTCTCTTTTGACTTTCGCTCTGCTCTGCTCTTTCTTTTTTTTTTGCTTTTTCTCTTTTATGTTTCTCTCTTTGTGACTTTCTATTCTCTTCTCGCTTTTTGAATCTTTGGCTACGTGAATGTCTCTTTTGATGGGAAATGCCAGCAAGAACAAAGGAAGGGTTTTAGCTCCAAATCACAGATCTTTCAGAAGCTAAATGTTACAGGCCTTTGATCTCGCGTTTAGCCGAAAAGGTATCGAGTTTCCTCTACATATGCTTCTGACAAAAGGGAAAGATGCTTACTGTCCACAAACTGAAACTCATCGGCAAATAACAAAGACATAGCAAGAAAAATGGGGAACGAAAGCTACACACATATGCTCAAGATCGAATAACGGACTTGGAAAACAAGAAATCGCCTATAGGTTTCAGGTAGATTCGCGCAAATGAATTCAGATAGATTCGCGCAAAAAAAAAAAGTCGTCAAATGTATATTCGAAGCATTTTGTCATAAATTCATGAGGGTTTAGACAAGAAAGATGAGGAACGAAAGATGAGGAATTTAGACAAGAAAGATACAGTAATTGCTATGCGCATACGAGAGAAAACGCGTCTTCAGACCTTCTCGAACAATAATAATATTATTATGATGGAATTAGATTTAAAAGATGAGTGAAGCGGTGAAAAAGTAATAGTCTCAGCGCGGAAGGAGCAAGCAAAAAAAATTTTGTTTCGGGGCGACTGCCCCACATATTCACAGAAAACGCGATGTGAATAACGGCAAAACGAGAGAATGTAATTTCATCATTCAAGACATGCTCAATTATCAATTCGAGGTAATGAACGAGGTTTCAATTTGAGGCTGCGCGCATGAAAATTTCAAGAGATTGGAGAAACGAAAGTTAAAGAATTGAGTCTTAACCTTTTCAAAGCGTAAACAAATTGTTTTATTTTTTGGTTGTTCTTTCGGGGCTACAGCCCTTCGCACACATACACTGAAATACAGACAGACCATAACATTTGAAATCTCTGTCTCTTCCAAAAAGTACATAATCAGACCTGAGTGCTAAAGCTCTCTCATTCTCTCTACATTTTGCTTATTAAGCAGAGAAGTTGAATTGCGAAGAAAAAAAAAAAATCCGTTAAAAATTCCAATTCAATTGACGGAAAAATTGCGTGATGATAAAGTACTTAACATAACTGATATGAAAACTCTAAGGTAGAAAAAGGAAAATCACAGGAAAATTTTACTGGCACAAAAAATAAAAAAACTAACTTTTGTCTGCTGCTTCGCTCCGACTCTCACGTGAACTCCATGGGTCTTACTTCCTGCCCATCTTCCGGGGACTCTCTAAAACACTATGGGTTTAACCTTTTTCCCATCTTCCGGGAACACTGAATCTATGGGTCTTACCTCTAGCCCATCTTCCGGGGATACACTGAAATGCTATGGGTCTTACTTCTAGCCCATCTTCCGGGGATACTCTGAAATACTATGGGTCTTACTTCTAGCCCATCTTCCGGGGATACTCTGAAATACTATGTTCTTGAAAAGAACTATGAATGCTGTCGACAGCCTTTTTTTTGTTTCGGGGCAACAGCCCCCCATGCATGAACTACCACAACTAAACTAATTCCTACTTTTCCCCCCGGGAGACCGGTGATCAGTCGGTCTCCCGTTTTTTGTGTTTTTTATTATTATTATTTTTGTTAATAGAGTATTTTGTTAAACATATTAATAACATCAAAACATCGAATGAATTAAACATATTAACGAAAAGGAAAAAGGAAAAACAACGGAGCAGTAATCAGATGAAACTTTAGACTTCAGAGTATTGAGATTTCTGACAGAAGAGAAGAAAAAGCGGGAGGATTAAAGAGAAAAAAAAGGAGAGAAACCGTGACTTGGAAACGGAGAATAGTGTGGAAAAAAAAGGGGGGGTTGAAAGAGAGAGAGGCGGTGACTGACCTATTCGCGACTAGGTCAGCCACTCGCTGCTACCAGTGAGGGAAGTGTGCGTTTCGGCCCCAATGTGAATGTACCCCAGACACAAACAAAGTATTCAATGATCCATTTATTGGCTTTTAAGGCATGTGCATCGTTACGGCGAAATAGAAAATGGGGAGGGGTCAGTCACGGGCTCGGTCCACTGATCGGGATCTCGTTGGGGTCTGTGGGCGGGGCTTGGGGTTCGTCCCCCTCTCTCGGATCGCTCTCTCTGGCCTCTTTTATCCTCCTGGCTCTTGGCTCCTCCTTCTTAGCAAGCTCCGCCTCCGGCTCTGGAATCATAATGATTAGTACAGGCTTTGAGTTGCACAATGATTTATGATGTTGCTTACAATTATTAAGAGAAAGTTTCTCATATTATTAACTTTTTTGCAAATTCAATGACTAATATTTAAAAAAAAGAGAATTGCTTTAATGAATACAGTAGTTTGAAAACACTAAAAACAAAAGCCCTCCCCAAGTAAAGTGCCCCACCCCCGCTAAGTAAAGTTGTTCCAAAACCTCAAAAACGCCTAACACGATTTATCCCATTAAACTGGTTCTTTAAGTAATACTGTGACCAAATATTTCTATTAAAACGAACGCTATCTACCTTCATTCAAAAACATGATCATCTCCAATTTCATTTCCGGCTTTTAAAAAGTAAAAGGCTCCTTCATCAATTCCTTCCAACCTGACACCCCAATCTCATTGACTGTACCACAACATATCAAGAGATCGGCAAGTGCAAGCCAATAGGAAACAGAAAAAGGTACAGCCAACAGAAGATAGTGATAGGGGTTATTAAAATGAGTAAAATGGCACTTTTTTACTTGGTCTGGTACTCGCGTCGCGTTCGCGTCGCGGCCCCCTTCGCGTCGCTTAAACCGGATTAAACCGTGGAATTAAAATTATTTTTACATTAAAAACGCTTAGGCTTAGGAAAAGTTTACGCTAACGAGGCCGTACGACTTAGCTAACCAGGCCGAGGACCGCGACGCGAGTACCAGACCAAGTAAAAAAGTACCAGTAAAATAACAAGCAGTAAAGCAGTAAAATTTTAAAATTCAGTAACCGTATTGATGAGAAGATCGCGGCGAGAATGAAGCCGTCTCTCTTTGGATGTGGTCTTCGCTTCTGCAAACAAAAAAATAAATGTTTATCTACCTTCAGTTCTAAGCCTCAACGTGAGGGCACGAAGCTCGTCAATGAAAATGATATCTTACTCTCAAAAAATAATGATGGCCTATGAGCGTCAGGATAAATAAGAAACTTTATGCATAAACCTCTCGCAATACACAAGTATGTATGGTACAATGGATAAAAAAATTCAAACATAAATAATCACAAGAATCGGTAGTTAAACACATTGTAACATGGAATTAGTAATAATGAACTCCTGAGGAAGTTTCAGGATGGAGGATGGCCTTCATATGGCGGGTAAAAACTATTGAGGGTAAAAACGGGTAAGAACATTTATAAAGGCCGAATATTAATAGGGCGACGTTTTAAATAAAGCGCACGAGCGGAGTTAAGAATTTTCCCGTGCCTTGGCGTGCATTAGTAATTATACAGCGTACAGCGTGCGTGCACGGCGTGCTTTAGTAATGGCCATTTTTTAAAAAAAACTTAAAAATTAGAAAATGGATTCTAAAAAATTCCTGAATTTTGTAGTCTTTAGTTAAAGACCTTATTTTGGCAACTGTCCGTTAGCAATTAACGTGTTGGCAAATGTCGTGTTGACAATTGACGTGATACCCAATAAAGTTATTGCAGAAGCCTTTTTAAATTTCAAAACACAGGCCAGCCAACAGAGGGCGAAACTTGACAGTTCAACCATTCCTCCCCTAAACAAAACAAACAAAACCTCCCCTAAACAAAGTCCCTATTTGGGATCCATGACACTTTGTTACAAGACACTTTGTTACACGACACTTTGTTACACGACACTTTGTTACACGACACTTTGCTCTTAACTCCAAAGAGGGCCTCTGCAACGGTACCAGGCTTATCATAGAAGGATTCAGAACCGATAGAAACGGTCGTGTCTGGTGCCTTGTATGCCGCAACATAACGGCCTCGGTCAATGCTGAGTGGGTGTTCGTACCTCAGATAACACTCAAGTTTGAAGATAGACGAACAAGTAAAGGGTTTACGCGCAGGCAATTCCCTGTGCGATTAAGCTTCGCTGTGACAGTCAACAAGAGCCAAGGGCAAACGCTCAGCAAAGTGGGCTTGCTCTTCGACTCTCCAGTCTTCACACACGGGCAGCTTTATGTTGCAATTTCACGCGTAAGATCAGTTCAAGACCTAAGAATATTTTCACCGCATGGGTGGACGGAAGAACGAGACGAAGACGACAGAGCCATCAACTTAATCCGGAACATCGTGTACCGGGAAATTCTTTAAAACTTCTTTGAACTGAGCTGCTCATCGCAATCTCAATGCCCTGAACAGCAGGGTGTTTCTCTAACCCGCACTGCGGGTTAGAAGAAAATCTATGCGCACTTCGAAAAATTCAAATCTATGCGCGCGAGAAAAAAATCGTTTTTTTTGGCGCCAAAATCAAAAAAATTCAAATTTTTGGCGCAAAACTCAAAAAAAAATTTTTTTACTTTTTTTATGCGCGGAAAAATTTTGGCGACCGGGGGGGGAGGTCGCCAATTTTTTTTAGGGTGTTGCTATTTTATTTTTAACTCCAAAATAAAAATTTTTTGCAATAAAAAAGAGTATCATGATTGCAGTTTTTAGGACCAGGAAGAGAACTCGAGAGGCAGTTCCGAGAAGGGCTTTTTTGAAAAGAATCCTCTCTTCTTGTCTCCTTCCTCTCTTCCTCTGTCTCTTGTTGGCTGACTCTACTTGTTTTCCTATTGCCTTGCGCTTCCCGATCTCCTGCTTCTACGGAACAGTTCGAGATTGGGGTGTTAGGGTGGAAGGAAATGAAAGAGGAGCCTATTTTAATCTCCCTCTCTATCTCTATCCCCCTCTTTGAGTCTAAACGAAATGAATAAAATGATTTTAAAACAACTTGTTTGCTCCAAAGCAGTCACCAGACAACTTAAAGAAGTCATTGAATGAAACACATTCTAAGACATTCCTTAGAATGTTTTAAAAGTTTACAACATAATGTACGAATCAAGTTTTAAGCAGATAATCTGTTTTGCGAAGAAAAAATTGATATGTGTGGCCTTTTTCAGGTGATCCTTAAAACGAGACAAGAAAGCATCAGAAAAGAATGAGAAGAGTCATGACAGAAAAAGATGTGACTAATCACTTTCTTCTCGTATTGTTTTACCTAAAATTATGCCTGTACTGAATTCGCAACTGCATGAAATTGACTCCTCTCCCTCACTCTCTCTCACTCTATTACTCCGTCTCTGTCTCGTCTGTAGTAATTAAGCTCTGAATATTTCCCTTTCTTCAAAACTCCTCAAGTACATATATTTTTAAATAATATGAAAAAGAAGGCGAAGAAAAAAAGAAGAGTCGTGCTGCTGCTGCCTGAGCACCGTTCTCCACCGCAATCCTCGTTCTCTTCCTCTTTGTCTCTCCCTTTCTCTCTCTCATTCTCTCTCTCTTCAAAGTTCTAAAAATCAAAAATTCATTTTAATGGGTACGTATTCAAAAACATTTGCGAAAAAGTTCCAGTTTGCGAAAAGGACTTCAGAACGAAAGGCGAACATAAAAAGAAAAAAATGGACAAGAGAAATCACAAAGTTTAATGTTCGATGAGTCTGTTCGATTACTTTTCTTCATTTGCACCTCTTATTTATTTGCTTTTCCTCTACGAAATGAAAGAGATAAGAAGGCTAAAACATAAAAGAGTAAGAAGGGATAAAATTGTAATTAGGTAAACACGGACCAAAAAAAGAATCTGGAGCTTATAAAACATAGTTTTTTGCAACGACGACTGAATAAATGGACGTAAAAGTGATTTTAAATGAATTCTCCAACCAAAAAACCCTAAGCGCATAGATTCGGGCATAGATTGTATATCTCATAGAAAAGTTATAAGCGTTAAAAGACGAAAAATTTTACCTAAAACGAGAGGTCTTTTTAGATAATTTTTTTCATCTACTTTCAGTTTTTTTTTCTTGTTGAAATCTATAGTCAAATGTTCGAAAAAAGCTGAATTTTCATACCATCTCATCATTTCCAATCAAAAGTCAGTATTCATTCTTTCCCAGGCTTTTAAAAAACTAACCCGCACTTCAAAAATCATGCAAAAAATAAAATCTCGGAGAAGTTTTTTTTAAAATTTTTTTTTTTATTTTGTAGATAAAAAAAAAATATATATATACTTAAAAAACCAGGATAGATTGTGGGTCATTTGAGAAAAATACAGGCTGAGCAAGACGTAACCCGCAGCAAAGTGCGGGTTAAGTCTTGCTCAGCCTGTAGTTCTTTCATTTACCCCACAATCTATCCTGGTTTTTTTAGCATGTTTTTTTTTTATCTACAAAATAAAATAAAAAATTTAAAAAAAACCTCTTCTCCGAGATTTTATTTTTTGCATGATTTTTGAAGTGCGGGTTAGTTTTTTAAAAGCCTGAGAAAGAATGAATACTAACTTTTGATTGGAAATGATGACATGGTAAAAAATTCAACTTTTTTTGAACATTTGAGCATAGATTTCAACAAGGAAAAAAATTTGAAAGCAGATGAAAAAAATTATCTAAAAAGACCTCTCGTTTTAGGTAAAATTTTTCGTTTTCTAACGCTTATAACTTTTCTATGAGATGTACAATCTATGCCCGAATCTATGCGCTTAGGGTTTTTTGGTTGTAGAATTCATTTAAAGTCATTTTTACTTCCATTTATTCAGTCGTCGTTGCAAAAAACTATGTTTTATAAGCTCCAGATTCTTTTTTTGGTTACCTAATTACAATTTTATCCCTTCTTACTCTTTTATGTTTTAGTCTCAAAAAAACAAAACTAAAATTTATCAAATATGCATAAATACAAAGCCTTTTACAATTTTCAATAGGTTAAAAAAATTTTCGTGTAACAAACTGTCGTGTAACAAAGTGTCGTGTAACAAAGTGTCGTGTAACAAACTGTCTTGTAACAAAGTGTCGTGTAACAAAGTGTCGTGTAACAAAGTGTCGTGTAACAAAGTGTCGTGTAACAAACTGTCTTGTAACAAACTGTCGTGATACCCCCTTTTTGGTGTAATGTAATTAGCATAAATTTTAATCTCTTTCTTAGGCTTGATGGATCGAGAGTGGATTCGAAACATCTTTGCGTGCTGAAAAACAGGTCAACTTTTTACGACAGAGGTTTGAACTGAGGGAAATCAGTCAACTGCCACTTTTTCAATCCCAAATCAATGAGCGTGTCCGTCATCACGTTAAAAACTGTTATTTAAGGAGACATGACGGAATATCTACAAAACTTGACCATTGACCGTCACAAAAAACGTTGTCATTATTTTCAATACCAAAGTATCTTCGCAGCTCCACATAGTAATTAATCAACGAAACAATGGTTAATGTAAGGGCATTGCAAGAGTAATTGCGTTCTTCCCCTTCGTCATGATACCAACCAGAAAGCGAAATGAAGTTGAAAAGCTTAAACTTTTTCCTTTCGAGATTTTAGGTCTTATGTAGCAAAACTCTGATTCGCACCTCTAGCTGGAAGATATTTTTTTCATACTGATTTCGACGAACGTGTGATCATTGATTCGTGTACGTTTTTCGCTGGACTCGGATTCAGTGGAACACTTTTAATTGGGGGGGGGGGTGTTATTTGGTAAAGCACCGCATTTGGTTGAAATTTTCTCATAATTGTATAATCCGAGTCTGTTTTTCTGTATTTGGTTACGAATATTACTTCACTGAGAACTATTTGTCACTAAATAACTGTTAAAACCGCTTTAATGGTACTGATCTGTTCACATAACTAGTAGGGGAGACCATACCGTTGGGCGCTTTTTAAGATTCAATTATTCACTTTACTGGATTATAACCCACATTGCGTGTAAAATATATAAGCAAATCTATGTGCTTTTCAAAATAATCAGTGAAAAGAGGTCTATCTTTTAAGACATTCTCGACTTTTCATCGTATGTACTCGACCTTTCAGAAGCTTGCCGATCCCTCATATTAAGTATTTTTGATCTACACGCTTTTTTTGCTGGTGATGAGAAACAGCCTGAATAGATTCACTAAGACTGCTACCAGCCTAGCACAATTATCCAGATCGGCTTCATAGACTGCTATACCAGCGGTTACCTAGAAGCCATTCACTGTAATTCGTACAGGCTGCTTTTACTTCTCATTCGAAGTGACTTCACAGTGACATTCCCATTTCCTGGAAGCCTATGTTCTCTACGGATACATATAAATCCCCTGTAGCACAAAGATTGAGTGTGAATTTGCAGTGCTAAGCTTCACAGTGGTTTTGATTTTTGGCTAGGGATAAAAAAAAGAAACATAACAAGTTATATTTTGCTTTCTCTCTTCCGCTTTCGAATAAATAATTGTTGCTTGAATTCCTTCACACAATAAAAATTTTATTCTCGAGACATCATTCAATACCAAAAGGTCAACAACATCTTTCTACACATAACCAAACCATCCTTATACTTGAGAACAAGTCGAGCGATAAGCTAGAAACGTCTCCTCTCACAATTTCATTTGAGCCTCTGTCTAGACAGGAGAAACATTCGTAATAGAATGATTGTTCGTAATACGGGAAACGTTAATTTATGCAAGTTAGTAAGAATAGCGAAAACGTTCCGAATTCATTACTTTTCCCTGATTTCTATAAGAGGCTGGAGACTGATACCGAAATCTCCTGTGCAAATAAGCCAACATCCTTGAAAATACTTCCGCACGCACCCCGTTATACTGCTATTGGGAACCGAAGCGCTTTGTTTCTCAACAGCAGTTCAGTCACAATCATATGGATGAAAATTTGCTTACAAAGTCGACGCCCGATGAATACCGAGAATCTTTGTAATTTTAAGAAGTCTCTCAAAAAAAATTCTAGATCTTTTTATAACTCAAATTAGGCTTATGCAGAAACCTCCTCCCTGAGAGGTTTTATACTTGAAAACAATTATTTTAGGCATGGTTTGAATTGATTAACCCCGATATTGTGTTGAGTCAGATAGTGCAAATTACAAAACCTCTCAGCCTTTATTCGGGATTCTCCACTACAAAAATCAAGTCTACATACGTTTTGTTGTGATGATCAATTAAGACTTCTAAAGATTATTCGTAAAGTTTACTAGTAATTTTGAACTCTGCTGAGCTGGTTTTTTTTTTTTTGAAAGAAGGATTATGTTCAAGTGATTTACAATAACATTTTTCACAAACTTCGAAACATTTCTCTCTGCACACAACAAGAAGGAGCATAATCAACGAAGCTCCAGGGAAAGATAAGGGAGGTAACGATTTTTTTCGGTTTTCCGTTCATTTCACAGTGGAAAAATGTTAAAACTAACTAAAACTTAATTAATATGAAACACAATGTAACAACTTGATTATTATAATTCCCTAACTTGGAAAATCAACTCTGTTAAAAGAATGAACAATAAATCTGATGAATCACCCCAACCAATAACAACTTTGGAACAAACCAAACAAAATTAACTCGAAGAAATAACTCTTCTTGTTGTCACTTGGTACATGTTCTTCCAAACAGACCACAGTGACCTTAAAGGTACACATGATGATTTGAATAATGCCTAGTTAATAAATTATGACAGAGCCTTGTTGATGGGAGCTCCCGCGAGCTAACAAGTGCTCGCTGAAGTCAATCCATAAACAAAAAGCCTCTCAACAAAATATCATTTAACTAAGAACCAAGAGACTCGTGGGTCTCTAAATGGCTGCCTCGTATAGATTTTACCAGTTGCGCGTCGCATATTCATTGTGATAGTACACCATTGACAGTCTGAGAGTCTGGAAAGATTCATTGTCATAGTACATCATTGACAGTCTGACAGTATGGAAAGATTCATTGTCATAGTACATCATTGACAGTCTGACAGTATGGAAACATTCATTGTCACAATACATCATGGACAGTCTGGAAAAATTCATTGTCATAGTAAATAATTGAAAGTCTGACAGTCTGGAAAAATTCATTGTCATAGTAAATAATTGAGAGTCTGACAGTCTGGAAAAAATCATGCAAACTTATTTTCAATGCCTGGAAGGTCTATCCTCTACTTCCTGGCCAACTCTTAATATCGTCTGATCTATAAAAAGCAACTTGACTTCGGGATGGAATAGAATAGCTTAGGCTAATCAGAAATTGTAATTTTTGTTATTCTGTTCATTTCCTGAAGACATTTTATTATTCGCACATATAGTTTATGATCCAATAAAAATTCCTACAATTTATTTTGCATGAAATCCAATTTTCGTTCTTATTAACTATCGTTTTCATGGCCTCTATTATATTTCGCGGTATAAACTTCGACCGTTTAAAGCGGATTAGAAGATAAAAATTTGAATTTGATGCTTTAAAATTTCATCAATCTCACATAATTCGCTTATCCCACAAATCTCTGCGCTTTGATAATACATGAACTGCTGTTTAACGGCTCAGATCGAGTTTATACACCAGATCTCACCTAACTATCACGAAGACTACCCTTGCAGATCCTACATTTAAACCAATTACAAATTCTACTTCCCAGACCATCTTTTTTACACATTTTAGTTGTTCATTCTTGGCTTATAATCAGGGGTTAAATGGAGCCGCCCAATTTGGGTTTACATGTATCCGCCGCTCAAAGTTTGGAAGAAAAAGAAGAGGGAATGAAGGAAAAGGGTAAGAAAAGAGAGGGAGTTTTTTGTCAATAGTGTGTGTACATGTATCCACCGACGGGATCGATCCGGTCACTATTTAACCCCTGCTTATAATTATTTAATGAGACAAGAATTTGGCCAATTTTACAATTTTAAAAGGTGAATTTGGACCAATAAGAGAACAAAAATGGTACCTACCACGATTCAGAATCCATCCAAAGATCAGAATCGGTAGCATCCGCCTCTTCGGTCTGGTGAACTTCGATCATACTCAAAATACTCTCCCATAGTTCTCTGTTAGTACATAGAGAGAGTATCACCCGCTGGATTTCTTTTCTTTTCTCGGCAACACTGAAGCTGGGATACTCCCAAGAGAAGTCGAACAATTCCAGCTGCAATTAGTCCCACATCATTAAAAAAGACATTCAAAAAATTGTTATCAATTTATCCAGCCACTTTGGGAAAAAACTTTTACCCAATCCTGGGACATCCAAAAATCAATTTTACCTTCCTTACATATAAATTTATATGAACTGTATTTATTGAGAACATTTGGTATCGATCAAAAACACTGATGATGGGGGAAAGGAAAACTTTGAAAAGACCTAGTGCGTTCGATGAGAGACCTAGTGCGTTCGATGAGAGACCTAGTGCGTTCGATGAGAGACCTAGTGCGTTCGATGAGAAATACAGCATGCTACACCAACTGAAAACTCGTATAGTTTCTTTGTGTGTGGTGTAGGACTTACAAAGAATTCCGAACAGAATCTACCCGAAGTGCGGGATAATTAACGGCATGATAACAACTGTCCAGAGCATTAGATTAGAATCAAAAGAAGAGCGTAGAGAAATGGGCATAGCAAGTGGCCCAGAGATTTGAGAGAGGGCGAGAAAGCTAAGAATCTGGAGACGCTGGAGAAGGTAAATTCGTGCGTTCTTGATTTCCTATGACTCGCATTAAAAGCGATCTGGTTTAGACATCAATGAATAGCTTTTGTTTCTTTTTTACACATATACCATAAAAACAAAATCAATTACTCATTCGGGCAAAACAAAGAGCTTAGTAGAAAATGTGAATAAAAGAGAGGGGAGAGACCATGAACTACTTGAAACGGCAAAATATTAAGTAATGGGACGTTGAAATTAACTAAATTTTCTAGTGTGTTATTAGGTTAGCAGGAAATTCGAACTTTCATTTGTCCTACCACAAAATTCCGTGAAATACTAATGTATTACGATCTTTTTGTGCCATTTTTCGAACGAAGCATTTACTTGCCTACAAGTTGCAAACACTGCATATAAGACGGCGCTGGGAATTTAGTTCGGCAATTCGTGTTGTTTCGGTGTCTGTGGCAAGTTTATCGTAAAATTCATCGGAATTTCTCGCCATTTCTTTGTGAATTCGTGGAATCAATATTTTATTTTATTTCATCACTTCTGGCACAATAAACAATCAAATCTGAAACACAAGAGTAAGCAGATAGCGAATCTTGCCTGACGGAACTCGAACTGTTCGAATTTCGTCATGTATTGTTGCTCATCACTTGAGGAATTTCGAACTGTTCGAATTTCATGTATTATTGCTCATAACTTGACGGATTTCGAATGGTTCGGATTTCGTCATGCTATAATACTCATCACATGGCGAAATTCGAATGGTTCGAATTTCGTCATGTATTATTGCTCATCACTTGACGGATTTCGAATGGTTCGGATTTCGTCATGCTACAATACCCATCACATGGCAAAATTCGAACTGTTCGAATTTCGTCATGTTTTGTTGCTCATCACTTGACGGATTTCAAATGGTTCGGATTTCGTCATGCTACAATACCCATCACATGGCGAAATTCGAACTGTTCGAATTTCGTCATGTTACGATTCTCGCTTTCTAAATCTCACACTCTCCCCGCACTCTCGCAATTTCGCACTCTCCCGGCTATTCAGCAGAACAAAACGATCAACCTATACAGACCGGGTTTGCACGAATGCTATACTATTCTCTTTTCGCGACACAGAAAAAGCAAACAGTATAGCGTTCGTGCAAACACGGTCTGTATAGGTTGCTCGTTTTGTTCATACTATATAAGTCTGCTCTTATTTTGCTGAATAGCCTTGTACTGATCATCAACCGATGACGAAATTCGAACCGTTCTAAATTTGCCTTGTAATGATCATCAACCGGTGACGATATTCGAACCGTTCTAAATTTGCCTTGTAATGATCATCAACCGGTGACGATATTCGAACCGTTCTAAATTTGCCTTGTAATGATCATCAACCGGTGACGATATTAGAACCGTTCTAAATTTGCCTTGTAATGATCATCAACCGGTGACGATATTCGAACCGTTCTAAATTTGCCTTGTAATGATCATCAACAGGTGACGATATTCGAACCGTTCTAAATTTGCCTTGTAATGATCATCAACCGGTGACGATATTCGAACCGTTCTAAATTCGCCTTGTAATGATCATCAACCGGTGACGATATTAGAACCGTTCTAAATTTGCCTTGTAATGATCATCAACCGGTGACGATATTCGAACCGTTCTAAATTTGCCTTGTAATGATCATCAACCGGTGACGATATTCGAACCGTTCTAAATTTGCCTTGTAATGATCATCAACCGGTGACGATATTCGAACCGTTCTAAATTTGCCTTGTAATGATCATCAACCGGTGACGATATTCGAACCGTTCTAAATTTGCCTTGTAATGATCATCAACCGGTGACGATATTCGAACCGTTCTAAATTTGCCTTGTAATGATCATCAACCGGTGACGATATTCGAACCGTTCTAAATTTGCCTTGTAATGATCATCAACCGGTGACGATATTCGAACCGTTCTAAATTTGCCTTGTAATGATCATCAACCGGTGACGATATTAGAACCGTTCTAAATTTGCCTTGTAATGATCATCAACCGGTGACGATATTCGAACCGTTCTAAATTTGCCTTGTAATGATCATCAACCGGTGACGATATTCGAACCGTTCTAAATTTGCCTTGTAATGATCATCAACCGGTGACGATATTCGAACCGTTCTAAATTTGCCTTGTAATGATCATCAACCGGTGACGATATTAGAACCGTTCTAAATTTGCCTTGTAATGATCATCAACCGGTGACGATATTCGAACCGTTCTAAATTTGCCTTGTAATGATCATCAACCGGTGACGATATTCGAACCGTTCTAAATTTGCCTTGTAATGATCATCAACCGGTGACGATATTCGAACCGTTCTAAATTTGCCTTGTAATGATCATCAACCGGTGACGATATTAGAACCGTTCTAAATTTGCCTTGTAATGATCATCAACCGGTGACGATATTCGAACCGTTCTAAATTTGCCTGGTAATGATCATCAACCGGTGACGATATTCGAACCGTTCTAAATTTGCCTTGTAATGATCATCAACCGGTGACGATATTCGAACCGGTCTAAATTTGCCTTGTAATGATCATCAACCGGTGACGATATTCGAACCGGTCTAAATTCGCCAACTCTTATGTCTTTGACACTCAGTGCTTTTGTTTCTTATTTATCTTGCTAAAGCAAAAATCTGTATATTAAATATGACACGTGTTTCTTTTTCAAATCCTCTGTGCAATTTACGGATAAACGAGATTTTTTACCGCCATGTCTAAAAACTCGCCACAGACACCGAAACAACACGAATTGCCGAACTGAATTCCCAGCACCGTCTTATATCAAGAAATAGCAACAAAAAAAACCGTAATTCGCTTGTAATTCGTAAATTCGTAAAAAACACCCAACAACTCGTTATTTTAAAAATTAAAAGTACAAAATTCATGCTATTCTTTTCTAATCTCACAATATAAAACACTTTTTGACTTCTGAACGCTAAATAAGAAGAGAGGAACAAACGTTGTGAGGCGGCCTCTCCAAGAATCTTCTCGCGAATTCTAATACGAACAGACCGCAGTCAAAAGTGTTTTTCTGCTGGAAGAGGCCTGTGGGCACAAATGACCGGAGAGGATCACCGGACCAGCACACGCCCCGGCGGCGGTAGTAGGAGTACTGTAAAACCAGTAGTTGTAAGATTACTGTAAAACTATCACTATTGTAATGAATGTGATTGTTTCAGAAGTAAGAAACTATAATTTTAGAATGAGTACCGAACACAAACAGATGTTATAGGGTACTATTTATTACGTGTTGGTGCACTCCTTGACCAATTCACAGGTAGAATCGTGCGGGAGCGTCACAAGCCTCGCATAACGCACATTTCGAGAAATAAATCGTTCAAGACGAGAAATAAATAGTTCAAGACGAGAAATAAATCGTTCAAGACGAGACCCACACTACACATTTAAATGCTCCTTGAGAAGCACCAGAAACCTTCTAATACAAATGCAAAAAAAAAATTAGAAAAAACTGATGAACAATAGGAAGCCGCATTCTGAGGCATGGAGTTACACTTTATATGAATACCTCGTTAAAAGTACAAATAGTGATACTTTACTGAAAATCAACCAACCAAGAGAAAGTCGCCTATTAATTGGGCCGAATAATGCAGATTGTTTGGATCATTTGCTAGTTGTGAGTCAAAGCAGACGATGCAGGCTCTCGAAGAGAACGGATGACATACCACTGTGAGGGACCTGCAATTCAAACATTACTCTGTCAGTCTGTGGTTCACTGTTTTTTCACTCAGTTTATAATAAAAAAAAGAAATCAGAAATTTTCGGTAAAAGGCTTATCACTCTGGGGAGACTGAAAATGCTCACATTACGGCTTCCAAAAACCTTCCTATGATTAGAAACTTTTTTTAAATTATTTAAAATTTCGGAAAAAGTTATCCAATTCATCATTCATCAATTCAATTTGAAACGAGTATGATCATAGGTCAACAGCAGTATTAAGAATTTTGAGAAACGACCGTTTTTTGAGCGATGGAGTCAATAATAATGACTAGCTCTCCCTTCTCCGCTTCCTATTTGGAGTCAATAATAATGACTAGCTCTCCCTTCTCCGCTTCCTATTTGGAGTCAATAATAATGACTAGCTCTCCCTTCTCCGCTTCCTATTTGGAGTCAATAATAATGACTAGCTCTCCCTTCTCCGCTTCCTATTTGGAGTCAATAATAATGACTAGCTCTCCCTTCTCCGCTTCCTATTTGGAGTCAATAATAATGACTAGCTCTCCCTTCTCCGCTTCCTATTTGGAGTCAATAATAATGACTAGCTCTCCCTTCTCCGCTTCCTATTTGGAGTCAATAATAATGACTAGCTCTCCCTTCTCCGCTTCCTATTTGGAGTCAATAATAATGACTAGCTCTCCCTTCTCCGCTTCCTATTTGGAGTCAATAATAATGACTAGCTCTCCCTTCTCCGCTTCCTATTTGGAGTCAATAATAATGACTAGCTCTCCCTTCTCCGCTTCCTATTTGGAGTCAATAATAATGACTAGCTCTCCCTTCTCCGCTTCCTATTTGGAGTCAATAATAATGACTAGCTCTCCCTTCTCCGCTTCCTATTTGGAGCCAATAATAATGACTAGCTCTCCCTTCTCCGCTTCCTATTTGGAGTCAATAATAATGACTAGCTCTCCCTTCTCCGCTTCCTATTTGGATTCAATAATAATGACTAGCTCTCCCTTCTCCGCTTCCTATTTGGAGTCAATAATAATGACTAGCTCTCCCTTCTCCGCTTCCTATTTGGAGTCAATAATAATGACTAGCTCTCCCTTCTCCGCTTCCTCTTTGGAGTCAATAATAATGACTAGCTCTCCCTTCTCCGCTTCCTATTTGGAGTCAATAATAATGACTAGCTCTCCCTTGTCCGCTTCCTATTTCTAGCTCGCTTCTCATTCTTCTAGAATTCCCCACTCAAAGTGCGGTCGTTCTTTTCAATTTCTCAACGGTTTTATTAGATCCTTGGTGAACTGTGCTTCTGAGTACAATTCAATAATCATCTAACATAATTCTCCATTAAGACCCAAGACCGATTGTACAGTTAGCCAAACAAAAACGAGCCATTCTTATGCATTTTCCCCTTCTTCAATCCAAGTTCTCAACGATCCTTCACTTATGCAGTTCCCTATCTCTAGTTTGTTCTCCCGCTCTTTGTAGTTTTCCGTCTTCCCGCGTTTTGTTGGACTGTTTCCGTCTTTGACCTCCGCTCAGAAACTGATCTTTTACTTTGCTCTCTCTCTCTGTCTCTCTCAGTGTGTACACTTTACTCGTTAGGTTCTTCCTCTTTCTCGCATTCCGCAACCTCTTTTCTCAGTATCTCTCTCATCTCCTTCCTTCTTTGCATACTCTTCCAATAAGTGTTATTTTTCCAATCTCTCCTTGTCTTACTCATCGAATACTTCTCTCAACTCTTGTCTGGCTAGCGAAAGAACGTCTGCTCTTCACACAACATACTCTCTTCACATACTATTTCGTTTAATTGATCGAACTTTTAGATTTTCCTGTTTTTAGCAAGGAAGACGGCAAATATGAGTATTCAGCTATTTGTGAAACCTGTGAAAACAAGGTGATTCCGTCAATAACCATCGCTCACGACTTTAAAACACTATTTTTAGACAACATATTTGTAGAATCTATCCGATGACATTCCACGGGTACTCATCGCGCCTCTGATTATTTTACAAAACCATCTCCAGACACCAAGTAGCTACAATATTATCATTTTTCCCAAGCTTAAATGTGAGTTACACGTTAAATTCAACGCTGGTAGAAAAACTTCTAAGCCAATGAAACGAAAAAAACAACTCAATTTTTGCAATTGCAAGTTGATTGACTATATCTAATAACTTCTGCCGTCTCACTTTCAACGTATTATGCTGATAAGCGGCATCGTCTTTGCTAATAGCCGGCCTTTTCTCTCTTACCAGTGCTCCCATTCATTCACGGGCACAACAATGTAGTCGACGTCAATCAGCTCGAAATCTGCCAAAAACTCTAGGATATCGGCAAAACGTTCCTCGTCCTTAAAATGATGAATTATTTCGTGTGCCACAACTTCCAACATTTTCTTTTCATTGAATACTTAGAGCCACAACTTGTGAAGCCTATCAAAAATGATTATATCAGTTCAGACTTCCCTCTACTTTCTACAACAATGCTGAGTCACCCTTTTCCGAGGCTGGGAAACTTCAGAAAAAGCACCGCTCTTTGAGCGGAAAAGTCTAGAAATATGAGAAAGAAGCTAGAGATAAAGAAGTAAAAGAACGAAGAACTTCTCATTATTCTAGACTCGCCCGCTCGACAGTCTTCGTCATCTATGCTAAGAAATATGTTACGAGACATTATGACTCTTCATTGTAGCGCCTTACACAGATCATTGACTGGACAAACGCTGAGAAAATAGAAAATGCGAGTAGGTTGAGATTTGGAAACTCGCATTTAGCGAGTTTGAAGTGAACTTGGGTGCATAAAGATTCTGGTGTGCGGTTTCAAAGATTCCCTCAGCAGCTAATTGAATTGATCCACTCATCGAAGGAGATTTATTTGATTATCGTGCGAATGGTTTTTAGCAATAATTCTCACTTTCATAAGTGAAGCTACACTTGAATGTTTACAATAAGACTTCCCTTTCTTCATGCTTCGCTTATCTACGTTCTATCTTCCCTCCCTCTGTCTCTTTCTCTCTCCATTCTTTGTTTATGTTTCCTCTTTTCGCCCGCTTTGTCTCTCCATTTCCAATACTTCTTTTTTGTTTGTCCCTCTTCGTCTCTTCCTCTGTCTTTCTCTCTCTTCCTCTGTCTTTCTCTCTCTTCCTCTGTCTTTCTCTCTATTTCTCCGTCCTTCTCCCATTTGTCTGAATATCACGATCTCATGCTTACTTCCCTGCATACGAAGTGTAATAGAAACGGCAGTTGCTACTTTTCCTTTTTTCAGCCACTAGAGCAATGTTCAAAAACTGGGCTTATCAGTATAATGATAATGATTGGCAGAAAGGAATCGAAGATTTGTTGAAAACGGAAATTAAGTGAGAGAGAGAGAGAAGAGAGTCCGACAAAAGTGAAAAATTACTTCAAAGATAAGAAGTGTTTTAAAAAATTACATAGATGGATGGTGAAGACAATCAAAGAGACGCAGATAAGAATTATAACCGAGAAAGGTAGACGTGTAAACCTCGAAAATGATGAGTAAACAATACTAGGCAAACGCAACGCTTTCGTCATACACCTCCTTATCAATAATAGATAGACGGCTAATTTTGATTGAGCGCTTTTATTCTTAGGCCAAGTGGCATTGTCATTGAGTGCCATATTATTGCGTTGACACTCTTCAAACGCACAGTTCAAAGGCACATCTGGTCAACCAAACTATCACACCGGGCGAGGTTGAACCCAGCAATCTCTCGCGTTTCGAATAGCGACAGGTTTAATGAATTGCCTAGACATTGTTCGAGAGTGACATTGAGCCTTTTCCTGGGTGTACAGGCTTGCCAACCTTTCAAATGACCTTGCACATAACCCGCACTTTCCTTATCACATGTTCTATCGCGCCCTCTCATCTTTATCTCTCACACCGCCAAACCATTCATGCTCTCCTTTCTCGCTCACAAAGTTCGCTCCCTACGTGATCATCATCAAATCTATAGATGAATTTTGAAGCTTCCGTAACTGTCAATGACTCAAGTCTCCACTGTGTCAATGACTCAAGTCTCCACTGTGTCAATGACTCAAGTCTCCACTGTGTCAACATTTAAATAATGTAGGAATGTAAAAAAGTAAATAAATATAAATTTATACGGTTTGACAGCTCATGACTTTAGATCTGAAGAAACCTTAGAACTTCAGAAGAAACTGTTTTACTGTTAAGAGTAGATCATGAGCTAGACTCTGTCTAGCCAGGTTCGGATTCTGGAATTAAACAGGAATTATACATCTATTTGTCACAAAAAGGTTACCCTGGTAGCTCTTGACTCAGGATTTTCTCCTTCCGGGACAGAAATCTGTCTCAGTGAGAGGTTGTGCCAGAAAACTGCAGGCAAAACCGTCACTCGTCTGTCTCTGCAAACATCTCGTCTTCAACTTCGGAATAAATCATATATATTTCTGCCGGTGCTTATCAAGATGATCTCAAAGATCGCATCGTTTCTCATGACAAATATTCATAACCATATGTCACCAAGAAGTCACAAATTCCTTACTACCCACTAATTTCCATTATTTTCTAGTTTACCCTATTTTTATTCCCTTCGGTGACCCAGACCAAGTCGCTCGCCTCCTCATTAGTAATGACCAGTTTCGCATCGCCCAGTTAATTTACCATTCATAGAGCAGTTCACAAAACCCGAATGTACATTGCTTAACTTCATCTGTTGAAAATAAGTAACAAATCGTAACAGTCACAGGAGCGGAATAAATCTCATTTATATTTTTCATCACCCGAAGAGATCATAAATTTTCAATACAACAACAAATTGTGGAAATTGTAAAAAGTGACTGACATTTCTTCGGGGAGGACAAAGTGACTGACATTTCTTCGGGGAGGACATGCTCAACGATGTGGTTCAAGTAGAAATCTATGATTGTGTCGTTCAGATAATCTTCATCCTGAATTATTTACATTTCATCATACAAAACCTTTCGACTTGCAGCCAGAAAACAAATTTTATATAAATTCAAGTTAACCGTTCAAATAAATACACACATTTATTTATATATAATGATAAACATTTATAAAAACAAAGTGAAATAGCGCCATCTTATCCACAACGTGAAAACTTCTGAGGCCAATTGCAAGACGTTTGTTCGACCAAAGTTGTTGTCCGGTAAAACGTTTTACCGAACTACGCGTTTTCCGGTGAAACAAGTTATCCCGTTGCAAGAAAAAACTTTTGTTGGTTAAACGTTTGTATTCAAAAGGTTGACGCACTTTGCGTGTTGTTTTCGATTTTGAACTTTTACAAGAGTTTGTAGTAGATTTCACCATGATTTTTGAGATATATGTTTGACCAAAAGTAATAGTGTTACCGTAGTTCATAGCTCACCAAACCTGCGAAATTTCTCCCGGTCGCCCGCCTAATCTCCGCCGAAGGAATTTAGTCCATTAAGCTCTAGTCACTAAAAATCCGGCTAACTCTCTTCGCGTTTCAATGATGCTTCAAAAATAAGCCATAAAGGCTAGGTTTAAACTTTTGCGTTCATAATTATCGCATTTTTTGATATTTTCAACAAATTTCTGGATACAATTGAGTGGAACCGAAAAATAATTCTTGTTGTGTCGCCCGATCGCCCACCCGGAAATATTTTTTCAGCACATCCTCGTGAGCTATGCCGTAGTTTACCTTCTTATTTGAATCTCGTTTGATGAAAATACTTTACAAGTACATTTTTATGCTCTTGATGGTCATATTTGCATTTGAGTATTCTAGTACATTGAATAAAATTCATATTATCGAACTCTGATGCTAAGTTTATATTATCTTTTCTTGAAGTCAGATGAAACATTAGAACTGTTCCATCTAGTTCGACAAATTCGGCAAAAAGAAAAAAGTTCGGTAAAAAAGAAAAATTTACAATTAGAAATTAAAAAAAACAAATTTTCGACAATTAGAAACCTCTTCCGATCCAACAGTAAAAAACTTCTCGATTCATATCTTAATAAATTGAGCATGTTTGTAAAAAAGGTTTTCAAAAAAAGAGAAAAACTTATGTTAGAACTAATTCAGAAACTACAAAAAATAAATCATGTTTTTGTACGAAAACGCTAAAAAAAATTCGCAAGCAACGAGAAAAACTAAATACTTTGGTCCGAACAACACTTTTGTCCGTACAAAAGATGTTCTTTCAAGAGACCTTTCTTTGAAAGAGAGAAAAAAAGGAATTTGATTCATAATAATGGCTCTCCTTGTATACCAAACATACAAACATAGGTAAACTGCCAACTAGCAAAAAAAGTTTTCTATGGGGCGACCGACCTATCGACCCTCTTCCTCACTCAAAATTAAAGAATCACGTTTTTTTCTCAGCTAAAGTTGAAAGTAAAAACTCTTTTTTTAAATAGAATGTTTCTTTAGTTAACATTCAGCCTCAATTGGTTCATAGGTCAACTAAAATAGTCAAAAAAAATTTTATATTAAAAAAAAATTTAGCGGGCGGGGGGTGGGCGGGGTTTTGTGTGAAAATTAGATTCCTTATTATATTTTTCAAAACTTAAAATCGCGAGTAATGAAAAAAGTTGAAGTTTACAGCGGAGTTTTATTGAAAGTGAGTTCTCAATTGAGTTTTTGACCATAATTTCTTTAACTTGGTAAATGGAGTGCTACAAAATTTATCAAACACCACAAACACCATAATAAAGCTTTAGGAATTAAATATGCATCAGATAAAAGCTTATGAACGTAAGAAAAATAATTTCATTCCTGTGCGGGGGAGCCCGAAGGTTTTTTGTACCCCTTGGTAACCTATGAACCGGTTTTTCAAGTTAAAATTGGAAATTTTTTTTAGCCTAATTTAGCGATCGAACAACCGAAAAATCAAGACAGATTTTACCTTTGATACCAAAAACAGTAATGAAATAAGAAAAAATAAATTGGACTGTTTTAGCTTTTCAGAAGAGCATGTGATGACTCAAATGTTCTTCAAGTCATATTCCGCTGACTTTGAGGCAGAAATAGTCGGCGAGTCGAATGGAGAGAGATTGGAATGGGAAACGAATACGCAGCATCTCTGTTGAAGACGCCAGCAGCATCGCTATATCGGCTTGAGTCTGCAAAATAAACGTGAATACAAAGTCAAAGTCACTTTTTCTGAAAGTCATTCAAGCTGCCGATTTTGAGTGCCTATTCACCATGAATATTTATTTACTACTAGTTCAAGATTATACTCATGAATTGTAGTCACCTTTTTTCTCTTCCAATTCTCATCTTCCTCCCGAAAAGGTATTCTGACTTCATGGTCTTCTTCTCCATCCTCCCTTCCTCCCAACTTGAACTCGCACCGAATGTCTGAGATAGCCGAGGACGACGCTTCCCAATCTACAACTCTCCTTCCTCAATTCTCGCTTTTTGCCAAAGTTTAAGAATGTTCAAATACAACAAAATGAAGTGGAGCATAAAGGTCAGAGTGATTATCTCACCCGCGTTGCGGGTGAAAAAATCTATGCGCTCTCCAGAAACATCGGAAAACCTTCAGATGAATGCGTTCGGAATTTTTTTCGATTCTTACCTCAAGGAACTTATTGTGAAAAACACTTCAAACTCTTGGAAATTTTGAAAATCTATGCGCTCGAAAAAAATTGTGCGGGTGGTAAGAAACACCCTGATGAAGGTGATATCAGTGGGCTGAACGAACTTGATCATGCAACCCTTGATATTCATAGATTATTCGAAAATACTTCCTCCCTGGCAGGAGTTAAATCATAGCTCACCAAAGTTGTGAAATTTCTTTCGGTCGCCCGCCCGGTCCTCCAGAATTTTTTTTTGAAAGTGAAGAAATTATAACAGAAGTTGATTAAAAAAACAAACAAAAGCTTGTAAATAAAATAAATGTCCATTGGTTAAAAACTACGGCCCATGAAAAAAATAGAGAATGCGAATGAAATACATGTTATTATCCATGCATATTATTAACTAGAGCGAAAATTTCATTGTGTTTGTTGATTTTCATTCTTGAAACCCTCGGTGTTTTATACTTAACTTGTGTTTAATCTTCATAAGCCTTTTTGATAAACCATCTCTTTTGCGAGAAATGAGAAGCAATTCCTATTTTATCGTTTACTTCAAAGACTCCGTTTTAAGTTGAATTCCTGCATCTTACATAGTACAAAACCGAGAGCGCACGAAGAAACTCCATAAAGGAACCCTCCCTCCAACTCCATAAAGGAACCCTCCCTCCAACTACATGAAGGAACCCTCCCTCCAACTCCATGAAGGAACCCTCAAAGGAACCCTCCCTCCAACTCCATAAAGGAACGCTCCCTCCAACTCCATAAAGGAACCCTCCCTCCAACTCCATAAAGGAACCCTCCCTCCAACTCCATGAAGGAACCCTCCCTCCAACTCCGTGAAGGAACCCTCCCTCCAACTCCATGAAGGAACCCTCAAAGGAACCCTCTCTCCAACTCCATGGAGGCAACGACGAGATCGATCATTAACTACGCAGCACCCGTATACACTCCACCACTCGCAAACACCCACTGGACAAGACTACAGGCCTGCCAAAACAAAGCAATAAGGGCAGCCACGGGTAACCTTCAAATGGCCGGAACACAGCACCTCGCTCTCGAATCCAAACTCCTACCAGTAAAGGAGCACAATGAGCTGCTGACCAGCCAATACCTAGCCAAGGCCAGAATGCAAGAGGATCACCCATCCCATAACCTCACCCTCCGACAACGACCACCAAGAGCCATCCGCAGACACGTGATGAACATGGACCTCAGTCTGGGGGATAGTGACTGTAAAACAACTCTTAGAAATCTGCACACAGAAGCAGTTAGGAAATTTCTTAGAAACTGTGAACTAAACACAGTCCTAGGATTCAAACCACCCATAGTCCATAAGTCTACTAGGTTACTTGACAGGGAACAACAGGTTACCCTATCGCAACTTAGAAGTGGTTACTCGAGCACGTTAAATAGTTACCTTCATAGGATTGGTGCCACTGATTCTCCTCTCTGTCCTTCATGTAGAGAGGTAGATCATACTAGTGTTCACTTGTTTAACTGCCGTTGTAACCCCACTAGACTTAAACCTCTAGACCTATGGTATAGACCTGTCGATGTTGCAGATTTCCTAGCTTAATGAATGTTGTTTTCATTGCCAGTCTAAATAGTTATTTGCTGTTCTTGTTGTTGTCTGTGTAGGTTGGATTGTTGAATAATATGGATGGAAGGATGGAATCAGTTATTTAAAAAAAAAAAGAAAGAAAAAAGCCAGAGCCCGAAACCAAAAAAAAGGCGAAAAGAAAAGAGGCAAAAAAAAGTGAATGAGAGAGAGAAAGAGAGAGAAAGAGAGAAGTGAGTGAGTGTGACTGTGTGCTTGAGCTTTTACCGAGAGCTCGTGGAACCCCCCTTTCAACGTCAAAGGAACCGCACGGGCAACAATCATCATCATCATCAAACTCCATGAAGGAACCCTCCCTCCAACTCCATGAAGGAACCCTCCCTCCAACTCCATGAAGGAACCCTCCCTCCAACTCCATGAAGGAACCCTCAAAGGAACCCTCCCTCCAACTCCATGAAGGAACCCTCAAAGGAACCCTCCCTCCAACTCCATAAAGGAACGCTCCCTCCAACTCCATAAAGGAACGCTCCCTCCAACTCCATAAAGGAACCCTCCCTCCAACTCCATGAAGGAACCCTCCCTCCAACTCCATGAAGGAACCCTCCCTCCAACTCCATGAAGGAACCCTCCCTCCAACTCCATGAAAGAACCCTCAAAGGAACCCTCCCTCCAACTCCATAAAGGAACCCTCCCTCCAACTCCATGAAGGAACCCTCCCTCCAACTCCATGAAGGAACCCTCAAAGGAACCCTCCCTCCAACTCCATGAAGGAACCCTCCCTCCAACTCCATGAAGGAACCCTCAAAGGAACCCTCCCTCCAACTCCATAAAGGAACCCTCCCTCCAACTCCATGAAGGAACCCTCCCTCCAACTCCATGAAGGGACCCTCCCTCCAACTCCATGAAAGAACCCTCAAAGGAACCCTCCCTCCAACTCCATAAAGGAACCCTCCCTCCAACTCCATGAAGGAACCCTCCCTCCAACTCCATGAAGGAACCCTCCCTCCAACTCCATGAAGGAACCCTCAAAGGAGCCCTCCCTCCAACTCCATAAAGGAACCCTCCCTCCAACTCCATGAAGGAACCCTCCCTCCAACTCCATGAAGGAACCCTCCCTCCAACTCCATGAAGGAACGAACCCTCAAAGGAACCCTCCCTCCAACTCCATGAAGGAACCCTCCCTCCAACTCCATGAAAGAACGCTCAAAGGAACCCTCCCTCCAACTCCATAAAGGAACCCTCCCTCCAACTCCATGAAGGAACCCTCCCTCCAACTCCATGAAGGAACCCTCCCTCCAACTCCATGAAGGAACCCTCCCTCCAACTCCATAAAGGAACCCTCCCTCCAACTCCATGAAGGAACCCTCCCTCCAACTCCATGAAGGAACCCTCCCTCCAACTTCATGAAGGAACCCTCAAAGGAACCCTCCCTCCAACTCCATAAAGGAACCCTCCCTCCAACTCCATGAAGGAACCCTCCCTCCAACTCCATGAAGGAACCCTCCCTCCAACTCCATGAAGGAACCCTCAAAGGAACCCTCCCTCCAACTCCATAAAGGAACCCTCCCTCCAACTCCATGAAGGAACCCTCCCTCCAACTCCATGAAGGGACCCTCCCTCCAACTCCATGAAGGAACCCTCAAAGGAACCCTCCCTCCAACTCCATGAAAGAACCCTCAAAGGAACCCTCCCTCCAACTCCATGAAGGAACCCTCCCTCCAACTCCATGAAGGAACCCTCAAAGGAACCCTCCCTCCAACTCCATGAAAGAACCCTCAAAGGAACCCTCCCTCCAACTCCATAAAGGAACCCTCCCTCCAACTCCATGAAGGAACCCTCCCTCCAACTCCATGAAGGAACCCTCCTTCCAACTCCATGAAGGAACCCTCAAAGGAGCCCTCCCTCCAACTCCATAAAGGAACCCTCCCTCCAACTCCATGAAGGAACCCTCCCTCCAACTCCATGAAGGAACCCTCCCTCCAACTCCATGAAGGAACCCTCAAAGGAACCCTCCCTCCAACTCCATAAAGGAACCCTCCCTCCAACTCCATGAAGAAAGCCTCCCTCCAACTCCATGAAAGAACCCTCAAAGGAACCCTCCCTCCAACTCCATAAAGGAACCCTCCCTCCAACTCCATGAAGGAACCCTCCCTCCAACTCCATGAAGGAACCCTCCCTCCAACTCCATGAAGGAACCCTCAAAGGAACCCTCCCTCCAACTCCATAAAGGAACCCTCCCTCCAACTCCATGAAGGAACCCTCCCTCCAACTCCATAAAGGAACCCTCCCTCCAACTCCATGAAGGAACCCTCCCTCCAACTCCATGAAGGAACCCTCCCTCCAACTTCATGAAGGAACCCTCAAAGGAACCCTCCCTCCAACTCCATAAAGGAACCCTCCCTCAACTCCATGAAGGAACCCTCCCTCCAACTCCATGAAGGAACCCTCCCTCCAACTCCATGAAGGAACCCTCAAAGGAACCCTCCCTCCAACTCCATAAAGGAACCCTCCCTCCAACTCCATGAAGGAACCCTCCCTCCAACTCCATGAAGGGACCCTCCCTCCAACTCCATGAAGGAACCCTCAAAGGAACCCTCCCTCCAACTCCATGAAAGAACCCTCAAAGGAACCCTCCCTCCAACTCCATAAAGGAACCCTCCCTCCAACTCCATGAAGGAACCCTCAAAGGAACCCTCCCTCCAACTCCATGAAAGAACCCTCAAAGGAACCCTCCCTCCAACTCCATAAAGGAACCCTCCCTCCAACTCCATGAAGGAACCCTCCCTCCAACTCCATGAAGGAACCCTCCCTCCAACTCCATGAAGGAACCCTCAAAGGAACCCTCCCTCCAACTCCATAAAGGAACCCTCCCTCCAACTCCATGAAGGAACCCTCCCTCCAACTCCATGAAGGAACCCTCCCTCCAACTCCATGAAGGAACCCTCAAAGGAACCCTCCCTCCAACTCCATAAAGGAACCCTCCCTCCAACTCCATGAAGGAACCCTCAAAGGAACCCTCCCTCCAACTCCATAAAGGAACCCTCCCTCCAACTCCATGAAGGAACCCTCAAAGGAACCCTCCCTCCAACTCCATAAAGGAACCCTCCCTCCAACTCCATGAAGGAACCCTCCCTCCAACTCCATGAAGGAACCCTCCCTCCAACTCCATGAAGGAACCCTCAAAGGAACCCTCCCTCCAACTCCATGAAGGAACCCTCCCTCCAACTCCATGAAGGAACCCTCCCTCCAACTCCATGAAGGAACCCTCAAAGGAACCCTCCCTCCAACTCCATAAAGGAACCCTCCCTCCAACTCCATGAAGGAACCCTCCCTCCAACTCCATGAAGGAACCCTCCCTCCAACTCCATGAAGGAACCCTCAAAGGAACCCTCCCTCCAACTCCATAAAGGAACGCTCCATCCAACTTTTCTTCATTCCTTATTTAACCATTTTGCTGAGTTCGTACTGACCTTCCATTTCATCTTCGTAGCCATCACTGAGATGCTCGTCCGAGTTAACGAGCTCGTCCTGAACAACAAAAATAATTAAAGATATAAGCGAAAAAATATATTATCATTGAATATCTAACATTTTTAAATGTTAATCGCACGTTTTTTGGGCCATTACTAAAGCACGCCAACGCGCGGGAAAGAGAGAAAGAGTGTTTGAAGCAGTATTGTGTTTCACACTATAACCAATTTCCTCCAGAAAAGATGATTTTTTTTCTCTAATAATATCATGCCATATCAATCAGCATACGTACGAAAATTTACTAAACCATTGACGAAGGGCGACGTTTTGAATAAAACACATGGGGCGGAGTTAAGAGTTTTCCCGCGCGTTGGCGTGCATTAGTAATTATTTGGCGTGCACGGCGTGCTTTAGTAACGGCCCGTTTTTTGATATCTTTTTAGGCCATTACTAAAGCACGCCGTGCACGGTTGCACGCCACACGCCAAATTTTTCTTCTTTTTTTTTCTTTCTTTTTTTTTTAAATTTTTTCTTTTTTAAAACTAAACTTTTTCTTTTTTAAAACTAAACTTTTTCTTTTTTAAACACTGATCCCACATCCGTGGCAGTCATCCATTGTCATAACTTCTACATGTACAACTGGAATAAAGAATTGAATTGAATTGAAATCATTACTAATGCACGCCAACTCGCGGGAAAATTCTTAACTCCGCCCCATGTGCTTTATTTAAAACTTCGCCCTTCGTCAATGGTTTATTAAACTTTCGCACGTATGCTGCTTGATATGGCATGATATAATTGGAGAAAATTAATATTTTTTGGAGGAAATTAATTATAGTGTGAAACACAATAGTGCGTCAAACACTCCTTCTCTCTTTGCCGCGCGTTGGCGTGCATTAGTAATGATTTGGCGTGCGGCGTGCGTGCGCGGTGTGCTTTAGTAACGGCCTCTTTATACCTTGGCGGGGACTTCACTTTTAAAGGTGGGAAAGGGAATAGGGAAGGTTCTTTTGACAATTTTTTTCGAGTGCATAGATTTCCAGAATTTGAACGAGTTTGGAAGTTTTTTCTTCGAAGATTTTGAATTTTCCTAGGTAAAAATTCAAAATTGTTCTTTCGAGTGCAGATTTGAATGTTCTTCGGACTTTTCGAAGATCACTTAGATTTTTTTTACACCCGCAGTGCGGTTGAAAGAAGCACCCTGATTTTAGGCCCCCTCGGAAACGCTGTCAGTTTTAAAATTTTTGACTGTTGAGCTATGGTACAGATTAGGAACGAGAAATCATAAAAAAACTTCTAAAATATCTAATTTAGCCGGTTCAATCGACTGCATTTGAGAAGAAAGAAAAAACAAATCTCTGCCTCACGAGACGAGACAAGAATAGGAGAAACAACCTCTTCGGAAATAGAAGCCTCCTCATCGTTACTGTACTCGTTGGGGTATATCGAGTAGTGAGCGAAGTCGATCGCTGTCGATTGCAGCGTTGTATTAAAGTCCATAGTCAACAACTAACAGTAGTACCGTGATATCAACATGGGATGAAGCGTTGGATCAAAAACCTGAAAAAGTAAAAATGGATTTTACTAGTCATGGAATTTCTCCGCCCAAAACAAAACTAGGGTCGACCGAGTAATAAAAGCAGACATTCTTCATTGTTTTCATTGAAATCAAGACTTGAGCATAAGCTAAGTTCAAGCTCATGAGGCCGTACGGCTTTAAAACAAGATCGTACATAAACCACTCAAATATCACAAAAAAAAAATTTTAAAATCACAAAATAAGCCACTACGCACTTTTCACTATTTATCGGCTTTTTTGAAACCTTTTTCTGAAACTTCCATAGATAAATTAGAGAAAAGGGATAATTTAAGAAAAGTGGTTATTTTTTAAACAGTATTTTTAGCAACCGGCTAAAGTGATCTGACAGAGATTGGGAAGACAAGTTTGTACGAGTGAAGACGCAAGAGCAAAGACAAGTGTTGTTAATGAGAAAATATTCTCAGAGTAAAGTCAACCCATCAGAGAAAATAGAAGGAGAGAGAATAACAGAGATAACAAGAGACTAAGAGATTTCCAAAGAGAGACAGATAAAGAAAAACAGGAGAGAAATGGAAATATAGCTAGAGAGAGCAACAAAGAATAAGCGAGGGAGATAAAGGATAGAAAAGGTAAGAAAAAAAGAGAAACATACAGTAGGGCGAGCAAAAGAGTCGAAATAAATCGTTAAAGAGAGAGAGAGAGAACGATTGAAATATAGACAACAGAGAGTGAGAGAGAACATAGAACATATAGGATGAGATGAAGAAAAAAATCAGAAAAAAGATGGACTTCGGGTGAGAAATGAGAAAGATTAAAAGGCACAATTTAACTTGGGGAGGGGCTCTTTTCGGTGCGTACAGAAATGTATTTTTTTTAAATTTTAATTTTCTTATGCACTCGCGTTCGCCTAAGCCGTACGGTCTCGCTAGCGTAAAGTTTTTCCTAAGCCTAAACGTTGAATAAAAAAAAGGATGTAAAATAATCTTTTAAAAAGTTGTTTTTAAAACGCCTTCCCAAGTAAAGCGCCCCCCCCCAAGTTAAAAAGAACGAGATTAAGAACTTGAGAACAAACAGAGTACAATGGAGCGCAAAAAAAACTCAAAAATTTGATAAAATTACGACAATCATCTTTTGCTTCAATAAGGATTGGAAGCCGGTCTTTCGCTCTGGAAAGTTTAGTCATCGAACATCGGAAACTTCAATGATGCACGCCTGATTGTTTCAAAGAACACAGAACGAGTACAGCAGACTAGATAACAAGCAACACGAAGGAGGAGGTGAAGGCTGGAAGAAAAGGGGGGGGGGTAGGGCGGGTAAAAAGATGACGAAGAAAAAGAGTGAGAGTAGACTCAACATTTTGTCCGATGGCGGGAGATCGCGTAAGACTCTTTCTCTACCCAAGAGAAGTGGGGAGACCAACTGAAACATAAACATACCAAATATCTCAAAGAGGCTCTACGTAACGAAGGGCCCGTGAGAAAGGTAAATTACGCAATATTGCCATTTTTTCAATCGAAATCATTTGTTAGTTTAAGAATTATGTTCATAAAAAGTTTGAGTTTACAAGGCTGTACGGCTAAAGTACGCGACATGTGGAAAAATACTCCACATAAATATTCAAACCTTGCCATTGGAATCTGATGATGCAAAACAAATCAACAAAATCGCTGCTGAACAAGTTAGACAATACACTAATACACCCAAAACGAGCCTCACGAAAAGTGGATGAAAACAAAAGGAAAATATCTGACGTTTTTTCTTTAAAAAGTCACCTTTTTTTAAAAGAATAAGATTGATATCGGTATCGCATCTTGGAGAGAGTACACATAGGATATGACAGTGTATGCCGGCGGATACTTCTCTACGATCCTTGTCAGAGACGTGAAGCGCGATAACTTTTTACGATTTCGCACAAATACGCTTTTTCGGTTTCTTGATTTACGGAGGGCTTTAAAGGGGGAAGGGGGCCCTAAGGAGAAAGGTGGGAAGGGAGTTTTCATGAATAAAATCTCTTCCTGCAAAATTTTTTGAAAAATTTTTTTTTGTAAAAACAACGAAAAAAAATTTTCCGCTTATGTCTTTATTGCTCAGTAGGTCATAAGAAGCCAATTAACACTTTATTCGATTGAAAAAAAAAACAAAAATGAGCGGCACCACAATTTGATACCATCGCCAAGAATGGTTTGAATAGTTATTCATTGATACGTTGGGAATTCCTAGCTTCCGCTCTGTGTATATACATACGTATACATAAGACAGAGTGCAGTTGGCAAGTAATTCCTTCGTAATAGTACTAAAGGAAACGGCTGGAGTAGAAAAAACCGGCATCAGATGCCCATTCAGAAAATCCATCTACTAAACGTTTTCTCACTCAAGAGGACCTCAAATATATCGTGAGAAACGGGAACAGAGTTAGAGAACGAAAGAGAGTGTAAAAGAGAGGGGAGATAGAGAGAGAGAGAGAGAGAGAGAGAGAGAGAGAGAGAGAGAGAGAGAGAGAGAGAGAGAGAGAGAGGGGGGGGGGGGAAGAGAGAGAGAGAAAAGACCCGGTGGACTCAAGGTTGATTAGAGAAACTCTCGATACATAAAGCGAGAGATAGACAACTAAATCGATATGTCGAAGAGTTTTGAGACGGAAAAAGATAGCTGGCTATTAGTGGCATGAGTGCAGCTTTGCAACGATGTTTTCAATTTGTCGTGGTTGACACTAATAAGCAGGCGAAATTCTTTTAATTTCCATAAAATGGCATAAATACCATCAAAAGAATGTGAAATGAAAAAAATTACGAGTTACCGAGTGTTATGTAAAGCTCGGATTCGGAAATCAAGTGAACTCTTTCTTATTCTGTTTCAGAATGAGTTTGTGAGCGTCTCAACACAAATGTTGCCTCCTGGAGTGAATGCGATTCGACCCATTTCAAGATGAAAAACAACGCGTTGCAACTTCTGTTTTACAGTTCACTGCTAGGATTTTTTGTGAGTTCCGAAACTCATGAAAAGGTCAGTTTCCTGGGTTTTTAAAGCGTTTATTCATTAGTCCAGTTTCGATCACTTACAATCGTAATATTATTGAATCGAAAAGTAAGATGCTAACATGGCCAAAGAATCGGTCTACCTAGCACAAAATGTATTTCCCTTCTCGGTCCGTAGAGTTCACGAGTAATCGCATTTTATGGGACTTCTAGATGAATACTATTATTAGAGCATCATATTGCATCATTTTAAATGATCGTTTTTCTAAAGAACGTTGATCTGACGTTTCTTGTATGCAGGGTGAAGAAAATGCTTCCCACGACCAGAATATCATCCTCGTCTCCACCTTGGATGGTCGTTTGCGGGCGCTCGACGTGAGAACTGGAAAGGAGAAATGGGAACTAGAAGACGGTTAATTGAGTTCCGATCTTGTTTAAGTAGTGCCTGCTAAAGAAGAGTGTAAATCAGAGAAGTTAATTAAGAAGGAAGGACAGACCTTTGAGGCAGATCGAGCGCGTGCCGTAAAAAAATAGAGAGCGCATACAAACAACATTCTTATCACAAGCCTTTTTCGAATGGCGCATAGATAAGTGTATATATTTGACCCGCAGTGCAGTTTTAAGAAATATCCAGGTCAGCAATAGGTTTGAAATTTTCTCTGACAATACGGTCGTGCTGATTTTGACGTTATTATTATATTCATTGACAAACTTTTTCAATTTTCCGATCTTTCCCCGGTATTCGTCCACTAAACCTCTTGCTATGTGGCTCAGGCTTCCGTTTTTTTTTACAAGTGAGACAATAAAAGTAATAGAGAAAACCAAAAGCGCATCGAATACTTTCAATGAACAATGTGCAGGTAACACACATACGTAGGTCAATCAAAAACAGAATTTTCATAAGGGCGACTTACCTACCTCGACTTTTTTTGGGCTCATGAATTCTTCATGAGATACAAACAGGGGTTAAATGGAGCCGCCCAATTTGGGTTTACATGTATCCGCTGCTCAAAGTTTGGAGGAAAAAAGAAGAGGGGTTGAAGGAAAAGGGTAAGAAAAGAGAGGGAGTTTTTTGTCAATAGTGTGTGTACATGTATCCACCGACGGGACCGATCCGGTCACTATTTAACCCCTGGAAGGGACCGATCCGGTCACTATTTAACCCCTGGAAGGGACCGATCCGGTCACTATTTAACCCCTGGAAGGGACCGATCCGGTCACTATTTAACCCCTGGAAGGGACCGATCCGGTCACTATTTAACCCCTGGAAGGGACCGATCCGGTCACTATTTAACCCCTGGAAGGGACCGATCCGGTCACTATTTAACCCCTGGAAGGGACCGATCCGGTCACTATTTAACCCCTGGAAGGGACCGATCCGGTCACTATTTAACCCCTGGAAGGGACCGATTCGGTCACTATTTAACCCCTGGAAGGGACCGATCCGTTCACTATTTAACCCCTGGAAGGGACCGATCCGGTCACTATTTAACCCCTGGAAGGGACCGATCCGGTCACTATTTAACCCCTGGAAGGGACCGATCCGGTCACTATTTAACCCCTGGAAGGGACCGATCCGGTCACTATTTAACCCCTGGAAGGGACCGATCCGGTCACTATTTAACCCCTGGAAGGGACCGATTCGGTCACTATTTAACCCCTGGAAGGGACCGATCCGGTCACTATTTAACCCCTGGAAGGGACCGATCCGGTCACTATTTAACCCCTGGAAGGGACCGATCCGGTCACTATTTAACCCCTGGAAGGGACCGATCCGGTCACTATTTAACCCCTGGAAGGGACCGATCCGGTCACTATTTAACCCCTGGAAGGGACCGATCCGGTCACTATTTAACCCCTGGAAGGGACCGATCCGGTCACTATTTAACCCCTGGAAGGGACCGATCCGGTCACTATTTAACCCCTGGAAGGGACCGATCCGGTCACTATTTAACCCCTGGAAGGGACCGATCCGGTCACTATTTAACCCCTGGAAGGGGCCGATCCGGTCACTATTTAACCCCTGGAAGGGACCGATTCGGTCACTATTTAACCCCTGGAAGGGACCGATCCGGTCACTATTTAACCCCTGGAAGGGACCGATCCGGTCACTATTTAACCCCTGGAAGGGACCGATCCGGTCACTATTTAACCCCTGGAAGGGACCGATCCGGTCACTATTTAACCCCTGGAAGGGACCGATCCGGTCACTATTTAACCCCTGGAAGGGACCGATCCGGTCACTATTTAACCCCTGGAAGGGACCGATCCGGTCACTATTTAACCCCTGGAAGGGACCGATCCGGTCACTATTTAACCCCTGGAAGGGACCGATCCGGTCACTATTTAACCCCTGGAAGGGACCGATCCGGTCACTATTTAACCCCTGGAAGGGACCGATCCGGTCACTATTTAACCCCTGGAAGGGACCGATCCGGTCACTATTTAACCCCTGGAAGGGACCGATCCGGTCACTATTTAACCCCTGGAAGGGACCGATCCGGTCACTATTTAACCCCTGGAAGGGACCGATCCGGTCACTATTTAACCCCTGGAAGGGACCGATCCGGTCACTATTTAACCCCTGGAAGGGACCGATCCGGTCACTATTTAACCCCTGGACACAAAGCCAACGACCATTGTTTTCTTTATTATGGGCTTCTTTAGATTTGATAGCGTCAATTCCTTATCTCAGGCGTTAAATCGAGCGCATAGGTAAATTTGTCAAAAAAGTTTTCTTGTGTGGGGGGCCGAGCGATAAAAAAGTGCTTTTGTGGGTTTTTGGTATGAAGTTGATTATATTCATATCTTTATTCCCAAAGGATAACGTGTTCAGTGTTATCACTCCCATGGTGGTAAGAGAGAATTAAGAGGAAATTTGCGAAGAGGAATAAGCAACTGTGGCGTTGCGCTGAAGAGTCCTAATAGGACCGCTTAGCTTTTCAACCTCATTTTCCCGAAGAGTCCTCTAAATCGAAGTAGAAGTAGAAGACCAGTAACTTTGTTAGTAGACGAGAATAGTTCAGTCAATGGAATCGTGAGCAAAAGTCGTGGACGCGACCGACTTACTTGCTTGGAGAAGGGAAGAATTGTATTTCCTTATTGTATTTTATAAGATTTAATTTCAAGGAAAGTAATAGAAAAATTTCAGTTTGCAGTGGAGCGTTATTGGAAGGAATTTCTTTTGCAAGATTTTGACTGTTTTTCTCTTTGAATTGAATGTAATGATAAATGGACTGGTTTTCTTTTTCCTTTTGAGGCGGGGGCCGGGGCGTTTTTCGTACCCCTTGTTGACCTATGATCGAGCGAGTCGAAAGAGGAATGGGGGAGGGCTGAAATTGATGGAAAGTAAATAGAGGAAATTTCTAGTTGTTTAGACAGTTAAACTGAACTGAAATCTTATATTCAACTGACTTATTGACATTTGTGGCTTTTTCGCCTGAATTTATCCAATGTAGAGTTTTTCCTGATCAATTCTTGAATAACTCTACACAAAAAGGCCTAACACCCGTCGTAGTTTTTCTGAATGACCTAACCCTCCTCTACAAAATTTTTAAAAAAAACAAAGTTTTAAAGGCCTCCGAATGAGTCTTATACTGATAAGAAATCATACCTGATCTGCACTCGTCAAAACAAGCTCATCCGAGCCGCAGCCCTAGAATAATCGGAAGCAAGTGAGAGGTGAAAGGCAGGGTATTTCTCTCACCCGCACTGTGGTCGAAAAAAATCTATGCGCTCTCCAAAAACACCGGAAAACCTTCAGATCTATGCGCTCGGAAGTTTTTTTTTTCGGTTCTAACCTCAGGGAAATCAAGAACTCATTGCGAAAAACAGTTCGAACTTTGGAAATTTTAAAAACCTATGCGCTCGAAAAAATTTGTGCGGGTTGTAATAATAGCCCTGGTGAAAGGTCGTTTTGAAAAAAATTTAAAAATGTAAGTGAGCTATGATATTGGGTACAAATGACTGCCGAGCCGGGGTTGAATAGTAACCGGAACAGCTATATTTGCGCCGGGTGTAATCTACACTCACTGCTCTTTCTGTTCTTTTTTAGTTTTTTTTCATACATCGCTATCCATTCTTGTTAGCCCATCACAACCGTAGTTCACCAAGCTTGTGAAATTTCTCTCGGTCGCTCACACGGTCTCCGAGCAGTTCACCAAGCTTGTGAAATTTCTCTCGGTCGCTCACACGGTCTCCGAGCAGTTCACCAAGCTTGTGAAATTTCTCTCGGTCGCTCACACGGTCTCCGAGCAGTTCACCAAGCTTGTGAAATTTCTCACGGTCTCCGAGCAATTTTTTTGCAGTGGTGAAAGAAGTACAACAGAAGTAGATGAAAAAAAAATTGAATGTTCGTGAGTGAATAAGAAGTTCAATGTTGAACGCTTCTGCTCAGGTTACGCGAATTAAAAGACTAACAAAAAAAATTTTGTTGACTCCTTCTCCCCTCTTTTCGCTGGCAACTGGCAGAAAAAGGTCGCCCGGTCAAACGCCCGAAAAAATTGTCGCCACATCCTGGTGAGCTTTGATCACAACCCCTTCCAACTCTCTTGGGGCGTACAAACATTCCTTCGAATCGAACAGAGTTATTTTTTGCCTTCTTTTGGCTGAGACCTGGACAGAGTATTCAAATATTGGTCACTACTGCAGGACCTGTACTGCGGGCTCCCACGACGATAACTCAAGGCTTCACCTTCCTCCCGAATCCCCAAGATGGCAGTTTATACGTACTGAAGGAGGGCGAGCTTAAGAAGCTGCCCTTTAGTATCCCTCAACTGGTCAGCTCTTCTTTCTTAGATCAAATATTGAATTTTTAAGTAACAGAAGTTCATTAAACTTAAGAGCATTCAATTTATTTCTAACATTTCTTCTCAATGTTAGAAACTTTGGTGTTAGAAATTTAAAAAAATCATGTGAGACAAATTTTGATATTGTTAACCATGGGTAGCGTGCTCTTTCTAGAAAAATTCATCAAAAACGTCGCTCTTCAGACGGGAAGTGTAAGACAATTAGCGAGTAAATCTTAACAGTCTATACCTTTCATGCTGCCCTATCTCTCTCAATCCTCCGGCTTTTACCGCCAGCTCATTTATCATCTTTATGGACCCGTCCGCTTAAAAAGTGGTAGTTTTTCAACTTTTCAACCTTTAGCTGAGAAGATACAGCTTCAGAAGGCCAAATTCTACCAGGAACTGGTTTACTTGCCCGAGTTCGAGGTAAAGATCGGAAAGAGTAATCGTGAAATAACGCTCAAAGCAGCGGAAGAAGTGCTATGAAAACGAAACAAAACAAAAAGTTTCTTATGACCAGAGTGCTTAGATTCTCGCGCATCCCCTAAGCGACTGAGGAACAGGGGTTAAATGGAGCCGCCCTATTTGGGTTTACATGTATCTGCCGCTCAAAGTTTGGAAGAAAAAAGAAGAGGGGATGAAGGAAAAGGGTAAGAAAAGAGGTAGTTTCTTGTCAATAGTGTGTTTACATGTATCCGCCGCTCAAAGTTTAAAGGAAAAAAGAAGAGGGGATGAAGGAAAAGGGTAAGAAAAGAGGTAGTTTCTTGTCAATAGTGTGTTTACATGTGTCCGCCGACGGGACCGATCCGGTCACTATTTAACCCCTGGAAGGGACCGATCCGGTCACTATTTAACCCCTGGAAGGGACCGATCCGGTCACTATTTAACCCCTGGAAGGGACCGATCCTGTCACTATTTAACCCCTGGAAGGGACCGATCCGGTCACTATTTAACCCCTGGAAGGGACCGATCCGGTCACTATTTAACCCCTGGAAGGGACCGATCCGGTCACTATTTAACTCCTGGAAGGGACCGATCCGGTCACTATTTAACCCCTGGAAGGGACCGATCCGGTCACTATTTAACCCCTGGAAGGGACCGATCCGGTCACTATTTAACCCCTGGAAGGGACCGATCCGGTCACTATTTAACCCCTGGAAGGGACCGATCCGGTCACTATTTAACTTCTGCTGAGGGAACAACATCTTATCGAGCCTTTTAAATGGTGAATATAATCTCAGTGTTAGAAATGGTTATTTCCGAGGAAATTTCATTCAAGTTATCATTAAAGGTGAACGCTTCTCCATGCCGGGGTAACGATGGAGTATTCTACGCAGGTAAATTCTAACTATTTTTTATATTCTTGAGAAATAAGGAAAGAAAAGCATCCCGCTTGAATAAAAATTATTACATTTCTTTGCATTGGTGGTAAAGAGAATGGAGCGGTAAGCCAAGCACAGGTAGAATATGTCTCGATTTTTCCACAGATCGATCGCTAAAGTAGGTCAAAAGTTTTTTCACTTTCAACTTTGAGAAACCGGTTGAGGCTGAGTTATCGCTAATGAAACTTTCTATTTATGTGGAAGAATGAAGATTTTTTTTCCAATCTCCTTAGTGAAAACTCTGATATATTGATTTCGAGTGAGGAAGAGGGTCGGTAGGTCGGTCGCCCTAGAAACATGTTTTGACAGTTAGTAGTTTACCTGTGAAGCCAAGACAGACCGGGCAAAGTGAAGTTTGTACTCGCCAAAGCGAGAAGCTAATGTAGGAGAAGTAAAGAAAATAAGACGAGTTAGATTATTTTCGGCGTAGCGTGCTTCAAGAGATGTTAGTTATTCCGGTTACCAGTTCACCCCTGGCAAGGAAGCACATTTGGTTCCAGCCCAATCACCGACTATTTACAGGATTTTCAGCAAGCATAATGCTTTTCTTTATTAAATGTTGTTGTTTCTTGCCCGCGCGGGTTACTGTGGCGTTGATGGGAGTTCGCGGTAAAAGCTCGCACACGCAGTCACACTCATTCACTTCTCTTTATCTATCTTTCTCTCTCTCTCTCTCTCTCTCTCTCTCTCTCTCTCTCTCTTTTGCCGTTTTTCTTTTCGCCTTTTTTAGGTTCGGGCTTTGGTTTAAAAATTCTTTATTAAATGATGGTTTAAGGCGGAGAAGAATTGAAGACATTTTTCATTACTTAAAAGTTGGAAAAAAATTGTATTTTTATATTCTTTTTGGTGTCTATCGCAAGAATAATAAATAATCTTCAAATTTTAAGGCAGCAAGAAGGATTCTTGGTTCGGCATCGATCCCCATTCGGGCAAAAAAGTGGAAACTCTGTCTTCGGCCACAACGAAGCGGGTCTGCCCAGCAAATCAAGAGCATACGGTGAGCTTCTTCTTTAAGAAACTCGTTTTCTGTTAGTTTTGTGTTAGTGATTAGGCATGGGTTCGTAAGAGACAGAGATCGAAAATAATCGAGGTCAGGGGAGAGGATTCCCTGCCGCGAGGCGGGAACAAGCGCGAGGAAGATTATTAGAGATCGATAAAAAGAGGAAGATCGATAATAAGAGAAAAACGAATAAAGAAAGAAAAAAGGGAGGGAAAGAGATATACATAAAAGAAATTTGATAGAGAAGTAAATAGTTAGAAAAAAACGGCAGAGAGAAGTAAAACATTTTTTTAAAATGTAATACAAGAACATTTTACCTCTGAAGGCTATTTTTCAGATGAGTATTTTTCCACAAGTTGTTTTCCAGGTCTACCTCGGGCGTAGTGAGTACAGGGTGAGTATGTTCGATCCGGAGAACCGAACCCGAACATGGAATACTACTTTTGTAGACTACTCTGCCCATCTTTTGCCAGGTTATAAAACAGTTACAATGACCTCCACATCAGAACGTGGCTCGTTAACTAGTCTTTGGGTAGATATGATGAGTTGAAACCAGCTCTGGCGTTTTTCGGTCATGTTGTTGTCTTGCCCATAGGTCCTGTCGAGGGGAGTCCTTTTGGGATAGGTTGGTGGTGAGGATCCTTTGGAGTCCGGAGAGAGTTTCTCCGTCTACACTCTCACCGCAGTCGGCGATCCTCTTGGCGAGACCCATTCGTTAACCGGAGAAGGGCAAGAGGTTATTTTACTGGCGCCTCGACTCGCCATTGAAAAGTATAACGGAGTATCGGCTGATGTTTTGTCCGGTGGCATGCCCAGGCCGGTCCGGCATCGCCCTCCTTTGACGAGCTATACTACCCAGTTTTGGTCCGCGGCGGGATTTCTCCTGCTACCTCCCAGCACGAATTCTTCGTAGGGAGGCGTCCCTCTATCCGCCACCTGAGGTCGCGTTCGATTCTGGACTGGATAATCCGGCTCCATCCGTGACAGGCTCTTAAGGCTGTAGAGTCACGAATGGCCACTGTTGCCAGTGTGTTTCGTTAACTAGTCTTTGGGTAGATATGATGAGTTGAAACCAGCTCTGGTGTTTTTCGGTCATAGCAGAGCGGGGGTCGAATCAAAGATCTACGCTCAATGGTTGCGCAAAAAAACTTCAGATTAAATGACTAGTGAGTGAACGTCATAGAGTAAGGGTGCCTGTGATGCGAAAAGAGAACGCTATATATACAAATAATTATTGCTAGTGACCTTCTTAGGAAGGGCGTAAATTTCCGCACAGATTCAATCCGCAGCGAGGGTAAGAAACATATATGTGCTTGACTCACTTTTTTTTACAAACGGGAAACTACCAAGATCTATTGAGAAGCTTCTACCTGTTCATATTCTCTCTTTCGATCCCTTCATTTCTCTCTCTCTCTCTTTTCTTTCTTCTCTCTCGGTTAATTGAAGAGTATTGCAGTGGATGCTTCGTATCCCCTCCGCCATCTGGTCTCCTCTTCTACCGGAGACGTCCTCGCAGTCCATGGGAAGAGTGGTTCTCTTGTATGGCAAGCAGACGTTGCTCAGCCGGTTGGAGCTTCTTCACATTCAAGTGGTCCAAATCTTAGGGTGGGATCAATTACTAATGTTCAGAGCGCTTGTTCCCACCTCGCGGCGGAGTACACGCTATTTTGAGTTGAGATACAGATCACACTAGTAGAACCTGTGGCTGCTACTTAGGTCACTGCTAGCGCGTGCAGCAGAGCAGTGGGAAAGTCGGATTTGTGGGAGAACTAATGATATCTGATAATGATGAACGCTCTGGATTTGGGTGGGTTTCGGGAATCCACGGAAAGAACTTGAGACGCTTTGTGCAGTAGTCGCACATAACATTATTAAGTCACACTATAATAATAAATAGCACACAACATTATTAAGTCACACTATAATAATAATTAGCACTCAACATTATTAAGTCACACTATAATAATAATCAGCACACAACATTATTAAGTCACACTATAATAATAAATAGCACACAACATTATTAAGTCACACTATAATAATAATTAGCACTCAACATTATTAAGTCACACTATAATAATAATCAGCACACAACATTATTAAGTCACACTAAATTTGATATATTGATTATGACTGGGAAATTGACTAATTGTGCTTATTTATTAAATATATTCGTCTTGTGTGAGATTGATTTAATATATATAATTGCTCTTTAATATATATTCAGATAGAACAGCTTTCTTCTTAGAATGGAGAACGTTGATCCCTTGCTTCGTTTTCACCTTGTTTATTCTGATGGATTACTGATCTTTTCAATTCTTTGGTTAAAACGCTAATTGGTCGAAAAGAAAGCTCTTAGTGAAACCATAGTTCATCACTACATTTTTTTTGAAGTCTAAAAACGACCGCTCTTCGAACGGAAGAGTGTAATAATGAGGTTTTATTTTTATAACTTTAATGCTCTGCGAAAATTTTAAAATGTTTGAGATACATTGTGATGAAGGGTTAAATGATCAAGTCCTACAGTCTGTTGACTGGCCTTTGTTACGAATATTTTCGAGTCTCTGTTTTTATTTCCAAGTCAAAACCTCAAATTAAATACAGTTTATTCCGATATTTTTTTATTTATAAATTACCTCTGTTGGGTCTCTGTCCGCGCAGCTCTGTGTGTCCTTTTCTGACGCATTCTAAAACCCCAGATATGTTTAGGTGGTAGCGATGTATCTTTTGCGATCGGATGGTCTGCATCGATTGGCTCACGCGACGCTTGGCAGAGAAACAATGGATGCCATTGTGGAGGTTTGTTACAAACCTTATTTTGTATAATCGGAGCGTTATCATCAACCACATTACGGGTTACAACTATACTCTTTCGAAATAATCAAGGTTCTTGAAAATCTGTTTTGTTTTTGATGCACGCAGTAGCTTAATATCTTTCAAACGTGTCGTTCCTTTACCATAAACTTTATAAGAAACAGTCTGAACATCTTTTAAATATATTTTTTTAGATTTGCGTTTACCTATGTAACTAGGGAGTTGTTGATGTCTACCCAGAGGTCCTGTCAAGCGGAGTCCTATGGGATTGTTCGGTGGAAAGCTTTCAAAGTTTTCGTCATATATATATAATAGCTTATGTCATTCGGATCACTATAAAAGCTCTGTTGCTGGTTTTCATCAGAATTTCATAGAATGGCTAACTCGAACATCTATAATAATATAAACCTTATTCGCGCTTGTTCCCGCTTTGCGGCAGGGTACGCGCTCCCCTAAGATGCAGGACAGCCCTATCCTGGTAGGACCAGTGGCTCCCTGCTAGATAAATGCTAGTGTGAAAAGCAGCAGTGGGGAGAGTCAGATTCGTGCATGAGCACAACCATCATTTCTTAATTTTTTGGTGTGGGGTGGTCTGTCCGGGTTGGGAGTCGAACTCGGGATTCTTCGCACAATAGTCGAACACACTACCATTATACCACGCCCGGAATAACTCGAACATCTAATATGTGGATACGGTCGAAAAATTTCGGTAGCCTAAGCCTGGCTTTTGTTTTCGCTGACCAACTTTCTAAATCTCTGGTAGCTGAAGTTGAAGAGCGAGAAAAAACTAGCTCTCTCAGCTTCGACAAAATCAAGGAATGATTTCATATGTGAAGAGAGATTTAATTAAAAGAGGGGCATGAAGAAAGAAAACGAGCAAAGGATAGAACAGTGTTTATAGTGAAGAGATGTCTTGGGATAGGTAGTTTGAAAATATAGAAAAGAAAGACGTGGAGGGATCCATCAATGACCAAATCCAATTTAAAATAGATTATAAAGACCAAAGTAGAAGAACAAGACAAAAATATATTATTCTCGACCACAGCTGAATTAGTTATTCTAGTTGAAGAAGTACAAAGAACTATTACTATAGTTGATCATGATAACATTTGTGTGAAATCAGCTTAGAATTCATAGTATAATATTACCGAAGTATGACTATGGTTCTGATCTTTTTTTCTTTCTTTTGGAATCCGAGCAGGTTCAAATGAATCTTTTGTCACGAAAACTGTCTGGAATGCATGATAGAACGCAGTTCTTTATCATCGCTTTTCAAAAAAAAAAACGTTGCTAGGTAAAAAACAACAGCAAATGGAAAGAATTCATAGATCACAGCTCATGGTCGGGCAAGAGAATTGTGCAAACGAATGAGGATTTCTTAGCATTCATCGAAGTATTAGAAGGTCTACAAAGACCTAATAATTTTTTTAACATTAAATTTGGATTTCCGTAGTATAAAAAGGTTTTTTCACTGTGTGATGTCAGTTGAGAGTAACGAGATATGTATTTTGTGAGTCGAAGATAGAGAATTGAAATTCATGAAAAGTCATTTTCATAAGAAAAATGATCATAAAAGTTATCTTGAAACAAACAAAAACCATATTCGGTGCACAATCCGAATTTAAAATGGAAAGGAGAGAAAAAGATAGTAATGAGAAAAGGTTGTACAAATGCTCCTGCCCTAGAGTCCTCGTAAGAATTTCGACCCGTGAAAACAATCGATAAAACATGCAACATAAAAATTCAATTCTCACAAAACGATCAAGTGAGGAGATAAGATTGGTAAAACACCAAAAAAAACAACTGAGTTTTTGAAGTTGCAAGAGACACTTAAATCACATGATAAAGTGCAACAAAAAGTTTTCCGAAGAAAACACGAGAATTTAAAATACGTGTTCAAACAGGAGACTCCCTTGTGGCTGAGCCTGCATCTCCATTCCCATTGGTAGGCTCGACCAGAGGTGTCGCTTCCGGGGGAAAAAGAACGTCACTCTGCTGAATAGAACACAATTTCGCTTGAAGAAAAAGTCTCCTTATTGCTTATAATCTAAAAAGAAAATGAGGCTAACGCGGCTCTTCTTGCCCTTCTTCGGCTGGTATGGATCCTGATAATACACTTCCTCTTTGTGAACCTGAATGAATATGCGACATTACAAGTGCAGTTAATAGTTCTGAGAGCCTTTTGTGAAGCCGTGTTAGGTAGTGAGCTTAAATGCGTCAGCCAACGGGATCGAGTCTAATGAACGAATTGTTAAGTGACTCTTGGAAGCAGTTATTGCAGTGAGTTTGCGATTAGCGTAGCTTTTTGTTCGAAAGCATTGAAGAAATCGATAGGACAGAGCAGCAAGTTTTGTCTTCAATAAAAGCTCAGCTTAGCGTCAGATAGACCGTCCCGAACAAAGGAAGAAAGCAGAAGCGGTGGGAAAACCTCGTCCTCCTCGCCTGGTTCACGGTCCTCTTCCGAGTTGGAGAGCGAATAGTCGTAGTTCCGACGGACCATGTACCCGTGCACCGGGCAGAGTGCCTATGAGAAGAAAAAACTAAACTCTATCAACGCATTCGGACACCTTGAGGCCGTAATGTCCAAACCATGATTGTCACTCCTGTTTCGATTCTAAGTTCTCATGCTTAAATTAAAAAACCAGAAAGTCAGATGGAACCTTCCAAATCAATCGGTAATAAAGCGTATTACCTAATTCATTCTAAAATATAAATTTGAAAGCTTGAACAAATATGGAACATATACTGCTGAAGAATACACTAACTTTCATGACGATGATGTGACCCATTTCGTTGAATGTACACAAGCAAGGCAGATCTTCTCCAGGAGCTATGTATCGTAAGCTGTTCAGCGTTTCATTGGTTGAAGAAGAATCTGAGCCGCCTGTAAAGCATTACTTTTACTTGTTTTAAGTTTTATCTCGTAAACTAACCCTCGGGCAAAGGCTCGTCCAAGATAGATCGGTGCGATTTGCGTGATGCTTGGGTCTTGTTTGAGAGTAGGGAAGCGCGGCTTCTTGAGCTGTGCGTAGAAAGAGATACTCGCATCTCCTGAAAAGTTTCAGCTGAGTTTTCATTCAAGAATAAGTTCTTCCAACCTGTATTGATAACTTGTGCAGAGCGTTAGTAGATGTGTGGAATGACTTCTCTGATCTGTAAGTAGCGAATTGGTTTGAAAAGAAGTACATACAAGATTATCCATTCACTGAAGCACAAAAAAACTTTAAGGTATGCTCACCCCTTTTTGTTGCGAACGTATGTCTGAGCAGCAAAAACTACAAGGGTGACGATTTCCATAAGAGAAACAACCGAAGCACCGACCCACAAACCAGTCACACCACCGAGGTCGGCGATGAAACTGGAGAGCTGCAAAGGCCATATTTAATATTCACTCCCTCTCGCTTTTCCTGATGAAGCTTTGTTTTCGTAGACTCGTGAGGATCATGAATTTGAAATCTAAGCGGTCTACCAAGAGATGCAGCGCCACTGTTGCTAATTATGAGGATAAAGACACCTCATATGTAATTTCTCTAATTTCATTTCTGAAAACTTTGAAACCTTATTGAAGTTTTGGAGAAGTTATGCTTCGGCGAATGTGTTAGAATTAAATCAGTCATTCATCTAAAAAGTCGTTTATTCGCTAACTGAATATGCTTCCGTCTCGATCAGAGTCTCATAGTTTAACTCTTCGTAGAAGATCTGCACCATAGCAGCATTCTTTCGATATTTCTCAAGGCACATGTAGTCGACCGCAGAGCATTCCAAAACTTTGGCTGCGCCGGAAGGCCAACGAGCCGCCGAATATGTCACCTCGTAATTGGTCTCGCTGAAAAAGTATTCTTATTTTCATGATAATGTTATTGAAAGTCTGTCAACTTACATACAAGGTTGATGACAAACACAGTCCTCAATCTTTCCTTCCGCAATCTTCAAGCTTAGCTCTATTGTAGTGTTACGAATGCAGTCGCGTGCTCGTGAATCGGTCACATGACAGGCTTGGTATTCGCCATCCTTCAACAAAATTTTAATCAAGGATTTTTAAAGTTTTATAAGCTACCATCAAACCTGGGGACTTGGATACATCGGATCAGTGCAGCCGCAGATTTGAGCGATTTTCTTCTGCGTGCAGCTTCGATGACAAGCCTACAAAAGTAATAATTTGAAACTCCGCAAATATGTGTAAATTAACGTCATTGCTAATGTAAAACATTTGCCGGCAACGAGTGACTTCGACAGAATAGTTGAATCCGTGGTAGATGAAGTCCTCGGAGTCTTCTCCTCCAGTCTTGCAGTGACCATGAGGTGCAGCGATTCGCAAAAACTGCTTCTGTAAAACAGCAGTACTTCATATTCCTCTTGATTGAGTAATGTATGAAAATGAATGTTACCATTCTTACGCCAAACGAGGACAAGAAGCCAGTCGGAGCATTGTATCCAAACGCGTCAGGAAACGGCACAATCCACTTATCGTGTACTGTGATACGAAATCCAACAGCTTCAGAAGTCGGTAGGTACTCGTTAACATCCGCATAAAGCAAGACGCGCAGTCCTAAACAAGCAAACGATTATTTAACGAAATTCAAAACTTTTGCTGATTTTGAACAGCTTGAAAAGACCCAGATTTAGGTCATATTTGTGGAGTGGCAAAGAAAGAGAACCCACTAAGATTTTTATAACGAAATTTAACGTATTTTCTGTGAATTTTTTTTAAAAAAATCATAATATATCGCATTTACACTTTTAACTTAACCGCATTCCGAGTATTACTCGTATGAAAATTTAGAAGTTGTGGGTTCAAACTATAGTATCGGAATAGCCGTAACCGAAACGTCATTAGAACGAGTGAGAAGACGAGTCATTAGAACGAGTGAGAAGACGAGTCATTAGAACGAGTGAGAAGACGAGTCATTACAACGAGTGAGAAGACGAGTCATTAGAACGAGTGAGAAGACGAGTCATTAGAACGAGTGAGAAGACGAGTCATTAGAACGAGTGAGAAGACGAGTCATTAGAACGAGTGAGAAGACGAGTCATTAGAACGAGTGAGAAGACCAAAAAGTGATCGAGTGATAAAATGAAAAAAGCGTAGACAAAAAAATTGCTGTGATCAGGTTTACAGGCCTATTCAGGACCTGAATTATCTTGCGACATGACTAACCATAGTTCGCTCCTGCCCGATGCGCTGTTACAGCAGATGTTCGATTCCAATTGAACGTGTAACAATTGCCGTATGTTTGATCGTAATGTAGCTTGAAGTCACTGTAAAACGAGACGCGTGAGAAGTTCGCAATGCGAAGATGGGATATGAGATACAAACACTTCTTTTCATGTGAGAAAGTGTAAAAACAGTGAATCTTCAGAGCATTGTTGAAAGCCTTTCAATCTTATTACGAAATTTTAAAAAAAAAAGGAAAACTTGCTTGTCAATGTCGCAGTCTTTTTGGTTGAATGAGCATTTGAAGATGAAGTCTTCTTTTTTGTGAGAAAGTTCGACTCGGTCAACCGGAGTCATTTCCCCAACGGCGAACATCAGGTTTTGCTGTGCCACAGAGGCGAGAGCTATCTCGTCTGTGACGTCCTGGAAGCTTCATTCTCATTTCATAAGCTTTGCTGTGCCACAGAGGCGAGAGCTATCTCGTCTGTAACGTCCTGGAAGCTTCATTCTCATTTCATAAGCTTTGCTGTGCCACAGAGGCGAGAGCTATCTCGTCTGTGACGTCCTGGAAGCTTCATTCTCATTTCATAAGCTTTGCTGTGCCACAGAGGCGAGAGCTATCTCGTCTGTAACGTCCTGGAAGCTTCATTCTCATTTCATAAGCTTTGCTGTGCCACAGAGGCGAGAGCTATCTCGTCTGTAACGTCCTGGAAGCTTCATTCTCATTTCATAAGCTTTGCTGTGCCACAGAGGCGAGAGCTATCTCGTCTGTGACGTCCTGGAAGCTTCATTCTCATTTCATAAGCTTTGCTGTGCCACAGAGGCGAGAGCTATCTCGTCTGTAACGTCCTGGAAGCTTCATTCTCATTTCATAAGCTTTGCTGTGCCACAGAGGCGAGAGCTATCTCGTCTGTGACGTCCTGGAAGCTTCATTCTCATTTCATAAGCTTTGCTGTGCCTCAGAGGCGAGAGCTATCTCGTTTGTAACGTCCTGGAAGCTTCATTCTCATTTCATAAGCTTTGCTGTGCCACAGAGGCGAGAGCTATCTCGTCTGTAACGTCCTGGAAGCTTCATTCTCATTTCATAAGCTTTGCTGTGCCACAGAGGCGAGAGCTATCTCGTCTGTAACGTCCTGGAAGCTTCATTCTCATTTCATAAGCTTTGCTGTGCCACAGAGGCGAGAGCTATCTCGTCTGTAACGTCCTGGAAGCTTCATTCTCATTTCATAAGCTTTGCTGTGCCACAGAGGCGAGAGCTATCTCGTCTGTAACGTCCTGGAAGCTTCATTCTCATTTCATAAGCTTTGCTGTGCCACAGAGGCGAGAGCTATCTCGTCTGTGACGTCCTGGAAGCTTCATTCTCATTTCATAAGCTTTGCTGTGCCACAGAGGCGAGAGCTATCTCGTCTGTGACGTCCTGGAAGCTTCATTCTCATTTCATAAGCTTTCCTGTGCCACAGAGGCGAGAGCTATCTCGTCTTTGACGTCCTGGAAGCTTCATTCTCATTTCACAAGCTTTGCTGTGCCACAGAGGCGAGAGCTATCTCGTCTGTGACGTCCTGGAAGCTTCATTCTCATTTAATAAGCTCTCATATCTCTAGTCGAAACGATAAGAAGCTGAACTTACACCGAATCCAAGTGCTTGAATGACTTCAGGTGCTTGAGTAGTAGTAGTGGTTGTGCTCTGAGCTTTCAGCCTCGCGGATTGTGATTTGAGAGATATGTTGAGTGTTGCAAGATCCTCAGAAGGATCTATTTCGAGTATGACTCCATCGTCATTGTTAGCGACGCAGTGATTGTACTCCTTGTGGCAGAGACACATGTCCACCTCAAAATAGCACGAGTTAAGTCTCTGAACATTATTGAATAGGTGAAAGTTTACGTTGCTGATGTCGTACTGCTATCGTTTGCCCTTTGAACTCTAAGCATTGGAAGCTAGATTTCATATTACCTTTGAAAGGTTTGATGAAAATTTCAGGTGATTAGTAAAAAGTAATTTACACACAAGAAAAAAAAATCTACGAAAACTTTCTGCTCTTGGTTATCTGAAAAGCATGCTAAGATTCAACTTTTCTCATTCATTAACGGCTTCGTTTCATCTAAAGGTGAAAATATATTTTTCTCTCTTGTTTTAAAGTATTCAGTGAACGTTTGAAAAATTTACTGATATTCATGACGTGGTTAATGACCGCTTTTTCAATTCTCTTAAGATATAGCGTCATCTGATTCATTACATGGAGGTCTTGCTGAGTGAATTAAGCCAGTAATTTGAAAATTAACACCTTTGAGCATAGGAAAACATGAATGGTTTCAAACTCACTTCATCCTTGATCTTTTCGAAAGACTCTTTCCCCTTGTAGAAGCGCATGGGACAGTGACCGGAGTCATCAACGCATTCAGCACATATCCTCTCCTTCCAACTGCTATCTGAACTTGTAGAGCTTTTGTTATCACATCTGTCAAGTCGAGAAAAGATGAACTAAGACTATGCTGCTTTGGTGTCATCATATGATCCATCATCTTGCTCGCTCTATAGACAACACTCGTGTGAAATAAAGAAGATTTGAATATGTAACGAATCCGAAAGAGAGAGACAAATCTTCGCCGAATAACTTCGAAGGCGGATGTATTCAAAGAAATTTTTGCACCTCTGCTGTTATTTTCATATAATTTTTCATAGTTCAACCCGGTTGTTATAGTTCCTGAAATGAACTGACAGGGAAAGCAAGGCCACAATGCGTGTGAGACACTATCCAGTTGACAAAGGCATCGGCCGGGTACAAGATTCAGAGGCGTTGAGAAGGTGTCCGAAGCTATCTTTTCGAGAGAAATTTTGCCTTTTTGGGAAGAGAAACAAGATCCCTGAAAGTGAAATTAGGTTTGAAAGTGAAATTAGGTTTGAAAGTGAAATTAGGTTTGAAAGTGAAATTAGGTTTAAACATTCTCTGGTTGTCGCATTTCGTTGTTCTCTATAAGTTTAATGGCAGTGAAAAGACTTCATCAGTTTTTTATTGTTCTTTTCATAGCCTTTAATTTGCACCCTCCCCTTTTCAATAAATTTTCCACTCACTCTTCAAATTCATTTTTGTTTGGCTTTTTTGTTGATAAGTGACCTGTTTCCTCTCTCCACTTCTTGGGTCCATGTCGCATAAGCATTGGGCAAACACCTGGTGGTATCTCCGAGGCTCTTTCCGTCGCTTCTTACGAAGATCTCGGCGAACTGAACTCATTCCTGGGTCTTTTTTTCGAATGTGTTTTATCATCCTTCAAATAAAGGTATTCTTGCGAAAACTGACATCTACTGTTGATTCTTGCGGCCAAAATGGCAGCGGCTCCATCACTTTGATCCCCTCTAGCGACCAAGTTTGAAAAAGCATCCATCTCAATTTAGATATGAGTCAGTTCTTGTATTGTGAATTACCAGCTTTTTTCAGAAACTAACCGTTGCTTTGGTTGAAGGATTGTTCATGATTAAGCTCTTCTTGTAAGGATTGAGATTACATAAAGTAATAGATGGGAATGGCGCATTCTCGAATTTCAACTGAAATCACACCTTTCAACAAATTCAACAAGTCGATGTCTATTGCGTTTTTTTAGAAACTGGAAAGTGAGATTTAATTGTTCGTAAAAGTGTGTCTGCCAGGTTGAAACGATTTTGTAATGATCCATTCGTTCTCGCCTATCGCAATAAGCTTCGCCTTCGTCAAAATAGCATGAAAACTTGATGGCGATTCATTGGGAGCAAGTGGCCAATGCCCTGCTTCTTACATCACAATCTGTTGCGGAGAAGCGAAAGAAGAGAAGAGAAAGATAGTGAACAGAAGTCGAATGGGCGAAGCATGAGAATGGGCCCAAAAACATTTGATAATGAAGAGAGAAAGAGAAGAACTCGACAATGAGCTAATAGAGCTGGAAGATGAGTGAGAATGAGACGGCAATAGGTAAATGGATCCTCTAGAATATGGCTGCTTTTACACATACACATACACACATATGCAAAGAAACATTGTTTGATTTTTTAGCGTTATGAATTTATGAAAAATCTTCTGTAAAATTTTTTAGATATTCAATTAATTGAATAGTATTTTAACCATTTTACAAAATCATTCTTGAAAACTTGATGTTAATTTTAATTTTACATTTACACTGATTTCAAATGTTTGGAAAACAATCTATTACGATCTCTTAGAGTGATATCAAATTATTTTTATAACAATCTTCAAATTCTGAGTTCGATAATTTAAAGGCAGTGGTGCCTGGTTAAAATGAAAAGTGATTGAACTATCACACAAAAAAGCTAGTCCAAGTAGCTTTTCGCTGTGCGATAGTCCAATCACTTGTTATTTCATCACAGTAATTATATTTATAAAGATGAAGAATCAAAAAGAAAAGTAATGAATATATAAAAACTGACATCTAAATCAACCGTTTTGTCGTAACTTCGATACTTCGTGACGAGAAAAATAATCTGTATGATGAGGAAGAACATGCAGACGGCAAAGATGGAGTGCCAAAAATGGCGCCATCTTGTGTTTGGTGCGAGAGCAGCGTGAGAAATGCCGTGCCATGTCGACTGCCTCTCGGCCCTCTTGATTATCTCCGAATAGTTGAGATTGCCACCGACGCGTATACGAGTAAGTCCTGGAGCAGGAAACATTAGATGCTTATTCGACAAGGACTAATAACCAAACCCCTCCCTTCGAGTAAAAGGGTGGGTACCTCGGCTCTAGTTGCACAGCGACTTCTCAATGAAACATGAAGCACTACAAGAGAAGAAAAGAAGCAAATTAGTTGAAGGAAACTCGAGAAAAGGCAACTCTGTCTTCTGAACCTCTATATCGAGAAGTCAGATTCCCAGTTTCTCCTCGTTTTTGAAACTTGCGGGCGGGCGCCAACATGGCGCTCCGCAAGCCAACTGCAGCTGCGGCCGAGACTGCCGTTTTTGCTCGCAGCCACTTTGATGAGGGAAGGGTCTGCTAGTCAACGGCTGCGGTACGTGTCAAAAGGCTTCCGGGAAACATACGCGAAGACCCGCAATGGTGAGCGCTCTGCTGAGACAGGTGGGTGCTTGAAGTTTACCGCTCTGTTTTGATGGACTGCGCTCAGTTCAGGTATTGTTGTCGCCTCCAAATCACTCACAACTGGTGTATTTCGGCTGCAGTGGTATGTAGGGGAAGGAAGGAGATGGAAGAAAGAGAGAGAGAAGGAGAAGAAAGCTGGAAGCAGCGGGCGGAAGGGGGAGGATTCCTCCAATCCACGGGCTGACTCTATCACCAGTGTGTATGGCTGCTCGATATCATTATATATCTCCTTATCTCTCTTTCTTCTGCTCATTCCGGCTTGAGCGAAAATGTTTTCAGTGCTTCGCCCTATTTTTTCACCTATCAGAAGAACCTCTTCTTTTATCATTAACTAGAAGGTACTTCATTTATAATGACTATAACAATTTCTCCATGGTTAAAATGGAAAGTCATCAATTTTTTGATAATCGATTGACTAATTCCTGATATACGCTCGAGTTCATTACTGATGGAGATAGAATATTGTTGAAGAGTTATTTCGTTTGAATAAGGTTTTTACTATGTATGAGCTACATGACGAGGCTCAGATTACGTCAAATTTACTATCACGAAAGGCTCCAAAGACGGGTTCTACTATCTCAAAAATAAATCTAAAATGTAACAAGGTTTGGTTTTTTATAATTGTCAAAGCTAAAATTAGAAAACGATTCAAATTATATTTTAAGGCGGTAAAAATAAATCAAAAGCGTTCGAAAATTAGTCTATGATTTTCAAAACTACAAATAAAAACATTTCGACTTCGAATTGTTGAAGTTTTTTTCAGCGAAAAATTGAAACAGCTTTTCATTATAATTTTTTTTATGATTTCGCTCTTTTTCCTTTTCTTTTCCATAAGTTTCTGCTTAAAGCAAAGAGAAATTGATCAATTTCGAGGATTAAAAAATTGAAAATATTTACTCATGGTGATTTTATAATATAAATCAACATGAAGATCTACTTTTGATATTAAGTTTTCAGAAGAGGTTAGAATGGTGTCGTCAAAAACCTCTTTGTATACTAACATAATTCGAACGAGCTTTTCTAGTCACAATTTTATGAAGGACGAACATATATCGAAGATTCTGATGATTTGAAAAAGGTTCACCTGATTGGGGTACTCGCGAGATGCGTCGCATACGCTTCTTCCAGTCGGCTTTAGTGATTGGTCTGCCCGGTCCTTCTTCGGGAACTGGCGCAAAAAATCGGATGTTGCGGCTTTCTTCGGACGCCTGTCGACTGCCCGCGAAAGCGGACCGACGTGTTCGGTGAGAGCCAACTTTTTGAAGGCGTCCGCCATAGACGAGAGCTTCTGGTGGTTCCGCGAAAGCTGCCATTGGCAGCGGCCCACGGTTTCGCCGCTACCCGAACGGGCGCAGTCAGAGAAGTGATGGAGGAAGTCGCTGGAGAGACGGAAAGAGAGATCGGATACCAGCAGGTGCTCCAATATTGATGAGAGTCTTTTGCCTGTCGGCTGTCACCTTGATTAATTAATCAGCAAGAAAATGTTCTTGTAGAAATGATCATGACGTGTTCGAAAGCATATCCTTCTAGTGTTGCATTGATAATAGAAGGGAGAGAGAAGAGAAGGTGCAAAGAATGAAGATGTAGATGGAGAATTCACTGCAGGAAGCTATGTGGTTGCGGATGACGAAGGAAGGCGACTTGGGACTCGAGAGACGAAGAGATGGATAGATGACTGCAAGTTCAGACTTGAGAAGAAACAATGTAGCTTAGGAATATGAGAATCATCCTCACGCATGAAAGAAAAGTACGACACGAAAAAGATGTAGAAGAAGAGAGAAAAAGAGCAACAGAATAAGATGAAAGTGAGAAAAGAAAGAGAGAGGAGATATGTGAGAAAGCAGTGAGATGAGGGGTGGCTGCACCTGTGATCTGCTTTCCCACTTCTCATAGTAAGGAATGAGGAGATCAATGAGTGAGAAAGAAGCAAAAGAGAAAAGCTTATCATGAAATGTTTAAGAAAAGACATATCACAGTTTTTTTTATAAGGAAAACTTCTCAATTACAAGAGTTGTCAATGAAGACAACTAAAACTTGTAAGAGGCCAACCGGAGTTCCAAGATACCTTGATGTTTTTCTTCTTCACATTACCGACTTGACAATGGAGTTTTAACACTATGCGAGCTGTTTATATTATCGGTGAGAAAGGAATCATTATGATTGCAAAACTGTATCAACTTCAGTTTTTTATTCGTGTAATATTCTCAGCCCTCTACATATTACAGATGGGTGTGTACGATTTCAGTATCTAAAAGTATCAGTACGCCGTTTGCAAACGTTATTTCCTTCACTTTCTTATATTGAATTGGTCTTTTTTTTACCGGTGTAAAAACTCGATGTTTTTGACAGATTGTAAATTTGATAAATTAGTTGGGATCAATTTTAGATTAGTTTTGTAGTTTTAAAAAGCTTCTACGCCCTAAAAAAAACTTCAAGCACTGCGTCAAGTTTCCGTGCATGTGAATGTTTCATTTTCAAAACAACTAATTTAAAAGTGTATCTTATAAAAAGGAAAGTATTAAACCTTTCTATTAAATAAAAAACTATTAAATAAAAAATTTCAACAATATTACTTAACTATTCGCCTTAGATGCAAAGCAAAATAAGTGTATTTGGAATGAATTTTTCGAATGAAAATATGTAGAAAGCTTTCACAATTACGCAGCAGTTGTAAAATTAAATGAACAAAATTTGAAATGTTACTCATTTACATCCTTTCAAAGAACTTTCTGAGTACATTTATAAAATTAAAAGCTTCCGATGGCAACGGATGAAGGTAAGAGGGTTTACAAAACGGTGGCAACGGATGAAGGTAAGAGGGTTTACAAAACGGCAAAGAAAGACGCGTCACATCAGCAATACACAGAAAATAGCTATAAGCAAGGTTTAAATACCTTTACTTAAAATGATGCATGACCACGATTTATGCTGAATTAAAGGCCTTTGATATTGCGATCGGGTATTTAGCTGAATCGAGACAGCTGCGCGTAGTGGTTTGTTACAGAGGCTTGAGTATGGATATTCATATTTAACCTATGGTTCTTCCACTAGCAACCATCTGTAGAGTTATGAAAGAGTGTTTAAGCTAGCCCGGCGAGAAGATGGAACAGCTGATGAGCCCTCTCCTTCTTCTATTCACTCTTTCCCTCATATCATCCTTCAAATAATCTATTTACAGCTTATTTTCCGACTTGACTGCATTTTGCTTGGTTCCAACATGAAGGAAATTGAAAAACAGAGCATAGTGTGGTGATCAAAAATCGAAAAGAGTTGTTTTTTTTAAAGAGACGTAAGAAAACAAGGAAATATATAAGTTGAAAGAATATTGATTATAGTTTGGGTCATTACAGTAGATGAATTCAGATGAGTATCCCCGAAATCACCTAATGAAAAAGAAGCATACATTATAAGCATAAGAGTTAATCGTTTCAGGGTGAACTAAGATTTCTCGGAAGAGCCAATTCATGGCAGAAAAGTATGGAGAGTATGTGAAATGAAAGATGATTCTCTTGTTGCTGCAGAAATAATTCCATAAGTTACTGAGTTGTGAATGATGAGATGATCATATAAAAGAATGCATCTCAAAATTTATAAATATCTCATTAAAGAATATTTTAATATAGGAAACTACATCTCATAGGTGACTCTTATCAAAAATTCAACAAAATCTCAATATTTCAAGAGTTAAGATGATTCATTCAATAGTAGATGCTCTAGTTGCAGCGATCTCACGCCAACGGCGCTGCCTGGTCGGAGATTCTCTCCGCGAGTAGTGGCTTCCCATCCGTCAAGACTGGCTTTTTCCCTGCGCTATACGTCGGAGAGTCATCATTTGGCCTATTCGCATCGAACGCTTTCGTTGACGCAGAAACGATAACTGTCGCACCAAAATACCTCGGACCACCGCTGCTGGAAGGGCCGTCGCCCATCGCACTCACTGTATCTTCAATTTGCATGTGTCGAGTGTTTCATTGTGAGAATAGGATTGCATTAAGGTCGAGAGAAAGAGAGAAGGAAGAGATAAGTAAATAGTTGAAGATTTAGAGAAAGAGAGGGAGACGATGAGCGAATCTTCTCACTCACAATAAATCAATACAGATCTGAGAAAACCGTGGGAAATCTGAGCAGAAGATTTTTCATCTTAGTTCATAAAAAAACGGAGGCTCAAAGAAGACTAAAGGTGGGAAATTTTTAGAATAAAGAGTTTAACTCATTTTTAGATTAGACTATAAAAAGTTATGAAGTTGAAAAAAACAGAAATAGATGTAAACGGCAAATATTTCATGTTCAGTTTTTTTTTGAAAGCAGAATTGCGTCTTTATTCAGAAAATACGCGTAGTTTCACGAGTAGTACACAGTATACTAATTTAATGAGTCGTGCCTTGTAGTGGTTTTATCACACTCCTTCAAAATACGTTCTATTTTGTATCCTCAATGTTTGACTTGAAATTCGTTTCGCTGTGTTCAGATTTCAATCTTACAAAATGAAACAAGAGAAGTAGAGGAAGGAGAAAAAAGAAAAAGATAGACTACGTTATTGGATACGAAATAAGGAATTGGTTCGAATTCAACATGAATGTAAGAGATAAATTGGAAGCCTGTGACGATGCTAGACAGACCTTTTTTGCAGGATTCGGAGAGATCACCGCCTCCCAGAAGACCTATCTTTCACATAGATTCATCTGCTATCACTCACAAGACGAACGACGGAGAGTTTCTCATTCTCGGTAACTGCCCAGCCTAACTTCCCCATACTTTGCCTCCAGAAGCCCAGCCTAACTTCCTCCTACTTTGCCTCCAGAAGCCCAGCCTAACTTCCCCCTACTTTGCCTCCAGAAGCCCAGCCTAACTTCCCCCTACTTTACCTCCAGAAGCCCAGCCTAACTTCCCCCTACTTTACCTCCAGAAGCCCAGCCTAACTTCCCCCTACTTTACCTCCAGAAGCCCAGCCTAACTTCCCCTTCTTTGCCTCCAGAAGCCCAGCCTAACTTCCCCATACTTTGCCTCCAGAAGCCCAGCCTAACTTCCTCCTACTTTGCCTCCAGAAGCCCAGCCTAACTTCCCCCTACTTTGCCTCCAGAAGCCCAGCCTAACTTCCCCCTACTTTACCTCCCCTCCAGAAGCCCAGCCTAACTTCCCCTTACTTTACCTCCAGAAGCCCAGCCTAACTTCCCCCTACTTTACCTCCAGAAGCCCAGCCTAACTTCCCCTTTTTTGCCTCCAGAAGCCCAGCCTAACTTCCCCCTACTTTGCCTCCAGAAGCCCAGCCTAACTTCCCCTACTTTACCTCCAGAAGCCCAGCCTAACTTCCCCTTACTTTACCTCCAGAAGCCCAGCCTAACTTCCCCCTACTTTACCCCCACAAGCCCAGCCTAACTTCCCCTTACTTTACCTCCAGAAGCCCAGCCTAACTTCCCCCTACTTTGCCTCCAGAAGCCCAGCCTAACTTCCCCTACTTTGCCTCCAGAAGTTCAGCCTAACTTCCCCTTACTTTACCTCCAGAAGCCCAGCCTAACTTCCCCCTACTTTACCTCCAGAAGCCCAGCCTAACTTTCCCTTACTTTACCTCCAGAAGCCCAGCCTAACTTCCCCCTACTTTACCTCCAGAAGCCCAGCCTAACTTCCCCTTACTTTACCTCCAGAAGCCCAGCCTAACTTCCCCCTACTTTACCTCCAGAAGCCCAGCCTAACTTCCCCCTACTTTACCTCCAGAAGCCCAGCCTAACTTCCCCCTACTTTACCTCCAGAAGCCCAGCCTAACTTCCCCTTACTTTACCTCCAGAAGCCCAGCCTAACTTCCCCCTACTTTACCTCCAGAAGCCCAGCCTAACTTCCCCTTACTTTACCTCCAGAAGCCCAGCCTAACTTCCCCCTACTTTACCTCCACAAGCCCAGCCTAACTTCCCCCTACTTTGCCTCCAGAAGCCCAGCCGAACTTCCCCCTACTTTACCTCCAGAAGCCCAGCCTAACTTCCCCTTACTTTACCTCCAGAAGCCCAGCCTAACTTCCCCCTACTTTACCTCCACAAGCCCAGCCTAACTTCCCCTTACTTTACCTCCAGAAGCCCAGCCCAACTTCCCCCTACTTTACCTCCAGAAGCCCAGCCTAACTTCTCTTTACTTTACTTCCAGAAGCCCAGCCTAACTTCCCCATACTTTGCCTCCAGAAGCTTTCAAGATTCCTTAAGCTAAATTAACAGAAAGAAAGACAATAATAAAAAAAGAGGAAATAATGCTTGTTTAAGATGTTTTCTTGACAAATGTTTCATGAAAATCTGAAGCAGACTCGCTAGAAAAAACTTTTCGAATATTTTCGGAAAATGTCTAAAAACCGCAAAAAAAACGTTAATCGAAAATGTGCAACCCTGATCTGGAGCATGTTCAATCAAAAATTAGCACCGAGCTTTTTTAGCAACAAAAGAAGTGAGTGATGAGAAGGGGGGGGGGAGGCAAGTAGTATGTTGTCATGATATCTGCAGAAAACTGCTGTCATTATCTCTTTTGACAGGCTCCGCTCAAAACTCGTCATGTCTTTTTTGTTGTTGCAAGTTTTGGTTCGTTTTTCAGGATTGAATTCGTGTTGGTTTTCTCTATCTCTTTCTTTCTGTGGCCTTTATGATGACTCAGCTCAGCAACAAGAGAGTAGAACTTGCAATCGGTTTTGATGCTATTCCTTGCCATGAGTTTACACCTTTTTGCTCTGGGAAAAACACTGCCCTATGGCGGAACTTACAGCCATCTGTAATGGTGAGCTCCTAAATCGTCTCATCTATCTCTATCTCTCTCTCGCTTTCTCTCTCTCTTTCGTTCTCTCTATATTCCTTGTTCTCATTCTTCTCTCTGCCTTCTTACTTTCTCAATTTTTTTTTCACATTCAGAATCTCTTTGAGCTATCTTTCTATCGCACCCATTCTCTTTCCTTCTCTCATCCCTTTCTACTCCTCTCTTCATCTCTCTCTCTCTCTCTCTCTCTCTCTCTCTCTCTCTCTCTCTCTCTCTCTCTCTCTCTCCTCTGCTCTCGGCTGTGATACATTCTTTATATGACATCTGATACAAGATTTCTTTGCCATCGCTGATCTCCGTTCTCGTCTCTTCTTCTTCAAGATGCTTCTCTCAGCTTTGTTTGTTTTGGACACTCCATAGTCTCATAAAGGTATTTGTTTCAAAGAAAACTATCAAATGATCCAGAATGTTCCTATATAAATTTTTTTGTTATTCTAGAAATGTTGCCGAAAGACCTTTAAGACACTCAGCAATGACACTTGGAAAACAATATTGAAGTTCTGATGTACGGCTAAAAAAGCAGGGATTGCAAAGGAGAAGTTATAGGATACCACGAACCTCCAAGACTGTACATTGGAGGCTTCATTACAAATCTGGCTGCGTCTATACCTGCCGTTCCGCACATTGGATACGTTGCTCATCAAGATGATGCGAGATCGGAATCGCACCGAGACCACAACGTACTCATTCATTCTTTCTCAGTTGTCTACATAAGCTCTACATTCTGGAGTAGATCATTAAAGATTTTAGAGAATTATCCATTCTGAGAATTTAGAAAATAGAGGCGAAAAGGTCATAAGCAAAAACGTAGAGATTTTCATAGGCACTCGTCATTAAATCACTAAATGGGAACATAGCTTCTCTTTGATGTATGGTCTAGTAGTTAGAACAGAGATTTATCGATAGGATCAGTGTGATAGTTTAATAAGAATCCTTACTATTCAGGAAAAGTTTCCCACTTTCGCACCGCAGTCGGTTATCCGCTTGGTGAATTTAGTGTTTAGTAGCAAGTATAGTGACTAGAGGATGAGCCTCGCATACTTTAGCGAAGTTTTTATTTGAAGATGCTGGAAGACAAAGGAGACGGCAAAACGGAAATTGATAGAGGTGAATTGTTACTTGCGATTATGTTTAATGTTATCAATGACAGGGATTTGAAATTTCTAGGTGTAGAATGGGCGTGTTGGAATAGTGGAGACGAATCAGCTTGCTGTTCAGGGCATTGCTTACTTGTGATAAATCCTTTTTTTTTTCCGCAGAGCAAGAATCTGTTGTATTTTCCGAAGAAATTTCAATCTGAGTGATAAACGTTTTTTTTCTATTGAAAAGGGTAACCTCAAAAAGGGTTTCTAAAGTTACATTTAGTTTCATAGGCATGTTTCTTACGTGGACAGAGATTATAATACATAATTATTCCAATAAAAAGTGTATCATTCATGAGAGGAAAACAGGCGATGCCATGAAAAATTTCACAGGATCAAACAGTGAAAAAGAAGTATTGACAGAAGAGAGCGTGATGCACCTGCTGCTGGCAGTCTACAACAAGCAGCCGAAAAGCTTCTGCGCGGCCATCTTTACTGTCATCGGCCTTCTCTGCAGCGTCGTCTGGATGTGTGGCAGACAGGTTCGAGCAGTTTATATCCTTCTTCTTTTCCCTAGCGTTTGACAAGTTTGGTCCGCTGTGTGTGCATAACTTCGCAGCTTCAAAGTCCAAAGGCTTTCTGATCGACAGTCGCCATGTCTTGCTGTATAGTTTCTCTCCAAATAAGCTTTGGCCCACCTCTTTGGTAACGATTTTGAGACATTTTTGTACAATTCATGTTTGCAATACTTGAAAAGTCAGTCGGAATTTTCGGAAAGTTCACTGAATCACAGTTTGAATAGTTTTATTCGAAAAATCGTGGTATGATAAACTTTTTTCTGAGAATCGCATCGTATATTTGTGCAATGGGTGACGAGTTTTACTCACACCTAGGCAGATTTTCCTCAACCAGAAATTTCTAGTTATGCCACCAGGGATTGAGACTCTCTTACTCTTCCTTCTCTTATTACCGCAGACAGTAGCATTTACTTAGGTAGCAACCTTGTTCTACCAGTTTGGCTCTGTGTTTCATCTCCCGAAAGCACGCTGCGAGGCAAGATCAAGCGCCAGAAAGAAGATGTTTCATTTAAACTTTGAAACCATTTCAGGCTGGTGTTGCAGTAGCGGAAGCGCGTTCCGCGCAAACTTCGCGGACAACAGTCGGTTAGCGGAAATAACCCCGATGATTAAAGAACTCGAAACCTTTATTTCTTCTATTAAGCATAGATTTTATTTTAGGTGCTCAAAAGCATACATTTTGCTAATTTGAAAAAAATGTCTTGGCCACTCAAGTTGAGAACCAAGTATCTGTCTCTGGCGTGTAAAGTGTTCTTCTGTTGAAGGAGCTACAGAGGACGTTGAGAAAAGCATTAGAGAGGCCTCGATGGATAATTCACTGAACATGAAGAGAGCGAGAGAAACGGATGATGGTTGGGTTCAGGTTCGTTGCCTTAAATCTCAAATAAAGCGGGGTCTCGCTGCCTGGGTTCAGGTTCGTTGCCTTAAATCTCAAATAAAGCGGGGTCTCGCTGCCTGGGTTCAGGTTCGTTGCCTTAAATCTCAAATAAAGCGGGGTCTCGCTGCCTGGGTTCAGGTTCGTTGCCTTAAATCTCAAATAAAGCGGGGTCTCGCTGCCTGGGTTCAGGTTCGTTGCCTTAAATCTCAAATAAAGCGGGGTCTCGCTGCCTGGGTTCAGGTTCGTTGCCTTAAATCTCAAATAAAGCGGGGTCTCGCTGCCTGGGTTCAGGTTCGTTGCCTTAAATCTCAAATAAAGCGGGGTCTCGCTGCCTTGCAAACTAGAAGCGGTAAAATTCAAAATTGTTCATATATATATATATATTGAAAAAGGTCTATTTTCTTTTGATTATTTAGTTTAAAGAGGAATTTTATCTTATTTCCAAGTTCTCGCCTCTTAATTCTAACTTGTTTTGTGTGAGTTATTACGAGCGTCTGCATTGTGATGAATGAGAACGGAGAGCTACTTGAGAGATTTTAACTATTCTCAGGTGGGAAAGGTGTATTATAACACAATGGAGGTACTCGGAACAGGCTGCCAAGGGACAATTGTATACAAGTTGGTTCTGCATATAACTATTTCAGCAACAACATATTTTTAGTAATTGCAAAAATTTCTGATTTTGTGGTAACTGAAACCCCCTCCCCCTTCTTTGCTCTTTGAGCGATGTTTTTATCACTAACCGATCAACGCACAAAATCTCTCGCACTTTTCAAGGCTTTTGACAAAAACTAAAAATTAACTGCCAACACGGTAGCGTGGCTTAGACTAATGAGGAGGTGGACGATAGGGTTTTGCAAGGAAAACGGTAAGAGATCTTTGAGATGGTGTAGAAAAAGAAGCGAGCGTTTCAGGGGAAGATATGGAAAATGGGCCGTTTACGGGAGGGATTCTAAAAAGTTGTTCTTTCCTCGAGATGCTATGATTTGCTCTTTATAGAGGCCGTTTTGATGGGAGGGACGTTGCGGTGAAACGAGTGCTGACAGAATTCCTCTCCTTGGCTGATAGAGAAGTCAGTTCTGACTAGTAACTTGAATTCTACTCATTTTGACAGTACTTTGTGTACTGTAGCGTCCCGATAAATGATGTTCATGATTAACTTAATCCGTCAATTTTTGATAGGTTTGTAAATTGATGAATTAACGCGTGATTATAACGCGCTTTTTTCCGATATTGAGAAGAGATGGCTGGGTTCGGTCCCGTCTGGTCTTTTTTCCGGGATTGAGAAGAGATGGCTGGGTTCGGTCCCGTCTGGTCTTTTTTCCGGGATTGAGAAGAGATGGCTGGGTTCGGTCCCGTCTGGTCTTTTTTCCGGGATTGAGAAGAGATGGCTGGGTTCGGTCCCGTCTGGTCTTTTTTTCGGGATTGAGAAGAGATGGCTGGGTTCGGTCCCGTCTGGTCTTTTTTCCGGGATTGAGAAGAGATGGCTGGGTTCGGTCCCGTCTGGTCTTTTTTTCGGGATTGAGAAGAGATGGCTGGGTTCGGTCCCGTCTGGTAAACCAGCATTTTTATGTGCTATGGTATGATCAAATGTCGTCTTAACCAGGCGTCACGTCTTTGAACTGTGTAATTGAGCATTTAAAAGATTTGTTTTAACTTTATCGGCTTCATATTTACTGATGCCTTCCTTTTTTTGACGGGAAGGTTTGTACAGTGTCTTGGTTAGACTTTAAAGTATTCTATCAAAAGATAAGTTCACCGCCTTCTTTTTCCGGCCACGAGTTATCGATCGTTTTTAACAGGTGGAACTTCTGAGAGAAAGCGACTCTCATCAGAATGTCATTCGATATTACTGCATGGTTAGTTTTACAAATTGTTGGTAACCGAATAGGTTTCAAGTATCAAATTTGTATCTTTTTATAGTTTATGCCTTATTTTCTATTTTTAATCTGATTTTTGACAGCCTGTTTTTTTGATAATTGTGCAGAATCTTGGAATCAGACGTTTTTAGTAGGTCCGAAAACCGCCCATACACTCGCCGGATTCGGAAAATTTCTCAAACAGACACCCGGAAGTTGTGAGAAAATTTTTTCCCCCAACTATAAGAGAGAGAAAAATCCGAATTACTCTGATGTGTCTCTGTTGAAAATACTCGCACAATGACTCAGAAAATTGATGGAAGAGCGTACGAAAGAAGAATCTGGAGATCAGTCAATGAAAAAAGAGAAATTTGAATGGAATCTGGAGATCAGTCAATGAAAAAAGAGAAATTTGAATGGAATCTGGAGATCAGTCAATGAAAAAAGAGAAATTTGAATGGAATCTGGAGATCAGTCAATGAAATTTGAATGGAATCTGGAGATCAGTCAATGAAAAAAGAGAAATTTGAATGGAATCTGGAGATCAGTCAATGAAAAAAGAGAAATTTGAATGGAATCTGGAGATCAGTCAATGAAAAAAGAGAAATTTGAATGGAATCTGGAGATCAGTCAATGAAATTTGAATGGAATCTGGAGATCAGTCAATGAAAAAAGTGGTGTACTTTACTTCCATTAATTTTTGTTTCGAAAAGTTCAAATATTTCACAGTGAATCAAGAATTTTACAAATTACCAATGTCAAGAAATTGAAAATCAAACCATATGTAAACAAAAAAGTTCTAAAACATTCTAATGCCGAGAAAACTATTATTGACTTTAAATTGATTAAATTCCAAATTTTAAGGTGCCTATTTTCGAATGTCAAGTTTTTTTAGGTTTTCTCTTTTCAGTCAGAAGAATGCTTATCATTTCTTGTTTTGTGGCGTTGTAGACAAAAAAAATTTAATTTTTTCTACAAAATTTTTTAAAAGTTCCCATGACTGGCTTTATGGGCCAGTTTCAAAACGGTGGTGTAGTCTATAGACAATTTTTAGGTAAAGGTGTAAGACATCGCCTTGGTCTAACTATGCGAAACCTCTTCTTTAGCCAAATACATTATAAATACTAACATATATTAGTCTGTGAGGACGTTGGTGGTGCGTGTCACCTTCTGGTGATAGGGTGCGAGTGAAAGAGGATGAAGAGAGAGAGAGATACATTATGCAAATGGGCACGAATAACAATCTTAGTATGTGTTGTATGGGCCTTAAAATGTGCATTATCATGTGTGCGTGTGTAGCTCAGTGGGGAGAGCATTCGCCCGGAACGCGAAAGGTCGCGGGTTCGGTTCCCGTCACACCAAACGATTTTTGTACAAGTTTCTGCGAGCAGTCCGCTCCTCTGTTCGGTATAAAAAATTTTTGCTTTAGATCAACGAGAAGTAGGAAATACTCTTAATTAGATATGCAATGTTCGAACAATATTAACGAATAACAAATTGTATAAGTATATAAAAATCTATATTTAATACATTTTATACATCTTTTACACGTATATAATGAAATGAATATGTAATTAAAAACGAGGGAAGGATATTTTAGACTTTGATCACGGTTCTTTTAATGTATTCTTTTTCACAAATTGTCCCCTGGAGTAGCGATTGCAAAGGAATTTTGTTTATCTCATTTTCGGTATTTTCTTTCCTGTTGCTTTCCATAATATCGATTGTAAGAGAGACTATTTGATTCCAACCCTTATCCAGTCACTCGCCTCTCTTTCTAGCCTAATCCTAGTGTATGACCTAGAGCTACTATTCTAAGAAAGTGGTAGACGCTATGTCCTGGATACCGCCGTGGCTGGCTACAGGCATCAGGAGAATTACGCCTCAGCTTATGGCTACCAGGAGACTTTCTAAACTTCACTCTATGAGGTGCGAGGTCAGTATTCCGGAGGTACCTAATCCCTCCAGAATACCTTTCGCTCATGTGCACTCTTGAGCAAGGAATTGAACCTTGCGCTCTATGGGGGAACCACGCATCCCCACGGCTCAATCGTCGTCTACTCTTACTCATTTAAAAAGAGAGTTCGCCAAATGAGCGCGAAAACTTGTGGTGGTTTGAAGCAAACCGTCTAACCTAAAGAATAGGAATACCTTTTACTTTTCAGGAGAGTCTGCTACTTGCATCGGATTATGATAATCCTTGCGAACATTTTTTTGTTTTTTTGATAAATGACAAAATGTAGAATGAAAATGTTTTTATAGAGAAAAAAGTTCACTAGGACTGTCTCCTCCCCTGCGAAAGAGTCTGAACCGGGACCTCCATGTAAGACATCCCAGACTCCGCCTGAGGGAGCGGGGTTAGAGAGTTGATGATCAGCAACCTCCCTCCTGACCGTCCCGAATCTCTCTCCCCAGACTCCGCCTGAGGGAGCAGGGTTAGAGAGTTGATGATCAGCAACCTCCCTCCTGACCGTCCCGAATCTCTCTCCCCAGACTCCGCCTGAGGGAGCAGGGTTAGAGAGTTGATGATCAGCAACCTCCCTCCTGACCGTCCCGAATCTCTCTCCCCAGACTCCGCCTGAGGGAGCGGGGTTAGAGAGTTTATGATCAGCAACCTCCCTCCTGACCGTCCCGAAACTCTCTCCCCAGACTCCGCCTGAGGGAGCGGGGTTATAGAGCGCGTGTTTGAGGTGCATAATTGTGACACAATTTTAGTTGAAAACTTCTTAATTTGTTAATTTTCAACTATTTCTTGATTAAAATTTTTAATGAAAAGTTTTACATTCAGATTTTCCTCATAAGTATTATTATTAAAAATTTTCAGCTCTGCTTTAAGAAGATAATCAGGGATCAAGCTCTTCAAAACAAGCTATTTTCGAAAGAAGCTATTTTCAGAACAGGAACAAAACACAAAAAGTCTACATAAGAGTTTAATCTTGCGATTGAAAAAAACAGAGTCTTGCGACAATCGAACATAAAGGTCCCCCCTCATGATGAAAAAAAAACCGATGAAGGGTCGGACAAGACCATTTAACCCCTGCTTGTAATCACATCGACTTCTAGAGTACAACACTGAGCTTTGCTTTTGGTTTTGAACCCCAAGAAAATTCAATATAAAAAGGATACAGTAAATATATTCTTTGCAGGAGTCAGACAGCCAGTTTCGCTATCTTGCATTGGAACTATGCATCGCAACATTGTATGATTTTGTAGAGAAACCGAGCGTTCGATTGGATATTGTTCTACCTGATATAGAGGTCCGTTTAGGGGCATTTGCATAGTCAATCATTACATGTTGATCAACTTTTTATCTTTGTTACTCGTTTTAAGCAACGATGGGCTGAGACTATAATGAATTAATTCCATCGCACGGGCAAAAATTGGCACTCGGCTGGGACCGAACCTCCGCTGCCTAACCATTACATGTTGACTTTGTAACTCTTCGCTAGTTAAAAAAAAAACAAACTGAGAACGGTTAAACTCGTAGATTAACAATATAAACATTGTGAAGCTGCTCCCGAGTCATTTTGAAAATATGAACTTTCGGAGTCATTTAATAACATTATTGTGGTACAAACGAGAAAAAATCCTTTTTTTGAAAATTCAAAAACAAAGATAATCAATTGTGTATTTGGAAACATTACAAGTTTAGTACTAATAACGGTTTTTTGTTGTTCTTGATTCAATATTTTCCAAATGGTAAGTATTTATTCCAGGATGTCAGATTGAATATAAAAAAAGGAGAAATGAATCTTTTCTGGGTGAAAAAAACCAGAAAGGAGACTTCAAATGAAGCGGATGAATTTGGGTGGGAGTAAGAAAAGCACCCGGGATTTATTGTCGATTATTAAGGTTCTGCGTCAAGCTACAGAAGGACTTTCTCATTTGCATGCCATGAACATTGGTGAGTCTTTCGAGAGAAAAATTAAAACTCAATATCAGTAACAACTTTTTGCTTTTTTGTCTTTTCTTATTCAATCATTTTGAACAAATTGTTGTTGTTTTTAGTTCACAGAGACTTGAAGCCGCAGAACGTCCTTCTTTCCACATCGGACAAATTGTTAATTTTTTTGTGTTTTGATTAAAAAGCTTTTTTTTCAATTTGAGATTTGAAGGAAAAAAATAGGTCGAAGTGTTCTAATATTATACTAGAAATCGTGGCTCATAATGTTTAAGTTAAAATCTAATGCAACAAATATGCGATGAAAGATTCTTCAAGTTGCGGTCTAATAATTCACTATCAGTTCTGATAAAATGTTTAACTTGTAATATGATGAAGTATAAGTGTTGTCATAATCTTCAACTGGATATGTATCTATGTCTGCAGGCGAACGCGCGCGCTCATCTCTGACTTCGGCTTGTGCAAGCGGCTGAGTCCGGGGCGGCATTCGCTGTCCAAGCGGAGCGGAGTCGCCGGAACGGACGGGTGGATCGCGCCGGAGGCTCTCAATTCTCATTCCACTGTATCCTATCAGTCATGTTTTTTTCGAACCTTATGTTCACCTGCAGTTCTTGAAACGGGAAAAAGAAGTGGTCTTGTGATCTTGTCGAAAAGTTTCAAACAAAGTATCGCTCTTGGAGGGTTCGACTCCCACCCGGTACAGATCCGCCCTATCGCTCTTGGAGGGTTCGACTCCCACCCGGACAAACTATCGCTCTTGGAGGGTTCGACTCCCACCCGGTACAGATCCGCCCTATCGCTCTTGGAGTGTTTGACTCCCACCCGGTACAGATCCGCCCTATCGCTCTTGGAGGGTTCGACTCCCACCCGGACAAACTATCGCTCTTAGAGGGTTCGACTCCCACCCGGTACAGATCCGCCCTATCGCTCTTGGAGGGTTCGACTCCCACCCGGTACAGATCCGCCCAAACCAAAGGGGGTTAAGAAATGTTGGTAGTGCTCATACACGAATCTGACTCACCACACTGCTGCTAATCACACTAGCAGTGATCTAGTAGGCAGCCACTGGTTCTACCAGGATAGGTCTGTCCTGCATCTCAGGGGAGCGCGTACCCTGCCGCGAGGTGGGAACAAGCGCGAGGAAGATTATTTTATCGCTTTTGGAGGGAAAGGGTCTAGAAAAATTTCATGTTTGCGATTCTTCACAGCCTTGGCCTCTTATTACTCCGAGTTTTCTTTCTTCTTGTTTTTAATTTGACCTTTCGCTAGATTTACGTTCATCCACACCCGCAGATCAAATAGCCCTCGTTTTCATGTTTTAGTACTAAAGTCATTATCGTTATTGGAGTGGAGTTATATATACATGCATGCTCATTAGAATATTAGTTTAATTCTTTCAAATAATATAGTTTCCAAAAAGCAACAAAATATCTGAGACAAATTGACGAAAATAAGACTGGAATGAATCGATGTTTTGAGTCGTTCCCGATGGACATCTTCTCGCTCGGCTGTGTTTTCTACTACGTCCTCTCCGAAGGGAAGCATCCATTCGGCGAGTCACTCCATCGAACGGCCAATATTCTCAGGGGATACCATCATTTCGGGGACTTTGGTCAGTTTAAAATGGTCTGAAAACCCCTGGTTCACTCTGCACTGGTGAGATGAGGAAGGGGAGTGAGCCGTCAGTAAGCTAATTTTCTTGAAAAGTTTTAGGTCAAGATAAGGCGCTTAATTTGATGAAAATACCAGACTAAGGAAGAAATGGGAAAAATTGGGACGGGGGTGAAAACATGGCGGTTAAAAAAGGAATGAGACCCTTTGCATGGGTTGTTATCGAAAGGTCGCGTGCTCAAGTCTTGTCTCAAGCTCAATTTTTGCCAAATGATGAGTATCTCTGTTGTAAAAAGGGTGTCTGACTGCAGAGGACTTGCTGGCGCTCTCGCTAATTGAGTCGATGGTGTCGCATCGACCGCAGGATCGCCCAACGGCGATGGCCGTACTGCGTCATCCCTTCTTCTGGATGGAAGAAAGGCAGCTGCAGTTCTTCCTGGTCAGTCCGACATATGATGTTTAAACATGATACATCCAGGGATATAAATAGTAACCGGACCAGGTTTATTCGCGCAGAATGTTCGCACCGAAAATAATCTAAAGTTAAACTACTTTTTCCGTTCTATTATACTTATTGTTCTACTAACCTTTTCATTCTTTTCTGCCGTTCCCTTTCCAACTCACGCGGCGCGTTCAAATATCTTTTTTTACCGATCTCATCCGTGCCTGCGTACTTATCATTCTTAGTGCTTGATCTTGGTTCGAGCAAGAGTACTACCTCTTCTGGTTCGAAAATTCAGCTTATTAGTTAGGTATAAGATATGACCAAAAAGCTTTTGGCATTTCAGGATGTCTCTGATCGAGTGGAAAAAGAAGAAGATGTGTCCCCGATTTTACGGCGGCTTGAAAAGAGTGCAAGGTTCCTCTCTCTCCCTCTCTCTTTCTCTCTCCCTCTCTCTCGCTCTCTCTATCTTTCACTCTCTCACTCTCGATTCATAAATAGCACTTTCATTATTCCAAAACTAACGATAACAATATTTTATGTTATCTAATTTTTCTTTTTCATGTTATCATGATTTTTCCGAGCGGATTATGTGAGACATTGAGTTGAAATCGTTCAATGCTTTGAAAATGCCTTTTTTTAGATCAGTCGTAAAAGGAAACTGGAGGAATGAGATTTGTCCTGCACTTGCTGAAGGTTATTTAGTTTCAGAAAACATCTGTTATCCGATAAAGTTATCGACTTATTCATGTTTGTTATACTTGCCAATGAGAGAATAGTCAATCAAAAATTGTTTCAGATTTGCGTAAATTCCGCACGTATAAGGGATATTCAGTGAGAGATCTCCTGAGAGCCATGCGGAATAAGAAACATCATTACAGGTGACTGTTTATGTTCATTTCATCAGTCGGGCATTTTACTTACACCAGTATTTTTCGTCTTACAGTAATTAGTATATGAAAAAAGACGAGTTGTCAGGAGATAACTGTTTACACAATATCAATTGTTCTTAGGATCAATATGCAAGCCTTGATGAAAGGGTTCAGTGGTTGAGACAAAGTTTCACAGTCGAGGGTCTTGGTAGCCTCAGTTTTGAGGTGAAAAAAAGCAATATAAACTGGTTCAGAGAGTTGCCCGAGGCAGTTCGCGACTCCCTGGGAAGTATTCCGACGCCATTCCTGCGATACTTCACTTCTCGATTCCCCACAGTGAGTTTTGCGATATTTTAATAATGGATGCGATTCTTACACGTACTTTAAGTCAACAAGATTGAATCGAACCCATTTTTAGCTGGAATATGAAAGTTTATTCTGCATGAATGCTAAGTTTATGAAGAATTTGGTTCGTAGATGAATTTTGAGTTTTTACGGGGACACATGTAACCATAGAACTTCAGCGTATACTTCAGGCACCTTACACTTAGGACAGGGAGCTCAGGATAAGGAGGAGTGGGAAGATATTGATTAAATGATGGGATGAGATTGGGAAAAGTTGGTGAGTGAGCAAGATTGATGAGGGATATAAGCTGGCGAGAGGTAGGAGAAAAAAGGACCCGACAAAACTTTCATCGCCTGTAAACAGTTGCTGCTGCACTCGTACAAAGCTATGGAGTGGTGCTCGAATGAGCCGATATTCTCGGGCTATTACTCAGTCGAGACCAAGGAGAGGGTCCAGAGGGAACTCGACCAACTCGCCGCCTTGGCCAATGCCGCCGCCACTGCTAGTGAGAGCAGTGATTCTGAGGTACCGTTTTTAACCGAAGCAAGACATGGGCATCCTTTTGTGGCCTCTTTCAGTACCAAGTTTGAGACCATTTTGTGATCCTGTCCGGGAATGAGAAAAATTCTTAGGAAAAGAATTTGTTTCTGATCAGGTCATGTTTTTTTCTATTACATTTCCTCAATTTCTTACTTCTATGGTTGGCTTCCTTTTACCGTTTTCTGTTTTTAATCTTCCTTGGGGTCTCTCATCATTGAAAGCTTTAAGGTTTGGTCCCGTGGCTGTGCTCCGAAACCTAAGGAAATCGTAGTAGAGGAAGATATGAGGACCGAAGAAAGGTCGCCAATCGTCTCCCCTGCCAAGTCGACAGGTGGAGGGAGAAGAAAGAAACCCAGCTTGACCAAGAAAGCCAGGGAACCTCAAGTATGTCTTACTTTTTTCATAGAAGAGAAGAAACCAGCTGTGTCGCTCTCATGGGAACTTGAATTGAGGTTTGACCGAAAATTGGTCCTTTTTATGTCAGAAAAGACCTCATTATAGGACCTTTTTATATTCAGAATTAACATTTGAACCGCTCACCTCACTCTAAACGAATGTTTTTGAAACTCTTTTTTTATCGTGTTCTTGAAGTATTTCTTGGTGGTAAAATTTTTAAAGAATCATTTCCCAATCGGCTTCTTTGTCTAAAAACTGCCTGTCAATCTTTCTCTTTCACTCCTTTTTTGTACCACATTAACTTTGGTAACTCTTCTGATCCAATACTTCTAGTACAAAAAGGACGAGGAAACGAGAGAGGGTGACAAGAGACTCTATCCACACAAGAAATTTAACAAAAACAACTTTGAATTTCCAGCAATAATATTAGGCATTTCAGGTATTTGAAGACTCCCCGACCCTCACTCGCTCAACCATTATCGGAGAAGAGAAAGGGGTTAAACTAAGCGATTAAACTACCGGGTCTCATGTTTTGCCAATTTCTTGTAATTTTTTTTTGCGTCCTTAACATGCTATTATCACTTGTATCCTTACAATTAATAGAGTTTTTATGCGGAATGAGAAGACCGAATGTGTAGATAGATAGCCTCGCTGGCTACATCGGCATTCCATCGTTATTGTTTTGATCGTTGAAATCCGCTTGAATATTCAAGATTGAAGTGATTACTTCTGATACTTTTTATCTGTGCTTCGTTTGCATGATATAATCCAAGTTGCTTGTTTAAAACCCGATCTACAATCTGAGAAAGAATTGTACATATAACTTCAATCTATCATTTTTGAAAGCTTTGAGACGGTAGAAATATTGGTGTTCTTATGGTAAGAATTTGCAAGCACGTATACGCGTAATATACTTGAGAAAAATACGAGAGATTCTCTGGAGTTGACACTCTTTTCAAATCAAATGGAAATTGTTCTCATTGAAAATTTTCTTACTTTTGTTATTATAGAGCTTTTGCGCACCACAAAAGCTTTCAAAATTAGCATGAATCATAACTCCGCATGCTCTCTCAATCAAATTTATAATAGTATAAAAGGGCAGGCAGTTTTATATATGTCTCCGGAACTTGCTTTTCATTCTAAATGTGTCTGAGTTCTGCGTACGTTTTGTTAAACGCATATTTTATTTTAGAGAAAGATTAAACGATAGAAATTTCACATAAAAGTTTAAGGTTCTAGCTTAGTTCTAGAAAAAAGAAAGGTCGAAAGTGAACGCATAAAAAGCCATTTGATTGCCAGTTGTGAGCCTAGCTCAGTTTGTACTGGAAATAGTACCAGATGTTTACCTTCATTCCACTCAATTGTACAGGTTTTTCTTTTCCAAAATTACAATTCTTCTACCCTATATCGATGATGGTCTCACCCTATTGTCAGGATGACCGCATCCTATTTAGTGATGACCTCACCTCATTATCTCTCGTGTCTTCCAAAGCGCATCCCGCCTGATAGAGCGAAATATGAGAGATGTATGTATTATTTCTGGTCAGTACAGCCAGGTGAGGTGTTTGCTTTCCTATGTGATAAACTTGATAATGTATTGAAGTAACGTCTTTTTGACACGCTTCCAATGATTACATGTTCATGTACTTTCGGTGAGATTATTTACTGTGATAAAGGATTTTTTTCTCATTCTGTAGCTTGACTGCGTTCTATTTTAATAGCTAACACTGGGAATTGAAAGAAATGAAGAAGAGGTGCAATCGAAATGCAGAAAGAATACGAAGAATCATTGTGACAATGGAATAGGGAAAATTGGGTTGTCAAGGCATCACTTATGAAGCTAACTGGATTTTACGGGATGTTGGGGGTCTTACTTTAGAATTTGAAAATGAGATTATTGAGGTCTGAATTATATTCATGCACTCAAAACATACGCCAACGTTTTCGAATTCAAGTTACATGCGGAAGGCAAGTTATCTATTACCTTCTCCAAATAACACAAGCAGCATTTGAAGTGAATGGGATACGGGAAAATAACCGAGAACGAAGGCTTCCGTTTACAAAAATAATAATAATAATAATAGAACAATCTTTCAAATAATATAGAACACTTCTATATAATTTTATATTATCATTCTATTTTTACATCTCGAAATCCTTTTTTTTGTTGGTATGTATTGTAAAATTTATTGAGTGTTGATGACAGTGAACACTGGGAACAGTTGGGGTATGACTGGATCCGCCTCTTCAGTTGATTTCCTCACTTCAGCTGATGATTACCATTCTTTAGCAGTGTGCCCATTTTTTCTTAGTTGCGTTAACTTCATCGTCGTCCTATGGCTAATTGAGAAGGCGGAGGGAGGCCGAACTCAGACCTGGAACTCTCGAATATTGAACTTGATCCCTTTGAAACAAAAAAAGTGTTATGTTTTCCTAAATTTTCATGATTATCGGCGATAGCTGTGAGCACTTTTGACCAATGAAAATCAAAATGCTTTCTTTCACAAGTAGCTTTCAATCCTAATTGACTTTCGATTCCTCAGGTTCAAATCGTTATCAAACTCAAAAAGCAATCAATTTTCGACAACAAACATGCACAGTAAAAACCTCATTCATCACCACCACTCTCCCTCCCTTAAACGTTAATTGTTGCCCACATTATTCAGCACTCCACTAAACATCGCAACTGCAAGGAATTTAAGACTCACACATATTCCGTTTCTTCGGCTCCTGCATTACGCGGCCGTTCAGTCTGCATGTTCTCATACTCTGAGTTCACTTCCTCTCTCCGCGCTGGGAGCGATGGGTCGACTGGCTGCTGTAGACGTCCTGAGCCGTTAAGATGCTGCTCAGAATTCACAATGTCACCTGATCCTACCTTTCGTGGAGCAGTCGGCAGGTCACCGAGCAAGTCTCGGAGAAACGGATTCGAGGGCAACAAAAGAGGGGTAGTCACAACTTCTGATTGTGGTGCATTCGACATATTGTGTGCATGTGGAGGTGAGATGGTTGCTCGGTTTGAAGGCCTTGAGGTTGTAATCGAAAGACCGCCGGTGGACGAGAAGCCTGGACTGGCGCTCCCCTCGAGAGAACTCAGACCAAGACTCCCGTTGGGATTCGGGCACCCTGACAGTCCTGTTTGTTCCGGAAACGGGGCTGCAATGGTGAGTGACACAACTAAACAAAACTGCAGCATCATTTTGAGGGTGCGTTTTTTTCTGATTACAAGAACTAACTACCCCAGAGCAAACTATTATTGAAAGATCTGGAATCGAATCTGCAACTTTGCGCATAACCTACTGAATTCCATGCATTTATCGATGTTTTTTGTCAAAATTTCATTTGTAACTGAAACGGATCTCGACCACTAACGGAGTAGGGGAATTGCATTTGAAGGAGCGTAGGCTGCTTCTCGACTCATTTCAGGTGAGGTCGTAGACTGGGTTCGACTTTTGGTTACGGTAGCGGGAATTGTGGCCCTGGTTGTCTGAGTTGAGGGTGTCCAGTTGCCGAGAAGATCATCAATCGACGGTATGGTTGGTTGGTGGTTACCAGCCAATTGGTCGTTCTGGGGGTACTCGGAGGATGAACCAAAAGTATACACACAACCAATAGTACAACTTAAACTGGATATGCTTCAATACAAAGTGACCAAATGAACACATCATGTCAATAGTCAAACCAAACATGGTTACAGGGAAGACCACTGTTAAAGCAGGATTACTGTAGAAGCAGAGGCTCAAAGATATGAACACGAATTTGATTTTTTCAGAACATAATCAGCACTCAATTTGAAAATATTCAGTGGACAGAATTGGCCTGACTTTATATTGAATGAAAATCAAATCTCAAAATCTTGTTAATGAAAACATGATAAGCAAGACGAACCAACTCATTCTGGACACTTTCATTGATGGAATCGTTGTTGGGAATGTTAGAGCCACTTCTGAAGAAAAAAATCACCAGAAGGTAACGAATTCGCTCAGACCCTTTTCCTTCCCCCTCCCCACCTTTTCAATCTATTCGTTAGTACTATTATTCCAATCGATTTAATCATCGCACGGTAAAAAAAGATAGACATGAGGGATTGGACTCGATCCAGCCCGGCGGACCCGATTTTTTTCCGAGCGATAGTTAAATCAATTGTCATCTTCATCAGGCGGCACTTCTTTTTAAACTCTGTAACTGAGCATGAGAAGATACTTTAATTCCTTGTCATCTCACACTATTTCTGTGTGTCATAATTTCCTTACTGCCAAACCCCCGGCCTTTCTTCACTCTCTAACTCGTCTTCTCACTATCGTAGGCAATTTGTCCGCATTCAAGGTTGTCATAAAAATTTCGGGTCGTGATAATTGCGTTTCCTATGATACAGCTTTTTACGTTAAGAAAGACTCTTTTATAGCAACACCTGCGACGTGAAGACGATGGAACATTTGAAGAAGGTGAATTTACAGACATCGGATTGGAGATTCTTCCCATCTAAAAGATGTCATTCTTCACTTTTGATGATCTGACTCTCCTATAACCTCTGTTTAAAATGATATGACTATTCTTTGAACAGTCAAGGTAATAGAAACTTAATTCAAATTAGGAAAACTTTTTTTGAACGTTTTAAAAAGCCGCCATTGATCATTAAAGACTGCTACACTTACTCACCATCTTCAACAAGGGCGCCATTGATCATTAAAGACTGCTACACTTACTCACCATCTTCAACAAGGGCGCCATTGATCATTAAAGACTGCTACACTTACTCACCATCTTCAACAAGGGCGCAGATGAAATTCTTTTTTTCTTCTTCTTGAAATTCGGTTTTTTTTCTTGGTATAAATCTCCTATCGTATTTTTCCTTTGTATTAACCATCTCACCTAATCAGGATTAGATCAATCTGTCTTTAACTGGGACATGTTGCATCTGGAGAGTTTTTAACTGACTCCAAGTCTCAAAATAGTACCTACATAAAACCTTATGAGACAAATGAAAGGGCAAGAGTACCTATCGAACACTGTGTTGGAAGGGACACTTTGTATCTCAGCCATTGGTCTTCTCGAATTCTCATTACACAATATTTTATTCCCATTACACGTGTATTCAGATTCCGGGCGTTGCATAATGGTAGTGTGTTCGACTATTGTGCGAAGAGTCCCGAGTTCGACTACCACCTCGGACAGATCCACCCAAACCAAGGGGGTTCAGAAACGTTGGTAGTGCTCATGCACCAATCTGACTCTCCCCACTGCTGCTAATCACACTAGCAGTGATCTAGCAGGCAACCACTGGTCTTACTAGGATAGGTCTGTCCTGCATCTCAGGGGAGCGCGTACCCTGCCGCGAGGCGGGAACAAGCGCGAGGAAGATTATAATGGCCGAAATCTCCTTCCGCATCAACCTCGAAAAGAGGAAGGCTTGGGAAAAGTACATATCTGAAATTAGCCACAACGAACCGGGCAACAAACTCTGGAAAACGATAAAGGCTATCGACGGCAAATCAATAAAACCGACGCACTTGACCATCACCCACGACGGGAAAAGTCTATGCCCAACATCTGCCTCAAACGCTTTTGCCAGAAAATTAGCAAAACAAGCCCCTAAAGAGGTCGACAAATCAACAAGAAGCACAACACAACTAATTAAAGGCCTCAAACGGACAGACGCTCCCCAAATTTCCCTGGCACAGATCGAAGAAGCAATCAAGAAAACCAAAGGTTCCAAATGCCCAGACAGTGAAGGCATCTGCCCTCTACTACTCAAAATGGCCGGTGAAAACTTCAGAAAATGTCTCTGCATCCTCTTCAATAACACGCTGCAAACAGGTATTATCCCGTCCAGATGGAAAGATGCAAGAGTGATAATGTTACCTAAACCAGGAAAGGACTCCAGCAACCTGAACGGCTATAGACCAATATCAATACTATCACCTATAGCCAAAACATTCGAACGGGTCTTATTACCATTCCTGGCGGAAGGCTTTCAAATCGCTGACTGGCAACATGGATTCCGCAAAGAGCACTCGACTACTACCGCACTCCTGGAAATAACCGGGAAAATAACAAACGGCTTCAATCGGAAACCACCCCCGGACCGCACTCTCATGGTCGCCCTTGACCTCACTGCAGCATATGACTTAGTGAACATATCCCTTCTCTGCAAGAAACTCACTGAAACGAATATGCCAAGAGCCATCGTCCGATGGATGTCCAGCTACCTAAGAGGCCGTACAATCAAGGTAGATTTCCAAGGAAAAAGCAGTCGACGTCTCACATGCAGATCTGGTGTTCCACAAGGAGCAGTGCTCAGCCCCCTCTTATTCAATCTCTACATAAATAACCTCCCGCAACCCACAGGAAACACGCAGATGACAGCCTACGCCGACGACATATCAATTCTCTCCTCAAGCCCCTGTATTGAAACCTGTGAAGATCAGATCAACCACTTCCTACCGAAACTCGTAGAAGAATTGGAACAACGTAAAATGATCATATCCAAGGAAAAGACTACGGTCACTCTTTTCGCAACCCATACAGGCGAATGTAAAAAAGAACCCAAGGTAGAAATCCACGGAACCCTTTTGCCGACAACTAAAACACCCAAAATACTCGGTGTCGTCTTAGACCAACTCGGCACCTTCCGTCAACATGCAGAATACCTTAAACAGAGAACGGCCAAAAGACTGAATATACTACGTGCCCTCGGAGGAAGAACATGGGGCCAACAGAAAAACACCCTTCTTGCAACCTACAAAACAATGACCAGATCCGTTCTCAACTACGCCGCACCAATTTACTCCCCTCAATTGGCCGAGACGAACTGGAAAAAACTACAGGCAAACCAAAATAGAGCAATTCGGATAGCAACAGGAAACCTAGCAATGGCCGGCACAGAACACTTAGCTCTAGAAAGCGAAATGTTACCCATAAAGGAGCACAACACGATGCTTACCAAGCAATTCGTTGCAAGAGCAAGACTCCTCCCAAACCACCCCTCCCATCGTCGATGCATGGAACCCAAACCACCTAGAACTATTCGTAAACATGCCAAGGACTTAGAAATTATGCTAGTAGACAGTGATCAGAAAGCCGCACTTAAAAGAATACATACTGAGACTGTTAGAAATTTCATTAGATCTTGCTCCCCTAACCCAGTTCTAGGTAAGAAACCTCCCAGAATCCATAAATCAACGAATCAACTTCCCAGGGAACAACAAATAACATTATCGCAACTACGTAGTGGCTATGCAAGTTCCCTTAACAGCTACCTACACAGAATAGGAGCTGCTCAATCACCTCTTTGCCCAAAATGTTTAGAAGAGCCACATACAACTAGTCATTTATTCTCGTGTCGCTGTGACCACACACTTTTAAGAAGTATAGAATAGCCCGACGTCTGTTGTTAAGTTCTTATACCAGTGATTCCTTTCTCTCTCAAAAAAAAAAAAAAAAAAAAAAAACGAAGGGAAAAAAAAATAATAATAATAATAAAAAAAATAAAATAAAAAAAATTAATAAATAAAAATAAACCCCGAGAGAGAAAGAGAAATAATGTAATTAGATAAATGATGTAAGTAAGGTTATTGTTTTCTGAGCCATGTCAAAGAAGACCTCGTCTACCCATGCCGGAGACCTACGGCGGGCAATCTACAACAAAGAAGACCTCGTCTACCCATGCCGGATACCTACGGCGGGCAATCTACAACAAAGAAGACCTCGTCTACCCATGCCGGAGACCTACGGCGGGCAATCTACAACAAAGAAGACCTCGTCTACCCATGCCGGAGACCTACGGCGGGCAATCTACAACAAAGAAGACCTCGTCTACCCATGCCGGATACCTACGGCGGGCAATCTACAACAAAGAAGACCTCGTCTACCCATGCCGGATACCTACGGCGGGCAATCTACAACAAAGAAGACCTCGTCTACCCATGCCGGAGACCTACGGCGGGCAATCTACAACAAAGAAGACCTCGTCTACCCATGCCGGATACCTACGGCGGGCAATCTACAACAAAGAAGACCTCGTCTACCCATGCCGGAGACCTACGGCGGGCAATCTACAACAAAGAAGACCTCGTCTACCCATGCCGGAGACCTACGGCGGGCAATCTACAACAAAGAAGACCTCGTCTACCCATGCCGGATACCTACGGCGGGCAATCTACAACAAAGAAGACCTCGTCTACCCATGCCGGATACCTACGGCGGGCAATCTACAACAAAGAAGACCTCGTCTACCCATGCCGGATACCTACGGCGGGCAATCTACAACAAAGAAGACCTCGTCTATCCATGCCGGAGACCTACGGCGGGCAATCTACAACAAAGAAGACCTCGTCTACCCATGCCGGAGACCTACGGCGGGCAATCTACAACAAAGAAGACCTCGTCTACCCATGCCGGAGACCTACGGCGGGCAATCTACAACAAAGAAGACCTCGTCTACCCATGCCGGATACCTACGGCGGGCAATCTACAACAAAGAAGACCTCGTCTACCCATGCCGGAGACCTACGGCGGGCAATCTACAACAAAGAAGACCTCGTCTACCCATGCCGGATACCTACGGCGGGCAATCTACAACAAAGAAGACCTCGTCTACCCATGCCGGAGACCTACGGCGGGCAATCTACAACAAAGAAGACCTCGTCTACCCATGCCGGAGACCTACGGCGGGCAATCTACAACAAAGAAGACCTCGTCTACCCATGCCGGATACCTACGGCGGGCAATCTACAACAAAGAAGACCTCGTCTACCCATGCCGGATACCTACGGCGGGCAATCTACAACAAAGAAGACCTCGTCTACCCATGCCGGATACCTACGGCGGGCAATCTACAACAAAGAAGACCTCGTCTACCCATGCCGGATACCTACGGCGGGCAATCTACAACAAAGAAGACCTCGTCTACCCATGCCGGATACCTACGGCGGGCAATCTACAACAACAACAGGAAGATTATTGAACGTGTATCATGGTCTACTGCGTATTTAAAAATATTATGGTTACACTTAGGCGCTGAATGAGATCGTTCGAAGGGATGTTTGTAGCGATTAGGAAAAGGCATGTTGAAAGGGATAAAACTAATGGAAGGGGAATTAGAGGAAATGAAATAGAACGGAAGGAGAAGAGAATGCAGATCACCTACGGCGTGAAAATGTAAGCGCCAACCTAGCTGGTCCGGTTAGTACTTAAACCCTGACTACACTTTATCAGGCTCGAAAGTCGAGTTCAATCTAAGTCGAGTATCACATTTTCATATACGACCTGGGCCATTTGAGGTTTCCTATTTTTAACCATTCCTTGCGAGCTCCGACTGACTTTTTCCTGGAGTTCCCTGGCAATCAGCTCGTCTCGTCTCTCTCTTTCCCTTCTCTCCGCCCTTTCCCTCTCCTCTTCCGCGTCCATCTCAGCTTGCAACTGACGAGCCAATTCTTCATCGCTCATGGCACTGAGAAAAAAAGTTCCGGCTCGCTTCTGAATATACTCTCGTAAAGCATCTCACAAGGCTTCTCTTTTCTAAGATAACGTTTTCTGTTCAGTGTGAACCCAGTCATATCCATTGGTCATTGTCTGGGACCTTGGAGTGACATAGATCGAACTCTCTTAGAGGAATAATAGGCCGCGTCCTCGATTCAATCAGTTAGCAGTGCCTGCACGTAGCTACCTTGAAACGTCGGAAGTCTTTCTGGGAAGTTTATGGAAGTCTTTGATATGCTGGCAAAAAGAGGAGTACATCTAGCATGCCTTTAGTAGAAAACTAGATGGAAAGGAGGGAAAGCACAGCATCTAGACAAAGGTATAAGCTGTGGTACTGGGGCAATCCTTCATCTACGGCCCGCGATGGTGTCGGAATTATCGTTGCCTCTGCACATCCGTCACGGAAGTTTGCCGCATCTCAGATCGTTTGATGTCCATCTCCTTGGGATGCAATGGCAAACTCTTTAAAATAGTCAGTACATACTCACCGCAGGCAGAATGCAGCGACTCTGAGAAAGACGAGTTTTGGAAGGAATTCGATGACGTCACCAGAAAATGCCCTCCGGAAGAAACTTTCATGATCGGAAGAGACATGAACGGGCACGTCCTACGAAGATGTGAAGTCCATAAGAGAGCTCATGGAGGTGCCGAATGCAGAAGGAGAACAATTCCGGAATTTTACGGAAGCGCACTGGATGGCTCAAAGAATCAGTCTGCTCATCAGTGATTGCAAGGTGATTCCGAGTGATAACGTCGCTTCGCCGCAGCACCCAGTTATGATCGATATCAGCTTTTCCCAGACGGTACGGGCACGTGATGAGGTCAAATCCTCAGTCCATTTCTCAATCGTCCTGGAATCTTAAAGTAGAGGGCAAGCAAGACCCAGAGGCTGACTTGTTGTTGTTGTTGTTGTCTTGCCCATAGGTCCTGTCGAGGGGAGTCCTTTTGGGATAGGTTGGTGGTGAGGATCCTTTTGAGTCCGAAGATATTTTCTCCGTCTACACTCGCACCGCAGTCGGCGATCCTCTTGGCGAGACCCATTCGTTAACCGGAGAAGGGCAAGAGGTTATTTTACTGGCGAGAGGCTGACTCAAAACTAGGTGGCGAGACTGCATCGAAGTAGACATGGTGACGGCCGGGCTTAAGACTGAAGACGCAGCTGATCGGGAGAAATGGCGTGGTGCAGTCTATAAAGCGGAACCTGCCCGGCCCGGCGGCCGGATAAACGCTTGGAAGAAGAAGTTATATGTTTCAGTCAGACTAGCGCACAAGGACGTATATTTTTGATAATATATTTATTAGAATGTCGGGGTGTGACATAATGGTAGGATGCGCTGACTTATATATTTGAACTTGTTGTTGCTGCGTTAGTCGCCCGTCGTACAGAGGTGCTGTCGAGAGGAGTCTTTTGGGATAATTTGGTGAGGATCCTCTGAGCCCGGGAAAACTTTCTCCGTCTACACTCAAACCGCAGTCGGCGATTCTCTTCGTGAGACCCATTCGTTGACCGAAGAAGGGCAAGAGGGTATTTTAATGGCATCTTGATTCGGTATTATAAAGTATAGTGGAGTATCGACCCGTTTCATCCGGTGGCATGCCCAGTGTCGCCCTCCTTTAACGAAATATATTACCCGTTGTTGGTCCGCGACAGGCAAGCCCACTTTATCTAAATCACACGTGCATGGAGACATACCTCTATCCACTACCTGAGGACCCGCTCGATACCGGTGTGGATGAACCGGTCCCTTGCCACGATTTGAAGTCAAGGGATGTAGTGCCATCGAAGGCGAGCATGTTTGAACCTCACAATTTTCCCTGACTACTCCCCCTTTTCTCTAAAACATCCATAGAACTCGAAGGGGTTCGAAATTTGGTAGTGCTTTCACGACTTTGCCTTTCTCTACTGCTGCTAAATTCACTAGCAGTTACTCTGTTCGCGACTGGTAATACCAGATTAGGTCTTTATCTCTTTTCAGAAAAACGTGTACCCTGTCACGAGGCGGAGATAAGATCGAGTAAAAATATTATAGGGACGACTCATTCAGTAGTGCAATCACTTGCTTATAAAGCCAGCTGCATAGCATTTACCGAAGAAAAAATTTGAAAACGACAACTCGAGCCGCAAAAAGGACAGTCAAAAGAGGGAGAGAGCAGAGAAAAGAGAGACTCATTACTTTAGGCCCTCGTTCTGATGAACGGTCGTTTTTGAAATTTTTCGACAAACAAATGCTACAACCTCGATCAGCTGATTTCATGTGCCTAAAAACGAGTGCTGAAACAAAAAGTTCCATCTGACATGACTCGATTCTGAATGCGGGTCTTCTCCACAGCATCTACTGCCTCCCTGATCTGCTCCTCCCTCGAGTGGCGCACATCTGAGCCGACCAGACGGCGTTCCTGGAAAAAAAACGAGAAATCATGGCTTTTCTCACGCTTATTGAGCGATTATATCATTTCAAAGTTATAATATTGACCAAAAAGTACACCTATTGACAGAAAAGTACACCTAAAGGGCTTAACCAGTAGAGTTCTCATTCAGAAGCTCTTTTTTATCGTATTGACTCGCTATTCTGTTTTTAACTTAGGTAGACCATAATCTTAGGTAGACCATAAACTTAGGTAGACCATAATCAACTTACTTCATTAGGTAGACCATAATCAACTTACTTAATTAGGTAGACCATAATCAACTTACTTCATTAGGTAGACCATAATCAACTTACTTCATTGTTTGTCTACTCAATTCTTCTCACCACTCTTAAACAACAATTTATTGCTAATAAAAAAAACCTTTTCTTGATCACAACAAAAACCTATTTTCTCTCTCTTTTCCCAAAAAACCTATGAGATAAAAAATCTTGACATTAAAATAAAAAGTGATCTTCATTTCATCAGACACCAATACTCATATCGAACAGCCGATTTAATCCCTTCGAGATACCTTCCGATTCAGCTCATAGTGCGATAGGAACTCTTCTTCCTGAAGTTTTGCAGCCAAATTCGCGTCACCGATCGCATCGAAACGAGTGCGACCTGTACATTTTTATCGATAATTACTACCATAGGTGTTGGAAATGATGGAAATGAAGATGTTGAGATGGAGCCTCGGAGTCACCCGGAAAGACATGATTCGCAACGAAACGATAAGAGCTCGTTTAGGAGTTGCCCCATTACCCGAAAAACTCAGAGTCCAGGCTTAGGTGGTACGGACACATGCTGAGATCCAACCCTGACTCCGTTCCCAAGTCTGCTTGGAACATAGAAATTCAGGGTAGAAGACCAAGAGGTAGACCGAAGCTTAGATTGAGAGAGACCATAGAACAAGACATGGCGGCTATCGGGCTGATAGTCGAAGACGCCTCGAATCGTATGATGTGGCGAAGTGCTATCTACACAGCGGACCCCGCTCTTCAGCGGGAATAACGCTAGGAAGAAGAAGAAGAAGAATTACTACCATAGGTCACCCAAAGTTTTCATTTTCGCGGGCGGGGGGGGGGGGGAAGCGGTAATTTTTTTCGGAGTTTGTGTAAAAATTAATTTCTTATTGTGTGTATCTTAATCTGCTATCTCCTAAGCTTCTAGGTAAGTAATTTAAAACATTTCAGTTTCAAGCGGAGGAAGCGATTCCTTTATTGAGTTTTTGACCAAAGCTTCTTTAACTTGAATGAAGTGAGAAATGGACTGCCTTATCAAACACAAAAAATGAGGAAAAGTATATGCATCGGATGAAAGCTCATGAACGTAAAAAAAATCATGAACGCGCAATAAAAAATTTACCTTCTCGGGCGGGGGGCCAGGAGGTTTTTTGTACCTCTTAGTAACCTGTGGGAGTATCGGCTCATATTAACCCACTCTAATCCAGCACCCACTCTGGTTCAGGCGTTAAATGAGACCGGTCTAAGGCATGTTTGTACGCGCCGAGTGAGTGGAAAAAGGAATGGAGAAAGGCAAACAGAGAAGTAGAGAAAAAGTGAAACAGAACGGAAGGAGAAGAGAATGTAGATCATCCTCGGCGCGAACATGTATGCGCCAACATAGCTGGTCCGGTAACCATTTAACACCTGCTCTGGTTTACCAATACTACAAAGTAAGTATTGGAAATCTCTTGAAATCCATACTAATAATTTGAGTAACTAAGCAAGCTCATTTCTCACTTGAGTATTACAATTAGTGAGTGATTTTCTCAACTAATACATTGAGTTTGTTTGTTATTTTAGCTATTTCTAACAAAACAAAAAATTATTTGTTGCCATATAAAAATGAACCTTCAGCGACGGGAATATTCTTATCCTCCTCTTTCTGCTTACTCATTGCTCTGAGTGACGCTCTGAGTGACGCGGCGTGGAAACCCGAAGGATGAGAGGCCTTTCTTGGCCAAACAACACTCAAGTTGTTAGAAAATTAGTAATTCAAAACTATCGACCTTTCATACTTTCGTCATAATTACTAACAGTTCAGTTAAACACAATGTTTTCCTGCCAAATTTCAAGAAACAAAAGTCTATGGAATCACGCTAAACCCAATCGTTTCCATACATTAAACGGTGAAATTACTGTCCATTAATAAGTGAAAATACATATTGATGTATCGAATGAACTACAAGCCAGCAAAAAGAAGTTCACATGGCGGGATTGAACCAAGATATGAGAGATGGCTGGCTCTATCCCAGCCGGTGGTTTAGCTTTTTCCCGAGTGATAGCTCGAACTTTTGTTATCTTAACCAAGCGTCACTGCCTATAAAGTGAGTTGCTGAGAGTTTGAAGATTTATTGATGTTATGTAACATAATACGTGATGAAGCGATTAAGAATTAAAAGAATGAACTCAACTTTGGAAATCCTGAGAAAACATGTGATTCACGAGAGCAACAAATGTGACTCAAAAAATTGGGGAACTAGAAGGCAAAAGAAACGGAGCTGAGAAATAGGATCATTCAGATAGGAGAAGAGAGAAAAATGAGAAGGCTTGAAATAAGAAGAGGATTGAGGCAGTTTGAAAAGAGAAGATGAAGATAGCAACGCTGACTAATAGCATCTAATAACACTTCTCAGTCTGCAAGTAGGATCGAGCTTATGAAACCTGAGGAAATTTCAACTTACTTGGGGTTTTACTAAATTGCATACCTTTGGTCATTCTCATACATACATCAAGCTTATCAAGTTGACAATATAAACCTCAAAAGAATTCAAAGCTTCTCAAAAAATGTGAATTTTGGACAAAAACCAGTTTTAAGCACCGAAATCATCTACTTTTTGTAATATTGTGGTATGCTAAATGAATTTTAAAACAAAATCTTTAAATGATACTTTGAACTTTTCTACCTTTCTCAAAAAATGATTTAACTTCATACATTAAAGCGCTTTTGGTAAATTTTTTCTGAGGAACTCTCACTTCTTTGAGAACACGAAGAAAAATGCTTTGAAAGCAGTTGAGAAGAAGCCGGGAAGAGATTGACCGGGGCTGGTTGAGAGATTGGTCGAGTGTGTGGTGTATGTATGAGAAAGTGAGAGAAAGAAAGAGTTGAAAAGAGGGGGGAAATTATCGGAAAAGAAGGAATTTTAGACAGAGAGAGAGAGAGATAGAGAGAGAGACAGAGAGAGAGCAAAGAACCAGGAGGTATAGAATGGGGAGGATACAAAAGGAGAAGGGCAATAGAGTAGCTGGCCGAGGACGAAGCAAGAAAAAAGCGGACAAGAAAAAATAAAAAAAGCGATCGAAAATGAGAAGATGACAGATTGAGAGAGGAGCTGACACGGCGGGAATATAAGCAATGGAGAGAAAGAGGCAGCAGGAAACCTTATCAGGGGCCGTATTCAGAGATCTAAGATGAACTCAGTGGTAAATTTTACCCTAGTATATTATAGATCTAAGTTCAACTCAGTTCTGAATTCAGAAACAAGACGGGTGAGAGCGTCTCAGCTTTCCTACTAAACTTTAGTATAAAGTTCGCCCTAAAGTATACTCTCTGAATTCCATTTTGGCGAAACTACAAGATAGTATAAAGTTTATCACAAATTTTAGTATAAATTTTTGTCTCTGAATAAGGCCCCAGGTATCATCTTGGCTTGCTTCTACATTTTGAAGAGGATCAAAAACTGACAACGTTTACATGAAAATCAGGGGACGTATTCAGAGACAAAAATTTATACTAAAATTTATGGTAAACTAAGTTGTAGTTTCGCCAAAATGGAATTCACAGAGTAGACTTTAGGGTAAATTTTATACCAAAGTTTAGTAGGAAAGCTGAGACGCTCTCACCCGCCTTGTCTCTGAATACAAACCTGATTTTAACTTAGGTCTACAATATACTAGGGTAAAATTTACTACTGAGTTCATCTTAGATCTCTGAATACGGCCCCTGATGAAACCTCCACACAAAATTGATGAATAACAATAAAAAAGACTGAAAAGAGAGAAAGAGAAATCGAGAAAAGGAGAACGAAAGCAGTCAAAGAAAGTGAGCTTAAAGGAAAGTGATACAGAAAGTTAGAGAAAGAGAGACAGAGAGATAGGGAGAGAAGTATAGGTATAGATATAGAGAGAAAGAGAGAAATACGTATGAAGAGAGAGAGAGAGAGAGAGAGAGAGAGAGAGAGAGAAACTGAAACGATGAGTGTGGGAGAGGGCATAGAAGGATGAATGAATGTAAGTGAAGGATGTGCGACTATGGAAGACCCTTGAGGCGTATTGTAAAAACCAGAAAATGTGAATAGTAGAGAAGAAAAAAAGCAAGAGGTAAAAGAGTAATAAAGGGAGATGGAGACAGATTGAGAAGAAGACAGAAAGCGAGAGAGTAAAAGAGAGAGAGATAGAAATAGAGAAGAGATGATCAACCAAAGATCAATGGAGTGTGACCAGTCCTCCATATTTCTGATAGATATCGGAGTCTAGAAGGGAGGATCCGAGAAAGTTTGAATTGTAATACATACATACCGGCCGTATTTCTGTTATTGTTAGTAGAAAAGTTGCTCATACGGGAAGCATAGAGGATGAGAATAAGTATGATGAATTATGAATGAAGAGTATAACTAAGAATATGCATGAAGACGTCAAAAACTATGAATAAGCATGGAGACAAATTCTTAAAATTACACAAAAGAGGGCTTTCAAGGGTTTTTGCTGCAAAAAACACTTGGAAATTATTTTAAAGAGCTAACTAGGAATTCACTTTATTAATGCACAGTATTTGATTTTGACAACATAAAAAGGGTGCTAGAAGTGGGTCTCTAGCTCACCTTGATCAAATTGATCTGAAACCTCCACTGCAACATTGAAAAGCGAGATTGTGATATAATCATACAAGCAATGAGTCTGTTTTAGTGGAGCTCGACCCTACCTTGAGGTAGGACATGGTAAGTAATACAGTTGTGCCTTGACATATGAACGTTGGAAGTTCCATGCGGAAATTCGTGGTTTGTTTGAAAAACTTTATTGCAATATGTTCGGCAATTTCATCTTCTCTCTTTGAAATTCCTGGCGAAATTTAGTTATATATTACGTCGCTCTTTTTTTATTTATTAGACATCGCTCATACTTGGTTCTTCCTGCGAGTTCTACTGAGAGATGTTCTAGCGCAGCCGAGGGATACTCACTGGTCACCGGAAAGGTCTATCTGACTCCAATGTTTCGCAGGTGTTGTTTCTAAATGAGAATATCGCCCTTATAGACCCATGTGAATAAAACAAAACAACAAAAGTACCGAGATGTTCCATTAAAACTACATATATAGAACTATTAACCTTCAACAAGCATTCTTCTACAAATAACTATAATATTTCTGATTTCACGACTAAATGTCTCATTAATCGTCTGCTGTGTGTAACTACTCAACTTTGAGCTCTGTACGATTTCAACTGATGTTTCCTGAAAAAATATAACAATTGTGAAAATCATAATAAGTTGACACTTCCAAAATGTGAAAAACAATGATTTAAACTAGAAAACTTTCGATTTTTTAAATCGAAAACTTTTCCAACTTTGAAAACGAAAAAATGTCGAAAACTTTTTTTTAGATTTTTTTTATTCTAGTCCTGTTTCGCACCATACTGGGGACCGAGCCAGTTTTTTTTGTGTACTACCGTAAAATCCTTTTCTGAAGAAAATCAGATTGATGTAAACGTGAATTTAGTAGTCAGCAAGATTTTTAGTTGTTTTCTCGTACTACTAATAATAAGTTCTTCGTAGGTAATCCGTATCACGTCACTTTGTACACGCCACACTTTTTAAAAGCTAAATTTGGTTTTAAAATTAATTTTCACTTTTTTTATCGCTTAGGTTCAGGTAAAGATTACACTAACGACGACAACTTAGGATCGAACCCTTTTGAAATTTTTTGCTTCACGTTGTCAAGTTTTTGCCGAATTTCTCGTGGGTACAAAGTGTCGCGACTACAAAGTGAAGGTGATCCAATTTAATCCGAATGGATTTTACCGCAACGTACACTCTTCCCTTTCCATGAATAACTTCATTTGAAATAAAACGTTGACATTCAGTCAGGCTTTAAATGTTCTATCAAGTGTTATTCATCTATCGACTACGTTCAGGAAAATTTTGATCTTTTTTCATTCTCACAGAGAATAAAACTAATCTAGAATTTCCTTCCTATTTATTATGTATATCCGCTGTTATCTTGGGCGACAGAGCAGACATCACCAGGCTTTCTTTCCGTTAATTAAGTTTAATTTGAGTAACTTCTTCTTTTTCTATTCAGGTACTTATTTCGATGCTAGCGATAGATAACTCACAGCTTTGGGCTAACTTCTTCCTTTCTCCCGCTTTTGAAATTCTTCTGTTGAAAGTTTTTTTTCTAAAAAAAGTGCCGAAAAACATTCACTTTTTGTCTCAATAACGTCAATGAGCGTTTAACCTCAAAGTTTTCCTTTATTTATAACCGCGCAGACGAAACGTCACTTTCTATTCCTTATCGACTAATGAAAGAAGGTATTCAATAATAGTATTTATTAAGAGAACTCAAATGGCATCAAAATATTTCCTTTCCAAAAATAGTGAAAACGAACACCCATCTTCAGGCTCAATTTAAAACTTGCCATGAGCACATTTATACTACTTCTTCGACGGTATTTATAAACCACATATAGAAACTTTTAGAACTTCTAGAACAAAGTTCTCAACAAATCGCATCTTAAGCCTGCCTGACCCCGTCAGAAAAGACCAATGTTTGCTTTCCGTTAAAACCGCTGGGTCTCCCTAAATATACAATATTACTCCCTATGAAGTCCTATAAAACTTAACAATTCGAGAGTCCTAACAAAGTAAACAAATAAAACTAGTGTCAACGATAACTATACATAACCCTTAAAGGCGATCGACACCCAGTAAGTTAATTACCTAAACCTAGTGTCATGATATTTACAGAAACAACGTTTGTTTTATAAACAGAACAGAGTGAATCAACCGTGGGAGGGGACGTATCCTAGAACCAGTGTGAAATGTGAGTTTGATGGTTGGAAGAAAGAGAGAGAGATATAACACATTCAATAGGTGAATAATTACAACACGATATCATTCTGACTCAACAAATAATGTTTATTAAAATCAATTATCTCGAATGTAAACATTTACTAAAGAAAAAAATTCGATTGAGTTTCGATGCAGGTTGAGAATGACCTTCTAACTATAGAATAGTAAAACAGTCGATACTTACAAATTGCCATCCAAGATACATTTTGATGATATCAATATTTTCTCGTTATTTGAATGACATTTTTCCCAACAGGAATTGGGCGATCTTCTGGAGGACTGAGTCCTCACTCATAGAGCCTCGAAAATTCTCTTAGAACACCAAAAGCAGTTTTGCCGTCATCGCAACTGCAATCAAACAACTTTAACTTTTCTAATGATCCCTTCCATTCTACTGATCCTTTTTTCCATCCTTTAAACTGAATTGCTTTTCAACTTTTTCCCGTATATCATGAAAAGTATATAGACTTACTCTCTTTGTCATTTACTTTATCTCTCTCTCTCTCTGATCAACTAACTATCTCTAACTCTATCTCTATATATCTCTCTCCTCTCTCTCTACATTTCATCAACTATCCATCTTTTTTTGTTTTCTGTAAACAACTATAGCTTCATGTTACATCTTGTTTGCTCAAGATCCAATTTTATCTTCCTTCATCCAAAAATTCCTGAAATGTTCTAAATTTGACTTTTAGTTGCCGGATAAAAATGTTCCATTTAAACTCTCCAAAGTAGTCAGAACGATAGATTTCTAACCACAAAGCTTCAAAACTCTTTCAAAATTTAACTCTCAAATTTTTCAGTGACTCTGATTTTGTTTCTACGCTCAGATAGCTTTGGCTGCTGGAAATCTGAAGATAATTGTGACCCATTCAACTAATGAAAAAGCCCTGAGCTTCGAAGCTTCAAGGAGATAGCTATATATTTATTTCTAAATTAACCATGTTGTAGTATTGTTTTCGAATCCTTTGCTCTCAAAGACTGCCTTCTCCCCCTCTTTCTTACTTCCTCTACCTCTATCTCCCTCTCTCTTTCTATCACCCCTCTCTCTTCTTCTTTTGATTGCTATTGCTATACTTCGAAAACTCAGTCATGAAGTGAAGAATTTTGTCTCCTGAAACAATCGGCTTTTCTGTCGCGAGCTTTTCCAGCGCAGCCTGCAGCCACAGTGTCATACTCTGCAATTAAAAATCATCAAAAACATACCGCGTTTTTTTATACGACAGTATACATCTTACTGCGAACTACAATATATATCCTACCGTATACCTTTGACACTAAATTATAACACAACAATGTTTGCTTACTCTCAAAACCACAGTCTTTTACATAATGAATATCTATATAATAAAAAATACAGCATGATCTTCTACCCTCAATACTATCGTATTTCCCAGACCGTATATCCTTGACAGTATGTATAATTTATCATCTGTCGCATAACTCCAAAACACAGCACCACATCTCTGATGCCTCAGTATAACACACTGTATACGCTAAATGCTACAGTAAGAATATGAAGTTATAATTAACCCCTCCAACCTTCCAAATACCGTATACCTTTACCACTGATACACCTCAGAACACTGTATCTTTCCTGGTTTACCGTACCGGTTTGTCGAGTTTCCCTATCAAGACGATGACGTCTGTTGCGTCTCTGCGGAGGTGACCCGACACATTGAACATGGCTGCAAACATATTGATGAGGTTAGAGAAACTTTTGCTGCTGTCTCATTTTGAAGAAGTTCGAATTTAAGCTTGTGGTACAGGGTTTTTTGTTTACTCGAATTTTAGGTTCTGTTTCAAATTAAGTTCATTACTGCGATGTTTAGCTTGTGACCCAAGAAACGTTGACTAGTCCGCGTTTTAAAGCTCCACTCCAGGTATTCCGTCTGAGCCGATGCTTAAAGTCTGTTTTGGTGACAAGACTATGATGAAACCTGCTCTAAGGGCTCTTTCGATCAGTATTCCTCCCAATCGGCTGATGATCGCTTCGAGGGACTCCACTGCCCTGTCACGGAAGTTCATCTCAAATAGGCCCATTTACCGTTGCATACGAGTTATTTCGGGAACAGCATAATGGTAGTTTGCGCAAATATGGTGCGAGAGTTTCCAATTACGAGCCTTAACCTGAACAAATACACTACAACCAATTAAGCTTTTTTGAATATTGTTATTGCTGGCACGAATATGAATCCCCGAACTGCTGCTACATACAACAACAGTGACGCAAGGCGATGCCACTGCTAATACTAGATAGATCTGTCCCCCATCCCAGAAAAGCGCGTACACTGAAGAAGAAGACTGCCACGAGGAAGGAAAGAATCATGAGAAATATTGCGTCTGATTTAAATTGCCTTTGAGATGAGTCTTGGATACTTTTCTTCTAAACAATCTAACTCCCTACCACAATCCAACAAGACCTACTGCTACAGACAAGCTCAAACGACCTTATTAATTCCAAAAGCCAATACTTGATGAGCCACAGAAATCAAATTCCTTTACCCTCGAACTAAACAAGGAACCTACTTCTTATAGGAAACCTTAACCAAAACTCTGAGAAAAATGTAAAGGAACCCTCTTCGCGAGAATGAACTGGTCCAAGAGCTCAGTGAAGTAGCGGGTCACACTTCGGTTCGCTTCCTGAGCAACACATCAAAAGTCAAATTTGCTACATTCTCTTTCAAACTATTTTTCACCGCTAATAAAATACATTTACCTAAATGGGTCGCGACTATATGAGACACTCATTAAGTGAATTTTGAAATGTAAAAACTCAATAAGAAGACTTGAGTCCTCTTGAGCTATGCGAAATCATCACTCTATTTCTTCTAGACACTCTTCGACCAGCACGCTTTATCAAAGTTATTACAAAATAACTATTTTTGAATCGTTTGACTCACAAAATTTCAAAACTTGGCAAAAAGTATTGAGTAGAATAGATTCAAAACGGGTTTCAAATTGTCTGGAAAGGGTCCCAGCGGGCGTCTGCACCTAAACCCGACCAGTCCCCCTGTTATATACCTGGTGGTCAACGCAAATCGCCTCACAACCGCACTCGAAGATGGTACTCGCCATGGGATGTGCAAAAAAGGACGACGGGCAGCGGGACACAAACCTATGATTTTTGTCATCAGTTATCCTTTTAAAAGCCAAGCTATAAGATACATTCTACAGCCTAACTTTTCAAGCTCAATACTGCTTTCTCTCAAATACTAATAAAAAAATGTTCAATCTTTAGACTTTCGAGTTTTTACTTTCAATTTTTGTAAAAATCTACACTCCATGAAAACTTTTAGTTGATATCACTCGAGAAAGTCATCTTTATTTATAATAACTCGAGAAAAAAACAGACGAAAAATAAATTATAACAAGAAGAGCTTTATTTTATTATAAATAAGTGGGGAAAAAAGATTCCGAAGCAAAACGTTGTCAATACCTGGAAGCCAATCGGAAGAGATCGTCCAGTGTGTCCGGATTGTCCCTCATTCCATTCACTTTGTTAAGCTCCACAAAAGAGCGAACGGCCAAAGCCTGAACTTTATACTTACAGAAAATCTTCAACTTGTTCCGCTTTAAAAATCTGTTCAAAGCTTTCTTTTATTGACAGATTACGCTTAAAGCTTATTATGAGTACGTTGAAAAAATTGTGAACGCGTTCACTTTGGAATGAAAGTTCAAAAGAAACTTCTATTAAAAAAACTTGAAAACATCTTTTGCAATATACAGGGTGCAGGAAAAGTCGATGTGGACAACTTTGTCACTTTGTATCTTTTTTTTTGGTGTAGCGGTCGTGTGATTTTTCATTTGTATTTTATTCATAATGTTGCTAACATAACCTGAAAAAATAAGAATGATAACTCTTTTCGTTTTCCGGTAATGCTCTCTGATGTGGACCGAGGCTACATTCTGCGCTTGAGCCAGTCCGGTCACACTCAAAAGCACATCGCCAGAACTACTGGATTCTCCCACAGGACCATTGAAAACACAATACGTCGCTTTCGTGAGACTGGTACGACTAATAACCGTTTCCGGAGCGGTACACCCGTGACCGCGACCACTTTCTTCAACGTGAGAAGCATCCGAGACAGGATTCGATATAACCCCAAGCGGAGTCTCAGAAAAGTCGCAAAAGAGCTGAATATCTCGGCTAGTTCTGTTAAGACGATCGTCGAATCCCGCATGGGAATCCTCCCATCAAGCTGCAGAAGACTCACGCATTGACGGACCAGATGAAGGCGACCCGTCTTCGGAGATGTCGTGAACTGTCAAAGCGGTTCAAGCCGGTAGACTGTTTGGATATTCTCTTCACCTATGAGAAGTTGTTCAATATTGAGCAGTCCTTCAACCACCAGAACGATAAGATTTGGTCGAAATCGGTCAACGAGTCCAATAAGATGGGTCTCGAGAAAGGGCCATCCCGCTTCTGTCATGGTCTGGGCCGGGATTTGCGCGACTGCCAAGACTCCACTCGTTTTCGTCGAGCAGGGAGTCAAAGTGAATGCCAATAACTACCTGAACGATGTTCTTATGAAAGAAGTCCTTCCGTTGAGCCAGCCTCACTTCGCGGGGCGCAACTGGACGTTCCAGCAGGACTCTGCCCCCACCCACAAGGCTAAAGTGGTGCAAGACCCATTTTCCCCACCTCCGCCTAATGGCCTCTGTACTCGCCTGATTTGAATCCGCTGGACTTCTCTGTGTGGTCGGTCCTTGAGAGCCAAGCCTGTGCTTCTCCCCACAAAAAATTGGAGAGTCTGAAGCGCGCCCTACAGAAGGCGTGGGATGAACTTGACGTTGTCCACCACGGTGGGTGCCTTCCACAAGCGACTCCGCGCCTGTGTCAAGGAGAAGGGAGGGCTGTTCGAAATTTGAAAAAGCAGTTATATCAAACCATTTGAATAAACTTAAACGAATGCGATGGATTTCATTCATTATTTGAATAAACTTTGATGAGAATTTCGTTTGATTTATTCAATCCGTTAAGTTTTTTTATCGGGAAAATACTGTCCACCTGGACTTTCTGTACACCCTGTAAACAAACTTGAAACATGGAGAGGAGGCCGGCTTGTAGGGAAGGAATAGCACCGTACTCATCCACTAATATTGATCCCAGATACAGGCAGCATGAGAACGGATGCACTTGGTACAATTCAACCATCTGAAATACGATACTTTATATGCTCGTGCAGATTGTTTCTTACCCTACGCAAACAAAGCTTGTACATCAAAAACACTAATAATGAGAAAACTAATGACTTTGTAGAGAGAATAAAGGCGTAAAAAAGAAAATTAGAGAACGAATACGAACAAAGAACTCTTATCACTAGTTTTTTTTGGATAGCGAATATAAAACACTTGCGCATAGATTCTAACCGCAGCGTGGATTAGATAAACACTCGGCTTTTCAAATTTTTGTGGAGATTATGTTTGCGAGAGCATTTGAGATTGAGTTTCTCTTCAAACACATTTTTTTCAAGCAGAAGCATCAAGTATATGGTCAATACCACTGAAAGTTGATAAATTTCTATGATTCTAGATATTGAATTAATAATCTTTACCTGTGTGACGAGAGGCTCGACAAAAACCCCGCTCTGTGTCCCCAATGAACGCACCAAAAATCGGATCGCTCGACAGATGTGCTCTACCATCTTCAATAAATCATAGCCTCTTATTTTTCAATACTCAATTTACTGTCTATTGTAACTGTTCAGCAAACGAAATCCATACAAATCAATCAATACTAACTCATAATGCAACAAACTCTAAGAGCCTTCACCATCTTTCTTTGAAAGATCAATAATGCCTCTTCTAGCCTTGCTTCCTCAATATCATGGCTCTCATAATATCGATTACGAAACTGGTAAATCGACTAATCTTATGACTTCTACGACTTCGATGGAAAAACCCAATGTGATAATCTAAAGGTTTCGACTCAATGGCTTAAACCCAATGTGATAATCTAATGGTTTCGACTCAATGGCTTAAACCCAATGTGATAATCTAATGGTTTCGACTCAATGGCTTAAACCCAATGTGATAATCTAATGGTTTCGACTCAATGGCTTAATTTTTACTTTGTTTGTTAGATAAAATGCATGATGTGACGAGTCATGAAAACATATGAGATCTGATAGAGACCACTTGAGATTTCAAAAGAAGAGAAAGAGAGTGGGCTAGCAACAGTGGAGGGTCGAGAGCTTCGACTACTTTCTCCGGTGTCTCGCAGAGGAAGAATACCCGCTGGGCAAGACAACAACAAGAATACCCGCTGGGCAAGACAACAACAAGAATAACCGCTGGGCAAGACAACAACAAGAATACCCGCTGGGCAAGACAACAACAAGAATACCCGCTGGGCAAGACAACAACAAGAATACCCGCTGGGCAAGACAACAACAAGAATACCCGCTGGGCAAGACAACAACATCTGATAGTGACTCAAAAACAAAATTGGACGTCCTGATAAATAATTAACAATTACTTTATAATCCTCATATAAGTGGTGTTTGGACATAGTTACATAATTTCAAAAATGCACAAGTCCAAGTTCTTTGTTGTTGTTGTTGCCGGCAAACGTCTCGCGTCGAAGAGAGTTGGCCATGGAGGGCCGCTCTCTCCCTCTCTCTCTCCTCTCTTTTTATTTTTATTTTTTAAATACATCTCTTCTTCTTTCCTTCACAATAGTCTCAGAAATGAGGCTACTTCTTTTGGTTTCATCCAGAGATCTTCCAACGTGAGTCTTGTTGGACGTCTAGCGCATTTGAAGAGATGGGCCACGTCGTGAGGTCCTTTGAGACAGTCTGGGCAGTAGTCAGGTATCGAGTCATCGATCCGGTGTAAGTAGTGGTTGGTGTACCTGCTGTAGCCTGAGCGAAGTTGGCTCAGCGTGCAGCGGGCGTTTCTCGAGAGGTCCATTTCTTCTTCATTTATGTCCGGTGGTGGTCGGCCGCCCAGTATGACTGGACCTTGGATGGTTTCCTTTTCTTCTGAGACCATGTTTGTGTGGACTCGGTTGGCGACGTTTTTCCCGTTGTTCTTCTCTGCTGTTTCCGACAGGGCTCTTTCAACAGTGCTTCTGCATGCGATGTAAAGATCAGCTTTCATGTTGCGCGGTGAGGGTCCTTGGAGAAATAATCCGTGATGGAAGTGAGTTTGGCTCAAGGTCCTTGCCAAGTATTGGGCTGATAGCATGTGAAGGTGCGATTTCGATCTCATAACTTTAGCTTCAGCATGTATGTGGTCGACGCTGGCCATTTGATGGTTTCCTGTTACGATACGCAGGCCATTGTTCTGTCCTCTTTGAATTTTGGTATGTGCTGAGGAGGAGAGAAAGCTGGCCCAGGCTGGAGCTGCGTAGCTGTATATGGATTGGCAAATGGCTTTGTACGTGAGACGGAGTGTCTCCTTTTGGTTGCCCCATGTACTGCCGGCTAGCGCCTTCAGTACATTGTTACGTTGCGACATTCGGCCTGCTATGTCTTTCGCATGATGACTGAATGTGAACATAGAATCATATGTAACTCCAAGGATTTTGGCGGTATTCACGGTGGGTACGCTCTGACCTCCGATCGAGACATCTAGGATAGTCTTGTACTCTTTGCTGTAAGGTGTGAAGAGTAGAAGCTGGCTTTTGGCAGGAGAAATAGATAATCCACGATCGTGGATGAACTTTTCGATGTGTGGGAGACCGGATCGTATGTGTAGCGAGGCAGTGGAAATGCTCGGATCTGACGCCCATAGCGTTATATCATCAGCATAAGAGACGATTTTGATGTTTGGATCGTTGTTCGGAAGATCGCTTAGATATAAATTGAAAAGAAGCGGTGAGAGTGCGCTGCCTTGAGGGACTCCGCTTCTGATCAGGGATGAGCTTGAGAGGACGTCGCGAAAGGATGTACGGCTCGTTCGTCCTCTGAGGTACGATGCTAGCCATTTCTTTGCGAAGTTTGGGGCGTCGGTTTGTAGGACGAGATCTATGAGTACCGCTATGTCTATGCTGTCGAAGGCCTTTGACATGTCGATTGCCAACATCACTGTACGTTTAGCTGGTCTCTTCGCGTTAAAGCCTGCAGCTACGTCTTTTGAAAGAGTGAGGAGGGCAGAGGTGGTGGATCTTCCTGTGGTGAATCCATGCTGGTGCTCAGCTACTCTTACGTACGGCTTGAGTTCTTCCAACAGAAGTCGTTCTATGATTTTCGCCATCGGTGAGAGTAAGGAGATCGGTCGGTATCCTGGTCCATCCGTTGCCTCTTTTCCTGCTTTCAGGAGTGGGAGAGTGACTGAAGATTTCCAAATCATGGGAATTCTGCCAGAGCTGAGGGAGTCGTTGATGAGCTTTGTGAGGGCGGCTATACCTCTGTTCCCGAGATAATGGAAGAGTATTGGAGCGAGTCCGTCCGGTCCGAGGGCTGTTGATTTCTTTGTCTTCTTAATAGCTGATTTCACTGCGGCCTCTGAGTACTCGACAAAATCTTAAGCGTGTATGTTGTGAACTTTCTTCATGGTTTTCCGATTTTCCTTTTTTGTTTTGTAGTCGACTGGGCGTGTGAAGCGTTTGTTGAACTGGTTCGCGATTTCGAAGGAGGATGTGAGGGGTCCTTTCCCGAAGTCGATGGCGCAGTTTGGTGGGGGACGTCCTTTATCATTCAACATCTTGATCGTTTTCCACAGTTTCTTGCTGTCTAGTTTGGGATCAAAGGTCTCCATGAAGTTTCTCCAGATGTCCCTTTTGTTTCTGTCCGTGGCTCGTCTGATGTTCATGTTGAGAGTGCTGATGTCTTGGCTTGATGGGTCTGATTCTCGTAAAGCGTCTCGTTTGGTCATCCAATCTCGGATTTCTGGTGTTAAGGCAACGTTTCTCTTCTTGATGCGACCGCGTGGGATTGAGCTGGCGGCTGCAGATAACAGGATCTTCCGGAAGAAGGGCTCAGCTTGGGCGGCGGGGAGGTCGGGAAGAGGTGTCGTGGATAACTTTTCTTCGACGAGCTGTTCAAAGATTTTCCAGTTCGCTTTTCCGAAGTTGGTGAAGGAGACTTTCCTGTGCGTGCGGATGTAGTTGGAACCCTCAAGGACGATTACGATGGGTAGATGGTCGGAGCTTCCAGATGGTATTGTTTTCCATGAGACTTGAGAAAGTAAGTCCAGCGAACAAATGGAGATGTCTGGAGAAGATGGTCTTCCGTTGACTGGTACTCTGGTAGGCGTGTCACGGTTTACTGCGGCGTGTTCTGAAGCATCGATCGTTTCTGCGATGTGAGAGCCTCTGCTGTCTGAAGATTTGGAGAACCATGCGGCATCATGAGCGTTAAGATCACCGAGTATGATGGATTTCTCGCGATTGTGTAAGAACGGAGTGAGGTCGGGCGTGTAACCAGTGGTGCAAGAGCTCGTCGGTGGTATGTATATGTTGGTAACATCGAGCGACTTCCCATCGGCATCGAATATGCGGACGGTGAGAGATTCCAAATGTGTGTCGGTCGGAGAGGGCATTACAGTGTAGGACAGCGATTCGCTGATTCCGGTAATAAGACCGCCTCCGGAGTTCTTCTCACGATCTTTTCTTACGATAGTGTATCCAGAAATTTGTGGACATTTGGAACGGTTCGTTAGCTTAGTTTCTTGGATGAGAAATAGATCGACTTTCAGACGAGTGACGAGTTCATGGAGTTCCGTCGTTTTGCCAGAGAAGCCATTGCAGTTGTATTGCAAAATCCTGAGGTTCCTGCTGTTGGACGTGGGGTCAGAGGAGAGAGTTTGCCTGGTGTTCGTGGTCGTCAGCGGAGTCGTTGATGTTATGCATGACGGGCAGCGGTATTCGACTTGGATGTATTCTTTGAGTGAGGAGAGGCCACTGCATGTCGATTTAGTGTGGACCCACTCTGAGCAGTGGGAGCACTGGATGCAGTTAGTATTCGCCTTTCTCTTGCATGTAGTGCACAGCCACATCCTTGGTCCTGGGTTACTCTCGATGTCTCCGGCCAATAGGAGAAGTAGTTGGGACAGGCCAGCCGGATCGGACTGTCCCTCAGGCGAAAAAAAGAACGAAGACGGAGGTGTAGTGAAGAGACGAGAGAGAGAGAGAGACAGAGAGGCTCTCTTGTAGTTTCTTCGGAGCGTGATGCTTCCGGAGAAGGTTGTTGATGTCCTTTGCAGTCTGTAGACTGTCGTGCTGCACCGCGTGAAGGCGGACATCGTTGTAGCACGTCCAAGTTCTTATTTAGTTGCTCTCACAGCTATTATATGCTTTCAATAACAATGTACTGGTCAATCCTAAAACCATTTTAGATTGCCTTAACTCTATCGATTCTCTAACGTCTGGCTAGACTTACGTCTGTTGACAGTATGAATTTAGTGTAAAGGTAATTCCAATAATGAAGCAACCCTTCCATTAGCCTGATACTTCCTCCAAACTCCCGCGAGAGGGACGTATACTTGCTGTGCTAGAGGAAGCCATGGAGCCTGCTTATCCTAAACTTAGTTATTCGTTAAATTATCATGCATTATCATTCAATCTTTCTCAAATAAAACAATAATTATAACTTTTATGGAATGTAACCAGAGACCCACCCACTCTTTTATGGAATGTAACCAGAGACCCACCCACTCTGATATCTTTCATCTAGATCGGGTTTTTTCACTTCCGTTGCCAGCATTACTTATGTCTAATAACACTTGAAATGAATCGTGAAATCTAGTTTTAGATGTGCATTTCAACTTTTTAAAACATATTTTAATCAGATAAAAAACAAATTACTTTTTTAGTGTGCGGAGATCAAATTTATAGTAACTCTTGTTTCTTCAGAAGACTTCTGATACATGAATTATAACATATCTTCTATCTCTCATCGAAACAGTTTTTTTTTGTTTAATGCCCTTTTCCAGAATTTCACCTTCTTTATCGACTGCTGAAATCTGACTGAACAACACAACTGACTTTATCCCCATTTTTTTTCTCCCAAGGAGTCACTTCACGGAAAATTGCAGCCAGTCGGTCTACCTGGAATGTTGAACATCTAAGATTGTACTATAACCGCCTAGTGACATTCACATACAAAATACATTTCAATTTTCTGTTTAGGACCCTATGAAACCGTTACAAATGGAATTAGTAAACTACCAGAAAGATTTAATTTTTATTTACCCTGACCGCTTATCTTCCCTCCGTCGCTCTCACGGCTTTTCATATCCTCCGTTTCTTGTATCTCATCCGTATTCAACTTTACCTTTTAGCTCACCTCTTCATCATTCTAGACTCCCATCATTGTAAGCGGCTCAACTTTTACTTTTTTTTGACAATTTTAGAGAAAGGCGGGAGATTGGGAAATCAGAAAAGATAAAATTAGCGAGAAGAGAAATTGGACAAAAGCGCAAGACCGGAAAAATTTCGGTGACTCTTGATGACTTTCGATGTTTTTTGAGTCTTTTGGGATAGTTTAGTGCGAATGCTTTTTTCCTGAAGGTGGCGTTCTGCTACCTTAGGTAATTCTTTTTTACCATTTTGTAAGCGAATTGTATAGATAGACTGGTTTTATCATTGGTTTTCTATCGTTTCACACCTTTTGTAATGGTTTTTCTCGGTTCTTACCCATAACATTGGTTCCTTAGCCAGCCTCCTCCATGCGTCCTCATTCTCACCGTTCTCTTCCGGCTGATTCTTCTGGTTTTCCATAGCTGCCTTAACAACAATCTGTTGTCACCTTGAATCTATTGATAAATTATTTGAAAAAAAACTAAACAAATGGAACTTCTCAACAAACAAAAAATAATTTTTAGGCAGAGGGAATGAATGAATTATGGCTGTCCGAGTGGGAAGAAGAAAATATTAAAATGTTCAGAAAACTCTACGTTCATTAAGATTTTTTTTTTACAAAGATTACTTTTAATAAGTCATGGACTTTTCTGAAAGATATAATCAATTGGTCAGTTATTAAATTGGAAGGCAGTGGCGCATAGTTTGAACAAAGCATGATCCATCTATCACACGGCCAAAATAGCTAATCCACGGAGCGTAATCGAACTCCCTCTCAACGGAGTGACCGCGTTGCCACCAGGTTCTTTCGTAACATCTTCCAAAAAGCGCGTAGATCAATAAGACTGATCATGAGTGAGATATATCGTAAGATTTTTGAGATATTTCGTTAGCGAAGGATGAGAAAAATAAAGAAGACGAACACATAAATTGTATCATTAATATTGGATTGCGCATAGATATAACTCGAAGTGCGGGTTAGAGAAACACCTCGGTTGTCATTACAATACCACGGACACCTTGCTGATATATGTAATAAAGCTACCTATAAAAAATAACTCAGTAGCTTTGTCAAGACTGTAAGAACAACCTGCATAAGTCTCTCAACGATGGACGAGCAGAGGAATGCCAGAGTGGACGACAATTCTTCCTCTCCCAAGTACATCACAAGTTGAGTTACCCCTAAACAGACTTCCTCTCCCAAGTACATCACAAATTGAGTTACCCCTAAACAGACTTCCTCTCCCAAGTACATCACAAGTTGAGTTACCCCTAAACAGACTTCCTCTCCCAAGTACATCACAAGTTGAGTTACCCCTAAACAGACTTCCTCTCCCAAGTACATCACAAGTTGAGTTACCCCTAAACAGACTTCCTCTCCCAAGTACATCACAAGTTGAGTTACCCCTAAACAGACGACACTTTTTGCATTTATGATCACAATGGCTCTCCTATTTCTCACTAGGCCCTTTTTTAATACGACTACCTCCGAAAGTTTCTAGTTCGCCAATATTCATTTTTGGAGTACCTTTATCTTGCTTCAGTATACTATCAACGGTGTTTCTCAGTGGATAAAACAAGGAATTTCTGGTTAGGACCTCTGAGCAAGGACGAGATGCCTGCTTCGACTTGCTTAGCATGACTCGTTGACGCCTCGAGTCCCGGGACGAGGCCGAGAAAAGCCGGCACGAATTTCGTAAGATTTGGCGCCGATTTCGAGCAAATCTGGAGCGAAAAACTTCATTTCACAAACCTTCATTGTGTAACGAACGCTCCGTCCGGCAGCTCTCTAATCGCGGAATCAGTTCTGAAGTTTTCTCGACGAAAGAGCGGTCGTTTTTCTACCTCTTCCTCACTCATCTGCTCTATACCCACCTACGTAACTAATCAGTCCAATAAAATAGCGATAATACCGTTTCTACACGAAACTCCGGGAACCAAAAACTATGAACGGGTATACATATTTTCAAACAAATAATACACGCTTTCTAGGAACACGATGCTACTATTTTTCAATTTTTTTGAAACATGATATCATTTTCTGGTCAAAGTTTTAAAGAAATTACATTCTTATCCCAAAAAAAATTATCACAACAAAAAAAATCTTGGGCCAAGTTAGGTCGAAAACCTAATAAAACCAGACCTCCTCTTTCTCTTTTCAAGTAAATTATATTCTTCATTTTCAATCATTCCCGCCGTTCTCAACATATTACGCCACTTTCCAATCAGTCTCCAACCCATTTTCGCAATCAAATCTTCCTGCCCTCCGTTTTCAATAACAACATCCCTCTTTTCCAATTCAACAGCCATTTCTTTCAGATCAAATAATCCCTTTTCCAACCGTACATTCTGAATGGCTTCGCCAGCGGACGCCGCATACTGTGGATATCGTATCAGCTCCGCTAACCAAGTTAGCACCGGGTCTGAAGGGATTCCATGAATACTTTATGCTGACCTACATATGTTAGCTCAGAATTAGTCGCAAACAGGGGTTAAATAGTGACCGGATCGGTCCCGTCGGCGGATACATGTACACACACTATTGACAAAAAACTTCCTCTCTTTTCTTACCCTTTCCTTTATCCCCTCTTTTTTTCCCTCCAAACTTTGAGCGGCGAATACATGTAAACCCAAATTGGGCGGCTCCATTTAACCCCTGGTCGCAAACCAGGGATAAACACTTCACAGTAACAGTAACACACTATCTAATAGAGAACCTATTTCTCGAAATTCAGCTCATCTCTGTTTTCATTTGAGGAGCATATTCTAACACTCAATACCTAACTATCTTAGAACAATTTTTTTTGTAAACGACGGTTCTATGCTCAGTTATTTTTTCCACTGGTTGTGACTATCCATACTTTTCCAATACTAGCACTTGTCCAAAATTATAAAACGACCGCTCACTGAAGCGGGGGTTCTAAAATAATGAAAATAAATTGAAAGGTTATGGGCAGAGAAAAGAGAGATTCATTATTTTAAACCCCCTGCCTGGATACTCGTTCGTTTTAAGAGAAAATTGACAAATGCTGGTTCTATATCCGAGCATCTGCGCCTTTCTCATACTAACTCTCTAACCCTCTTTGCAAGCGGTTAACGAGCAGGGATTCGGCGGACGTCTCAACCTTTATCTTGCACACTAAAAAACCCCTGTTAACGAGAGCAAGAAGATTCTCCGAGTCCATGATAGTAATCTAGTCTCAAGTTCATTCTCCTAGATGAATGGAAGTTATCATCTCATAACCTGTACACATTGCATTTCTATGGTTCAACTCCTTTTCAGAATTGAGTTCCTCAATCGGAATTGATAAAGCAATGGCGAAAAAGTTCTTTAAGAATATCTTTGTATTCTAACACTGTAAGCTTCTAACAAAACAGAGTTTCAGTTTTAGCACATTTGCGACTCCTGCCAGGGTTTGTGCTGTTTTCTTTTGGTACCATTATAGCTTTGGCCTCTGCTATCACCTTTGCAACATTTTCCCCAAGTCCTATTTATGCTCCGGCCGCGCTTACCTTGGTGCTGTGGATGCTTCTCTAGCCACTCGGCGCAGCCTCCCATGAACTGCGAGGCGGTCAAGAGCAGCACGGGATGCGTCGTGGCCACTGGAAGACCGGCACACGCCTGCAGCACTTCCGGCACTATTGACTCCTCTTCACTGCAATCACAATTGCCATATTCCAAGGAGTGAAATTGTCAACTTGAATACAGCTCTTCAATTCTATACCTACATAACCCCACGTATCATGTAAAGACCATTTAAAATGCTTTCATAGAGAGCAGTTAACAAAGAGCGGCAATAGCAAGCGATGTACCGAACCATGACACTGAGAAGAGCTTAGATTTTACATTAACTTTCCAGTTGATCGGGTCCTCCCCTCCCCCCATCAGTTTTCCCCCGTCTCTTTCCTTCGGCGCATATCCTGTTGTTGTTGTCTTGCCCAACGGGTGGATCTTCCTTCGCGAGAAACTGGAGTAAGTCGTTGAAGCTCTCGACCCTCCAGCGTTATAAGCCCATCCTCGACTGGATATTGCCCGGTTATTATAATAGCCCTGGACATCATAGGTTTGGTACAGAGATTGCAAGCCAACAAAACAGTCGAAAACGGGAGAGGGAAGGGGGTTGGCTAGGGGCGGGAATAAAAGCGACTTCTATCCAACAAAAAAAGCGAAAAAGAGAATTGAGAGCACTGAATTCAAGGAAGCTGGCGTCGGCCTCTCATTGCGAGGACACCTGGACTCGCCTTCGATCGTGCTCCAGCCCACGACTTCACCACATTGCAAGGACCGGTTCATCCTCACCGGTATCAAGCGCGTCCTCAGAAGGCGGATAGAGGAATGTCTCTCTGCACAAGTGCATTGGAGATAGCGGGCTTGCCCGTCGCGGATCAAAATTGGATAGTATAGTTCGTCAAAGGAGGGCGATGCCGGAATGGCCTGGGCATGTCAACGGATAAAACATCAGCGGATACTCCCCTATACTTTGTAATGGCGAGTCGAAGCGCCAGTAAAATAGCCTCTTGCTTTTCTCCGGTTAACGAATGTGTCTCGCGAAGAGGATCACCGACTGCGATGCGAATGTAGACGGATAAAATTTCTCCGGACTCAAAAGGATCCCCAAAAAACCATCCCAAAGGACTCCCCTCGGCAGAACGCATGGGTAAACAACAACAACAACAACAGGACCCCCGGAGGGCGAACAACAATACATAACCACAACCAAATCTGATCCAAACATACGGTAGTAGATTATGGATGACTTGTGCCATGATGAACAACGCCGCTTCAACTTCATCCCATTGAGAGGGACGCATAGAGCACGAAAGCATGATGTTGAACATCTGAAAACTGGGAATGATGAGAGAACGAACAACATGTACATTAAATTTAGGTTTGGAACAAACGCTAGTGTCCAAAACGGGGTCGAACCTTCCTGCATGGTTGAGAACTTTGAAAACCCACCTTTCTTTTAGTAGGGTAGCCTTGAGCAATCTTCAAAATGTCAATTGTGTTTTTTAAAATGTTCAAAAAAGTCAATTGTAAGATTTTTTTTGTAAATAAATTATCAATTGTAATTGTTGATAAATGGAACTCCGAGCGGAGGAGTCTGGAACAATGAGAATCGAGCTAGAGGTTAAGAGCAAAGAAGTAGAGCTTCTTATTATCATAGACTTGTTCGCTCAAAGAACGGTAGTTTTTCAAAAAAATTTAATAGTGCTGGTGTGTGCGGAATGAGGCATTAAATGATGAAAATACAATTCAAGGTAAAAATTGGTCATTTTCCAAGTTTTCAATAATTACTTGTGACTTTTGTCGGGCTTTGAACCGAGCGTCCTTTTTTATCGGCGCGTTAGTAATACGTGAACTGAGGCACACTATCACCTCGGATTAAACTTATTATTATTATTTCGAAGGTATTCAAAAATTTGAGGTTGAGATATTAAACTTACCAAAATTGTTCACAACAGTGCCTCATTTACCATCTTCATTCCTAAGTCTAATTTTACCTAATTCAGTGACAGTAGCATGGTTGACAAAAAGCGAACTTTTTTTCCTTTTTGTCAGTCATGTTACTGTCACTGATGATCTAACAACTTATTATGTCGAAGATAAAGAATTTGAATTGGAAGATCAATAATACCGAGCTCATATTACAGACCTCTACCGTTTTCACTAATGAAATTCCTTGGCAGTTTTAGTTTTTAAAATGTATTCAACGCACGGTAAAAAAAATTACAAATTTTTCCATGTTCTTTTTCAGAGTTTCAATAGACTTAAACATGGATTCCCTCTTAAAGTATGTATTCATTAATACATATAACTATTCATTAATACATATAACTATTCATTAATACATATAACATGTTCACATGCTGAGCACCTGTCGAGTCAGCGAGTCCGTTCCGCATATGAAGACAACATCTTTCACCGTTTCCGCTAACTTCTGCCGAAAGTCTGCGAAGTCTGAGCCTGACGTTGGAAGGCCGACCTGGCAACACAAGTAATCACATCATCTCAAATTTCATGTCTCAAACTTTCTTCCGCCTGAGAGGACCTAAACTTACTCAAACCTGCTTTAAATGAAACTTTAATAGGTCCCAAAAACTTTTTTTTTAAACACGAATGAACAAATATATCACGTGAACTCACTCTCTTCCAAATACAAACCTGATCACTATCGAAGCGGGCATGTTTGTAGAGGCAGCCAAGGTACCTAAAACAAGAAGCTGTTATCTTTTTATCCCGACTATCACATCGATCACCAATCACAGAAGAAATAAACATTGTTTGATTCAAATATTTTTCAGAGAAGAAATTTCATATCTTGTCAAAGCGGAAAAGCAAAGTTATCATTATTGTAGGCCCTCTTGTTGAATGAGGGGTCGTTTTCGAGTTTCTTGACAAGGAAATATCACCCATTATAATTAGTGCGTACCCCCTCGCCTTCGGTAGTCTTTAGGAGGACTCATCTTGAGGGACCGGTTCACCCTATTTGAGCGGATCCTCCTCAAACTATCCCAAAGGACTCCTCTCGACAGGAACTGTTAGCAAACAACAAATACGACACCCTCTCCTGCCTTCCCCCCATAGTTTAACAAAGGTCTAGTGTAACTGTTGAGAATTTAGAAAGAGAGACCGCTCATCGAGCGAAGGAGTCTGGAATAATGAGAAGTGAGTTAAAGTTAAAGGTATTCTCCATAACTCAAATAACGGTTGTTTTCCCAAAACACTCAACAGTGTTGGTGGCCTATGCATCCCCCTTCCGACCGCACCAAAAGTTTCGACTACTTCGGGCCATTGATGAAAGAAATGATCGTCACGTACCTTTCAACATACGGTTTGTACATGGACACATGGTCATCAGAGTCGATCATGAAGAGTCCTTCAGAGATCCGATACCAGATGTTGAAGGTGTTCTCGATCAACTGTCAAGCAATTTTCATATGCCCGTGTCATTGTTCTGCTGCTTTTCAGAGAACGGTTGTCCAATCTAGCCCAGGAGTTTATTGATGCATCCCAGAAGGACCCAGATGCCAATTGAACCAGAATAAAACACCTCAACTGAGACCCGAAATATGCAATATAGAGTAGTTTTATCGAGGAACAAGGTGTTATACCGACCCGACCGTATACTTTCACTTTCAAATTTAACAGAGACTCAAGAAGTTTGAATCAAAGGTCCGTCAAAAGATTCATTATTTTAAATAATGAAACACAATGTGTTAGTCATCCTTTGTCATGCACGTTCATACGATACTTGAACAACTGGAATAAAGAATTGAATTGAATTGAAAAGTGCTTGGACTTGAGTATTCAACTCTTGACTTCCTTGCTTCTCATAAGAGTCTATAATCTTCCTCGCGCTTGTTCCCGCCTCGCGGCAGGGTACGCGCTCCCCTGAGATGCAGGACAGACCTATCCTGGTAGAACCAGTGGCTGCCTGCTAGATCACTGCTAGTGTGATAGCACCAGTGGGGAGAGTCAGATTCGTGCATGTGCACTACCAACATTTCTTAACCCCCTTGGTTTGGGTGGATCTGTCCGGGGTGGGAGTCGAACTCGGGACTCTTCGCACAATGGTCTAACACACTACCAATTATGCCACGCCCGGACTTTGCTTCTCATAAGAGTATCATCGAAGATCTATACTCTATTTTAGGTTGTTTTATTATTATTGTTACCGTAACATTCTGGGCTTAAAGCAATACAGCAGAGGGAATTTTACTCGAAACACACTGATAACAGTGGCCATTCGTGACTCTACAGCCTTAAGAGCCTGTCACGGATGGAGCCGGATCATCCAGTCCAGAATCGAGCGCGACCTCAGGTGGCGGATAGAGGGACGCCTCCCTACGAAGAATTCGTGCTGGGAGGTAGCGGGAGAAATCCCGCCGTGGACCAAAACTGGGTAGTATAGCTCTTCAAAGGAGGGCGATGCCGGACCGGCCTGTTCAAGCCACCGGACAAAACATCAGCCGATACTCCGCTATACTTATCAATGGCGAGTCGAGGCGCCAGTCAAGTAGACTCTTGCTTATCTCCGGTCAACGACAGGCGAGACGTCTCTACTCCCACCCAAAACGATGCTAGGCCGGGTTGACCACCCACTCACAAGGCCTATAGCATGAACAGGTTGCTACAACGATGTCCGCCTTAACAAGGTGCAGCATGACAGTCTCAGGACTGCAAAGGACATCAAAACCCTTCTCCGGACGCATCTCGTCCGAAGAACACGAGAACCTCTCTCATTAAAGAGAGTGTTCATAACCAAAAGGCTTCGATGCGGGCTGCTTGCCGGCAACAACAACAACAACAGGGAATTTTACTCGAGAATTTAAAAAAAAAGTTGTTTCAGTGACATTTTTATTTGCGGCGGAAGCTTTCATAATAGGAAGGGAGAGCTCACTGATATTCTTAACACGAATTACTCGATTTTGTTTAGGGTCATTCCCACATCCTTTTTTATTTACCGCATGTTAGGCTCTTGCTCTTAAATGAATATGCTCATTCCTCGATTTACTTTCAGTTCTTTTAAACCTTTGAGATAAACTGTTGAAAACTCGCTGAGAAGCTACATACTAGAAAATGATTTGAGCCATCGTAAATTGAAATAGATTGACTACTATCTTCTCTTACCGTATCTTCTCTTACCGTATAATCCGGCTGCTCCGCCACAAGAAGAAGAAGCTCCAATGATCTGCAGTCCGCAAGTACCTTCAAGCACGCCCTTTCGTACACAAAGTCAATACCGTGCAAAAGCGAGCTCCAGAATCTTTCTAACCCTTCGCCGAAAAAGCGTGTTCATGAGAAAGACTAATTATGAGAAAGCGGAAGATTTAGGAGATGGACCGACATTTTGTGTAGAAAACAAGTTTTAGAGAAGCACCCTGGTCCAGTGTATAGATTGCACTTTCTCATTTCACTCTATTCGCAGCGTCTTCAGCTTCAAACCGTATATTTCAATGCTGTGTCATCATCTATATCTGGTTTCTTGGTGAGTCTCTCCCCCCGGATACCAAGCGAGGTCCCAGACCAAGTTAACCAAGGAATACTCTTGATTAGATATACCTGAGTAGTGCTGGAAGTCGAACCATTCACAATGAACTCAAGAAAAGCCTCGCATAACTCGACGAACAAGCGGCTAATGTTTTGCAACCTGTAAAAAATACACCATCGAAACTCAAATCAAAGATGTCAAATCTCTTTCCGTCTTTTTAAATACGTACTAAAATAAAAGTCTTTGCGCACTCCCTTTTCAGTTATTTCTTCTTTTTTCAATTATTGGGGGAGGACTTCTTTTTTTTCTTTTTAGAAAAAGTTTTTCATCTTTATGCTTTCTTCATTTCATATCTTATGTACGAAAAAAACCCTATTTTTTAAGAGGCTCACTCAAATCATATCCTTTTTTGCTTTTACTCAAACCTTTTTGACTTCGAAAACGTTTAGAAGTAAACAAACAAATAAATACCCATCGAAATCGGAACATAAACTTGAAACATAAATTCGAATGACCCACCTATCACAGTCTTCTTGAGAAGCAGCTACTAGGAAGGGCTGCCTCAGCTCCATTATTGATTGGTACAAATAGAGGGACCCACCTATCACAGTCTTCTTGAGAAGCAGCTACTAGGAAGGGCTGCCTCAGCTCCATTATTGATTGGTACAAATAGAGGGACCCACCTATCACAGTCTTCTTGAGAAGCAGCTACTAGGAAGGGCTGCCTCAGCTCCATTATTGATTGGTACAAATAGAGGGCGAGAGGAAGATTATCCGTCGTATTCTCCAAGAAAATAATTGGTTTTTGTGTCAAGAAAGATCCTTCTAGTAAATTCATTCTCTCTTCTTCTCAGCTTTTTATTTCCCAAATTCTATTGAATTACAAAATACTATCACATTCTCAAAAATTTTAAATAAGCCAAGTTTTCCAGACTAATTCTCTAACGGTTCAACAAGAACCACTTGCCTGAAAAACGACCGCTCTTCGAGCGGACAGTCTGAAAGAATGATAAGGAGGGGGGTTAGAGGTGAATAGCAGATAAGAGCGAGTTCATCAATATTTTAGACTCTTCTCTCCAAGAACGATTGTATTGTAAAATTCTCAACAAAGTTGATGACTAAAGAAGGTCTCTTGTAACGCATTAATAAAAACTGCGCAAACGGTAAAACCACCATATAATTCATATGAAGTTCAAATTTCTACAAATTGTTACTGCAATCACATTACAATATTGATCGGAATATCAAGTAGGCAAGTACGCCAGGAAAATAATGAATGTATAAATGAGTGTATGAATGAATGAATACTTCTGCTCGGTAGAGAGCCTGCACAACACAATCAGTCGCTTTGGAGTGGAGATCAGAAGAGATCATGGGTGAATGCTAAAAACAAACATTTGGAACGTTTGAATAAGCGTAAATTCTTTCCATTTGGTGCAAAAAAATTTTTCTACGGAAACTCGAAAATTCAAAACTGAATTTTGAAGATTTCGTTCTTAATTTATTATCGGGCTGGATCTCAATAGAAGTCACTCTAACTCTAAAACATAACGATTCATCCAAATCTTAGTTTGCTGGGAAAAAAGCTTAAAAACCAACAAAAAAAGTATTTGGTTGCAATGACAGAAATCAAACTCGCGACCCTTTTCTTGCCAAAGAACGCTCAAACAACTGAGCTACGCGCACACCACACACACTTCATGTGCGCATAATTTTATTCTCTCAATGTCAAAAATTCACCAGCATGGCAAAGACACTGTTCAGCAGACTGCTACCGGCCAGGGCGTCCGTGTTCAAGCATGGATTCGACAAGAATGCAGCCAAGCAACAAACCGCCTTAAACAAAAAGGAGGAATATTTCAAAACCCTGACTTTTAATGAAGAGATGAATGAACGAATGTATGAATGATTAACTACGACTATTTTGTTTTTAAAGGCTGTATTCATCTATTTCTTTGCCCTTTCTTCCTTAATTCTCTCGACTTTTTTTCCAGACCTCTCGAGGGCCTTCTCCTTAGTTCCCCTGTCTCTACGTTTTGTTCTCTCTCTCTCTTTTTGTCTCTCTCTCTCTCTCTCTCCGTGTTTGCCTTTCCGAACTCCTATATTTCTTAGTATTCCTCGTACTCTCTTTCTGTCGCTGTCTATCTCTTTCTCTTTCTTTCTCTCTTTTTAAGCTACTCTCTCTCTCTTTCATGCTCTGTCTCAAACAACCTTCTTGAGCAGATCGTAATCCTTTGCTCCTCCCGAATTGGATTCTGCAGCCATCTTGCTTGCTTCATTCTCCAGAACCACAGTCTGCATAAGTTTACTTTAAATGATTAATTAACATTTTCAGATATATTCATATCTGACTTTCTGTTTTCTTCTCACTGAGTGACTTATCTATCTCTCATGCCCCTTTACTTGAACATACGAAAAGTCAATGTTCGTGAACCTCACCAGAAACTGAAAGACACTCGGCGCACTGACGGCAATCTCAGTGCGGACCTGCCTTCTTCTGACCTCACTGATCGACGAGATGGAATTCACCTAGAAAACTATGCCATTTAATGATTGAATCATAAGAGAAATGAATGAAAGAGAAAAAATAAGATAAAATAGTAAGAGAGAAAGAAATAACAAAGAAGAGAAAGAAACAAAGAAAGAAAGATTAGAAAATTTTTTTTAAAAAGGTGGATAGAAGAAGACGAAACAAAGAAAGAGAGTGCGGGAGAGATGAAGAGAGAGAGAGAAGAAAAAGAAGGGAAAAGGAAAGAACTAGAAGAGGGACAAAAATAGATAATCCCGCAAGCTCTTTAAAAAAAGACCCTAAATCTCCTACAGACGGAAGTTACATTCAGCTGATTGAGTCAGAAAATTTTTAAAAGCTTAATATGAACTGTCTCCTTTCAAGAGCAATCATCCAACTTCTTCGGGGAAGACACGCAAGAGAACAAGGAGGACACGAGTACGGTCGCCTTCCTTCGCCATGTACCTGCAGTTTCAGACCCATATGTAATTGGGCAAAAATAACTGTTCCTAAGAACGATACCAGTTTAACTATAGAGAAATTTCAAAGCTTTTTAAATACTTATTCGCTATATAATCAATGCCATAGACATGAATTGCATGAACTCAAACGATTCAAGAATATTATACTAGCGAGAACGTATAAAGTACGAACAGTGGAGAAAATGGTTACAGTTTCAAAGTGTTCAAATCCACTCAAGACCGACTTTAACCATGCTAATACCTCAAACGTTCTTTAACGTTTTTTTTTTCGAAAAAAGGTTTTCTCTTATTTACAGAGGAGATAGGCAGGTTTTGAGCAACCCGCATATTAAGACATAAAATACCTTAACCGAGAAAGAAATTTCAATGGGTCTGAGCCTCTCTCTGAAGCGGATGAAAAACGTAGGTGAGAAATCAACCGCATTTAGTCCGTCAACATGGACCCTCGAACCCGCAACTCGAGAGTTATTAGACTAATAGTCTAATGCTTTACCGATTGAGCCAATGCGGGCCGAGAATAATTTACGAGCTAGGAAATCAGCATAGGTTCGGAGAGTTTTGTGCGGTTCCTTTTTGCTCTCCGTAGGTTGATTTAATTCCGGCCGTTCATAAAGTTCTCTCCAGGGTGTTTCTTAGCACCCGCAAAACTTTTTTGAGCGCATAGATTTTTTTGAAATTTCTGTTTTCAACATTTCAATTTTTCCGATGATTTGGGACTTTCCCTACGAAAAAAACCGAGAAAATTTTTTCAAAGCGCATAGATTTCAATGTTTTCCGTAGGTTTTGGAGAGCGCATAGATTATTTTTAACTGCAGTGCGGGTCAGAGAAACACCCTGGTTCTCTCCCTAGATCCGTTATAAAATTAATTTCCCAGTTCGGCTAACACACAATTCTAAAAGGCCTTCAAGCTTTAATAGAATACTCTCAGACGGAATAGTTTCGTGGTGTCACTGGTAACGCGCTTGGAAACAAATATGGGGAAGGCGAGGTTCGATCCCACTCGGTGGACTGGCTTTTGCTATGAGATAGTTTAAACGACGCATGTTTCAGTCGCGACATCTACTCACTGATTTAGGAGATTCGCAATGTAATCCGTCCAATCGACAACCTGAATGAGAACAAAAATTATCATAGAATAACATGAAATTGGGTTATCAAAACATAAATTAACAATAAATATTGTACATATAAATACTGTTTTTTTTATCAACTTCACTTTTTTGTCCCATATTTCTCCGATCTTTTCACTTCACGCTCGTACCTCATTATTCTAGGACGCACATTTAAATGAGCTTTCTAGTTTTTGACCGAAAAACTTGACCTATGTTCTAATCAAAAATACAGGCGTACCTAACCAATGAGGACCAGTGAGTTCTAGTAATTATCGCACCAACCTCCCTCAAAACCATTCGAAAAGCGTGTAGATCGAGAAAAAACTTATAATCAGAAGGCAGGCGTTGGAGGGAGCAGGAGAGCATGCGAGGGACAGAAGAAGATGACTCACAAACTTCTATGACTAGCTTCCTCAGAGAACGCATTTATTTGAACTACATTAACTACATTAGGAGAAACACCTTGAGTTCCTTAGTTTCGGTCAGGCGTTAAATGAAGCCGCCCAATTTGGGTTTACATGTATCCGCCGCTCAAAGTTTGGAGGAAAAAAAGAAGAGGGGATGAAGAGAAAGGGTAAGAAAAGAGAGGGAGTTTTTTGTCAATAGTGTGTGTACATGTATCCGCCGACGGGACCGATCCGTTCACTATTTAACCCCTGGTTTCGGTCGATCTTTTCGGATCATCTCAAGCTTGCCAATTTAGCACAGAGCACGGAGAGTCTTCTCATAGTTCCACAAAACTCACTTGAATTTTTTTAAACTACCGTTTTTCAAGAGGAGGGAAATGGTAAGATGAAAGGTGTGCTTAAGGCAAAGAGCAGAGAAGAAAGAGCTTCTCATCATCTTAAATGTCTCCGCGCAAAGAACGGTCGTTTTGAGAATGTTCAAGAGTGCTGGTGACCATATGAGCGTTATCACCTGAATGTAGAGGTCAGCAATGGCTAAGCAGAGCTGGGTAGCAATCACATCCAGAAGATGATCGTAGTGCTCGGGAAGTTCAATCTGACTGCAATCAAAAGCCCTCGGAATCTTCCAAAATTAAAATGATTCCTGACCTCACAAAACATTGATTTGAAATATAAATTGAATTAATCAAATGAAACAGATTAAAAGATAATGTCTGACATGAGGTGGTTGGTGAGGGCGTTCCGCCAATATTCCTGCAGTCCCCCCATATCCGAAAAGTTTTTCAAAATCTTTTGCCTGAAAGCACTATCACATCACGTTGGTTGATATTCATCTGTTAACGTCTCTTGAAAAAGACAAAATTGAAAGCCTTTTTTAGCTTTCGAACTGAAATGATTTTGCAGCTTTTTAGTGAAAGGTCTGAACAAATCGGCCGCATTTCACGTGAATTAGAAGGGAAGACACTCAAATGGTCACACACACTTGTCGTAAAACTTCAAAAAGATCGCTAAAAGAGTTATGCGGACGTAGAATTATGCGAAGCAAGCTATAATTCAAAGGAAGATAAAAAGATATTTATACTTTCAGGCCTTCTGCTCCATTCAACCATAGGTCACCTAAATTTGTCAGAAAAATTTTCGTAGGTGGGGGGCCGGGCGAGGCTTTGTGTAAAAAAATCGATTTCTTGTTTTAGAATTGAATTCAAATAATATAAAAATTTTAGTTCAAAGCGGAGTTTTATTGGAAGTGATTTCTCAGTTTAGTTTTTAACCGTAACTTCTTTAACTTGAGTGAAATGGTAAATGGACTGCTACATGCTCAATAAATCATGAGGAAATAAATCCGCATCGGATAAAAACTTATGAACGTAAGAAAAAAAATTCCTTCCTGGGCGGGGGGCGGTAGTTTATTTGTACCACTTGATAACCTATGGAGTTTATTTGTACCACTTGATAACCTATGGAGTTTATTTGTACCACTTGATAACCTATGGAGTTTATTTGTACCACTTATATTATATATATTTTATCTACACTTGTCAGTGCAAAAACAAACATTCAAAAACCACAGATAACAATGGTGTCTTTAAGAAGCAAAGAAAAAAAAGAAAAGAAATCTAAGACAATTCTTGTAACAATTTATTACAGAGCGCGTCATAAAGTCTAATAATTACATCCATATGTCTGCTGATTCGAAACGGAAAGACTAAAGTGTATCAATGATATTGATGACAGCTTTTTTAAAAACGTGTTCACTCGGAACATTCAACACATCTCTCGATAATCTAGTGAACATACGTGCTACCCTTAATGAGAAACAATGGAAACGGGCCGTATTCTGTGTTGCTTCGACATACAAACCGTTAACATTTGTCCGTGTAATCGGAACCCATTTGAAGAACTTTTCCTTCGCGACAATGGAACTATTGTTGTAAATTTTCCAACCCATCATAAGATCCGCGACTTTCCGCCTGTCTATCAAGGAAGAAAGACCTAGGTTAGCCAATCGACAAGAATAAGAAGGAAGTGCACGTGGATAATCAGGATTAGGAAAGCATCGGTAGTATACAATACGAGTAAAAGCTTCAAGTACTTTCTCGATAATTTTGCAGTCTTTTTTATAATATGGATTCCAGAAGCAAGATGCAAATTCTAGATGAGGAAGTATATATGTGGAAAAGCATTTGAGTAGAATAACTGGGTCGTTGATGGGAACAGCACGGAGGAGTGAATACATGGCTGCCGTTGCTTTGCTCACTCGATCTTCAACAGCTGGGCCTCTGCGCAATGATGAGACAACTTGTACTCCCAGGTCGCGAACTTGGTTGACACGTGATAACAGAACATGGCAGATTGAATAGGAGGCGATGAGAGATTGGTACCCTATATGCAGATGAAGAGTTTTACTGGGAGACAAGGAGAGTTGATTACATTCACACCAAACAGTAATAGCATCGAGTGCAAGTTGTAGTTCTTGACTTCGCTCTAAAAAGGTATCTTTGTTATAAGACACATACACTTTAATATCATCGGCAAATGCTTGGAAATGCACATTAGGGAATTGAGCTAGTACATGGTTCAAATCAGTTATGTATAAGATGAATAGCAGGGGTCCAAGAACAGAACCCTGGGGATCCCCTGATGTCACATTAAATTGAGGAGAACGAGTCCTACCAATGCGAACTGAAAAAGTGCGATCTGTCAAGAAGGATTCCAGAAACAATAACAATTGAGATGGTATACCATAATGTCTACACTTGTAGAGAAGCTTAGGAATACTAATTGTATCGAAAGCTCGAGAAAAATCGAGATATATGACATCGGTGGAAAGTCCACTCCCTAGCGCTCTCGTCCAGTCTTCCTCACACATCAATAAATTGGTGACAACAGAAGCCTTCTCTCGAAAACCGTGCTGATAATTAGACAACACATCGAATCTTTCTAGATGCTCTATAATAGTCTTACGAAGTAGGCGCTCTATTGTCTTCGATGCAGGGGACAATATCGATATGGGCCTATAGGAAGAAGGAGACGAGGGTTCTTTGCCTTGTTTAGGAATTGCGGTCACAAAAGAATGCTTCCAAATAGCAGGAGTCGAAGATGTGATAAGACAGAAGTTGTATATGTGGGATAGAGGAACCGAAAGCGAAGAATGACACATTTTGAACACAAGCTGAGGAATTCCATCGGCACCGGTACTACCCGTGTATTTCAATTTAGACAAAGCACGTGAAACAGTATAAGGAAGAAAGATACTTAGATTAGTTTGTGGAAGAATGGGATCTCCAGCGGGGCGGGGTAACAAACCGTCATCATGGGTAAAGGAAGAGGCAAACTCAGCTGCTAGTAAGTCACATTTACTTTGAGAGTCAGTCAAAACAGAACCATTTCGATCAATGAGAAAACGAGGAGGATTGGGTTTGGGACGTGTGAGAGAAGAGATATGCCGGTACAAATTACGAGAGGATGTGAGCCTTTTCTTGAGGCAGTGCTTATTCCACTTGTTGATTTGTTTAAGTAGATCACAACTAGCTTTTTCATACAGTTTTCGAACAAGTGGGTAACGAATATTGCGAAATAGTGCATATCGATAAGAGATCAAACTACGAATATGGGGTGGATAGGCAGAGAAAGACGAGCGAGGGGCCTTCATTGGAACATACAAGGACAGAGCGTGGTGGAGGAATAGTAGGAAGCGAGAGTAAAGGTCATCTACACAAAAGAACATATCGAAAGCAGCTTCCCAATCTATAGAGGACAAGTAATCATTCAAAGCAGAAAAATCAGTTCGAGAATAGTCTGGAACATGTTCAACGTCGATACGGTCCAAGCATATATGTATATTGGTATCGAATCCTAAATGATCACAAGACGGAAATGAGGGAATAATACGGGACTCGGAGAAAAGAGAAGGATGAGATGTAACGAACCAGTCAAGTGATCGGTTTTGGCGCGTTGGGAGGCGGCACAGAAACGAGAGGTTGAAGGAGGAAATCAGAGAATGAATTATATTATCGGAAAGACTCACAGGAGGACTCAGGGAATCAGAATTGAAATCGCCCACCAGGAAGAAGGGATGATTAGATGTTGAGAAAAGGTCGGATAGAAAATCACTTGATAACCTATGGAGTTTATTTGTACCACTTGATAACCTATGGAGTTTATTTGTACCACTTGATAAACTATGGAGTTTATTTGTACCACTTGATAACCTATGGAGTTTATTTGTACCACTTGATAACCTATGGAGTTTATTTGTACCACTTGATAAACTATGGAGTTTATTTGTACCACTTGATAACCTATGGAGTTTATTTGTACCACTTGATAACCTATGGAGTTTATTTGTACCACTTGATAACCTATGGAGTTTATTTGTACCACTTGATAACCTATGGAGTTTATTTGTACCACTTGATAACCTATGGAGTTTATTTGTACCACTTGATAACCTATGGAGTTTATTTGTACCACTTGATAACCTATGGAGTTTATTTGTACCACTTGATAACCTATGGAGTTTATTTGTACCACTTGATAACCTATGGAGTTTATTTGTACCACTTGATAACCTATGGAGTTTATTTGTACCACTTGATAAACTATGGATTCAGCGGTCGTTTTTGAACTTTTCTGACAAATGCAGGTGAGCGATGTTTAGGATTGTAGAAGTCAAGCGTAGGTTAAATATGTTCTTATTTTTCATTGGGTCGATCGCTAAAGTACGTTAAAAGTTTAAATTTTAACTTTACGAAATCGATGAGATGCTTAGTTATGGCTAATGGAACGTTCTTGTTATGTAGAGAAACGAAGATTTTTTTTCTTTCAATTCAGCTGTGAAAACTCTGATATAGTCATTTAGAGTGAGAAAGAGGGTACATGGGTCGGTCGCCTTGGAGAATTTATTTGCCAGTTGGCACCTTACCTATGAAGTCAAGACAATCAAGCTTTCACCTGATAGTTTGAGCTGCGAAACACATGGAGATCGTGTCTCGACGCTCTTTCAGAAGGGTGTCGCACACCGACCAGGCCATCTCCTGCGACTCTCACAATATTTGAGGCATCAATACGGAAGTTATAGTGCGTTCCCACAGAAAGGTTTTATTGTGCGTCCGATAGAGCAACGAGGAATCTTTTATCAAAAGAGACCTCCTATTAGCAAGCTTATTTAGTTTCATTTATATAGAAGAGACTTTCATAAAGCCTCAAACTTCAGAACTGCATCCTAAATTTGAAAAAAGCCAGCCTTCAGACTACGGTAATTCAGTTTATCCCACAAGTCGTTTTATGATGTTTATCTTATGAGGCTTCGAAATTTTTCCCTGGTATGACTCTTCCTTTTTTCTTTGTTATTTTCTCTGTCATTTCAACTTTTTTCAAAAGTATTTAACACATTCCATTTCATCACTGTCCATGTGATAATTAGACAGTTTTCCACGTGAGACCGCGTTCCATTCTGGATTGCCAAAGGGAACTCGTTCCATACTGGATTGCCAAAGGGAACTCGTTCCATTCTGGATTGCCAAAGGGAACTCGTTCCATTCTGGATTGCCAAAGGGAACTCGTTCTATTCTGGATTGCCAAAGGAAACTCGTTCCATTCTGGATTGCCAAAGGGAACTCGTTCCATTCTGGATTGCCAAAGGGAACTCGTTCCATACTGGATTGCCAAAGGGAGGGAACTCGTTCCATTCTGGATTGCCAAAGGGAACTCGTTCCATTCTGGATTGCCAAAGGGAACTCGTTCCATTCTGGATTGCGAAAGGGAACTCGTTCCATTCTGGATTGCCAAAGGGAACTTACTGATTTTTGAAACTCTTCCAGCCATGCTGCGGTTTCTTGCATGTTACTAGCAGAGCCCGGATCGTAGAGAGCATGGATCCCCCGATGCACGACATTCGTGTCTGCCGAATACATTGGCTGCAACAGTCTCTGTGTTCTTCTCATCTCTTTTTCAGAATGCCTTTTCCATATTTTCAAGGCCTTTCATTCACTATCTAATCCATGTACTTGGATACTCTCATACATAGTAAGATGTAAATCAAACAATTTTTCAAATCGATAGTTAAAAGGGAGCAACGTCACGTTTATGCAGCTTCAGAACTCAAAAGTAGTAATTTTCTAGTATGAGACAAAGACAAAGAAAGGAATTGTTTTGTACTTTCATTTGTCTCACCACGAATCGCCGTGAAATGCGTATGAATTTCGGTGTTTTTCCTTCCTTTTCTCGGAAAGTGATAGTTCACTTCAAAAACTACAAATAAAAACAAATTAATCCGTTCGCATTTCACGGCAATTTGTGGTCACACAAATTATCACTTTCTTCATTCCACACTAGTAAAGTCCTTTTTTTTCAACATTTTAAGCCACTCTCAATAAGACAGAAATTCCGTGGCCTATCATTTTTTCTAATCATTTTTGATGTGGTCTTCGTACACAAACAGAGCCGTTACACTTAAGAAGAAGACAAATCACAAGTACCCAAAGGCCGTATGCATGGAGTAATCCAAAACTATTATGAGCTTGAATTATAAGTTATCCAACTTTATTTGAATAATCCAGATTATTATAAACTGTTTTCCATGCATACGGCCTCTTAAGCTTAAGCAGAGAAGTTCAAACGAAGTGCAAATAACAGTGTTGTTTGTGCAGCCTGTCTTGCACTAAAACCGATTACATAATTCAAATGTACTCGCACACATTTTTTTAAATAAAAAAATCCTTGATTCGAGCGGTAGGCGTAAAATTATTAGATAGCAAGGTAAGGGCTGAGGAGAGATATGACAATACAACAGATGGAGAGTGAGGAGACTCCCGATTATTATTGGCTTTTTGGTTTAAATGAGCTATTGTTTTCCAAGTGGATGACTTGAAAAGTGTATAAGAAATATTGTTAGATCGAGTTTAATTTAAAGAGAAGAACCTCCAACTTAGGTGGTGTATTTTCCATTGATACACAACTAATCACCAAGATCGTTATTTTCATTCGGAAAGTTGTTGAAGTTTTGAAGAGTTTGAAGCCATTTTCTTATGATACTTTATCAACTGAAGTAACAGTTTGTTATGGCTTGCAGAGGACGAATAAAAATCACAAAACATTTTATTTCACTTGTTGAATGTGATACACATCAAGGAATACCTCCTCTTCATGTCAACTTATTTAATCTCTTTCTCTCTTTCTACTACGAACTTTGAAACAAGTACTCGCACAGAATTTTTGCAATGAAACTTATCATACAATGATTTTAAATGAAATTGCACTGCATCTTTTCACAATCAATATATCTTAAACAGACAATCCTACAAAAAAACACGACTTGTTCACCGATTCGTTACTAGACGTGACAATAGACACTGGAAATTTACCCTTTATTAGAGAGAAGAGTCAAGTTGTTCTCCTTTAGCGAATAAGGCTGAGGTACAGACTGAATCAATTCTTATACTTTTCTGCGGCTTCTAACCTACGACTCAGGCTCTTTCGTAGTATTGAAAACTTCTGACTCTTCTCATTCAAAGCCCAATCTGCTTCAGAAGGCATAAACGATTGTTAAAAAAGGCCCCTTCTTCAGAACGAGAGAAGATCTACTCTGGCCTCCTGCAAAGCCTTGAAGCATCCCAATTGAGCCGTGTATCCTCCCGCGATCATTGCCGGAGTCGGTGTTCTCATGTACTGTAGATACCCCAGAGCTTCCAGTTCATCTGAGGCCATCAATTGTCATCTTATTATTATTAACTCATCCAAGAAAAAAATTGGAACCTTTCCCGAGTCCGGGCAGATTAGATAAACGTTTATATAATCATATAAAATTGGTTTGGAAAAAACCCGTATTCTCTATTTCGTTTTTCTAAACAAAACAATTATGTTTGCTGTTTTTCGAGAACATCTTTTAGAGAGCTCCAAAAAAAACAACAATCGATCAGCATTCTAAAACGAAAAGTAGACTCTACCGATACTGGGGACTGGAGGGCCATTGATGCGCATGTCTGGTGGCGAGTACTCGTACGTTCTCTCCGCTGCATTTCTACCCGACGAGGCTGATGTGGTCGAGAAGCACACCGTATCTCCTTGGTGCAGTTTACGAGATGCTGCCACTTCTGTTAAAATTAACGTTTAAACATACTTTTTCACTCCCTCAAAAAATTCAACTTCATAGTGCACAATATCGAATGAACCCCCTCTCCCCTCTTTCTACATTGGTTAATCTAACCTCTATCGGATATATTTTCATTCGAAGGCGCCAGAGACCATCATAATGTCCAAGACGTGTTTTAGATTTCACACAAATCACAAAACGCACCTCTCTGTCTTTTCTTCTTCTTCTCCGCTTCCTCTTTGTCCACCAACTCCGCTTCGATTTGCCTCTTTCGTTCCCGATCCAGAATCAACTACAAGTACTTTGTTGAAACAAAAAAACCTTGGAACAGAAACACCATACAAAACAAGGCGTTAAATACCCGTTTCTATGTACCAATCAAGAAACAACACATGTCAACCAGAACGTTCAATTCACATGTCTATACTATAGTCCGCAAACCTTTTAATCGAGTATTGAACTCATACATACTAAAGATTACTCAATACATATGTGAAAAGTCATTGAGCAAGAGGATAGAGAAAAGATTGTAGGTGAGACATCTACAGACAGACAAACCAGGCTGTTTTTCACCAAACGCAGAAAGACCGTGTAGATCAGGAAGTATTGAATGATGAGGGAACAGCAAACTTCAGAGAGAGCTCTGGAGCGCGCGATAAAAATAAGAAAAAGCCTAACAAACATAGAATTCTAATTTTTTTAGCTTCCCATGGGTACCGCATAGATTTGAACCGCAGTTCGAGAAAAATAAACACTCTGCTAGGTGTGCAGAAGTGTTGCCAATGATCGAAGAGCTACTGGAAAACGTCTCTTTACCAGGTATTACATAGTTCCCGGACCAATTATGATGGCGCATACATGTTCGCGCTAAAAAATGATCTACAATCTTTTTCCTTCCCGTTCTCCTCGACTTTCCTTCCCTTTCTCTGTAGCCTTCCTCATCCGTTCTCCAACTCACTCGGCGCGTAAAAGATCCCTTTTTACCGATCTCATTCGATGCTTGCTACTCACCTCAGCGGGAAGCTTGCTTTGCTTCAACTCCTCAATGATGGCCTTCGTACCCTGCTGCGCGCTGATTCTCTCCGATGCCGCTTGGTTCTCCAGTGCAGTTGCTTCCTTAACAACCTCATTCAGTTATATCTATGTACAAATATTTTTTTGAACGGTACTACATATAATACTGTTCAAAGTATACGAACGATCACATTTTTCTTTGAGAAATTATGAGCGCCGAAGAAATGAAACAACGATTTGTCTGAAGTTTTTGTATGGGTATCTTCAGCTTTGAGACAACATGTGACCTCCGATGCCGCTTAATACAAATCAGCTTTGAGACAACATGTGACCTCCGATGCCGCTTGGTACAAATCAGCTTTGAGACAACATGTGACCTCCGATGCCGCTTGGTACAAATCAGCTTTGAGACAACATGTGACCTCCGATGCCGCTTGGTACAAATCAACTCTCGCACTCAATTATATAGGAAGAATTGGACAAAAAACTTTAAGTGCACGTTTTTTCAAACTTTTTAGAGAGTTCTTTTTCCTTGTTCTACAGGGTAGCCCATGTATTCGCCAACGCGTTTACAAACGTGTATGTTGTTGTTGTTGTCTTGCCCATAGGTCCTGTCGAGGGGAGTCCTTTCGGGATAGGTTGGTGGTGAGGATCCTTTTGAGTCCGGAGAGATTTTCTCCGTCTACACTCGCACCGCAGTCGGCGATCCTCTTGGCGAGACCCATTCGTTAACCGGAGAAGGGCAAGAGGTTATTTTACTGGCCCTCGACTCGCCATTGAAAAGTATAGCGGAGTATCGGTTGATGTTTTGTCCGGTGGCATGCCCAGGCCGGTCCGGCATCGCCCTCCTTTGACGAGCTATACTACCCAGTTTTGGTCCGCGGCGGGATTTCTCCCGCTACCTCCCAGCACGAATTCTTCGTAGGGAGGCGTCCCTCTATCCGCCACCTGAGGTCGCGCTCGATTCTGGACTGGATAATCCGGCTCCATCCGTGACAGGCTCTTAAGGCTGTAGAGTCACGAATGGCCACTGTTGCCAGTGTGTTTCGAGACAAACGTGTATCTCAGTGCATAAGAGAGCAAGAGTGTTCAAATTTTCACATATATTAGCTCCCATTAATAAAAACATTGGGTCAAACAATTATTGGATTTGGTCTCCTTTGGCACGAACGACAGCGCGGAGTCTCTTTGGGAACGTTTCGATCACTAGACGAAGGTAATTTTCGTCGATGCTGGAAGACTTAAGGTCTATTACGGTTGTGGGAAGCAGACCAAGGAAGCAATAATTTTTGAATATTAGGCTGGCGGTAGTATCCTGGTCAATTTTGACTCCTGGTTCGACAAGAACAAGAGGAGATTTGCCGGTGGCGGACACTCCGGCACAAACCATGACTTGTGCAAGATTTGAAGCTCTACGAATGATTCTACCGGCTTCTCTACCTGTGAGTCCCGAGCAAGCAAACGCACATTTTGAGGGAAATAGGCCTCTTCGACATTGAACAGCTTCTCATCTGAGAAGACTGTCCTATGGTGAGAAGTGTCGCGCGTCCGGAGGATTAGGGCGTGGCACCTTTCAAGTCTTTCCTCCTAGTTCTTCAGAGTTAGGATGGCAGCCTCAAATTCTCGTTAACGATTCTTTGAAGAGTCGTGCGTGATAAGTTCATTTCGGAGGCCATTTTGCTCATGCTACGCCTAGTATTTCGACCGACTCGCTTCCTAACGGCCTCAATCTTGTTAGGGGTGCGCACTAATCGAGGACCACCTCGTCTGAGCAAGTCAGCAATTGTAGCGATTTTTCCAAACCGTTTGATTGTTTTCCAGACAAAATTGCGAGAGACGTTGAGATCCTTAGCGATGCGCGCATTTGATCGACCAAGTTTGTGCAAGTCCACAATGATAGAGCGTGCTCTATTAGCGGCCACCATTCTTTTGAGAATTCATCAAATAGAATGAATTTTTGAAAAGTTAATAAAAACACATGTGAAAAGAACATACATATGTAGAAATTGGAGCTCAGCGTGCACTAAAAAGCGAATTACAAACGCCGAAAGACTGGTTGCCGAATACATGGGCTACCCTGTATATTACCGCTTTCGACTGAGTTTTTGTCTCTGGCATGGACAGACCAAAATATCGTAAAATCTGTCAAAACCTGAGAGGGGGCTATATAAATGGTATCAGCACTTCGGAATTGGCTCGTCACTTCAAGACGAGCAAATCGAGAGGGGGCTATAGAAATGGTATCAGCACTTCGGAATTGGCTCGTCACTTCAAGACGAGCAAATCGAGAGGGGGCTATATAAATGGTATCAGCACTTCGGAATTGGCTCGTCACTTCAAGACGAGCAAATCGAGAGGGGGCTATATAAATGGTATCAGCACTTCAGAATTGGCTCGTCACTTCAAGACGAGCAAATCGACTGTTCACATTACCCAAAAGAACCGGTGAAAAACTGATGGAAGACCCCTCAAAACATCTTCTGGCATATATCAAGTCATTACACGCATCTCCAAGAAAAATCCAGGTATGAACGGTGGCGATATCAACAGGCTGGCGATATCAACATGCTGGTTCATTGGTTCTACGAAGTCAACGTTAGTATTTTTTAATTGATAAAAGACTGATTCGCATTACTAATGGTTCAGGTGTCCATTTCTACTATGAAACTTTGGCTGCGTCAATTTGGGATATTTGGACGTAGGCCGGTGAAGAAGCCCCTAATCTCTGAGAGAAACTGACAGGTGTGACTGGAGTGGGCTAAGGACCACCTTCATTTTTATTGGAGTGGGCTAAGGACCACCTTCATTTTTATTGGAGTGGGCTAAGGACCACCTTCATTTTTATTGGAGTGAGCTAAGGACCACCTTCATTTTTATTGGAGTGGGCTAAGGACCACCTTCATTTTTATTGGAGTGGGCTAAGGACCACCTTCATTTTTATTGGAGTGGGCTAAGGACCACCTTCATTTTTATTGGAGTGGGCTAAGGACCACCTTCATTTTTATTGGAGTGGGCTAAGGACCACCTTCATTTTTATTGGAGTGGGCTAAGGACCACCTTCATTTTTATTGGAGTGGGCTAAGGACCACCTTCATTTTTATTGGAGTGGGCTAAGGACCACCTTCATTTTTATTGGAGTGGGTTAAGGACCACCTTCATTTTTATTGGAGTGGGCTAAGGACCACCTTCATTTTTATTGGAGTGGGCTAAGGACCACCTTCATTTTTATTGGAGTGGGCTAAGGACCACCTTCATTTTTATTGGAGTGGGCTAAGGACCACCTTCATTTTTATTGGAGTGGGCTAAGGACCACCTTCATTTTTATTGGAGTGGGCTAATTACCACCTTCATTTTTATTGGAGTGGGCTAAGGACCACCTTCATTTTTATTGGAGTGGGCTAAGGACCACCTTCATTTTTATTGGAGTGGGCTAAGGGCCACCTTCATTTTTATTGGAGTGGGCTAAGGACCACCTTCATTTTTATTGGAGTGGGCTAAGGACCACCTTCATTTTTATTGGAGTGGGCTAAGGACCACCTTCATTTTTATTTTCAAGACTGTTCAGATGTCCATTGAAGCGACGAGAGTAAATATATTCCGTTAATAACTGACATATACAACCTATTAAAAGACCTGTACATTTAAGACATCTTCCTGAGTATAAGATGTCATATTTGAAACATGGAGGAGGAAGTTTCATGGTTTAGCGCGCATTCCAAGCAAACGGTGCATCAGACTGGTGGTATAATGTGTAAAGAAGACTATCTAGAGATCACGAATAACGTTATGTTCACTCATGGACATGTTAACATGGCTCGAGTTGGTCGTTCCAGCGAGATAATGACCCGAAACCAACTTTCGTATGGGTCGAGAACTGGTTCGGTCAGAGAAGAATAAAGCTCCTGCCTGGACTGGCCGAGCCAGTCACCTGACCTGAATCCTATTGAGCCCTTTGGATAAGAGCAGAATAGAGCACTTTAAGGCAACACTTTTTGAAATGTACTTCCAAATTACATGCTGTCTCTCAAATATAATTTAACTCGAAGATAAAAAAAGAGTTTAGATCACAAATCATAACTTTGAAGGAACATCACACTTGAAAGAAAGCCATAGAACAAGCGTGGGGGAGAAAAAAGAATACGATGGTAGCAGATAACTCATTCTTATCGACAGCTTTTTGCAGAGGGCAAAGACTTACGCATAGATTTTTACCCGAGTGCGGGTTAAAACTGTGATACAGTAGACTGTCAATACCAGGCGTTAAATGAGGCCGGTCTCAGGCATGTTTGTACGCGCCGAGCGAGTGGAAAAATGAATGGGGAATGACAAGAAGAGTGAAAAGAGAAGTAGAGAAAAGTGAAACAGAACAGAAAAGGAAGAGAATGTAGATCATTCTCGGCGCGAACATGTATGCGCCAACATAGCTGGTCCGGTAACCATTTAACCCCTGGTGAATACTCAACACTGAAGAGGAAAACAAGAGAGGTGAAGCGGAGGGAGATAGACTGAGAGGAAAAAAGAGAGAGAGAGAGAAAGAGAGTGAGAAGTGAACGAGAGAGAGAGAGAGAGTGAGAGGAAAAAGAGAGATAGAGTGAGAGGAAAAAAGAGAGAGAGATAGAGTGAGTGGAAAAAGAGAGAGAGAGAGAGTGATAAAAAAAAGAGAGAGAGATTTTCACTAGCCACCAAATCAATTCAATAATTCATATTCAACAAGCCTTAGCCCCTAGCACTCGATCGTTCGGCGCGATGTGGGAAATTCGCGTACTGAATGCAGAAAATAACGTGATTTCATTGAAACTCAAGAAGAGACAAAAAAATCTTACATTCAATTCTTTCTTGGTTTTCTTCTCCTCCTTCAACTGCTCCAGAACCCATTCTTCGTCCGCGTCCAACCTACGATTTTAACTTTCTGGGAAATGGAAACCTCTTTTGTCCCCCTCTCTCTATGTCTCCTCTTTTGTCCCCCTCTCTCTATTTCTCCTCTTTTGTCCCCCTCTCTCTCTATTTCCCCTCTTTTGTCCCCCTCTCTCTATTTCTCCTCTTTTGTCCCCCTCTCTCTATTTCTCCTCTTTTGTCCCCCTCTCTCTAGTTCTCCTCTTTTGTCCCCCTCTCTCTATTTCTCCTCTTTTGTCCCCCTCTCTCTATTTCTCCTCTTTTGTCTTCCTCTCTTTATTTCTCCTCTTTTGTCCCCCTCTCTCTATTTCTCCTCTTTTGTCCCCCTCTCTCTATGTCTCCTCTTTTGTCCCCCTCTCTATTTCTCAATGCCTAGCAGAGTATTCTTCAATTTTATCTCTTTTTCTCTCTGGCTTTCTTATATTCACTGAATTTCGCTTTCTATCTCTCTCTCTCTCTCTTTACCTAAACAGCCTCGCAACTAGCCTCCCGAAAACTCGTTCGAGTCAATTGCAAGTAAAAGCAAGTCTTAATGTCCTATAATAACGGCACAGTCAAGTCTAAGAAGAAAAAAGACCTTCTCTTATTTCGTTCAATGATCTCTTGATTCTCTGTGCGAAAAGCTTCCACCACACGCTCCATATCTTCTACGTCAACCTGAGCAACAATTATTTATAACAGCACACTATGAACACTGAAAATCTTTTTTCGTAAAATTGTCACACTCGTAATAGACAACTTTTTTACCCCGCGAAGACAGTTACTCCAAAAATCTTGTCAGAATTACTGACCGACCACTTCTACTTCGATATGGCTGACTATTCAAACTTATGAGGTTGAGACATCAAGTGGTCTATCAAAACCACATTTGCATCATCCTAATTTTTGAACACTCAGTACATATATGTATGTCAACCATGTTGTCTTAACGATCTGTTGTTGTTGACTATGTTGTTGATGAATCCTTCAACGGTTAAACGGTCGTATGTCAGATTTATCTCACTACTATTCTCCAATGCGAATGACTCACTATTGCAGGTCTGAATCCCCGTTCCTCTCCTTGCTTAGCCGATTAGTTGTTTTTTTTAAAAAATAAAATGTGATGAGGTCGAAGAAGTCAACCCTTCGTTTTGAGGTCGAAGAAGTCAACCCTTCGTTTTGAGGTCGAAGAAGTCAACCCTTCGTTTTGAGGTCGAAGAAGTCAACCCTTCGTTTTGAGGTCGAAGAAGTCAACCCTTCGTTTTGAGGTCGAAGAAGTCAACCCTTCGTTTTGAGGTCGAAGAAGTCAACCCTTCGTTTTGAGGTCGAAGAAGTCAACCCTTCGTTTTGAGGTCGAAGAAGTCAACCCTTCGTTTTGAGGTCGAAGAAGTCAACCCTTCGTTTTGAGGTCGAAGAAGTCAACCCTTCGTTTTGAGGTCGAAGAAGTCAACCCTTCGTTTTGAGGTCGAAGAAGTCAACCCTTCGTTTTGAGGTCGAAGAAGTCAACCCTTCGTTTTGAGGTCGAAGAAGTCAACCCTTCGTTTTGAGGTCGAAGAAGTCAACCCTTCGTTTTGAGGTCGAAGAAGTCAACCCTTCGTTTTGAGGTCGAAGAAGTCAACCCTTCGTTTTGAGGTCGAAGAAGTCAACCCTTCGTTTTGAGGTCGAAGAAGTCAACCCTTCGTTTTGAGGTCGAAGAAGTCAACCCTTCGTTTTGAGGTCGAAGAAGTCAACCCTTCGTTTTGAGGTCGAAGAAGTCAACCCTTCGTTTTGAGGTCGAAGAAGTCAACCCTTCGTTTTGAGGTCGAAGAAGTCAACCCTTCGTTTTGAGGTCGAAGAACTCAACCCTTCGTTTTGAGGTCGAAGAAGTCAACCCTTCGTTTTGAGGTCGAAGAAGTCAACCCTTCGTTTTGAGGTCGAAGAAGTCAACCCTTCGTTTTGAGGTCGAAGAAGTCAACCCTTCGTTTTGAGGTTGAAGAAGTCAACCCTTCGTTTTGAGGTCGAAGAAGTCAACCCTTCGTTTTGAGGTCGAAGAACTCAACCCTTCGTTTTGAGGTCGAAGAAGTCAACCCTTCGTTTTGAGGTCGAAGAAGTCAACCCTTCGTTTTGAGGTCGAAGAAGTCAACCCTTCGTTTTGAGGTCGAAGAAGTCAACCCTTCGTTTTGAGGTCGAAGAAGTCAACCCTTCGTTTTGAGGTCGAAGAACTCAACCCTTCGTTTTGAGGTCGAAGAAGTCAACCCTTCGTTTTGAGGTCGAAGAACTCAACCCTTCGTTTTGAGGTCGAAGAACTCAACCCTTCGTTTTGAGGTCGAAGAAGTCAACCCTTCGTTTTGAGGTCGAAGAAGTCAACCCTTCGTTTTGAGGTCGAAGAACTCAACCCTTCGTTTTGAGGTCGAAGAAGTCAACCCTTCGTTTTGAGGTCGAAGAAGTCAACCCTTCGTTTTGAGGTCGAAGAAGTCAACCCTTCGTTTTGAGGTCGAAGAAGTCAACCCTTCGTTTTGAGGTCGAAGAAGTCAACCCTTCGTTTTGAGGTCGAAGAAGTCAACCCTTCGTTTTGAGGTCGAAGAAGTCAACCCTTCGTTTTGAGGTTGAAGAAGTCAACCCTTCGTTTTGAGGTCGAAGAAGTCAACCCTTCGTTTTGAGGTCGAAGAACTCAACCCTTCGTTTTGAGGTCGAAGAAGTCAACCCTTCGTTTTGAGGTCGAAGAAGTCAACCCTTCGTTTTGAGGTCGAAGAAGTCAACCCTTCGTTTTGAGGTCGAAGAAGTCAACCCTTCGTTTTGAGGTCGAAGAAGTCAACCCTTCGTTTTGAGGTCGAAGAACTCAACCCTTCGTTTTGAGGTCGAAGAAGTCAACCCTTCGTTTTGAGGTCGAAGAACTCAACCCTTCGTTTTGAGGTCGAAGAAGTCAACCCTTCGTTTTGAGGTCGAAGAAGTCAACCCTTCGTTTTGAGGTCGAAGAAGTCAACCCTTCGTTTTGAGGTCGAAGAACTCAACCCTTCGTTTTGAGGTCGAAGAAGTCAACCCTTCGTTTTGAGGTCGAAGAACTCAACCCTTCGTTTTGAGGTCGAAGAAGTCAACCCTTCGTTTTGAGGTCGAAGAAGTCAACCCTTCGTTTTGAGGTTGAAGAAGTCAACCCTTCGTTTTGAGGTCGAAGAAGTCAACCCTTCGTTTTGAGGTCGAAGAACTCAACCCTTCGTTTTGAGGTCGAAGAAGTCAACCCTTCGTTTTGAGGTCGAAGAAGTCAACCCTTCGTTTTGAGGTCGAAGAAGTCAACCCTTCGTTTTGAGGTCGAAGAAGTCAACCCTTCGTTTTGAGGTCGAAGAAGTCAACCCTTCGTTTTGAGGTCGAAGAACTCAACCCTTCGTTTTGAGGTCGAAGAAGTCAACCCTTCGTTTTGAGGTCGAAGAACTCAACCCTTCGTTTTGAGGTCGAAGAAGTCAACCCTTCGTTTTGAGGTCGAAGAAGTCAACCCTTCGTTTTGAGGTCGAAGAAGTCAACCCTTCGTTTTGAGGTCGAAGAACTCAACCCTTCGTTTTGAGGTCGAAGAAGTCAACCCTTCGTTTTGAGGTCGAAGAAGTCAACCCTTCGTTTTGAGGTCGAAGAAGTCAACCCTTCGTTTTGAGGTCGAAGAAGTCAACCCTTCGTTTTGAGGTCGAAGAAGTCAACCCTTCGTTTTGAGGTCGAAGAAGTCAACCCTTCGTTTTGAGGTCGAAGAAGTCAACCCTTCGTTTTGAGGTCGAAGAAGTCAACCCTTCGTTTTGAGGTCGAAGAAGTCAACCCTTCGTTTTGAGGTCGAAGAAGTCAACCCTTCGTTTTGAGGTCGAAGAAGTCAACCCTTCGTTTTGAGGTCGAAGAAGTCAACCCTTCGTTTTGAGGTCGAAGAAGTCAACCCTTCGTTTTCAGAAAGCTATCGTTTTAATCTCATTTACTATTAGAACAAATAAAGAGATTGTTGAGTCGTGGCTTAGCATTTTTTTCTTTTCAAATCTATGTTTTGAAGATTTCCAGCAATACATATAGTCAATTCATTTAGGCAAAAAAAAAATTGTCAATACATCACGAAAAAAATTAGTTCACAAGCGTGCTCGAACCCAGCTGCAACTGTCAAGAAAATCACATACCCCATTCGCCAGATTCCACACAATAGTCTCAAATGTCTCCAGATAGTTGTTGAAGTCATCCAGTGAAGGAAAATCATCTTCCTTCAAGTTATAAATCTGAAAAAAGCGCAGGTTTTATTGAGAATACTCGAAACTTGGAAGTGTAGATCAAAGGGGCAACCAGCTTGAACCGGTAGATCAAAGGGGCAACCAGCTTGAACCGGTAGATCAAAGGGGCAACCAGCTTGAACCGGTAGATCAAAGGGGCAACCAGCTTGAACCGAAATAAACTGGCAACCTTTCTGAGGCGTTTCCGTATGTTGTTCTCCTTCTCAATAAGCGGATCTTCGAAAACCTTAATGAGATGATGAGAATAAGAAGTTAATCATCGAGAGACGTCGTTTTTCGAACCTTTTTTTGTTTCTCGAACCCACACTGCGGCTTTAATCTATGCGCAAATCTTTGCACTATACAAGAGAGCTAGTGATACAGGTGCTCTGATCGTCTGTATCCTCTCTTTTACACCACACGCTTTCACGCTCTCTCAAAGTCCTACCGTTCTCTCATCATTAGTCATCTTGATTTACACGCCTTTTCTGCGGATAGGAAGAAGCAGTCTGTTCTCAACTTACACCGAACTTTTTCAAACAGGCCTAAATTGTCAATAAGGGCTGTGACTCTGTTACACAAGGTAATTCGTTCATGTGTTCATGGTCTTGGTCTAGGCCGTGTATTACGGTTTATTTTATATTAATGCCTGTGCGCACTATAATTAAATTGGTTGATCTACATGCGGAATCGAAAGATCTCACCTGCTCCCAAAACCCGTTCTTCTTCAGTATTTTCCCACAGACATGACATGGGGCGGCGTTGCGAGCATACAAATTGTCTACACAGTTCCTGGAAAAAAGTCCCCAATCACATCCATTGAATACTAATTTAAAGAAAGAAAACCAATCATTATATGCTTTCAAAAAGGCTGGAAAGAGAGAAGTAATGGATGAACACTTGAAATCACTGGAGGTGAAACACGACATTTCACATCGTGAAAATTCGCATCGCGACATTTCGCATCAAAAAGCACCGAAAAAGTTTCGCATCCGTCATTTCGAAGTAAATTGTCTTATATCTTTTCAGCTATTAGTCAGTTTCTTCTGCTTAGGCTTAGGCAAAGATTATGCTAACGAGGCTGTACGGCTTAGGCACGATGCCGCATGAAAAATATCACATTGTTAATTTTTCGTCATTTTTAAATGTATTCTATCACCACTTTGTGAATTAACCAGAATAAGATTTTTCGAATAATTTGGATGCGAAATGTCGCGATGCGAAATGTCATGAAACCACTAGAGGACGTAGAATTTGGTCCGCTATCGCGCGGTTGGAAAACTTTTCTTTCTCCTTGAATCTCTGCTCATACTTCATTTTTATTATTACGAGTCTTTTTATTATTACGAGTCCAACCGTTTTTTCGTCTCGAGAACTGCAGTATTTTATCGTTCTATCTTCTGACCCCTGGCTCAAGCGAAATCAAAATAGGAAGACAAAAAACTAAGAGGAAAATCCCCACTTGCACAGCGGATGCGCACAATCGTTGATGAGCATGACGAGGGACTTATTCGTGTACTCATTGCTCTTGCACTTTGAGCACTCGCGCATCTCTGAAAATCACAAATTGTTCACCAATACATTCCCAATGGAATGAATATCAGTCGGAAATCGATACAAAGAGGACAGCTCAATGCATTAAACCAAACAGTCTTCATCATGAACCTAAGGACTCGAAACACACTGGCAACAGTGGCCATTCATGACTCTACACCCTCAAGAGCCTGTCATGGATAGAGCCGGATCATCCAGTCCGGAATCGAGCGCGACCTCAGGTGGTGGATAGAGACACGCCTCCCTACGAAAAAATTCGTGCCGGGAGGTAGCGGGAGAAATCCCGCCTCGGACCAAAACTGGGTAGTATAGCTCGTCGAAGGAGGCCTGGGCAAGCCACCTGACAAAACATCAGCCGATACTTCGCTATACTTTTCAATGGCGAGTCGAGGCGCCAGTCGAATAGCCTTTTGCCTATCTCTGGTCAACGACAGGCGACCATAGGTAAACTGCCAACTGGCAAAAATATTTTCAAGGGCGACCGACCTATCGCCCCTCTCCCTCACTCGAAATGAATGTATCAGAGTTTTTACAGCTAAAACTAAAAGAAAAAATTTTTAATTCCTCTATTAAATATAAAGTTTCATTATCCATAAGTCAGCCTCAACCAGTTTAGTTATGTAAAAAGAAAAACTTTTAACCTACTTAAGCGATCGACCTATTGAAAAATCAAGACATAGTTCACCTATGCAGGCGAGACGTCTCTACTCCCAACCAAAACGATGCTAGGCCGGGTTTACCAACCACTCACAAGACCTATAGCATTAATAGGTTGCTACAACGATGTCCGCCTTCACAAGGTGCAGCATGACAGTCTCAGGACTGCACAGGACATCAAAACCCTTCTCCGGACGCATCTCGTCCGAAGAACAACACGAGAACCTCTCTCATTAAAGAGAGTCTTCATAACCAAAAGTCTTCGATGCGGGCTGCTTGCCGGAAACAACAACAACAGGGAAGTCCTCTGGGGCCGCCCATGTAAAACACCCATGAAGCTTCGGGCTGAAACTTGCAGACTAACTTATCAATGAGAAGTCTCGTTGACGATCTGCTCTTCGACGACTGTCTTCTGATGAGGATAAAGAGAACCGAGAGTGACCTGTCGCTTAATCTGAGCGAGAGATGCACAGCCTTCCTTAAAAAAAATTAGCAAGTGCAAGCCATAATACTTGAAGAGCCAATCATGTGGCCCTTGAACATTTTACAGTTGAAAGAAAAAATTCAACTTCAATTTAAAAAAAACTAAAATGTTGTTAACAAACTTTGCTTCGTGCTCAATCCTGCCTTGATTCAGGGTCTTGGCTTCCTAATTTCACTTAAAAACGTGAAAAAATCTCTCATGTGTTTCACATTCTTTAATGAGCGTTCAAACTGTTTGAATTTTTCAATAAATCGATCGTCTGAGTGTGCTAACAAGTTTTAATTTTAAATAAGCAAAACCCTTTTGGGAGCTAATCAAACTTTAGAAAAAAGACCATTATTTTTCAGCTAAAATAAGCTTTAAGAAACTTTTTCACGAGATTTATTGTTTAGGTCGGCAGGTCGATCGCCCTAGGAAGAAGAAAGAAATTCGGCCATCTTGGTAGTTTATAGTATTGACGCAGGTAATACAACTAAATTTGAAACATGGGTCAAACTAATTTCGAAACAAGGGGTTTTTTAGCAGACAGCATGGCTTAGCCAATCAGCCAGTGAATGTGAGTCAAAATCAGGGATAATATAGTGACATGTCACTCTTATGCGGCGGATACGTACATGTATAGGTAAAATGTCTTGATTTGTCGATAAATCGCCCAGAGGTCCAAAAAAATTAGAGTCTGTATGCATAACGTTTCCGTTACACTTTTTCGAAGTAAAACACATACTCTAAGATGTCCAGAAGAGAAGTGTTATTCGGAATGGAAAAAGAAAGTACTCGGACTGAAAAAACAATAATCAGTTCGGTGTGTCACTTGTTTTCTTCAAAAAGTCGTTGCCTGCGTTCTCAAAATAGACCTATTTCTTGATGAAAAATATTACGGCTCAAACGTGCTTTTTTTGGAAACAACTTAACTATGAAATAAAAAAACCAGATCCTGCTACAGTGAGTTTGAAGGTCGTATGCACGTCCGCGCGATTGACTTTTTTTGGCATGACAAAATAAAAAAAACTCGGAAAAAACTTTTTTGATTTTTTTTTGCTGAAGTCATTTCAACTTTTTACGTGCGCCCAAACATTCTGTTAGATTTTCGCACCATCGGACTACACTATCAAGTAAAAAATTTTTTGCGTTTGTTAAAGTGTAAAAACATGTTCGCGCAGGGTTCATACTCCTTTTTTAACACTGACATGAGTAAGACCTCTCGTAATTACATACAGTATGATGATAAAGAAGACACACTCTATACTTTTCTGTGTGATACAAGCCTCTCTACTGTGATTCTTTGATGCCTTTTATGATGCTTTCTTTGATGCTTCTCCGTTCTGTGAGATTTTCTTGTTTTTCTTCTGATGCTTCTCTGAACCTTCTGTTTTGTGAGAATTTCTTCTTCTTTTGATATTCGATAATTTTTTCTGTGGTTGAGTGGCGGATAAGTACATACACCCGTTTGGCACGACGTATAATATCCCTGGTCAGAACAAATAGCCCAATTTCAAAATTTGACTAACGGAATAGAGATTATTCAGCCGGGCCTGGTCGGTCACCGCCCGATTCCTCTCGAAATAGTCTCGGATGCGGCGATGTGCGAACTCTCTGTGGTTGTATTGACGAAGCTGCAAATCCGAAAATGATATAAGCGACTGAAATTATTTTGACCCGAAAGTTGTAGTCTTGATGCGAGTCGAATGATATATAGAAAATGTAATTTAAAAAAGTCTTAATAAGGAGAGAATCACTGTTTTCTGACCCATCAACAAGAAGACATGGTCATCTCGCCCGGATATCTTCAACGGCAAATCATAACAACATCTAGAATGACTAGATCAACAAAAACTGATGGGATAGCTTATTTGAAAAATATGACTTTTAGCCCATCGCTCGAAAATAACTCCAGGTCCGCGTTGAGCGGGAATATGCTTCTACAGCGCGCTAATGTCAAGCTAGACCAGTTTCACCGCGTCAAAACAAGTTTTGTTGATTTGAGAAATTAAATTAGAAACAAAATACGCGAAGAGCTGGTTAAACTTGAACATAAGTTATTTTGAATAAACATAGAAACCATCGTCTTCTTTCATTCATTATCTCTCTCTGAAGTTCAGATTCTGAACTCTTACATAAGGAAAAAAAACCTCAAAAATTTATATGCGAAAAATAATAATTGATAAGAATTCGAAGAATGATAAAAACTAGCTTACTGCAGTTTTGTAAAAAGCTCGCCTTTCTTCTTCCATTCTTATTTTCTTAAGGGCAATTTTTGAAGTTATAATTTAAGATCTTAATAGAAATCTACTCTTTGATTTCGCACTTGTATGAGTTTACTCATCTTGAACAAACTGACCTAGAAATAAAACATAAATAAATTTCCTCGACCAACCTTGGCTGCCTCCCTTTGCAATTGTTTGTAGAGACTTATCCAAGAAGATCGTGGGATGGAAGATAAACTCATAAACTATAACTTTTTTTTAAAGATTTACCAATCGAATACTAAAAGCAAGGTAGTAAAATTTCAGAACAATACGGCCATTAGCAAATGTGCCACGGATTGACAAGCAGTGACATGACGCTTGAGCTAACACCTAAAATAGTTTTTCTGTGATTTACTAATTCGCATCAGCAAACCTGATTCCATTCACTCCCGGTGCTCAAGTGTCATGTCACATCGTGTCACTCCATGGCACTTTTGTTAAAGTCCAACAATACGACCGTTTCTTGTAATATACACTACACATGACAGTGTTCCCTTACACTACAAATTAACAAGGCAGGATACAAAAAACATAGTTTGTGAAAGTTTCAATGGAGTTTGAGTACACAGCTAGACTAATATGAACCTCACAGAAGGTGATTCAAAAATCGTTCGACGCGCTAGCAAATTCGAAAAAAATGGAATCGCTTTAGTGAAACACGTTATACATCCGAGCATGATATGTGTGAAAATTCTGTTTCTTTACCTTTTTGGTATATCAGCAAACCAATTCTGAACTTTAAAAAAAACTGAAGGAGATAGAGAAAGATGTTTTTGTTTATCTGTCATTGAAACAATCGCTGCAAAAGAACTACTATATAATGCTTGCGAAAAAAACACTTTTTCCACATGCAAATTAGCCTGCTGAAGGAGGGGCAGAAATAGATAAAAGGGCAATTCTTGATTCATCCATTTCATTCATTGGTCGCAGCATTGCTCGCCTCTCTTCATGGCTCTTACACCTCAAACGAAAGAAGACGCATGGGCCTTCCAACAGATTGGGGATCCTTTCCCGGAAAACCCTGTCAAAGTTCGAACTTAATAATCTCATTGGCAGGATACAAATTTTTCGAAAGCCATTTCTCGCTTCAATTTTTTGGTTCTTATTAGTCATGAAAGATTCTATAATGGCAGGTAAATTAAGGTAAAGCGAAAAAGTTTCCTGAGTGAACTAGTATGTATAAATTCCTAAATCAATCTTCAGAGAAAGTTAATTTTGAGTTAGTGCAAGATCGTTCGAACTTCGTCCTAAATAGAAAATAAATAGGCTTTAAAAGCTTTTTTTACAACCAGAACCTAATATTTGAAGAAAACATAGTTAGAACGAACTCAATTTATAACATTTCCTGTTTATTTTGAAATATATACCAAAGATTGTCAATTAGCAAACTTTAAATTCTATTTATTGATTTTAAAGGAGATGACAATTTTTCTGTGTTGTTTTAAACATTCTCCATCACAGCCTTTCTTTCCAGAAAAAAATATTAGGTAAAGTTTTTTGAATCGTTTGAAAAAGTTCAAATGAGGGATCACAGCAAACTCAGCAAATGTCTCTAATGCAGTGTTTTTATTTGCGAAAACATAATGAAACATAACGACATCCCGTTTTTTTTTCCACGTTATGTTCACAACTAAAATTTGTATAAATAATAGTCTCAAATGGAATAGCGCTTCAAATGTGCATGGTGTACGGTATTTTGTGCCCTTTCTGTGACATAGAAGTCGCGGTGTCTCTCGTTGTCTGCGGCGAGAGAGTATTTGAGAACACTTAAGTTGTTAACATAACATGGAAAAAAAAACGGGATGTCGTTATGTTTCATTATGTTTTTCGCAAATAAAAACACTCCATAACAATTGTTGAAAATTTTTTTTAAACAACCGGTTTTCGAGCGAGAAGTCTGGAATGATGAGATGCGAGCTAAAGACAAAGAGCAGATGAGGAGGCTCATTATTCTAGACTCCTTCGCTGGAAGAACGGTCTTTTTCCGAAATTCTCAGTGTTGTTTTTTTTTCTTAAATGAAAAGAGAGAAGTTTTCAGTGCTACCAGCAGCAGAATATGTATGTAGCCCTGTGGTACAAGCACGGTAAGCCTATCCACGGGCGAGCTTGGAACAATGGAGGTTGGGAACACACTATGACTGTTCAACTTCTTCTTCTTCCTAGCGTTTATCCCGCCGCCGGGCAGGGTCCGCTTTGTAGACTGCACCACGCCACTATTACCACTACACCACTATCACTGCTCAACTGACCTTATCTTAATATTGGCTCAAGTTCCCGTGTGGGTCAAAGCTGTATGTAAAAGCTCCCGAACTTCTTCAAAACCTCTGAGAATCAAATCATTTGCAACAAAATTCAGCACTGTTTGCGTTTATGAACCCCTCCCCCTCTCACCAGAGGTCCCATGGGTCATACGTCTGACTTATTTACATTTACAAAAAATATATATGAACCCCTCCCCCTCTCGCGTTTATGAACCCCTCCCCCTCTCACCAGAGGTCCCATGGGTCATACGTCTGACTTATTTACATTTACAAAAAATTATTATGAACCCCTCCCCCTCTCGCGTTTATGAACCCCTCCCCCTCTCACCAGAGGTCCCATGGGTCATACGTCTGACTTATTTACATTTACAAAAAATATTTATGAACCCCTCCCCCTCTCGCGTTTATGAACCCCTCCCCCTCTCACCAGAGGTCCCATGGGTCATACGTCTGACTTATTTACATTTACAAAAAATATTATTACATAAAAAAATTTTTACTTTAAAAAACGCTTAGGCTTAGAAAAAGTTCACGTTAACGAGGCTAACGAGACCGTATCAAAAATGCCACTCTCATCTGACCCATTGAACCTCTGGTGGGGGGGGGGGGGGTTAAACGCAAACAGTTTCAAAAATTCAATTAAAACGCTTTCTCTGAATGTCGGGAACACAAAACCCTAAAAATTGAAAGTGAGACGAAACCGCATAATCTTCACCTTCCGCCTTAAATGTGATCAATTATCACTAACATCCTATTTCTATCTTGTCGATCGGAAGACAAGGGAAATCGAAAAATCATTAGAAAGTCAAATGCTGTAGAAATGTATAGTAGTTATAAGACTTGACAATACAATACAATATAATACACTTCAACAAAATCCAATAATATGAAATAAGATGTCTAATCCAATTATACTATACAAACGCGTTATCTACATACATACATGTTTTACAAAGTGTGCATACAATACAAAAAGTCGATCGCAATGTTATCGACACAAGGCGCCATGATTTAGTCATCTCTGTGCATTGTCTTTTGAAATGGCTTAGTTTGAGTCTTCTTGCCTAAACACGTGATGTTTTTTGTATCTCCCCGAAGCACCCGAAGCACAATTCTCTTACTATTTTTTTAGTTTGTTGAAAAAATAATGGTTTTCAAAAAAGGGACAAGTAAGATGCTTCTAGCTTTTGTAATCGTTGAAGTATTCTAACTGTCAGCAGGTATATTTTCTTTATAGCAATTTGAAACATTTTTATAACCGGAAAATACTTCAAAAGAATGTTCGAGATAAGAGATAATCATAAGGCATAAATAAGTGACTTTTCAGACCAATTCTCATTTCACAAGATAGGAAGAAAAAATAGAGGATTTTATCTGATTCCAGGAGTAGTTGAATGCTCATTTCCGTATCTCAAGGCGGAACTAACTGGGAAGAAGGACTTGGGAGGGCAGATCCAGGTTGATTATTCAAAGCTAAACAAGCTTGCCTTGAGTGAATATGATTTGTATATTATTAACATCAATTACAAATGTTGACATGGGTACCGTACGGTTATGATTGCTGCGAAATAATGGGGCAGAGGGAAATGTACTTTTCTCATTAATACGACTTAAGGCTCTGATCTCTTTAGGTACTCCAGTACAAGGGAGACCACAATTCTCTCGGCTTCTGGTACAACTGGATCAAGTACTCCCAGCGGTGTGTTAAGAATAATCAATTTTGAAAGCTTTAAATAGTCATTTGAGAGCTGATAATTTTGGCAGTTCACTTTGACACAATTTCAGTGCTTGTTAACGAACTGAACTCAGTTTGATGAATAAACTCATGCTAAAGTATTTTTTTTAATCGAAGATCGATACATATATAAAAACAGTTATCATGGTAACATCGAATCAACAAAAAAGAAAAAGTTAGATCTTCATATACATCGTGCTTCAAAGCGAAAACATTCTTTTCGAAGAAAACATTCATAGAAAAAAAAATTCACGTTGTGTTTATAAGTTTGAAAGCTTTAAAAACTAAACATTGTACCATAACAGTTTCGAAGTGGAAAACCGCGAGATCGTTCGATGCGGTGACTCGATTCCCCTGCTCTGGCTGAACTCTCCAGTAGGAGCGCTTCTAGGTGAGTCTTGGGAGTAAGAACGAAGCATAGCTTACCAGCACTCGCGAAAAATTGAAAACGGACTGATCGGCCCAGCGTGGGCCAGAAATAATGAAAAGCAAGTGAGAGGTGAAAGGCAGTAATAAAATAAATAGCCGTTAGTATTAGAGCCATTATTCTTAGCCCCATGATCGGATGAACGGTCATTTTTATATTATTTGACAAGTGCTGGTTCGCTATTGAACGACGAGCCCACCAGAGAATGGGAATTAGGTATTCTGAGAAACGTTTAATTCTATTTTTGCCACTTTGCCTCTTTGGCGTTTTTAGCGTCAGCATACGTGAAGCTTGATTCTGTACTTGAATATTCTTACAGAAACTGATATATAAAGAAAACTCTAACATCTGCAAAGATTATCAACTTTGTTTCTTTTCAGCTTCTCACTAGTGTTTGTACCACTGAAGATCAGGGTCCATTGTATAGATCAGGGTCCCGATTTCATAGATCAGGGTCCCGATTTCGGGAGTCCTCAGCTTAGTCCAATAGTCTTCATGTTTTGCTTTATCATGTCTCTGGTCTCTTGTATGGAGCGCTCTTCAAACAAAAAACAACAAATTTCCGAAGTTATTTTATTACAATGTGTTGTCCTCCGAGCCGCAAATTAATTAAATATTCCTGACAACGAAAAAATAAAATGCTAAAAAAGGAAAAAACAAGGAGAAACCGCTCACTCGAGCGAAAGGACCATTAGAGGCAAGCAATTTCGACGTTTTATGTTGCTCGAATCTTTACTTATCTGCTCGTCAGCTTCTCATCATTCTAGGCCATATGCTCGAATAAGCGGTTTTTTCTTCTATTTTCTGCCAACTACATGTGATTTTTCGTACAATGGTGTGTATAATTGCATCTAAAAATGGTTCTGTTCAGAAAAAATAGAGGAATAAAAGAGCAGCATCTTCTTTGTTTGCAGGGTACGTGGACAACAAGACCGAAATTGCCCTCTTCTCGCATTCCGGCAAAGTGGAGCAGAAGACGGGCAGTGAACTGAGCGACATGCTGATAATTGTCAGAGAGCTCAAAGGAGCTCCACCCAACTGCCAGTCAGTTCCTTAGGAGCTCCCATATACTCGCAGGCAGACTTTGTTTGTGCTGCTTAGAGAGAGAACAGTCATAGGGAAGTCTCAATCAATTGAACTGTTGATATACGGCTATTACTAAAGCAAGCCACGCACGCTACGCACGCCAAATCATTAGTAATGCACGCCACTGTGCGAGAAAATTCTTAACTTTGCCCCATGCGCTTCATTTAGTTTTTCATGTTTTTTTTTCTGCTTAAGCTTTGGCAAAAGTCTACCCTAACGAGGCCGTACGGCTTAGGCTAACAAGACCGTATCAAAAAATTAACATAATCGTGCGCCAAACACTCTCTCTTTCCCGCGCTGTGGCGTGCAATAGTAATGAATTGGCGTGCATGGCGTGCTTTATTAATGGCCTGATATACGTAAAAACATAGCGAAAATACCGTATCACGACACTTTGTACCGTGTCACTTTGTATACGACACTTTGTACCCGACACTTTGTACCCCGTCACTTTGTACCGCGACACTTTGTACCGCGACTTGAGTGAGGCCGCGCGTTTTATTTTTACATTAAAACATCTTTTTACATTAAAAAACGCTTAGGCTTAGTAAAAGTTTACGATAACGAGGCCGTACGGCTTAGCTAACGAGGCCGTACGGCTTAGCTAACGAGGCCGTACGCGGTACAAAGTGTCGCGGTACAAAGTGTCGCGGTACAAAGTGACGGGGTACAAAGTGTCGGGTACAAAGTGTCGTATACAAAGTGACGCGGTACAAAGTGTCGGTAATTCCGAAAATACAGTTATCAAAGAAAATGTATCTTACTTTTTCTCGATAAAAAAACAAGTCGCATCAGGAACAAAACATGTTTACGTTTCAAGGTTGCAGTAAAAGCGTGTAACATTTCATGATGTGTTTTTTTTTGTTGTGCGAAATTGTTAAACCCGAAACCTATTGAGTTTTCTTCTTGAACTTTTTATTGGTGTTATCTATCGATTTGAGATGCTTCAAATGCGGTAAGCCCACCGCCGCTCCTAAGCCACCCGCTGTACGTGTCATGCTGAATGAATGGGCCGACTTCCGCGCGGGAGATCCGTTCCCGGTCCAGAAAATGGTCCGCGCCCTTGACAAGTTAGCAGATCTACCTTGGTTATACGGGGAAAAACTGGCACTCCTTAACAAAGGAAGACTTTCTAAAGCATCTTTCATACTTTTCACTCGGATTTCCACGTTTTCCAATAGAACATGGACTTAGTCGTCAAACGCCTATGCTCTAACGTCTAAATCTTTATCGTATGGGACATTTAACTTAAAGTAGCGTATATTATATGGGATGGTCAAATGAGAGCGCATGCTACGGTTTTTCAATGGGAGCTCTAAAATATTCCTGTTTTCCAGGTCTCTGAACACCCTTCCGGGAGAGAATCCTGATCAGTACGTCGCCCTCTGGTATCAGGCGGGTGAGCCCGTCATGGGACGCGTTTGGAACGAGAACGGCAAGATTGCAGCCAATTTCTCGTGGCACGGCAACGAGTATAAGACCAACATTGGTTCCATCCAAGTACGGACTCTTGGCACTAATGCAGATTGAATGATAAGTATGCATGAGTGGGCGGGGCCTAAATGTGAATCAAATGCTTTTTTCACAGATTCTCTTCGAGCTGCCCGAACACATCCGTGGTTTCGACTATTCGTGGATTCCCTTCCCAGATGTCAGTTAAACTCTACTCAGCTTTATCTGAAAACAAGTTACGAAACTAAGTCGTCAGAAACTATTCTACAGCTAAACTCGCGAAATTCTATTGACAACTGTTTAACAGTTTGAATCATTGCTTTCATTTTTTAGGCTGCAAAGCACACTGACAAGGAATGGCATCCCGTGCATGTCAACCATTGGAAGGGTGACATCTCCCCGGGGGTCATGACCGTCAACGGCAAACAGATTCTTGGCAAGGTGAGTAAGATTTACATCAATCCTCAGGTGTAATACTGCTTTCAAATTCAATCAATGAGTTTAGAGAGAGTAAAAGAGAGAATTATACAGAATGAAATGAAAAGATAAAGGTAATTGAAGTGTGAAAAAACTGACACAGCTAAAATTATTAGAAAACAGAAGATTAGGTTTTTTAAGAGGAGCTATAGAAAGAAAGAGAAAATATGAGAGAAAAAACACAAGGAGAGATACTAATAAAATGACAAATAGGGGGAAAACGTCTCATGACGCAACGAAACTTCTCATGTCAGCTGAATCCTTTCTGGTAATGTGATACGTTGAGGTGGACGTGCGCAATGAGAAAACGGGCTACGGTTACGGCGGCAAGGAGAACATCTCGGTTGGCCCCGCCGTCCACAGCACCCTTGTGCTGTGTCGCAAAGCCAAGCCCGGCTGCAAATTTGACTGAAGCCCTCTCACATTTGAAGGAAATTATCTGTGTATAATATCAATAAATTGCCTGTAACAACGTGTAAGAAGAAACTGAATGATAAATTACGATAAAGATGTTGAGATGAGAAAGGATGAGAAAAAAAGAACAACTTCTACTCATCAATTTCTCTCAGCACCTTTTTAAAAAATTTCATACATGCCCTATTGAAAAAAAATCATCGACCTGGATCATGGATATAAATTTTCAAATCGTCCGCGAATAAGTAAAATTTAACTGGGTCGGTTATACAGCTTTCGATATCGTTAATAAAGCAAAGAAAGAGTAGGGGCCCTAAGACAGTACCTTGCGGTACACCGCTTAGTACAGGGAAATGATCCGAGAAAGTGTTATTTATACGTACCCTGAACAATCTATTCTCAAGAAAACAAGCGATCCATTTTATAAAACTTGAAGGAATTCCTATTTGGTGAAGCTTTGAAATTAGCTTAGAATGAGAAACCTTATCAAAAGCTCTTGAGAAATCGAAATAAATCACATCTAGTTCTTGATTCTTCTTCATAGATATTTCCCACTTACTGATTGACTTTAAAAGCTGAATCTCACAACTTCTTCTAGAAATAAAACCATATTGAAATTTATAAAATATACTTCTGTATTGTAGTCTTATATGGTTAGCTATTATACTTTCAAAAACGCGGCAAATTGGAGAAGTAATGGTAACAGGCCGATAGTTACTACAAATAGACCTGTCCCAGAATTTTTAAAAATTGGAATGACCTCCTAATTTCCATTAAATTGGAATTGAGCAGCTTTTAAATGATTCTTCAAATAAAATAGACAAAGGTAATGCTAAAGCGAGGGCAAATATTTTCAAAAGATATTGATTGATGCCTTCGGAGAACTGTGTAAACTTATTAGGTAATTTCTTATAAATGATATGCGGAGAAAAGTCTAGAGAGTCTGATGAAAAAGAAGTAGGGTAGCTCACCGGGTTTGAAAAAGAAGTAGGGTATCTCACCGGGTTTTTATTAGCTTCCTCGTCAATTGTGTAGTTTTTTGAGAACTCATTGGCTAAAAGAAAAGCTTTCATTGCAGTATCAGAAACATAAGCATCCCAATTTTTGATTAAAGGAAGACTACTTTCAGGTTTCAACTTCATTTTCACCCAGCGATGAATACCTCTAGGAGAATCTAAGACCTTCTTTTCACAGCTCCTCAGTTGTTCAGTTTGACTAGCTTTTATAAGTTGCTTAATGTTTTTTTCAATCCGAAGAGAAAGAAGGGTTAGAATGCCTAGTTTGCCATATTTTGTTCTTCTTATTAAGAAGTTTGCGAAATTTTTCAGGACGTGTTCTAGTCTTACTGGAGCGTTCTCTGAGAGGACAGAATTCATGAATCACATCATGTATTACAGGGTGCAACAAAAGTCCAGGTGTGTAGTTTTTTTCCGATAAAAACTTAACGGATTGAGCAAATCAAACAAAATTGTCATCAAAGTTTATTCAAATAGTTTGGGATATAACTGTGTTTTCAAATTTCAAACAGCCCTCCTTTCTCCTTGGCACAGGCGCGGAGTCGCTTGTGGAAGGCACCCACCGTGGTGGACAGGTAAGCGACGTCAAGATCATCCCACGCCTTCTGTAGGGCGCGCTTCAGACTTTCCAAATTCTTGTGTGGGGAAGCACAGGTCTTGCTCTCAAAGACCGACCACACATAGAAGTCCATAGGATTCAAATCAGGTGAGTACGGAGGCCATTCGGCGGAGGTGATCAGGGAGGGAAAATTGGTCTTGCACCACTTTAGCTTTGTGGGCGGGCACAGGGTCCTGCTGGAAACGTCCATTTGCGTCCCGCGAAATGAGCCTGGCTCCAGGGAAGTACTTCCTTCATGAGAATGTCGTTCAGGTAGTTATTGGCATTCACTTTGACTCCCTGTTCGACGAAAACGATGCGAGTCTTGCCACTCGCGCAAATCCCGGCCCAGACCATCACAGAAGCGGGATGGCCCTTTCTCGAGACGTAACGGCCACTCCTATTGGCCTCGTTGACCGATTTCGACCAAATCCTATCTTTCTGGTGGTTGAAAGACTGCTCAATACTGAACAACTTCTCATCGGTGAAGAGAATATCCAAACAGTCCACCGGCTTGAACCGCTTTGACAGTTCACGACATCTCCGAAGACGAGTCGCCTTCATATGGTTCGTCAATGCGTGAGTCTTCTGCAGCTTGATGGGGCGAAGTCCCATGCGAGATTTGACGATCCTACGAACAGATGTATCCGAGATTTTCAGCTCCTTTAAAAAGTAACTAATTGAGATAAAGAGTTATGGAGCGTTAGAATTCAACTTTTCACTTTGCAAAGTAATCTCTGCAAAGTGAAAAAATTTCTACTTCTCCAACTTTATGCTATATTTCACCACTCTCTCGCACCGCTCGTTGTTTACGTCGTGGTTTTAAAGTGATGGAGCGTTCAACGGGATCACTTTGCACAGATTACTTTGCAAAGTGAAAAGTTGAATTCTAACGCTCCATTAGATGCTATTAAATCGGTGAAAAATGCTTCTGCTTCACCACGTGTTAAAGCTATCTGAAACCAGTCCATGTTCGGTAAGTTTGTATCGCCTAGAATGATGTTGTTATTTGCTCACATATTCACGCTTATAGCATGCAAAGTTTCCTGAAATGTTTCTTTTGTCGTATTAGGGGTCTGTACAGTAGAAAAAATTTATTTTAACCCAAAACTTAGGTCTATGCATAGAACTTCGATATCTTTCTTGAAGGAGGTATCAATGTTGACGCGTTTCAACATAAGACTCTTTTTAAATATCACAAGAAGACCTCCGTCTTTTTTGTTATTACGGCGGTCCTGACGATGAAAAGAATACCTCGGATGGTCGAGAAATGAGGCGGAAAAACAGTCGTTAAGCCAAAAACTGTTAACTCGAAGAAAAAAAATGTAATCTGGAAATTTTTTACAAATGTAGTTATTGTTGATTTTTTTAACAAATGTAGTTATTGTTGATCTAAACACAAACAACAAGTGTGTATATTTATTAGAAACAAGTGTGTATATTTATTGTGAATTAATGTGTATATTAACATTTATTTCATAACTGTGTATATTAACATATATATTTTTATTTTTTTTTAAATATAGATTTATTTATATTCTTAATTATTATTTTAATTAAAAAAAACTTAGTATTAGTAATATTAATGTATATTAACATATTTAATGTCTATATTAATTCATATTTATTGTGTATATTAACAAACAACAAGTGTGTATATTTATTAGAAGAAGTGTGTATTTTAGTGACGTCTTCGAATCATTATACAAGCATATTGTGTACAGCTTCACTGAGAAACACACAAGAAAAATAGTTTGACTGGGAAACATACAATACAAGACTGAAAAAAATTTCATCTCAATATATAACGGATGGTTTGCCGTTGTTCTTCTATAAATATCATAAGTTACAACACATAATCTGCCATGCGGAATAAGGGCGAAAATGATTATTTTATAAGGGAAACGTGAATTTAAACACGGGATGACTAATTGTAGTGAAATTTGGAAAATGGGGGAAAATATTAAAAAATCACAACGTTTGATGGAAGAAACATCCAGTAATTGAGGCAATGGAAAGCACAAGTAAAATGGAAAATGGCCCATTTTAACAAATCCTCAAAGCTTTGACGGCAATTAGGTTGTAGAGGAGGTGCTTAACATAAGTTTGTGAGTAGTTTGTGGTAATGGTGTGAGTATGTTTTTAAAAACTAGTGTTAGTGAGAAAAAGATGGTAACATTGTAACACAATGAAAACAATGTTACCTAAGTTCAGGTTTTTTGATTAAAGAAAGAATTGATATTGATGTTGAAGGTAATAATTAATTCTGTTTATTTTCTAACTAGTTGTTAGTAAGAATCCATGTGCTTTTCAAAAGAGGCTCATGCTTTCTGGAGAGTTTAAATCAAATGAGGAATCTGTGATCGACTCGACTGCTCTTTACCAGGTGGTTCGTGAAGAGCAGCGAAGAAACGAGACGTAAAAACAAGGAGGAGAAGTAAGTGATGAGGGAGCAGAGCACAGCTGAGTCCGTGTAAGCATACAACTTCAACAAATATCGATAAGTATTTTAGATAATTGGTCCTTCAGAACGGTTAACGATTGATTGCCTTGAACATATTATAACATTTGCAAAAACTCGTCATTATGTGTGTAAAACCACAAACAGATCAATCAGACCCCCAACCCCTTCAAAAAAAAACAATTAAATAATTTTCTCTTTGGTCACCTATTCCGATCAGTTCTTCAATATAATACGAAAAAAAGTATGATAATTAATTCACGAAACTTTAGCTTTTTCAACGCAATATAAAAAATAAGTTTTTTCTTCATTCTGCAAATTACAGTGTTAATCAACCGCAACTCATTCTCAAACGCTTCCCTTCATTGTTTTATTACTACAAGTTCTTAAAAAGTAACCAGGCAAAAAAGCGCTGCTTCGAACGATAACTTGCACCACTCATTACCGTAAGCGAAGCAACGGGAGAAAGCCGATTCTGACCGATCCCTAGAAATGAGATTGTTTAGGTGCTATTCACGTGTCATTCACAATTCTCCATCAAAGTCTCCATTACCGATCCAGAAAGAATAAGGAAAGGAAACTCATTACTACAACTTCTGTTTTAAGCATCTCTTTCTCGTTCTCTCTTTGTTCCTATATCTCTTACTTTCTCTCACTCTCTATCTCTTTCTCTCTCACTTTGTCTATTTCTGAAAATGAAGGTAAACCTGGCGAAAACTCCTATCAAAGTTGTATCGCTCAATTCGATGTCGAGCACCGACTCCACTAGATTCCGCTCCCTGAAAAATCAAGTTGCAAAACGTTTATAGTTTCATTCATGACGACCTCCTGGATGAGTTTTCCAACGCTCTGATTATTAATGTCTACCTTTTTTAATTCAATAACGGTCCAAAAAAATCTTTAAACCTTCGAAAAAAATCTAAAAGATTTCAAATCCAAAAATATAAAATATCCAATAACTCCAAAATAATGATGAACAATTACCACTTTACACCCTTTACATATATAAAATAAATTTATATATACATACATGTACACTTGGGTACAGCAATATAAGTACTCGGTAGAAAATCAAACTTTTATCAAATTGATAACTACGGTCCCTCAATGTGCCTTCAAAACTGCTAAAATTTAGTTCTGCGCCCTGAAAAATTAGGCTGCAGAAAATTTATAGTTTCATTAATGACGAGCTCCTGGATGAATTTTCCAACGCTGTAATTATTAATGTCTACTTTTTTTAAAAATCTTTTAACGGTGTGTTTTTCCTCTTATTTTCTCTTTGTTCCTATATCTCTTACTTTCTCTCACTCTCTATCTCTTTCTCTCTCACTTTGTCTCTTTCTGAAAATGAAGGTAAACCTGCTTCATAAAATAATGATCAACAATTACCACGTTACACGGTTTACATATCAAAAAAGTTATATATACATGAAAACATGTACACTCGGATACAACAATAAAATTACTCGGAAGAAAATCAAACTTTTATAAAGTTGATAACTACGGTCCCTCACTGTGCCTTCAAAAATGTTGAACATTTCATCTAATGAGTCGAGCTATATTTATCTGTGTGATAGTTTACCCATATTTCGTAATATTCAGTTGTCCCTGCCATTGAGTTATAAACTGAGTATTCTTTTGCTTTGTTTGTGCAATAAACGTCAGCTCAAACCTTATGATGTAATCGACATCCGGCAGAGAATGTTCGATCAATTCACGCAAGAATATATTGATTGAAGCGTGTGTTTTGGCAGTTCCAATCATCTGAAGACCCAGTTAAACATTTGTATTTTTTTTCAAAGACAGCTCGAAGGGTTATAATTTTTCTCCGCATTTCTGCTTACAAAGCACTTACTCATGAAAATAAAGAAGTGCCGTGCAAAATAAGTGTGATTACGGTGTAACTTCCGGGATTATAGGGTGACCGTAACCTGCGCAGTAGTCAGATCGACTGCGTCGATGCGCGCGATAGCAGCTGCATCTGTGTATCGAGCGGCCGCAAGCTCATCGTACCTTTGAAACTCTGATTCAACTTTTCGTGAGTATTCGATTTGTTCCAGCTCAGAAATTCCTCAGAGGAGACTCTCGGTAAACTGTAGGCTCAAAAATTGAATGTTGTGAATATTTCAGGCATTTGAATTGACTGGTATTTATGAAGCAACGGAAAACAAAACACTTTTTTCGGAAAGCTGTAGGAAGGGATATGTAATATGTTTGCAGTTCTGAGTTGCTCTCCAGTCCTCGCATTCCAACCAGACAGTCCTGAAACAATCAACATTTCTATATGATGTTCCGCTTATGGAGCGTTAGAATTCAACTTTTCACTTTGCAAAGTAATTTTCTGCAAAGTGATCCCGTTGAACGCTCCAATGTCTTACCACGAATTAATTACCTTGAAAAGAAAAATGGACTACGGTATTACTTTTATAATAGCTTTTACTATTGGACGTAAATTTTTTAAATGAATTTTACAGAAAAATCGTCGCTTTGTCTTAGAATGCATGTGTTCTTTCGTTTTACCGTAGTCCATGTTTTTTTTCCACGGCAATTCGTGGTGAGACATTGGAGCGTTCAACGGGATCACTTTGCAGAAAATTACTTTGCGAAGTGAAAAGTTGAATTCTAACGCTCCATTACTCTCCCCCTCTCTCTCTCGCTCTCTCATTTTCTAATGACTCAACAATTTCTACGCTCCATCTCTCTATTTCTCTCTATCTCACCTCTGTGGCTTTGCACATTTTTGAGTCCCTCTTTGATTGTAAATTCTTTATTTTTTTTATTTATTTATCTTATTTTTCAAATGATCTATTTGACCCTTCGAGTGTTCTACATAGTTAATCCTCAACATTATATATTCCATCGATCATCCATCCATGATGTAATAGGTAGTAGATCATTCAAGTTTTTAGGGGTGTCTTTGACTTTTCAATTTATCAATATTACCTTTCTAATGATCTATTCGACCGTATTCAAGTCATATATTCAGCCCTTTGAAAAATCTATAAATCGTACCCTCTCCCTCTGAAGAAACTCGTTCATCTCCAGCATTCCCGTGTCCGCCCTTCCGTGCACCGACCGGCCATGAATGTAGTAGCCGTAGAGGGGATGAGACAACGAGATAACACTTAAAACACTCTCATCTTATCATTCATTTTCCATATGTTTGAGTTCTGGTTCGAACTCCGAAACTGAACAGCTAACATTTAAAGAAAAAACAATGTAAATCTTCAAATTGAATGCTGAGAACTGTCTTGGTTCAACAAATGACTCGAAAGCAGTAAGCTGCTAGCCTGGACTCTAAGAAAAACAACTCGATGAACTCAAAAAAGGCCTTACTGAAGTCCTAAACAGAGTCTGGGTCTCACCTGATATTCGCGATGGAGCACAGATCAATGAAGTTGTGAAAGGGGTCGAGCACGATGTGCTCCACAATGAAGACATTCAAAATCCATTGGCTGAAGCCTATCACGAAATAGAAGAAAAGAGAAACCTGTAATTATTATATTCACCCAAAATAACCCGAACCTAGTTCAAAAAGCCGGAGTCATTGATTTTCCTACCACTTTTTCGAAGAAAAAAAACAGAAAAAAGGCGTAATACTTTTAAAGATAAACCATGAGTACAAAGCTTACACGTGTGAAAAGTTTCGCTGAACATCGTGAAGTTTTATATAATTATTCAAGGTTAAACTCTCAATCTGCTAACCGCGAGTCGAGATACGGCGCTAGAAGCGAAGGCTTCCGATTCTTTCTCTTAAAGACAGTAGTTATAACCCAAGCTTTCTGGAAAAGTTGATCTTATTTTATACATCATGGAACAATTTTTCAATTTTTGAATGAGAACACATAATTTAATAGATGTAGTAGGGTTTTAAAGCACTAAGTTAACAAAGTATTACATTACGTGTACTTTTCAATCACTCTATCGCTTCATTATTGAACAACTCATCAACAAAGTAAAGAAATTTCGCTCCATGGTTAAAGAAACAAACGATTTTTCTCTCTCTTTATCATTCTTACCCCGTATTTTAAACCTTTCGTTCTGCCTCTCTCCCTTTATCTGTAAATTTTCCCATTATCTTCCTAATTCGGACTTCGTCTTAACCGCTCTATGCATTTATATCTCATCCGAATAATTTAAAGCTCACTTGCAGCGATAGTGAATGTAACCTGTAGTAAACCCTGGCTGCCAGATGGCCCAATTCTTGCAATTGAAGAAGTCTAGTATGAGCAGTAGGAAAAGCATTTGCAGTGCGACACTCGTTTTTCGGTAGTTTTGCAGCTCATTCCATTCATTCGCGACCAAGTAAGTCCGCCTGAATGTTGACTGCTTCGGGATGCGAAAAGGGCGGTTTGAATTGCTTCCTAACAACAAAAATGACTACCACATTTTGAAGTGAGAATAGAGTAAGAGAGAAAGAGGGAAAAAGAGAACGGAGATACAGAGGGTGATAGGGAAATAATTATAGAGCGAAGGAGAGAGAGGAACAGAGAGTAAAATAGTTAAAGAGAGAGAGAACAAAGAGAACGAGAGAGAAAGAGGAAGATGGTGAGATAGAGAGGAAAAAAGAGAGAGAGAGACCATATGACTACGGGTTCTTCTTTTACTCCATCCTCTCTCAAAGGGTCGTTGGAGGCTGGCCGATTGGAGTCGGAAGGTGCCGTCACCTGCAATGGAGAGACCATGGAATAGTTTGCTGCCTTGTTCACGGTTTGATTCATAGTCACGACCTATTCAAAACTCAGATCAAATTCATACTTCTGCATTGCTCAATTTTCTCAATGATGCTAAATTAACTTGCCGATCTACTGAATAAAACTTCGTTAGAATGTTCTTTCTTCAGTGAAGGCTGATCCAGGATTTAATTTTTCTCCTAACTTGGAGAGATTTGTGGGTCAATATCATGTTTTGTATCAATATTCAGTAGTCTCACAATAGAAAACTAAACGTTGATCTACCCAAATTGATGATTATCGATCTGATGCACCTTGGGTCTCTCCCAGTCAATAAAGAACGTATCCGTCAGCATCAGCATCAGATAGCGATGAACGAGCGCCACAAGTTTAAGAGCAGTTGCTACGATGAGGTACACAAGAAGAGTTGATTCCTCAAATCGCTAATGTAAACATGTGAAACGGTGATATGGTTACTGACTGTCGAATGGTTAGCTTCAAAAAATATATTGGCTGTAGAGTGTCTATTGGATATAAAATCAATGTCAGATGTTCAATGAGTACTGGCTCTAAAATGGATACTAGCGGTTGCGAGGAATTTGGCGTTGATTTAAATGATTGCTGCCAACTCGATGTTGTCTTTCACTGGCTTTCAAATAGCTACTAGCTGTCAGGTTGATACTGGCTTCAAAGTGAATACTGATTGTCGAGCAATTGGAGTGGATTCAAAGTGTAAAACCTGGCTGTCAGAAAGCTGGTTGTAGAAAATGAACGTCTGTGTCTTGTAGGCGAATGTTAGCCAGCACACAGTTACCGTCGTTACGAACAGGAAAACATCACCTGAAAAAAACTTCTCTTCTCAAAACAGTACGGCGCTTTTCTGTTCTGATCCGCACTCTTTTTCTCGTTTTTTTTCTTGATCCCGCTCTTTCTCATTTTTTCATGTTCTCTCTCTTTCTCACGTTATTTCTCTGTCTGTTTCTTCCTATCCATGTTCCTGTTTCTAGCTCTCTCTCTCTCTCTCTCTCTCTCTCTCTCTCTCTCTCTCTCTCTCTCTCTCTCTCTGTGTCTCTTTTTTAGAACCCGATTCTTAATGAAGAGATTAGGAAAGATGAACCAAGGGCAGCGCACTCGAAGAACAGGAACTGAATCAATGTGGATGGATCGACCAGCTGCTTGCCGGCCCGGCGACCCCAGCTGACAATAACACAGCTCCACTTTTCTTATTTCCATTCTTATATTTTGTTCCTAGCCTTGTCAGACCTACGCAATACGAGGCGATATATGTATAATATATAAACGATATGATGTCAAAATATAAACTCTATACACTTACCTATGTAAATTATCTTTTGTGTTGCTTTTGTTCAGTTGAATCAATTATCATAATATGATTAGCAAGTTCTGTCCTACAATAATGTTTTCCCGAATTGTAATAGCTTTTTTTGTGTGCAGACAATATTTTTTAGACTGATGAACTAAATTTTACATACATTGTCTGTTAAAATTAGACATCCAAAGTTGGAATATGAATTTATTGCCTAATTTTTGAATTGTTCATCTAAAGATGAATCGTTTTTTGTCTTATGAAGCATGTGAATGTTCTAAAAATTATACCTGTGACAAAGCCAACCTTTAAGCCTTGAGAGCGGCGATGAGAACAGTCAACGAGCCTAACACGGCCATGGAGATTTCTATGTCCTGGTTAATGTGAATGTTCTAAAAATTATACCTGTGACAAAGCCAACCTGTAAGCCTTGAGAGCGGCGATGAGAACAGTCAACGAGCCTAACACGGCCATGGAGATTTCTATGTCCTGGTTAATACTCTTTTGTTATTTTTTATTCATTTATTAGATTTTATTCGAGTAACTCATTCCCCAATCAAATTATTAAAGTAAACTGTTTATTTTTAGGAATTTTTTCGCGAAGTATATCACATTAAATGAAAAATTCAATGGAAAATTCCAATTAGAAAAGAGACCTTGTCATGCCTGAAGGGGTCTATTTCGTAGTGAACGCTGAAAGTCGTTTTTACCTGCAAAACTAGGGTTTCTCTTTAAGATACTTATCGGTCTTAAGCTTAGTCATTCAGTCCTAACTTTCCAGCAACTGGATCTCAAATTGCAATTATATACTTTTTGAGAGCTTTGAAGTTTATAAAAATATAGTTTTTTCTTTAAAAAGTCCGTATGTTTGTAGAAAACTCTCGGTGAGACAGGGCACTCAATCACTAATTCTTCAAAGGTTCATGTTGACAGTAAAAATAGTCAGATCTCTTATGAATATGTGACTATAGTCAAAAGTCAAAAGACGTCTGACTATAAGAACATCGCCATAATACTCAACCCGGAGCTCTGTTCTTAAGAATCATTCCTGATATACGGTAATTGTTTCAAATCAATTTTTTTTTACGATTCGTTAACGATCAAAAAATGCCTCAGCAGTCATGTTGCCCTCTGAATTATGAAACTCTGCATAGACGAGTCGAACGTAGGGGGGATAGATGAGACCATCGCGCGTAGTCTGCGCATGCAAAATATTTTTTCAATGGAGAACACGTTTTCTTCCCTACAAGATTTCAGTCTCAAATTTTCCTACCCAAAACAAATTGCAACATCTTTTGTTCTTGCCCATTTCATTTTTCCATCTCGAGTTTAATTGGAAGTTATTTTTTCATATATTTTCATTTTCTTCCACGACTTTTTTTCACATACAACTTGTTCGTTATTTCCAGAACATGTTCAACGAACTGCTCATAGGGTTTTCAGAAGCAGCTTCTCTAGGCTCTCCTTTTCATTTCACAACCTATATTACCCCATCGATCTATTCTTTAACTTTTCTCATTAAGACCGCTTCTGTAATCAACCAAAAAATTATTTTTAGTAAGTTCTGGACAAGATTTTAGACTTTTCTAAAAAATAATAAATATTTATATTGAACGTGATACCTACCTGCATTTGAATGGTGATGATGAAATCTTGAACGAATCTAGCTCCTTTCAAAGTAGAGTTGTGGCCCGGAGCCTTTAGCGTAACCGTATCCACAAGAAAGAATCTATAAATTAGAGCCAGTCGAAAACTGGGTTCTAGGCATCAGTCTTCATTCGCTCTTCTTCATCACTTAACTTTTCCTCACTCTTCTTTAATGATGGTCGAAAGAAATCCATCGCACAGGCAAAAATGGCACTCGGCCGGGACCGAACCTCCGCTGCCTAACCGGGGCTTGTAGAGCGTTACCAATACACCAACCGAGCACACATTGTCTCATGTGATTTCTTGCTATGTCTAAGGCATAATGACCGTTCTTTCTAGTCACGCATATGATGTTGAAGCACTAATTGCATTTTACAAGATTCTTTAGTTTCAAGACACAGATGCTTTTTTCTCTCTTGAAGTTTAGTCTCACTCAAAACGATGTTTGCAATGACTCTGACTAAATGTTTTTAGACGATGAAGCTTTCAATATCAATGTCGTTCAAAATCTTCTAAATCAGTCGGCTGAGTCTTCAAAGAAACCGATCTGTCCAACCGACCTTCTCGTGAAGAGCCAAGAACTTGACTTGGACTTTTCCTTGTTGGGATAGGCACCCGATCGGAGAACCAATTCGTTCACGATAGGGATAGGATAGAGCTGAGAATATTTTTAGCGGTAGTGTAGTAATATCGCGTTTGCTCCAAGCAAGAGAGAAACGTTTGAGTTCAATCACGGGCAATAACTTTTTTCCCTTTCGATAGTTACTTCGATTCTGCTGATGTCTAGTCAAAGTCCAAACGTGCTGTAAACTTTTTTTCAAGATCAAATTGAATCAACAAAAAAAATTTCAAGAGAATGTTTTTTTGTTGTTTTTTTTGAATTTTTTTACATCAAAACCCAAAAATTTTCATTTTAGGTTTTTACTTCTTCGAAATTTTATTTAAACAATTTCTTGAAAATTACACGCGTCAAAGACCTGAAAAATCAATGAAGCTTAGAACTTTTTTGTATCTAAACATAGCCGTTCTTCTGTTTTCATTATAAATGGTAGTTTATTGGCAAACGTGAGTTCAACAGAAGATTTCACTTCGACGCTCTCTCACAATAATTAGCCTTTGGTTTTTGCATCGTTTTTTTTATTCTCTGGGGAGAAGATATCCATCATTCTGGCAATCGAACTAATCCCTTACATACTAAGAACAATCTTTGAATCTTAATTGTAGACACACCCAAAAAATACTGAATTTGAATTGAATATAAGTTCAAGCTAACCTCCTCAATCCCGGACGCATTTCTAAACTTCAAAAAGAGATCGTATAGAATGATTTCATCATCCAGCATGCCGTCTCCGTTGTAAATAACTTCTTCGAGATTGAGCTGGCAAGATTGTCTGAATGTAAAGTGCACCGATTATCCTCAATCATCAAGCTTCTCTACATAAAAACCTCGAGTCTGAAATACAAATTCATAGAAACATAGAGAGAGAATAATAGAAGAGTTTAGAAGGAGAAAGAGAGAGAGAGAGAGAGAGAGAGAAATGACTTACCGATATCTTTGGCCGAAAGTGAAGGCGCCTTTGACTATCTTGAGACGATCTCTGCAAAGCTGCAAGTCGCCTTTGGCTATGGATTTCAACCCGAGGAACGTGCCGTTCAAAAGATATCTGGAAACATGATTAAACTATCGCATAGACAAAAACTAGCACAAGTTGGCTCTCGTCTGGTAAGCGAAAAGCGGCTGGGTTCAATCCCGCCGGGAACTGGCGCAGAAAACCCTTAAAAGAAAGTATTTAGTATGTGAGTCAATGCCCGTCAAATTCTCCTTGCCTTGCAGCGACGATATCCAAGACGCCAACGTCTCCTTCCACAAACTTGTAGACTTGGTCAATGGCCGTCTCTCGAGACAGTTCTGATTCCACGTCCACATTGTAGTAAAAAAGCCAAGGCATGTTCGGTGCCCTGAATTTCTATTCATATTTTTTCTCTCAAATTGATAGCTTCCTCTTAAACTCTTAAAGTCCTAGCATAGCCGTTCAACCGTTCACTATGAGGAAGTCTGTTAGTGTGCGCTAAATATTTTTTAATAGGGTTTCAAGTTCTATTTTCATCTTACAAGACCCACAAACAAAGGAATTGACAAATGATAAAAGTGCTTGCATGCATCTGACTCTCCGCAATACTGATATACGCATCACTAGACTCTCGGGTCAGCGACTGCTTCTACCCAATTAGACATTTATCTCATTTCAAAAATCGTGTGCTCTGTCACGAGGCGGGAACAAGCGTTATGAACGTCATTTCTGCGACTGACCATTGGTTCGGTGACGGCCGATTAGCGATGCTCTCAAAGATTGTGCAGGTGGAGTACACGTCCCGGTTGTAGTTCTGTAGCACGCACCAGCTGCCGAGAGCCTGCACCAAAGAAATTAGTCATGGCGTTTCATTATACAACGATGATCATGATGTCTTTCAAAGAAATTAATGACATGTTTATTCTCTAAGACTATCCAACGTGTCTGAGACTATTTAACTATTTCTAAACTATTTGATTTTTCACGGCACTGCGCGTCAGTTTCTATACATTCTTATACTCTCCATTCTCCATTCTCAAATGCCCCTTTTTCGGGAGAAGCTGCAAACCTGGAGACAGTTTCGTCTCAACCATTTTTGTTCTTTGATATCATGAAGTATTTCGATAGGGTTTCTTTGTTTATAAGAGAGCGACGCATAGAATTAATAAGTCATAAGGCTAGTGGGAGAGCGAGAGACCTGGCAATCTGTGATGCTGCCCAGCTCACATCTTTTTGCCATTGCGATGATATCCAGTTCTTTCATCCTTTCGGAAGGTACAAATAATCCTGAAAAGTGACTTCAGTCTTTGTTACAAGGTCAGCAGCGACTTTCTCATTCAAATTAGGTTTGCACCTCTCTCTTTCTCTGTTTCTCTCTCTCTCGCTCTCGCTCTCTTTCTTTCTTGATCTCTTCTTCTTTATTTTTGTTTTTCTTTATCACTCTCGAACTCTTTTATTCTCTTTCTCTCACTTTCTGTCTCTCTCTCTGTTTTTCATCTCAATTAGTCTTCTGTCTCAACACAGATTCAAAATTCTTACGGAAACTTAGTCTTGATTATCCGAATATGTCCTAAAAAAAGCTGCTTTAAAAGACAAGGCTCAAGAAACTCTGTATTCGCTAATGCATTCAAATATGACGGTAAATAAGATTCAATAAAATAAAACAAAAATGAGTATTTGAATTACGTGGTGGCTGAGCTGAAAATGTTTTTTTTTTAAAATTTACTTTTCCAGAGACTTGTTTACTATGTAGTTGTTAGGCATTTGCATTGTAGATATGATAAAGTATTTTTGGAGATGATAGAACACTAAATTCAGATCTGTAGCTTGATTGAATTAGAATTGAATCTAGTAGTAGTTTAGTAGTTTCTGATACCTTGACTGAATCTTCTAGTAGTAATCTTCTTGATTGAATATAGTAGCTTGATTGAATCTTTACCGTTTTAATTTTACATATAGCAACTGCAAAGTTTATTTGTTCTTACCAGAGCTGAAAAATATGCTGTAGACCGCAGGAGCAGGCTGCAAATTAAGCGTAGAAGGGCATGTTTGTGAATTCGTCCCCTGTAAAATGAGTTGTTATGGCTGGAGGTCACTTTAATGGTAACGCTAACAGTAGAGAAAGAGAGGGAGAAAATTCAAGATAGAGAAAAAGAAAGCAAAAGAGGAAGAGTGAGTCAGAGAGAGAAAGAGAGAGAGAAATAGATGAGAGAGATAGATGATACAGCGTGAGAGAGGAAGGAATGTTTTGAGAAAAAAAAAGACTGTTGATCGTTTGCCATCGACCTATAACAAGATAGCTAATAAGATCGAACTGACTGACATTTGTGCAGAGACACTCATTGTCCGTGCACGGTGTACATTTCACTTTAGCAGCATTAGGAAAGGTTCCCGGGACGCACGAAACACACGAGAAGAGACATGGAAATACAAACTAGTAATTTTGATGTTTAGCGTATGAAGAGTATGATGATACAGTACTGTCATATTGTATATCAGGATAGCGTATGAAGAGTATGATGATACAGTACTGTCATATTGTATATCAGGATAGCGTATGAAGAGTATGATGATACAGTACTGTCATATTGTATATCAGGATAGCGTATGAAGAGTATGATGATACAGTACTGTCATATTGTATATCAGGATAGCGTATGAAGAGTATGATGATACAGTACTGTCATATTGTATATCAGGATAGCGTATGAAGAGTATGATGATACAGTACTGTCATATTGTATATCAGGATAAAATGAGCAATGGAAAAGCGCTCACTCAATGTTAGAAAAGAAATGGCCGGTTTCAATCCCGCCATGTGAACTAGCTTTTTTTCGTGCGATGTTTTAATCGATTGTCATCTTAACAAAGCGCCAATTAAACTGTATAACTGAGCACTCGACCATTTATGAAATAAGCTCTAAGGAGTGACTTTATCGGATAAAGATGTCGTGTAAAAAAGTCCTGAAATGAATTTCAATTTTTAAGGAATAACTTGCAATCTTGCAGTCTTCCGAGATATGAGAATCCATCCTATAATTTTTGTGAAAAATTTTAAAACTCGAATATTGCAATAACCCAATTATAATCCTCAATAGAACTTCGCATGGAAAAAGCAATGCATGTTCGTATGGAAAAGGCAATGCCCTATTTTGACGTATATGAATAATCAGATGAGTATATAGAATATTAGAAGTATAGGAATATCCTAATAAAAAATAATTGAATGGTCCCTACTTGTAGGCTCAATTCGGCCATTCATGAATCTCTGCTGGGGAACACTGTTACTGTCGCATCGGAGCGTGCAGTTAGCTGGAATCACAGCTCAAAAGCTCGGGTTTTTCGAAGTTTATACATAATAATTGAATTTTATATAGTTTTTAGCACCTTACAGAGTTTTTTGTTGCGTTCGACCTATATCATCAAGTTGGTTCAAGGACGAGAGAATATTGAGTATTTATGATTATTGACTGTATTCTTCAAAACATCGATTGTACTCAAAACTAAGTTTTTGACTTCCTCTTAGAAAAAACAGCTCTTACGATTTCTCCCACAATTTCCAAAACGTCATAAGTCATATTGAACTCACTTGCTTATCTCCTATACAATAGTCTAGACATTTTAGGACTCCCACTCCCGCCCGTGAGCGAGTTGGTTACGGTAGATATACGAGTTAAAAAGTTGCATGTTTTTTCACATCATGTTTCTGATGTGCGGATTGATAAATAAATAAATTTCTGGAGTATATACATAGTTACACATCCATTTTAAAAACGAAGTCGTACAACCGCTAAAGAATTGTCGTCTTGCAGGAGAAAGGTCATTAAATTGAAAATTATTTGTGTATTTGAATCTGAGAAAACACTGACTGTTAGATTCTTCTGGACAAGTAAGACAAGTGAGGCCATCGGAAGAAGCAACTGAGTCTGTAGAAATGTATTAATAGTCATCACTTGAACTATTATGTGTTCATTTATATTAACTTTGAAATATGCATTGTCATACATCAAGTAATTTTCTATAAACAAGTTCTAATATCTGAACTAGGATCTGTATATTCGACCAGCGCACTCGATAAGCAAAACACTGGAACAAGTTTACTGGCAAAGATCGAACACTATTAGTTGGGTAGTGTTAACGGGCTAGCTGGTAATTCAAGATCAGGAATCAAGATTTGATCAGACCTAGAGCTGTGTTTTTAACTACTGTAGTATACTAGTAAGATGTTTGTACTACTTCAGTGTACTAGTAAGATGTTTGTACTACTTTAGTGTACTAGTAAGATGTTTGTACTACTTTAGTGTACTAGTAAGATGTTTGTACTACTTTAGTGTACTAGTAAGATGTTTGTACTACTTTAGTGTACTAGTAAGATGTTTGCTTGTTATGCGGTGATAAGAGAATAATGGTCGTGGGGTTGAATCAGATGGGAAGCAGTTTCGTCAGCTTTTTGTAAATCAAACGCGAAACTCCTTTTTTTACGAAGAGGAAGGGCCTTCCGAGAAGAGATCAAAGGAGATTAGTTATAAACAACCACTGAAGACATCGCCATATACGATTTATTGTCTGTCTATCAATGAATGAAGCACTCACTAAAGGTAAACTAGATTATACAAAATTCCTCTATACCTAACAGAGGAAAGGACTGTTCCTAGAAACATGTGCAAAACTCGTGTGCTGGGAGGGAACCTAAACCCCCCTTCGCTTTTCGGGCGATGCTATTACAGACTGAGCTACATACGCACCAAGTATATTGCACATTTCAAGACCCATAAAACATAAGTGCAAATTGATTAGAAGCTTTTTTCTATTCCAGTCAGCTAAAAATTCTAGACGATTCTAGTCGGCAAAAAGGAGAGTAGAACAAATAAAAAGAGAGGTCTAGGGAAGTCACCTGGCGGGCAAGGAGTACAAATAACTCCGGAGGGAGTTGCTTTTGAAATTCGGGAAGAGGAGGGACATCTGCACGAGAGTCGATCCGGAGTAGGAACGGAGCCATTCTGGCACGGTTCGCACACGAAGTGTGACGAGTCGAAGAAGCTGTTCCTGTTATCAAGCAGCCATTCACTCACGTACCTAGCAGGATTTGGAGATCTTGAGACTTTATTGTCTAAACAATGTTCTACATTTTCGTGTCTCTAAGTTCATCGTTCTCGTTCTTACCATCAGAAACATATATAATACTAACTGAGTTGCATTGTTTGAGTTATGCTGCTTAATTTTCATGGCATAGATTGCAACAGTTTTCATTTGATTTTCTGAAACTTTTTGCTCGAGAACAAAGTTTTTTTATATAAAAAAGGTTTTTTTTTTAAATAAGCAGTTGCCCGGAGAAATGGCTAAAAGTTCTGTACAGATACCCGCCAGATACAGAACTACGTAGTTTCATCGAGGCTAAGATTTTACATGTAAGGGTCTGTTCCTTTAAAAATGAAAACAAAGGCTTGCCTTTGTTCTCAGCAGAGGTCTGCCAAAATCAGTAAGGACCTGACTTCTAAACTCTTGATCAAGAATTCAATGAAAATTTTCGCATCAGCATATGACTGATGAAACAGTATCAAATTAAAAAAATTTTTATTTTACCGCAAAACATTATCAATCGCAGCATGCACTCTTCTGATATTCACCACCAAAAGTACGTCAAGGATCTGAATAGAGTATGTAAACGTGGAAAATGAGAAAATTCTTCTTTCTACTATACATTTAAGGAAACATCACAGCCCTTGAAAAAAAACCTGGAGCAATTCACTGGCGTAATCAAGGGGATCGCCGTGGTCAATTGTGCGTCAGCATCCAGAATAAACGCAGTGCAGATGCTCAAAAGCACCACAAATCCTCCTCCAACCATTGTCGCTTTCACAAAATCGTTGCTCCGCTCAGTTGCTCACTCAACGTCTCCCGCTCTCCTTTTGCGTATTTCATCCCTCTCTCTATCGTTTACCAGGTCTATTTCACTCTCTCTCTTCTCTCTCTCTTCTCTCTCTATCTCTCTCTATCTATCTCTCTCTATCTCTCTCTCTCTCTCTCTCTCTCTCTCTCTCTCTCTCTCTCTCTCTCTCTCTCTCTCTCTCTCTCTCTCTCTCTCTCTCTCCTTGTTACCTTATTCCTACCAAGGCCTGGCTCTAGCGGTTGCCAATGGCAACTCATCTGACCGCGGCATATCAAGTTGATGGCTAACCTTCCCATTACAAAACAGTCGTTCAGAGACCGTAAATACCCAAAGGAAATTTTTTTCTCTAAAAACAATTTTCGAGGAAATTTTTCTCCCACTTGAACTAGGTGAAGTGCAAGTACATGAAACAGTTTCGCTGGAAAAAGAATTTGTAAGTGCAAAATTATTTGGTACATTTTCAAGAAAAACGCAGTTTTCTTCATAATTTTCTCAAAAATTTGGTGCGTAATTGCGGTCTCGGAATATAATATTCACGTGCTCCACTGTTACTCTATTTTTTCACTTCGTTAAATCTTTCTTGCAAAAATTTCCAGTCTTCTACTGCTGTAAATCTCGGTCACAGCTCGTCGGTCATCCCATACTATCCTGCATCCAGCACAGTCGCTTTTTTGGTAGGCCTTTTCTATTTGTATTGGAGAATTTCACAGGTCACGCAATGGTCGAGAAATATGCAGATCCCTGTCGAAGGAAATTTATGCATATGGTGTACTCATCGGACAAAAGCTATTCCACATGCCGGGGAGGGTTCTATCTTGTTCTCTACTACCGGGAGCGCGCCTTATCAGTGTTGCAACGCGCGCTGTTAGTTAGTACACACAGAAAAAAATTATCACCAATAATGATATATAAGACGATGCTGGGAATAAATTTCGCCAAAATGCTCAAAATGTTGTTCCTCAGCCAAAAACTTTATTTTGCCAAGATTTCGAGTATGCGAACTTGGGAGAAGGAAATTCCGATATTAGTCTTTTTTTAGCTGCCAAAATAGGGACGAAGAATCGGCCACTATTTCGCAGTGCCAAATGATGAATGGCTCTGTGGCCAAGTTTTGTTCCTGCCAAATCATGGACAATTTTGTTTTTCCTTTGTAACATGTTTTGGCACTGCCAAACTCGGCTCTTTTTCTGAACAGTTTTTGTCCGTTGAACACAGCTCTGCAACGAGCACATATTAACCACTTCTAGCTACGTACCCCAACCGAGTTTAGTAAACTCGGTTGAGGTACGTCGCTAGAAATGGTTGGTCTGTGGGCGTTGTAGCTGCTGGTATTGCATCTCAGCCTTTTGAATGAGATCAAAGTCTAGTATTGGCACTCCCCAAAGAGTTGCTGGAGAGCGATCCTCCATCATTCCAGAAATGAGGCTAAGAGGTTGTAGGGTCTACAAAAAAAGCCCGATTGTGGCAGTGACAAAACAAGGACAAAAAAACCCGATTATGGCAGTGACAAAACAAGGACAAAAAAAACCAGATTTTGGCAGTGACAAAACAAGGACAAACCAAAACCCGATTTTGGCAGTGACAAAACAAGGACAAACAAAAACCGGATTCTGGCAGTGACAAAACAAGTACAAAGTAGAAAGCTTGTTTTTTGACGGTTTTTCTTGGCAGGCCCGTCAAAACGCATGTTATTTGCTGCCATTTATCATGGCGCTTTTTTCCGTTTCTTGCCATGGAAAAGCTTGGTTTTTCAAAGGAAATCTGCCCGAGGAACAACATTTTGAGCATTTTGGCGAAAATTATTCCCAGCATCGTCTTATTTTTTGCAAGACAACACAGTTGTTGAAGTAAAATATATCATTATAATCTAGCAATCACGATAGAGAAACCGGTAAAGGTAAAAGGGGAGAAACTGGGAAAGAGAAACCGGGAAAAGGGAAGTTACAATGGGAACGGGAAAAAAAGAGAAAAATTGATAATAGCGGGACGAACCGGAAAAAAGAATTTAAAAAAAGAGAGAGAAACGGGGAAAAAGAATGGAAAAAAGGGAGAGAATCGGGGAAAAAGAATGGAAAAAAGGGAGAGAAACGGGGAAAAAGAATGGAAAAAGGGAGAGAAACGGGGAAAAAAGTAAAAGCCAGAATTACCGTAGTTTAGGATGGAATGACACAACTGAACAGTTTCGCAGTTCGCGAATTAGCGCTAGGTGGGGCGAGTTTTACTACAGACTGAACAATATAAAGAGCATTAAGAACATCGTCCCCTTTATATTGTTCAGAAAATGGATCAAAACTGAAAAAATTTTCTCTGTGTGTAGTGCGTTAAGAGATAGAAAACTCAGACGACGAAGGTAGTTCAAGTTGGGGAGGCCGGCTCGAGCTAGAAGTTTTCTGGTAAAAGATCTTTGAACGCGTTCTAAGGCATTTATGAGGCCTATAGAAGTTGGGGACCAGATCTCAGATCCATACTCTAGGAGTGGTAGCACATAAGTCTTGTAAGAATCGAGTAGTACTGGAATTGATGATGTTTTCAGAGATAGGAAGACATCATCATTGATACAGGATCGACAGTGGAAGATTCCGCTTCGAGAAAAACTTCCCTCGCTAAGGAAAATTTGGAATACTTTTAGTCTCAAACTGAAATTGGGTAAATTTAATTTTAGGGATCCACCTGAAAGCAATTGCACTGTAAGAAAACATGTTGTAGAATACGGGCCCACTTCTGCTATTTCTCTCTGTACTGCTGTCTGCTGCCTCTACTGACTATCTGCTCTTTCACTCTCTACTGTTGTGCGTTGTTTTTGAGCCCGAACGCGTGTGTGAGAGAGAGAGAGTTTGAGAAGTTTTTGAGTGATAACGCGCATGAGAGAGAGAGGAAGTTTGAGTAGTTTTTGAGCGCGAAGGCGCATGAGAGAGAAAGAAAGTTCGAGAATAGCTTTTTGGCGGGGAAGCTATCTCGAAGCTTCAAGTGAAAGTAAAATTATTTCGTTTTTGTTTTTTTTTTGTAATGTAAAATTTTTTGTATGTGAAGTTTTTGTAAAATGTTTTCAATTTTGTTTAAATTGTTTGTGAGGTTTTGTACATTATCTCTATCTCTCTCTCTCTCTTTCTCACTCTTAATGTTTTTCTTCCGCGATTACGAATGATTTTGGATTTATTTAGTAATTTTGTTTTTTGGCCATTACAGAAGCACACTGTGCGCACTGTACACTGTACAAATGCACGCTGCACACTGTATAATTACAAATGCACGCTGAGGCGCGGGAAAGATAGAAAGAGTGTTTGAGTTAAGAATTTTCCCGCGCCTCAGCGTGCATTTGTAATTATACAGTGTGCAGCGTGCATTTGTACAGTGCGCACAGTGTGCACGGTGTGCTTTTGTAATAGCCTGTTTTTTGGCTATTACTAAAGCAAGCCACGCACGCTACGCACGCCAAACACGCTAAATCATTACTAATGCACGCCACTTCATGGGAAAATTCTTAACTTTGCCCCATGCGCTTCATTTAGTTTTTCAAGTGTTTCATGTTTTTTTTCTGCTTAGGCTTAGGCATAAGTTTACGCTAACGAGGCCGTAGGGCTTAGGCTAACGAGATCGTATCAAAAAAAATTACACAATAGTGCGTCAAACACTCTTTCTCTCTTTCCCGCGCTGTGGCGTGCATTAGTAATGATTTGGCGTGTTGGGGCTCTAGTAATGGCCTTTTTTGTATTATTTTCGCTTTATTTAGTTTTTTCAAGTTTTGATCGTCACAAACTTGAGTCACATTTCTCGAGTAAAATAAATCTTTGATTTAATTTTAACTCCAGTAAAATTTTTGATTGAATTTTTATCCCCCCCCTTAAGGGGTGAGTTAAAATTAAATGGAGGGGAGTTAAAGTAAAATGGGGGGAGTTAAAATTAAAAGGGGGGAGTTAAAGTAAAATGGGGGGGGGGGTTAAAGTAAAATGGGGGGGTTAAAGTAAAATGGGGGGAGTTAAAATTAAAAAGGGGGAGTTAAAGTTAAATGGGGGGAGTTAAAATTAAATGGGGAGGGGAGTTAAAGTTGGGTTAATTCAACTTTAGGGACCCACCTGAAAGCAATTGCACTGTAAGAAAACATGTGATAGAACACAGGCCCACTTCTGCTATTTCTCTCTCTGTACTGCTGTCTGCTGCATCTACTAACTATCTGCTCTTTCTCTCTCTACTGTTGTGCGTTGTTATTGAGCCCGAACGCGTGTGAGAGAAAGAGAGTTTGAAATTTTTTTTGAGAGATAACGCGAATGAGAGAGAGGGAGAAAAGTTGAGAAGTTTTTGAGAGATAAAGCGCATGAGAGAGAAAGAAGAAGTTTGAGAGGTTTGTGAACCCGAACGCGTGGGAAAAGATAGTTCGGGAATGGCTTTTTGGCGGGGAAGCTATCTCGAAACTTTTAAGTGAATGTAAAATGATTTCATTTTTGTTTTTTTGTTTTGTTATGTTTTTGTTATTGTTGGTTTTTTTGTTATTGTTTGTTTGTATTGTATTTTCTCTCTCTCTCTCTCTCTCTCTCTCTCTGTTTTTTGTTTGTATTGTATTTTCTCTCTCTTTTTTTTGTTATTGTTCGTATTTTCTCGAAGCTTTTAAGTGAAATGTAAAATGATTTCGTTTTTTGTTGTTATGTTTTTGTTATTGTTTGTTTTTTTATTATTGTTCGTTTGTGTTGTATTTTCTCTCTCTCTCTCTCTCTCTCTCTCTCTCTCTCTCTCTCTCTCTCTCTCTCTCTCTCTCTCTCTCTCTCTCTCTCTCTCTCTCTCTCTCTCGGTTCTATTTTTTCTAATTCATGATACGCGATCTATTACAAATCGTGTCCGTGCTTGGGATAACTTGATTTAATGCGGACTTTTTTCTAAGAAGAAATTTTTTGTGACTATTTTAAACGGGGGGAGTTAAAGTAAAATAGGGGGAGTTAAAGTAAAACAGGGGAGAGTTAAAGTAAAACAGGGGGGTTAAGGTAAAACAGGCGGGAGTTAAAGTAAAACATAGGGGAGTTAAAATTAAAAGAGGAAAATTAAAGTAAAACAGGGGGGGGTTAAAATTAAAAGAGGAAAATTAAAGTAAAATGGGTGGGAGTTGAAGTAAAACAGGGGGGAGTTAAAGTAAAACAGGGGGGAGTTAAAGTAAAACAGGGGGGAGTTAAAGTAAAACAGGGGGAGTTAAAATTCCATCAAAAATTTTCTGGAAAAGTGTTGGTCGGTGGGTCCCTAAAATTAAAAAGGTCCGGGTATATACTTTAATTCCCGTTTTGTGTGGTGGGACTCAAAATTAAATTTAATTTAGGGACCCCCCATTTTGGTCTTTTACTTTTAGGGACCCCCCTTTGGGTCGTTTTACTGGGGAGTGGGTCCCTCTTCTACCACATCGGGGCCAAAGTAAGGTGGGTCCCTAAAGTAAAATTTTCCCTTAAAGTTAAATGAGGGAGGAGTTAAAACTCCATCAAAAATTTTACTGGAGAAGTGTTGGTCGGCGGGTCCGCAAAATTAAAAAGGTCCGGGTATGTACTTCAAGTCCCGTTTTGTGTGGTGGGGCTCAAAATTAAATTTACTTTAGGACCCCCCGTTTTGGTCTTTTACTTTTCGGTCCCCTCCCCCTTTTGGATTGTTTTACTGGGGAGTGGGTCCCTCTTCTACCACGGGGGGGGGGCAAAAGTTAGGTGGGTCCCTAAAGTAAAATTTTCCCTTGAAATTACATCCCCTCCTCAAGTGAAAAGTTCAGGTCGTGTTCACGGTTTCCTTTAAACACAAATTTTTTAAAAAAAAATTCTTGTGTTTTTCTGTTGCATAATTCTCGAAGAATAGTTGAGTATTTATTCCGAATAGTTGCAAATCAAAAAATTTAGAGACAATATTTAAGTGATTCACAATACAAAAAAACATTCCGAGATGTTCCTTCGAAAAATTAATGTACAACTTCTTCGAAACAAAAAAAGAACTCAAACTATCGCGGTTCTTTTGTACTTGGGGGCCGCGCTTCACATGCACGGAGAATCCATCATGGGCTATCAGTTCGACTGTTTCAAAAATTAGAGATCATTTTAATAATTATAATTTTACAAGAAGTATAACAGGAATTCTCTCATTCGTCTCCCTCCGTGCACGGTTGCTCCTCGCACCGTCTCTTCCCTCGTCTCTGAGAGTCCTTTCCCGAGAAGAATTGGCGCTCCGGGATCGTAGCGCCATCATGAGCAACAGAAGAATGAGATGGAGGGACGACTTTGTCAAAGCCGTTAGTCCCCAATTCCTAAGGAAGGCAGAGAACGCTGAGGAGAGGAGTCGTCACATGTCGCAACAGATCCCATAATCGATCGTTATATTACCGATGTGGCTTGCTGATCTTGATAAAGCGTTTAAATTGAAAATTGAATAACAGGAATAGTTCGGTAGCGTGAAGAAGGATGCAGATCTGGCAGGAACCTGGAGAAGAGTAATCCACTTGTTTAACTCATCGTTAGTTAATAGATACCATGACGGGTCGGTAGTTAAGTAAATCGATACCTTGATATTGATGTGTGAGATAGGGTGTGAGAAGTTTTGTCGTTGAAAATTAATACTTCAACTCTTAAATGAAATTCCGTGCAGGAAAAAAGAAGCTAATATGACATGATCTCATCAATTTCAATTTGTTGACATGAGGTCATCTCGCCGATGATCTATCTTTTAGAGATTAAAGCTGAAGTTGTTCTTCCACTCGAGCAGCTCTCAGCTGTAGTCACTATAGTCACTTCAACCCCCCCCATATTTTTTTCTTCAAAAAACTATTTTCCATATAGCCCTTCTCTGTGTGAATTGCAATGTGAGAGAGCAATATTTCAGAGGAATAACAATTCTTTATCATCCATTGGAACAAAGAAATATGCAACAAAAAAGGTGTTTCTTTTTTCTCGGGGAGACAGTCTCCTCATTCCTCCGCGACTTCGCCACCGCCATCTCCTCCCTCAAATAAACTCCTCTTTCAAAATCAATTTTTGTCCTAAACGCCTTGATTCAGATTTCAATTTGTTTCCTTTATTATCTTCCTTTGAAAGTTACTTTTCTTAGCAAAAGCAAAGCTACATCTTTCGTCCTGCTGGAGGAGCGTAGAAGAGCAAGTTATTATTCATTGCTGAACAACCCAAAAAATTATAGCCTAATTTTCAATTATGTCATTGAAATGCAGATGTTAACTACAAATATTGGTAACACCTAGTCTGTCGAAACAATAACAGTAATAGCAGTAGAAACTGCATCATCAGTATACTTTTTACTCACCATCGGACAAAAAACATCTATTTTCAAACGAAACGCACTTACTTCATTCGAATTTGAGCTCGAAGCACGAGAGCACATGACTACGCAACTCCCCAAATTAGGAAACTTCTTTTTTCCAAACCCCCCTCTTCTAATACATAGATAGACGCCGGACCTTCTTGAGATTCTTTCTCCTGACGCGACCGGGCCGACCTCCTCCGAAGGGAGATTTAACAGAGAAATCAATGTGCTTCTGTGAGTCGAGACGAACAACAAACGAGGGTACATTCACTACTTGGCGACGCACACTGAAATGCATCCAATTCAGCAGACGTTCAATAATTTGATACTCTTTTTTACTCTTAAACTGCGGAAACCCTAACTAATAATTGGGAAACAACTTTGGAAACCAACGACTTGGACTTTTACGGTATCCAAAACGTTAAAAAAAACCCAATTTTCGAAAAAGCCTGAACAAAGACACTCACAGGTTACAACAATACTTGAAAGAACTTTTACAGGTGCGTCTTGAATGTCACTTCTCACCGAATATGTTTTTGGCGGATAAGAACTCGGGCATGATGGATAGATTTGGCAAGTCCAAGTTTGAAGACCTGCAATGACTTGCTAGATTAAACTTTAAATCTAACTAAACTGTTTCTTACCACCCGCCAAAAAGCGTGCCTAAATAGGTTGCGCATTGATAACTAACTGGGAGGGAGTAACTCAGAACAGGAGTAAAAATCACTATGGATCACTATTACTTTTCGAAAACTGAAAAATATTATTCTAGTGGAAGAGGGGGAAAACATTGAGAAACTATTCAGAGGTCAGAGACGGCAATTGAAAAAGAAGGTGAAGAGGATATTACAAAATTCAGACAACTTTTGCGCAGTGCAATCAACATTCCAGTTTTTCCGCTCTGGCTTAGGCCTGGGTAAAGGTTAAGCTGACGAAGCCGTACGGCTTAAGAACGAAACCAATCGGTGTTAAGTGTGTGGTGCAATATACAATTTAAATGAAAGTTGCCTGAATTTTGTAACACTCTCACCTTTAGTTAATTGCCGTAGGAGACACGAAAGAAATACATATTGAGCAAGTAAAATGCTCGCTTCTCATTGTTTGAAAACCAACTCTTTTTTATTCGAAAAAACGGCCTTTCATCCAATTTTGACATATGGTCATTTTCAAGCCAAATAAATCAGACCACTCTTATTTGTTAACAGTTGCAGGCTTTCTCAGTAAGTCGAAAAAAATTGTAGTCAAGAATCGATCCTCATGTTCTGGTCTTCACCGAAAGCCTTCTTACCTGAGTCTGAAGACGTCTCTCCATGAAGTCTTCCACACGAAGACCAAGGACGTAATCGAGCTTCATGCGCTCTTCACTCAAGACTCCAACGCGGACCAGACGACGCAGTAGGGCATTGCCTTCGAAAAGACGACGAGGATCCTAAGCAATTTTTTTAACACTTGACCTCAGAACTGCTGTAATTTTCTTCTTTTTTTTTCAAGAACATTGATCCCACATCCGTGGCATTCATCCGTCGTCATGCCTCTACATGAGGGGGGTGCTAACTAATCAAACCAATATCTTTTTCGGCACTACTGCAGTTTAATTGGCCAGGCCTGGTTTGCTTTTTTGAAGAATTGAAAATTTTTCTTCACTCATTGTCACTTCCAGAAAAAAACCGAGAAGTTTTATAAACAACTGGAAAAATATTTTGGAATCGGCCAGGCCTGGTTGATTTTTAGAATCCAGATTTTTCGCTACAGGTGACTAGTTAGAGCACCACGGACTTTACTTATAACAGAAACAAAAACTGCAGTAAAGCCTCTCTTTCAAAATGTGACCGTTTGGATACGTTTTTTATAGGGCCTTTAACAAACCTGACATCAACTGGCCTGACTTGACACTTGAGCCACCATCGAAAATGAATGCCTTTAACAAACCTGACATCAACTGGCCTGACTTGACACTTGAGCCACCATCGAAAATGAATGCCTTTAACAAACCTGACATCAACTGGCCTGACTTGACACTTGAGCCACCATCGAAAATGAATGCGCTCGGATTTCCTAATGCAACTTAGTGTATCACAGAACATTTGTTTTCGCCGTTGGCCAGGTGCTTTCAGGCTTGTTAATGGCCTTTTCTAGTCAAAAAAAGTTATGAGGCCGTATGCATGGAGAAATCCAAAAGTATTATATGCTTGGATTATTAGTTATACAACTTTATTTTAATAATTTGGTATGCATGAAAGCTATAATACTTTTGGATTACTGATAACTCAACGAAACCACTCAGGAGGTAGTTTATTGAATAATCCGAAAAGATAATCGAAAGATACTTATAGTGTTAAGAGTGTATTTAGTATTATACAATTATAGTGTTTAGAGTACATTTTGATGCATTTAAGTGTGCATTTTGATGCTTAGGCTTGTCTTTCCGCGTTCTTTTGACAATAATCCAAGTTTAAGTAATATGACATCCATGCATACCGATTTTCATTATCCAAAAAATATTATTTCTCTTGGTTTTTGTAATTTTTGTATTATAATAATCCAGGGGCCGTATGCACGTACCATATTTGGTGAGAAATGATAAAGAAAATAGTGTTAAGTTTTCTAGGATAACACTGTTTCCTTCATCATTTCCCACCAAAAATGGTGCGTGCATACGGCCCCAGATTATTATAATCTGTTTTCACTGCATACGGCCTATGGTGATAAAAGAAAGAAAAAGAGAAAAGTTTCAAGAAAAAATTTAGAAATATAAACCATAGGTCACCTAAATAGGTCAAAAAAGTTTTCGTGGACGGGGGGGCTGAGTTCTAAAAATTTTTTTCGGGTTTTGTGTATGAATTTGATTCCTTTTTGTGTTCATTAGATTTAACTTCGAGGTTATTAATGGAAAAATTTCAGTTTACAGCAGTCTTATTGAAAGAAATTTTTTAAAAGCAAGTTTTTGAATGTTTTTTCCTTTTGAGGCGGGGTGTCGGGGGGTTTTCCGTACCTCTTGGTGACCTATGATATAAACTTTTCTCGATTGAACTTTACATTAGTCCCCCGCTGAGGACATGAATATTGGAATTGATTGGATTTCAGAAAGTGAATGGTTGAAATACAGATCTGCGGGAAATTTTTTAAAAAACCAACTCTTTTTCTGGATATCGGGCAAGGCAAGGCTTAGGTGAAAAGTGCCGAGTGTAGATTTCAGCCACAGATTTATGTTGTGGTGGGTGGAGATGAGGGGAGAATTACAGTATGAATATCAAAATTGTGGGAAAGGTGGAAACTTTGTCTATGAAAATTTAGAACATTTCACTTGGTATTTAACAGATACTTTTTTGGGCCTTTAACAAAATGTACACCTGTTTAACCTTACACCCTTCACACCTTCACGCAACGCGGTTCAGACTTTCATGCGAGTGTTTGTGCCAAATAGACAACTGATGAAGTCAATACTTCAGATTCTGTTTCTTTTTTGTTGTTATTCCCATTTCCGAGTAATCTTTTGTCTTTCTCTTACTTTTCTTTTCCTTTTTTAAAAAATATCTTTATAATTTTTTTATTTTTACATCAGAAAATTATTTTTTACATTAAAAAACGCTTAGGCTTCGTAAAAAGTTGGCTTTAATCTACTTTAGCCATCCAAAGATTTTTTCTCAGAAATAGATTTTTTCATGAAAACTCTTTCCCCCCCTTTCTCCTTAGGGCCCCCTTCCCCCTTTAGGGCCATCCTTCCCCCTCCCCCCCTAGGGCCCCTACCCCCCCCCCTTTGCTTAGGTAGGGCCCTCTTCCTCCCCCTTTAGGCCCCCCTCCCTTCCCTGCTTAGGTAAACCCCCTCCCCCCTTTCCTTTCCCCAAAATTTATAAAGATAATTTTTTTTAAAAGGAAAAGAAAAGAAAGAGAAAGAAAAAAGAAAGAGAAAAGAAAGAAAAAAATTGAGCCAGGCCGTTTTCAAGTAGAGGCCGTGTTTTAGGGGAGTGTAAAGGGTGTAAGGTTAACCAGGTGTAAACTTTGTTAAAGGCCACTTTTTTGGCAAGAAAGTGTAAAAACATTGCGAAACCACAACTGTGCCCATATACGGCCGGAAATTAATAGAGAGAAAAAACTTTTTTTAAAACAAAATAAAGATTGGAACTTCAAGAGATTTATATGAGCAGGGTGTTTCTTAGCACCCGCACAACTTTTTTCGAGCGCAAAGATTTTAAAAATTTCAGAGTTCGACATTCCAATTTTCCAATGATTTTGACTTTCCCTACGAATAATCCGAGAAAATTTTTTTTCTAAGCGCATAGATTTGATCGTTTTTCGGGGTTTTTGAAGAGTGATTAGAGGGGGGGAGTCAAAGAAACATACTGTATATGACCCAGCAGGAGTGAACTCATCTGTAAAAAAAATCGATTCGCAAAAATATTTTAATTGTTATTGTAATCATAGTTCAACAAAAATTAATGTAACTGTTTAGAACTTGAAATGAACAACCCTAAGCGAGAGAGCCTGGAATGATGAGAAGCAAGCAAAAAGAACAGAGAGCTTACCATTATTCCAGAGTTTATCGATCAAAGGGGGGGGGGTTTAGAGTTTATCGCTATAAAAACTTTTCCAGAGTTTATCGCTATAAAAACGGTTTTTTTCACAGCACTGAATACGTATGATTTTATTTAGTTGTTTTTTTCCAAGATTTTGCACTTCAGTCATGCAGTTTTTTGGTTTCTTTAACAAACTTCTTTTCACCTTTCACGCTCACCAAAACTTCCCCAGGTCACCCGCCTAATCTCCGAGAAAGAAGTATAGTTAACTTAGTTTTAATCACTAAAAACGGGCTGACTCTCTTCGCATTTGTGTGTCGTTTAAAGAATGCCCCATAAAAAAACTGATTCAAACTTTGAGTGCCCCCATTTTTCTCGCGCAGTCAAATTTTCGACATGATCAACGAATTCGATTACGGCCGAATACAATTGAGCGGAACCGAAAAAAATTTCTTGTTGGGTCGCCCGCCCGGAAACATTTTATTCAGCACATCCTGGTGAGCTACGACGCTTACGCTCTTTTGTCATACTTTTCTTACCGTTATCAGTTCACCGAAATCTTGTTTACTAGTTTCTACGCTCTGTTGATTACGGTAAAAGAGGCCATTACTAAAGCACGCCGCGCAGGCACGCTAAATCATTACTAATGCACGCTAACGCGCGGGAAAATTCTTAACTCCGCCCCATGCGCTTCATTTAGTTTTTTTAAATTTTTTTCTGCTTAGGCTTAGGCAAAAGTTCACGCTAACGAGGCCGTACGGCTTAGGCTAACGAGGCCGTAACAAAAATTAACATAATAGTGTGTCAAACACTCTTTCTCTCTTTCCCGCGCGTTGGCGTGCATTAGTAATGATTTAGAGTGCAGCGTGCGTGCACAGCGTGCTTTAGTAACGGCCGTAAAAGAAGTTTGACAAAAAAAGCGTAGAAACTAGCTAACAGGATTTCGGTGAGCTTATAACGGTAAAAAAAAGTTTGAAAACAGAGCATAAAAAAGCGTAAAGGGTGAAGTTTGTTGAAGGCCGTTTTTTGGCATTGAATGAATTAAAATTTCAATGCAAAAAAAATTTCCCAGCACAATTTGAAGCAAGGCCCAATCAGAATTCGTCAAAAAAGCCGATAACAATGATAACTAAAATTCACAAAAACCTTGTCTTCGAGTGTGAGAAGATCTCGAGCTGCTTTGCGAATTTTCGCAAGAGTGTATTTTACGCGCCACACTTCTCGCTTGTTGCGTAGGCCGAATTCGCCAATAAGTTTGAGCTCCTCAAAACTTAGAACGCGTGTTAATGTTTATCAGATGTTGGAAGAACTTCTAAAACTTCAGACGCAACCTCAGAGACCCGATTTGTCAATCATCGCCTTATGGCTAGGACGGCAATTCCTATCAAGAATTGGATCATCATTGGTCGGCGCAGAATTAAGTGTTTTTGAGGAGAAAATAAACAAGTTTCCACATACCTGGTCGAGGCGCTCTTTTTCGAACGGACGTCGAGGGCAGTTGTAGACTTTTGATCTCACCTGCTTTACGCGAGGCATGTTGAGCCTGTAGAATTTTTTCAGTGATTGCGAAAACCGCCAGGCCTTCCGACTACATAGTTCTAACGAAAAAATTAGAAGAAAAAACAATAACAGTTCAAAAAATAATGATATGACAGGCCATTACTAAAGCACACAATGATTACTAATGCACGCTGTGCATGGGGCGGAGTTATGAGTTTTCGAATGGACACAGCGTGCATTAGTAATGATTTAGCGTGCAGCGTGCGTGCACGGCGTGCTTTAGTAATGGCCGATATGACATGAAATCTTTTTAAACACGTTCACATTCATTAAAAAAAACATGAACATTTCCTTAAAATAATTTCAAAGATTTCCAGACAAACGCCTTATACCGTAGCTTACAATAACTTTCCCTTTAGAAGTTTTTGTTATTTGAATGAGTGTGCGTGAAGCAGTTCTCGTAAATTGCACTCGCTGCACCAAAATTACACCAATTCGTGCACCAAAGATTTGCTGAAACTAACGAAGACAAAGCTTCTTTCTCTTCTAAAATTTATTGTATTAGTTTTTCCCTTAATCTGCAACTCTTCATTTTTTTTCTGAGGTGAAACATGAATTTGCCCGATCCTTTCCTGCCAGGAGCAATCAGCTTATTGGAGCAGTTGGACAAGCGACTGATTGTCGTGCTACGAGACGGGAGGAAGTTAGTAGGATTTCTGAGGAGTATTGATCAATTTGCGAATCTCATACTGGATGAGGTGAGTTTGTCCAATTTCAATGTTGGTTGAAAAGATAGACAATATCAACTCAGTTGATCTCAGCAACGAATACATAAGAACCATAGGTCACAAGCATAGGTAAAATTTGGGCTCTTATATACTCACGGGCATACCCAAGACGCAGACATTAGAATACTAGACGAAAAATTGGCTTTAAACGCTCCGGTTTCGAAAATTTTCTTCAAAGGTGATAATTTTGAGCATCAGAGACTCCGGTTCTTAAAAACGGTTCCTCCGTTTAGCTTTTTTATTTCAAAAAGTATTTTCACATTAAAAAATTATTTTAACATCAAAAAACGTTTACGCTTAGAAAAAGTTTACGCTAACGAGGCCGTACGGCTTAGGCTAACGAGACCGTATCAAAAGAAAAAGCCACTCTGCACTGTATACCCGTGAGTATATAAGAATATGTATGTCTTGATTTTTCAAAAGGTCGATCGCTTAAATAGGCTAAAATTTTCTCTTTCAACTCTTACGAAACCGTTTGAGGCGGAGTTATGGCTAATGAAACGTTCTATTTATGTGAAGGAATGAAGATTTTTCCCCTTCGATTTTAGCTGTGAAAACTGTGATACATTCAGAAAAAAACTAAATAAAGCGCATGGGGCAAAGTTGAGAATTTTACCGCGCAGTGGCGTGCATTAGTAATTATTTGGCGTTCATGGCGTGCGTAGCGTGTGTGGCGTGCTTTAGTAATAGCCAATCATCTCACTCAGGGATATTATACGTCGTGCCAAATGGGTTTATGTACGTATCCGCCACTCAACCACAGAAAAAAATTTATAAACGCGAACAGTGGTTAAATGGAGCCGCCCAATTTGGGTTTACATGTATCCGCCGCTCAAAGTTTGGAGGAAAAAAGAAGAGGGGATGAAGAAAAGGGGTAAGATAAGAGAGGGAGTTTTTTGTCAATAGTGTGTGTACATGTATCCGCCAGCTGGACCGATCCGGTCACTATTTAACCCCTGAACGCGAACTGCAAAACCGAATATCAAAAGAAGAAGAAATTCTCACAAAACGGAAGGTTCAGTGAAGCATCAGAAGAAGAACAAGAAAATCTCACAGAACGGAAAAGCATCAAAGAAAGCATCATAAAAGGCATCAAAGAATCACAGTAGAAAGGCTTGTATCATACAGAAAAGTATAGAGTGTGTCTTCTTTATCATCATACTGTATGTAATTACGAGAGGTCTTACTCATCTCAGTGTTAAAAAAGGAGTATGAACCATGCGCGAACATGTTTTTACACTTTAACAAACGCAAAAATTTTTTTACTTGGTAGTGTAGTCCGATGGTGCGAAAATCTAACAGAATGTTTGGGCGCACGTAAAAAGTTGAAATGACTTCAGCAAAAAAAAATCAAAAAAGTTTTTTCCGAGTTTTTTTTATTTTGTCATGCCAAAAAAAGTCAATCGCGCGGACGTGCATACGACCTTCAAACTCACTGTAGCAGGATCTGGTTTTTTATTTCATAGTTAAGTTGTTTCCAAAAAAAGCACGTTTGAGCCGTAATATTTTTCATCAAGAAATAGGTCTATTTTAAGAACGCAGGCAACGGCTTTTTGAAGAAAAAAAGTGACACACCGAACTGATTATTGTTTTTTTCAGTCCGAGTACTTTATTTTTCCATTCCGAAAAACACTTCTCTTCTGGACATCTTAGAGTATGTTTTTTACTTCAAAAAAGTGTAACGGAAACGTTATACATCATAAGTAAACTGCCAATTGGCAGAAAAGTTTTATAGAGCGACCGACCTACCAACTTCCTCCCTCAATGATTTTAAAATACCTCACTGACCTCGAATCGAGAATACATTTCTTAGAGCTAGTACGGTGTAATTGAAAGAAAAACTTCTCCGTGTTACCTTTTTATTGTTTCCAACTCGCCCAAACAGCTTTTTACTAGTTGAAAAAGAAATCTTTAATTTAATTTAAATCTTTAATTTAATTTAAATCTTTAATTTAATTTATCTACATTTTTCAATGCAAAATTGTGGCGATAAGCACAGAATTAAGAAAACATTCAAGAAACAAGAAAACCAAAATATGCAATTCTTTTAAAGGTAATATGAATAAAACACGTTTTATCAAGATGAGCATTCATTGTGACCTCAATATTTATACAACATGAACATAAACTTGTAATAAACCTCAAAATTATTTTTAAATGATGTCAGTGAATTAGCATTGATCAACTCATAAGGTAATCTCCTAAACAATCGACAGATTCTAAGTCCATAAGAATTGTGTCTTAATGTATTCCGTGTCCCTTCCAAAAAATTATGCTTATTAGTTCTTGTCGGAGTTTTAAACTGAAAATACATATTTTACATGTGTTTAATACTATATGAAAATTATGAGAAAAAGTTTTCTGAGGAAATTAAGAGCGAGAAAATTTAAAGATGACACAATCAAAAATTAGACAGGTTTTTTGAGTTTAAATTATTAAATGAATTTTCGAGGTTGTTGAACGAACATATTTCGAGAAGTCCTACAGTGAAATAAGTCATGGAATTCTTCTCATCCGCGGAGAAAATGTGGTTCTCGCGGGAGAGATCGATGAGACAATCATCGATGGATTAGTAAAGGTATCCACCACGGTTTTCATTCATCTTACGAACGGTTTTAACCAGAAAACTTCGTAAATCAGACGAAAAAACAGAGAGATCAGCCGAATGCTGAAGTAATGCTCGATAGAAAACTTCTCTTCGCAATATTAAGTAGTTTTTTGGAAGTTAAGAGGTTTCGCTTGTCCGTATTTCAAGTGAAAACATTGGTTGGAGGAAGTTTGAAAGAGCTTTACAACACACGGTAGGATTTAACAATCCTTTCTCTGGTTTTAAGTGATTGGCTGCGAACTTTGCAAACTGAATACCAGGTATTCGCCGGGAAGACTAAGTTTACGGAATCGTGACATCTCTATGGGTTTCTAGCGCTTACCGGTTTGGAATCACTAATTAACAACATTAAAGTCGTTCTCTTATTTATATTTTAAGAAAAAAAACTTGAGACCGTAAATTTGTGGATCATTCAATCTTCCGGAGCGTGGTAAAACACAGTAATAAAACAATAAAGCATACTTTCTATCATCAACATTTCTTTGTAAAAAGTGTGAATGAAGTTAAGATGGGAGATGAATAATTAAACGCCTCAACTGTGATTCGTTCGGTTGGTTCTTTACCGGTGACCATAGATCAAACTTACATTTCCAATCAATTAAAATAAGTAATCATCAAAAACTAAAAATCAATTTCCTTTCTAGAAAACTGAATTTTGTAGGTGAGCAATCAAGAAATGCAGGAAATGGAAGAAAAGGAAGAGCGGAAATTAGTCGAAGGCATCAACACAAAGCACGATAATCTGTACGACAATTACTGAAGATGAGGCGGACTTTCTTTATTTTTTCGTTTCTGTGATATTTCGGGTGCTAAAATCGCAATGCCATCATTCGTTACTTCAACTTGAAAAGGTTTCTGCTTGAAGTTCTTCTGTTCCGGAATGATCGTGATTTTAGAATCCTACTGTTACAACTTTTTGTAAACTTATTGAAGAATTCGAATTGTACCCAATTAAAAATGTCTGAGGAGTCAAGTGCAGACTATCCAGTAATGTTTAAGGCGGTTTTTTTTTTCATGGTTCTTTTCCATAAAGATATATCTCACTGCCGATGTAAAAAGATATGATGAACAATTATGATCGAATAAAGCCATATCTTATCCGAATGATTTCGATCTTCGAATTGTCACAAACAAGCGTTCTAATAGTTATCTTAGTTGGAATTTCATAGGTTGCTTCAATATATTTGTCTTGGAAACTGTCTAAAAGAAACGATTATTTCACGGCTTCAGTTGATCTGTCGTGAAACAGAAGTCATCAATATTCCACGTGAGTTTTTATCATTGATGTAGTTAGATATAAATAGTCAATTTTATCAGCATCGGAATGAGGTCCGTTTGGGGTTTTGATGGAAGGTTCATACATGCTTCCGCGATTGGACCAACGAGCGATCACAAAAGCCCATTGCAGTGAATTCTTGAATCGGAACATACAGCGAAATTACATTCTATCGTCACTGTTATGGTGTGTAGGCAACTTGAAATTTTCAAAAATGCAAAAAGTTCAAGAACTTTCGCACCGATTTGTGTATGTGTGTTGGTGATGTTGTGGTTACGATCTCCTTCCCGATCAATAGAGTAATCATATGCAGAGCTCACCAGGACTTGTTGAAAAAAATTTTTCGGGCGGGTTCAAAACTGACACCTATGATTCATATGGGTTCAGTACCGCCAGGTGGACCAACTTTTGCCCGTACGATGTTTAAATCATGCGTCGTTTCGCAAATTGTTCATCTCACAATATGATAGTCTCCTTCAATCATTGACGTTGTTCCTTTTAGATCGTCATTCGCGACTCGCGTCACATACTGTTATAGTATTTCAGTTTGAAAGTTTTCTATGGGCCGCTTCGGTACATGTTTAGTGTCCTAGATGTTGAAGGACCGTCGTTCCATTCTTTATCATGTGTTATTCGATAAGACCCCTCGAATGTTGTTCGGAGATTATAAGGTCACGAATCAAGTGTATCTCACTGTTTCTCTTGTCTTCTCTGCGGAAAATATACGTGTCAAACTGAAGATAAAAGGGGCCTTATTTCTCTCGAGCATGAATAGTTTTGTTCGATGCGTGTCCCGAAAAAGTTTGCGAAAAACAGGCTCTTTATCTATTTCTATCTATCTTTCTTTCTCTATGTTTCTCTCATACCCCTATCTCTCACTCGCTATTTCTTTTTTCTATTCATTCCCCCCTATCTCTTAGTCTCTCTTTCTTTCTCTATCTGTCTGACTTTCTCTCATTATCTGTCTACTTTCTGTATCTCTCTCTCTCTCTGCCTGCATCAGCCGACATTAATTCAGTATAAGGGCAACTATCATGAGTGGAGTAATACTTTTGAAACTGTATTAGGTTATGATTTTGAATTTGTATGTGTGCCAGAGTTCTAAATGAGATTTCATTCACGCAGTAAACTTCGGTGCCACACCAGAAACTTCTCTCTCTCACGTGAAGTCCACCTCTCTCTATTTCTCTATCTCCCTCTTCTCACTTAATTGCTTGATATTGCGACACGCTATTGCTTTTGAAGTCTGCGTTCTCCTCGAGTAACTTAATCCTTTTTCATGTCTAGAAATCTCTTATTCAATCTGACGGCTGCCTAGTGAGGATTTGCGGATCCGTGGAGTTTAACTCATTTCCACTCCTTTTCCCGACGCCACGTTTTTGTTCCTCAAGAGAAATCGTGTTTTTGTGTGCATTACATGTCTATCCTTGTTCTATTTATCGGGTTACAAGACTTACGGTTTATTGCTCTATTCGTTAAGTGTCAGTTTAAAACTTTCGAGTGAATGAATTTTCTCTTATGATCGGATTTGATGAGAGCTCAATATGTAACTCCCTAGTGTAGGTTTCTGATAATCTCTCATAACCAGGGGTTAAATGGAGCCGCCCAATTTGGGTTTACATGTATCCGCCGCTCAAAGTTTGGAGGAAAAAAGAAGAGGGGATGAAGGAAAAGGGTAAGAAAAAGTAGGGAGTTTTTTTTCAATAGTGTGTGTACATGTATCCGCCGACGGGACCGATCCGGTCACTATTTAACCCCTGCACATAACCGGTTCTTCTCTAATTTATAAAACCATTCATGTCTTTCGGGGTAATTACTTGCTTATAAGTTATAACCGAAAGCATACCTCTTAAAATTGAAACATTTTTTGCTGAGAGTCTCTTTCAAGTTTGATTTTTTGTGTAATTTTTTAGAACGTGATCGCCAAATCGCGCCAGGAGTTTAAGAATGGTGTGGATAAACTTTTCCTGCCTCTTGCTTATTACTCCAATTCTTCACGCGCTTTTTATTCCTCATAGCTAACCAGCACTTGTCAGAAATTTGAATATGACCGTTCATCCGATCGGGGGGGAGGGGCTAAGAATAATGGCTCTCTCATTTCACTGCCCTTCACTTCTCACTTTCTTTACATTATTTTAGGCACCCCGCTAGACAAAGCGGTCAGTTTTAAATTTGATTAAAAGCGCTGAGGAGCTATGTTTCCCCTTCTCGCCATTCATTCATTTTCACAAGCTCTTTTTCTTAATTCTGAGACTCCCTTTTGTATTGGAAATTGAGTCTTCATATTTTGACTACTGTAAGATGTCTTTAATTTCTACGGGTATAAAAAAAGTTGGAGTCTTCAGTTCAGTAAAAGTTTGCAGGATTAGCGAGCAGAATGGCAGCCAAGCTGTATGATGTTGTATTCGTGCTGGGACCTCCCGGTTCGGGCAAAGGAACATCTTGTTCACTCATACAAGAGGTAAATTTCCGCTTCGCACGAATTTCACAAAAGATATCGTGATTATTCCTTCTCGATTTGTAAACAAAAATGTGAATAAAAATAGCTTGAATAAGATGAGTTATCTACTTTTAGAAGCTGAAGTTTTTGCACTTGAGCGCCGGTGATTTGCTGCGGGCCGAAAGAGAAAGGGAAGGATCTCAGGTCAACATTTTTTTTCAAGTAATGCTTTCAAGTTTTTTGTAATTAAAAAAAATTTTACACAGGTCCGAGTATGGCTGAAGGGTAATAACAAATGAAATGCCGAAACTTTGTACCCACATTTTTTTAAAAAATCAATTGGGCAAAAATTGTTATTGTGAGAAATTTCTAACCTCTGAAGTCTCGTTCCTAAGCCGTATGGTCTATTTAGCGTAATCTTCACCTTAGCCTAAAAACAATGAAAAAAATGTCGCGGTAGAAAGCGTCGCGGGTACAAAGTGTGATACGTGACACAATGTATTCCAGAATTGAGCCTTTTTTTAGCCGATAATTTCTTGTTTAGGGCTAAGTAAATGTCCGTACTGCCTGGGCAACTTTTACTTTTCTTCCAGGCGTTAAATGAAGCCAGTAGAAGGCATGTTTGTACGCGCCGAGCGAGTGGAAAAAGGAATGGGGGAAAGGCAAAAAGAGTTAATAGAGAAAAGTGAAACAGTACGGGAGGAGAACAGAATGTAGATCATTATCGGCGCGAACATCTATGCGCCAACATAGCTGGTCCGGTAACCATTTAACCCCTGTTTCCTTCTGGTACACGAACTATCAGTGATTGGTTTTACCAAGGGCTTAAATTATCAAGTTCTGCGGTCTGTTAGCGGGCCTCTTTTGAACTTTTGCAGGTCTCTATCTCCCGTTAAAGGACAGAGCCGTGAAACCCTATTCTTTCTCGTAAAAAGAGTTATTCATTGACAAGCACGGGTCTCTGTTTAGTCAAAATTTGGCTTTCTACGAGCCTCTGCGTCTTTTTTCGACGTATTATAAAACCCCGGGTTTTACCAGATCCGTTTTGTATTTCGATTCAACCTCGTGTGTATCATGTCTGTGTTTCAGGGTTAAAAGTGAAGCTAAAAAACTTACTAGGTAGATCAATTTATGGCAGTCTTAAGCATTAATTTGTTATTGAAAGCATAGGAGCAGAGAAAAAAATGATCTTCAGTGGATTCTTATGGATTCATTTCACAGTGGATTCACTATCTACTGAAAGAAGAGAGATACCGTATCGAGGCGACCTTTCCTTTTGTATTCACGTATGATACGTTAACTGAGTCTTCTGGAACGACCCATTAGGCTTGGCATAGAAAGCGTTTATTTATAAAGCTTTCTAGCATTCACATTTCAGATCAATAAATTGTGTATAACAGGTTGAGTATTGTTGCAGTTCGGGTCCCTTATAGAAGAACACATCCGAAATGGTACGATTGTCCCAGTGGAAATTACATGCAAACTCTTGGAGAATGTCGGTTTTGTTATTACAATTCTTCACATATGATATGATGAAGCAGACAATCTAATAAATCAACATATTTTCAGTTTTATTTGTGTTCCTAATGTAGTACGAAGAATTGAGTAGAATGTAGAGACGCGGGTATGGAAAAGATCGTTAAGAAGTACAAACTCAAGATAATATCGGAATGTGCTGTTTAGTTGTTGTTGTTGTTTTTTTTCTCAAAAATAAACTTTACTTCTTCAAACTCAAAAAGTAGGATTAACAATAATATATGTAGCCATAAGTGAAATATGTCATGACTTTGCAATAGGTCGATCGCTAAAGTAGGCTAAAAGTTTCACTTTTAACTACGAAACTGGTAGAGGCTGAACGAAACGTTCTATTTATTTAGAGGAATGAAGATTTTTTTCAATTCTAGCTGTGAAAACTGATACAGTCATTCTGAGTGAGATGGTCGGTAGGTCGGTCGCCCTCGAAATTTTTTTGCCAGTTGGCAGTTTACCTATGTATGTAGCTGACTTGTGCTTGTACTACAGTTAAAAAAAACCCGCATCTTTGAACGGAGGCCTTTCTGTCATAGATCAATTGCACTGTTGAAATTTTTGATAAACAACCGTTCTTTAAGCGGAAGTGTCTAGAATAATGAAAAACTCTTATTATCTGCTTTTGCTCCAGCTCTCATTATACCAGATTCCTCCGCTCGAAGGTTGGCTGTTTTTTAAAGGTTGAGTTTTTCAACGATTGCAAGTGTTAAACTATGATTTATGTTATTAAAAAAATAACTGCAGGCCATGGCTGCGTCTGGAGATGGCAGCAAATTTCTCATCGACGGTTTTCCACGTAATAAAGATAATTTAGAGGGTTGGCAGAGGGAAATGAACTCTAAGGCAAGTTATTCCTTCTACTTCACTATTATTCGTTCTTCTATTCATAATTTTCCAAATGTTGGATGCCAGAAAAATATGATAATATTTTTGCATGAAAGTATAATCGCAGAAAAATTATTTGTTGATAAAGAGCCATATCTATGTTCACTGAAGCCTTTTTTTCTCCTTTCAAGAACATAGGTCACCGATAGTTGTCAAAAAACTTAAGTTAAAACCTCAGAGCACTAAGTCAGGGTCTGTTGTAATTAGAAGCCCTGCGAGAATGTAAAAGGTAGACAGAGGCAAGAGATAAGAATAATTTAAGAGATTCAGACGACAAAGAAATATGAAGAAAGAGGTACGGATAGGGCAAGAGAGAATTAGTTTTATTGCTTGTCTTCCACATTCTCCTAATTTTTGGCCTTTTGTACCTTGTTCATAAACTTTCCGTTAAATATCTCGCTAACTACGCCTCAGTATCATAGGCCCCGGTACATGAGACATTTCTAAAACTGTGCAGTTCTATAGTTGTGATTATGGTATTATATGAGAAAACCAGTTCTATAGTTGTGATTATGGTATTATATGAGAAAACCGATTATGGTATTATATGAGAAAACCGATTATAAAGAGAACGAAAGAATAGATTAACAGAAAACGGAATGAAAAGACACATGAACATGAAGGTGTGAAGAGTAACAGATTCGAAATTGAATCCCTCCTCTATTTGACTCCCTTCCTGTCCCTTTCGAAATCACCCTTGTGATAAAGTACTACTTAAAGAGAAGCAAATCACTTTTCGCACCTTGAGCAGCTTATCTTATCATATACAACAAAGTGTTTAAAATTCACTTTTTTTCAAAAAAAGATCTTTGTATTTTGTATATGATTTTTTTGTTATTTGAAGGCAAAAGTGAATTTTGTTCTCTTTCTCTCTTGTCCTGTGGAAGTCTGCATCCAAAGATGTCTCGGTAGGGGACAGGTTAATTATTTTATGTTTTTGACTTTTCATATTATTTATGACTATCGACTCGAATTCGAAAATGAATCATGCTGAGATTTGCTCTTTACGACATATTCAACAGAAAAAACATGTCTTAGAACCCCGATTAGAATGGAGTCGTAAGGGCAAGTTTGAAATTTGATGTACTTCATTGATAAATATGTTAAACACTTGACCGCCTTCGGGTGGCTACCAATTTCAGTAAAATACGAAACGTTCAACGGAGTTACTAATACCGAAAATTGCATTCTTTAATACGGAACCATAGGTCACCTAAATTTGTCAAAAAAATTTCGCGGGCGGGGGGCCGGGCGGGGTTTTTCTTCTTCTTCTTCTTGAAGGGGAGCAGGGCGGGGTTTTTCTTCTTCTTCTTCTTGAAGGGGAGCAGGGCGGGGTTTTTCTTCTTCTTCTTCTTGAAGGGGAGCAGGGCGGGGTTTTTCTTCTTCTTCTTCTTGAAAGGGAGCAGGGCGGGGTTTTTCTTCTTCTTCTTCTTGAAGGGGAGCAGGGCGGGGTTTTTCTTCTTCTTCTTCTTGAAGGGGAGCAGGGCGGGGTTTTTCTTCTTCTTCTTCTTGAAGGGGAGCAGGGCGGGGTTTTTCTTCTTCTTCTTCTTGAAGGGGAGCAGGGCGGGGTTTTTCTTCTTCTTCTTCTTGGAGGGGAGCAGGGCGGGGTTTTTCTTCTTCTTCTTCTTGAAGGGGAGCAGGGCGGGGTTTTTCTTCTTCTTCTTCTTGAAGGGGAGCAGGGCGGGGTTTTTCTTCTTCTTCTTCTTGAAGGGGAGCAGGGCGGGGTTTTTCTTCTTCTTCTTCTTGAAGGGGAGCAGGGCGGGGTTTTTCTTCTTCTTCTTCTTGAAGGGGAGCAGGGCGGGGTTTTTCTTCTTCTTCTTCTTGAAGGGGAGCAGGGCGGGGTTTTTCTTCTTCTTCTTCTTGAAGGGGAGCAGGGCGGGGTTTTTCTTCTTCTTCTTCTTGAAGGGGAGCAGGGCGGGGTTTTTCTTCTTCTTCTTCTTCTTGAAGGGGAGCAGGGCGGGGTTTTTCTTCTTCTTCTTCTTGAAGGGGAGCAGGGCGGGGTTTTTCTTCTTCTTCTTCTTGAAGGGGAGCAGGGCGGGGTTTTTCTTCTTCTTCTTCTTGAAGGGGAGCAGGGCGGGGTTTTTCTTCTTCTTCTTCTTGAAGGGGAGCAGGGCGGGGTTTTTCTTCTTCTTCTTCTTGAAGGGGAGCAGGGCGGGGTTTTTCTTCTTCTTCTTCTTGAAGGGGAGCAGGGCGGGGTTTTTCTTCTTCTTCTTCTTGAAGGGGAGCAGGGCGGGGTTTTTCTTCTTCTTCTTCTTGAAGGGGAGCAGGGCGGGGTTTTTCTTCTTCTTCTTCTTGAAGGGGAGCAGGGCGGGGTTTTTCTTCTTCTTCTTCTTGAAGGGGAGCAGGGCGGGGTTTTTCTTCTTCTTCTTCTTGAAGGGGAGCAGGGCGGGGTTTTTCTTCTTCTTCTTCTTGAAGGGGAGCAGGGCGGGGTTTTTCTTCTTCTTCTTCTTGAAGGGGAGCAGGGCGGGGTTTTTCTTCTTCTTCTTCTTCTTGAAGGGGAGCAGGGCGGGGTTTTTCTTATTCTTCTTCTTGAAGGGGAGCAGGGCGGGGTTTTTCTTCTTCTTCTTCTTGAAAGGGAGCAGAACGGGGTTTTTCTTCTTCTTCTTCTTGAAGGGGAGCAGGGCGGGGTTTTTCTTCTTCTTCTTCTTGAAGGGGAGCAGGGCGGGGTTTTTCTTCTTCTTCTTCTTGAAGGGGAGCAGGGCGGGGTTTTTCTTCTTCTTCTTCTTGAAAGGGAGCAGGGCGGGGTTTTTCTTCTTCTTCTTCTTGAAGGGGAGCAGGGCGGGGTTTTTCTTCTTCTTCTTCTTGAAGGGGAGCAGGGCGGGGTTTTTCTTCTTCTTCTTCTTGAAGGGGAGCAGGGCGGGGTTTTTCTTCTTCTTCTTCTTGAAAGGGAGCAGGGCGGGGTTTTTCTTCTTCTTCTTCTTGAAGGGGAGCAGGGCGGGGTTTTTCTTCTTCTTCTTCTTGAAGGGGAGCAGGGCGGGGTTTTTCTTCTTCTTCTTCTTGAAAGGGAACAGGGCGGGGTTTTTCTTCTTCTTCTTCTTGAAGGGGAGCAGGGCGGGGTTTTTCTTCTTCTTCTTCTTGAAGGGGAGCAGGGCGGGGTTTTTCTTCTTCTTCTTCTTGAAGGGGAGCAGGGCGGGGTTTTTCTTCTTCTTCTTCTTGAAAGGGAGCAGGGCGGGGTTTTTCTTCTTCTTCTTCTTGAAGGGGAGCAGGGCGGGGTTTTTCTTCTTCTTCTTCTTGAAGGGGAGCAGGGCGGGGTTTTTCTTCTTCTTCTTCTTGAAGGGGAGCAGGGCGGGGTTTTTCTTCTTCTTCTTCTTGAAGGGGAGCAGGGCGGGGTTTTTCTTCTTCTTCTTGAAAGGGAGCAGGGCGGGGTTTTTCTTCTTCTTCTTCTTGAAGGGGAGCAGGGCGGGGTTTTTCTTCTTCTTCTTCTTGAAAGGGAGCAGGGCGGGGTTTTTCTTCTTCTTCTTCTTGAAGGGGAGCAGGGCGGGGTTTTTCTTCTTCTTCTTCTTGAAGGGGAGCAGGGCGGGGTTTTTCTTCTTCTTCTTCTTGAAGGGGAGCAGGGCGGGGTTTTTCTTCTTCTTCTTCTTGAAGGGGAGCAGGGCGGGGTTTCATGTACAAATTCGATTTCTTGATGTATTTTCTTAGAATTACATTCGTTTGATGAAAAAAATTGAAGCTTACAGCGGAGTTTTACTGAAAGTAATTTTTCAATTCAGTTTTTGACCGTAACTTCTTCAACTTAAATGAAATGTTAAATGGACTGCTACATACTTTAACAAAAACTACAAATAATAATAACAAAACATGAGGAAATAAATCTGCATCGGATAAAAGCTTATGACTTCAAGAAAAAAAATTCATGGGCGGAGGGCCGGGAGGTTATTTGTACCCCTTGGTAATCTATGTACGGAACGGAGACTCTCAGGGTCGATCTGATGACACAAAAGAGGTGCTGCGGAAGAGAATCGAGATCTACAACACCCAAACTCTCCCCATTATACAGTATTATCAGAAACTGGGTCTCGTCAGAGAAGTTCACGGGGAAAACTCCATAGAAAAGGTGCAGTTTTTGCTTTCATAGCGGAAAAAATGTTTCAAATGTGAATATAATTAACTTATTCCACGGACATGGTAAAACGTCATTTAGCCTTCCAGTTGTGGGCTCGTTGTTAGTTAGAAAGCAAGACGGCTGAGTTCGATCCCTGCCTGTTGACTGACTTTTGCTCCTACGATAGTTTCATAGTTTCTTTTAATTTAGGCAGCATTGTTTTTGAAGTTTGTAGCAGATGATGGAGTGATCGGAAAGATTTGAACAAAGTCTCAAATCTTACAATTCTAAACTTATTTTTGCAGGTATACGAAGATATCGAGAAAATCTTCAATGATTTCACCAACTGATTGTCCAGATCAAACGCTTCAGAAGCAGGATGTTTTTTTTAACAACTAACATTGTAAGTGATAAGATCAAAAACCTTACAGCGTTATTACAGTGCGAAAGATATCAATATCAATGCGAATGAAATAAAGAACTTTTCTCATAGCCCTTTTTGGAGATTCCGTAGAAAAAACCCGCAGTGCGGATCAGAGAAATACCCAGGTTTTTAAAGTTTAAATTTAGTCTGCTAGTATTCCATTGTACTCAAGTTTCCATCTTTACTTATCAAATCTTCGCCAGTTTTACTGTTTCTAATGTAATCTCTTCTAGAGCGGTAGTTCAAATAATGCAGTGGTAATTGTTCGTTTACCTATTTCCTCATTAACCTGTCTTTTTGGTCAGTATCTTACTAATAATCCCAGTTTGGTGTTTAATCATAGGAAAAAAGGGCCGAACTACTCTGAATGAAACTGTCGTGTGACGTGAAAAAGTTAGTTTCAAATTGATAAGTTTGAGTTTGCTCTAGTTTTTTGTGTTTAAGTTTATTTTTTTGTTTAAGTTTAAGTTTTTTTCTCTAGTTCAATCCTTCATGTGATAATTCACTTTTTTGAATTTGAACGTAATCCTATTTTCAACGTTCCAGTCATTAATTTTAGTAAGAGATTTAGTGGTTTGGTATGAAATTTCGTAATCGATCTAATGTTGAGAATATCCTCGAGAAACATGCTTTGAAAAAAGTTTTATTGGAGCCCATCTAGTTTCATGAAAATCTTTCTAATATTCGCAGCGATTTTTTACGGTTAATCTTTCGAGTCCATTTTTCATTCAATAAGTACAGCTTTGGCTATTCAGATCTTGATGGTTCCGCGTTTTTCTATGTTTCAGATATCAATAAAAGTTCAATTCAAATAGCGCTCCGATTAGTAATGTAGAGGAGTTATTCAGACTGTTTAGAATTATTGAATTGTATTGATATTATAGTTGAATATTTAGGAATTGTATTGATATTATAGTTATATATATATATATTTTATCGACATTTTGCAATGCAAAGTTATGGTGAGAGACATTGTAAATAATATTCAAGTATGGCGATAAGTAAGGCAAATATCTAAAGTAAGGCAAATATTTAAAAGTAAGGCAAATATCTAAAGTAAGGCAAATATCTAAAAGTAAGGCAAGTATCTAAAAGTAAGGCAAATATCTAAATGCTACTAGTTATTCTCCAGGTCACATATCACATTCTCGTTACGGAGACGATTTATAAACTGCTCTACTGTTCTTGAATTCAGTATTTCACTCGGGATTACGTAAAACATTCTTGAAACACGTAAACCGAAACAATTGAATCTAGACGTCGAAGAAGTACATTCAATAGCAATACCATTCATATTAGTGCGGGTAGAGGAGGTTCTCTTGAAAATGCGTGATTTTTCGATAATAGACTTGTCATTGAAGATCTTCCAACCCATTTTAAGGTCGGCAATCACCCTTCTTTCGGCTAAAGTACTTAGGCCGATTAGATTCAGACGATCTCTGTAACATGGAAGGCTGAGAGGATAATCAGGCTGTGGGAAACATCGATAAAAGAGTATTCTAGAGAAAGATCTCAAAACCTTTTCTAGGAGATCAGAATCCTTCCGGTATATTGGATTCCATAGACAAGAAGCAAATTCTAGATGAGGTAGAACATATGTATTGAAACACTTAACAAGTACTTGGGAATCATTGATGCTTATAGAGCGGAGCATAGCATACATCGCTTTAGTAGCCTTCATAGTTCGTTCCAGAATCGCGTCATGTCTGCGAAGAGATGGTACTAGTTGGACTCCAAGGTCTCTCACTTGAGTAGATACTTTTAAAACAGTTATTTAGGTGATAATTGAAAGGAGGAGAAGTTTTGCCTAAGCGTAGATGATAGGTCTTGTTCGAAGATAAAGAAAGATGGTTGGCTACGCACCAATTATACACATTATCTAGACAATTCTGCATTTCGATAGTTCGTTCAGTTATATTGTGAGCACTGTGAGATACATATAACTTAATGTCATCAGCGTATGCTTGATAGCGTATATTCGGATAAGGGCTAAGCACATAATTCAATTCGCTAATGTATAGGGAAAACAGAAGTGAGAGAAAACAGAAGTGAAGAGAAAACAGAAGTGTTGAATATTTAGGAATTGTATTGATATTATAGTTGAATATTTAGGAATTGTATTGATATTATAGTTGAATTATTGAATTGTATTGATATTATAGTTGAATATTTAGGCGAGTTATAACATTTTGTTGATCGTTATAACATGATCATCTGTTCGCAGTGAAACGTTGATAAACGATTGAAGTTGTATGCAGTGATACCATTTGCAAAGCCAATAGGGGAAAAAAAGGTTAATCTTATTCATAACTATTTTTTCGCCCGAGAAGAATCAAAGTTGTTGGGAGTCAAATTTATTCTTAGGTTTGTATAGTCCCTTAAACAATCGAAGTGTTTGGCGTCATCTTTCGAAGAGTATCAGAGTCTTGAAAGGTCATCTTTCGAAGAGTATCAGAGTCTTGAAAGGTCATCTTTCGAAGAGTATCAGAGTCTTGAAAGGTGAGTGTATTCCGTTTTTCGTCTTAATTTTCAGTAACTTGCGTTTGTTTCAGTTACACAATATCTTTATGCTTGATTTTATCGCTAATTAGATTCAAGAAATTTAATACCCAATCTTTTTTTTTCTTCGATTCGCTGACATTTTTAAAGTTCGAAAAAAATGAAAATAAATACAAAAATAAGATACAAGTGCAGTAAATACTAGAGTTTCTATATTTTATAATTATTTAAAAATAGTTGAAACTTTGAAAGAAGAAGTGTTGAGAAGCTGTTGCAGAACAACCTCGAAGCATGCGAATGTAAGCTAACTTTATTTCAAATGATTTTTCCTTTTCTTCTAGTTGCCTTTTTCTGAAAGAATTTTTCACATGAATTTGTTGCTTAAAATTTCACATGAATGTTTCACATGAATTAAAAATTTTTTCACATGAATAAAACATTAACGTACTGTCACACTTTTTTTATACTTATGAGTGTTTTTCTCACCTCTCCACATGATTATATTCGAGAAAAACCTCACGATTCGCTAATAACAACTTGCGTATTTCGAACTCCGCATCTTTTTCAAAACTGAACTTGATTTTTTCAATTATCGCTTTTCAAAGTAGATCTCTTTAGCTTTACAGGACGTAACTTCAACCCTATCCCCTCCAAAACAAGCCCGAATAAAAAAAATTTCATAGCATTCTACAGGTACACGTCTTTTGTTAAACCAGCTGAGACAAATTCACATCATTAGCGGGAATAGTCATCGTCAAGACATTTGATCCGTTTTCTGAAGCTCAGGTAAAAATTTATTCAAATTAGAAAGTCATATAGTTAAGAGTGCGAGTTCTACATCTTAACCGAGGTTGTTGCCAATGCAGAATGGGTTACTGTTCGGTGAGTTTAACTGAAGTGCAGCTCACGAAGATTCAGTGATTAAAATGAAGAAGGAAAGGGTAAACTCGAGCCAACTTCAGCGAGCTCATTCAATGATCTGGACGGACTCGTCAACAGGATCCGTCTCGACTGAGTCTGCCTCGGGAACACATCTCGAAACAAGGTCCACTTCTTCGTCTTCCACATTATCCACCACTTGCATGTCTCGGTCGCTTGCCCCTCCGGACTGTGGCTGCTCCACCGCAACAACTCGCGTCCTCTCCTTCTCTTCTTCCCTTCGAAGCTGATGAATTCTTCGCCTGGTATTCTTCTCCAACTCCTGTAGTCTCTTCCGATGCAGCCTTAACCGAGCGCAATGCCTGAAAAAATAGTTTTAAAAAAATCCTTCAGATTTTAAATGATATTGTAATACCTTCACAGATTACAAATGTTTCAAACTCTACTTCGACTCAGCACCAAGTATGCTTAACTTGGCTACAATTTCAGACCTACTAAACCAAAGTAAACCTGTTGTTGTTTTGTTGTCACGCTATGCGTCTTCCGTTGGCGGTGGCCTCGATGGGTTTGTGCCAGAGGGCGGAAACATCGTGGGATGTGGGAGACATCGAACAATAGAACATATGACATTTTTCGTGACCAGGCGATCCGCAGTCTGGACATATGTCTTGGGTAGTGGGGTCCAGGCGGTTCCGATAGGACATCAGAAGGTGACAGTGCCCTGATCTGAGCTGGCATACGGTGCGGCGAGTGGATCGGGGTAGGGAAACTTCGTCCTTCGAGATCCTCGGTGAACGTTCTTTAATGATCTTGTTGAGGGGAGCACTGCTGATGGCACGTGCGACGTGAGTTGTATGGATCGAAGACAGCAGGGACCTCTTCTGGCAAGGCGGGTGGGATCTCCATGAGGTGCGTTGGGTGACGTCAGCGAGGAGGGGGAGACCTGGATGGATCTTACGTCTTTCCTCGGGTTTGAGAAAGGATGGTGTGGTTGGGGTGAGATGAATCGGAGAGGGCTGAGGCGAGTAATTGGCATGATAGCAGCCTCTGATGGTCTTCCACACGGAGTAGTTGTAGGTGGTGGATGGGGGAGGAGCGGGTCGCGCCCGTGGTAATACGGATGGCCGTGTTCTGGACTGTCTGTAGCTTTCCCAGGTTGGAATTCGAAGCCGTGGGGTCAATACTGGAGCGGCGTAATAGATGACGGAGCTGGCCGTGGCCTTGTAGCAAAGAAGGAGGGCCTCTTTGCTCTGGTCAAATGTGGATCCCGCAAGGGCCTTGAGGGTATTGACACGGGATGCGGCCTTCTTCTTGGTTGCGGCGGTGTGGAGGTGGAAGCGCAGTGTTTGGTCTATGGTCACACCCAGGATCTTAACCGATTGGACTGTCGGGATGAGGTCGGATCCCTACCTGATGTCCAGAGTGGCCTTGAATTCAGCAGGGTCATTAGTCAAGATGATAGAATTGGTAAAGTAAACCTAAAGAAAAAGTAAATCTCTATTCCCTAGCCTAATATTCCAAATTTAGCCAAATTTCAGACCACATATCCCTAACATAATCTAGATTCCAGCTCCTATAATTCAAAACTGGCTATTCCAGACCAACTATTCCAAACTTCGGCTGAAATAAATGGTTTCGATGAGATTGAGCCCTTTCACTGACCTCGTCAGTAGCTGAGCAGAAGTGTGCGGCGACGATGTGCGAGAGCTCATTGAAGAATAGTATGTCTCGAACAAATCGTCACGGTGTTGATCGGAATATGTGGGGTACTGGCTGATGACCCTAACGTCTCCTTCTTCTCCCCCGACAGGAATCCAAGAAGGCACTTCCGAAATGCATTCTTCGCCCCTACTGCTCCTCAAAAAAAAATCGATCAATGACTATCTTTTATAATCTTTTTCGCGCTCCCCTGAGATGAGGTACATACCTACTTATGTAGAACCAATGGCATAAGTCCCTGTTGCCAAAATAAAAAGACTGCTTCTGGGTCGGAGGAGGGAAAGAGGCGTAAACAAAAGCGAGCGGGTCTTCACATTCTAGTGCTTTTCTATAACGCAATCTCTTCCTACTATTTCATTCATTTTTTTTCGCTGGGCTTTCAATATTCCAGACAATTCTCCGCTAAAAACAGTGTTTTTTAATTCATTCTTTTCATGCGGTCTTTGTTGAGCTACGACCAGTGGCTACTCCTGGTCGGGCTGTTTTTTCCACCCGCAAAAAGATTGTGTATATCAAGATGACTGATGGAAAAGGGAACGGGAGGATTCTGAGAGAGCGCGATAGCGTGTGATTTAAAAAAAAAAGAATATGAGCACTTGTATCACTAGCTCTCTTGGATAGCCCATATCAGCCGATAGTTGCGCAAGGATTTCCTTCGTGGTGCGGGTTCGAGAAACACGCTGCTCTTTAGGTGACTGCTGTTATTGGTGCGTGTAGCAGCATCGGGAAGAATCATATTAGTGCAAGCCCTACCACTGGTAGGCTACCGATCTTGGTTTGAAGAAATCTATTCGAGTTGTTGTTGTTGTTTGCCCATAGGTCCTGTCGAGAGAAGTTCTTTGGGATAGGTTGGTGAGGATCCTTTTGAGTCTGGAGAAACTTTCTCCGTCTACACTCGCACCGCAGTCGGCGATCCTCTTCGCGAGAACCATTCGTTAACCGGAGAAGGGCAAGAGGCTATTTTACTGGCGCCTCGACTCGCCATTACAAAGTATAGGGGAGTATCGGCTGATGTTTTATCCGGTGGCATGCCCAGGCCAGTCCGGCATCGCCCTCCTATACTATCCAGTTGTGAGTCGAACTTGAGACCCTTCGCAACGAAGTCGCACAAAAAATAATCTCGCCCATCGGGAAAAAAAACGGTAAGTTTCGAAACATGACAAATGTTTTTTTTCCTTCTTTGATCAAAGCGAGGGCCAATGAGAATCCTAACAGAAGATTAAGTGCTCGTATCGGCCTTGACTAATATTCAGCTTGAAACTCTAGAGAAATACGAACTCGCTAAAAAAAACTTTTTTTTAAGTGGGAGTTTTCAGCCCATCCCTTAAATTGAGACATGGAGTACTAACCGTCCACAATAATACTCCTCTCGCCTTCGATGGTGCTACAGCCCACAAGTTCACACCATCGCAAGGGACCGGTTCATCCTCACCGGTATCGAGCGCGTCCTCAGGTGGCGGATAGAGGGATGTCTCTTTGCACAAGTGCATTCGAGATTGCGGGCTTGCCCGTCGCGGACCAAAATTGGATAGTATAGTTCGTCAAAGGAGGGCCTGGGCATGCCACCGGATAAAACATCAGCCGATACTCCCTATACTTTGTAATGGCGAGTCGAGGCGCCAGTAAAATAGCCTCTTGCCCTTCTCCGGTTAACGAATGGGTCTCGCGAAGAGGATCGCCGACTGCGGTGCAGAGTGTAGACGAAGAAAATTTCTCCGGACTCAAAAGGATTCTCACCAACCTATCCCAAAGGACTCCCCTCGACAGACTTTATGGGCAAAAAAAAAACAACAACAACATGATACTCCTGAAAAAATTTTTCGAATGAGAAACCTTTGAGTTGACTCCCCAGGAAGATCTTCATTATCTGGTCTTCGGCTGATTACTTCTCGACGTCGCTGGTGACGACTTCCTTCCTCTTCCTCATCATCGTTCAGTGTAACAACCTACAAATTTTATCAAATAAAAAACTTCAAAAAGGTACGAGCCTGAGACTGATGTGTAGTCGTAAATATTTATTCAAATCTTGCTTCCAAGACCTACACCCTTAAGTTAACGAAATTTTAAAAAGAACTAGAACGGCTAAAAATTAGAACAAATTTCAAAAATTAGTAAGCCAAAATAGAGTTCAATATTTTTTCGGGACCCGTATTACACTCCACTCTTTTAGTCATAAAAGTAAAAAATACCGAACACATTAATAAAAAAAACGGAAACAAAATCTATTTCATGCTTGCGAATAATCGTGCAAGGTCATTCAACCAACCTCTTCGACAGGCCTGGCGGGAAAACTCCTGACCGCGCGACGAGGTCTTATTAAAGTATCCAATCTCGAGATATTTTGCCGATCTCCTGTAATTCATGTCTTTGAATTGAATTGCACCAATTCATTTTGGGAAAGACCGGACTCATTTCCGAGTGTACTCTTTTCCTTCAGAAATTTCAATTGTTAATTGCTAATTTTTACGTCCGCTGGGCAACAAAATCTTCTCGCTTCATTATAATAAACGATTCCTCAATTTTGTGCTTTGACTAACGAATAAGACGTGGGTATTTTCCTTGTTCACTCGTCTTTTCTAAATCTCAGCCTATTTCTTTTTTCAATCTCTTGCTCCTCTCTACCATTTCTCTGTTGTTCTTATTTGTAAGTCCCCCTTTTTTTTATTGATAATTCTGCCCTTCTCAAGAGATTTCAATGATAAAGATCCTATCAGCCGTTCAGTTTGAGTATTGCTTCACTATGAATAACAAAAAGCCAAAAGTCATAGTAGAAAATAAAAATAAAAATAGCCGAAACGTACTATCTCTCCGTGCCCTTTCCGTCTGTAGATGAGGCAGGAAAAAGAAGCCACTGGCTCTTTGGATTATAGGCTGGAGGGATCGATTGAAGCTAGGCAGCATTTGTGACAACAAGTAGTTGTGACTGGAGTGGCGAGAGGAGGCGGAGCTTTCCCGCTGAGGGGAAGCACTGGGCAGATGACACGGCATTCGATGGTACATCGCTGCCACTTCATCCGAGGAAGACGATTGCCTGTCTTCCTGCTCAAGCCAATATACTCAACAAAATTCACTCGCAATCGCCGAAAAACTAAATTCAAAAAAACGACCGCTCTACCAGCGGGGTGTTTGGAATAATGAGAAGCGAGCTAGAGTTAAGGAGTAGAAAAAAGCAAAAAAAAATCATTATGATAGACTTCTCCGCTCAAATAAAGGGAGTTTTCGAAATTCTCAGGGCTAGTGGCCTACGGCATATACCATACCCTACCAGGAATTTTCGATATAAGTTTCAAAAAACACACAGAGATCACCCAACATTAAAAAAAGATTTATTGTAAAAGAAACAAGTTTTTTATTTATTTTATGCACATGATATGGAAGAGACGAAACATGACACGTTGAAACAGAAGCCCTTTCACAAATGGTCGTTAAAATTTTATATTCAGATTTTAGAGAATAAAAGAATAGCAAAGATATGAAAAAAAAGATCGATAGAGGGCGAGAAATAGGGGAGCGCGTACCCTGCCGCGAGGCGGGAACAAGCGCGAGGAAGATTATTATTATTATAGAGGGCTAGCAATAATGGAAGAAGGAATTAAGAAAAAGAGAGAGAAGTAAACCATTAAATGAGAGATTTCAGCAGAATATTTCTCTAACCGGCGTTGCGGGTAAAAAATCTATGCGCTATTCGTGCGAAAAAGCTAATGATACAAATGGTCTGATCGTCTGTATCCTCTATTTTACATGACACGCTCTCGCACTCTCTCGAAGGCCTACCGTTCCCTCATGATTAGACATCGAGATATATCCATACTTATTGCGGGTGGGGAAGAAACAGCCTGGTTTTCACGGGAAAGAGGGGAATGAATAAAGCAGAGATCTAGACAAAGCTCGTCGGTTGAAAGCATTCTTACCGTTAGATTAATTTCCATGACTTCATCATTGACCACATCCTCTTGTACTGAGTCCGCTTGGATGACCGGAGCCCTGGAGCACATGGAAGAAGAACACTCACACACCTCATAGCCAAGGATTAAATGGTCGATTCCTACCGTATGTTGTTGTTGTTTTTTGCCCATAGGTCCTGTCGAGGGGAGTCCTTTGGGATAGGTTGGTGAAAATCCTTTCGAGTCCGGAGAAATTTTCTCCGTCTACACTCGCACCGCAGTCGGCGATCCTCTTCGCGAGACCCATTCGTTAACCGGAGAAGGGCAAGAGGTTATTTTACTGGCGCCTCGACTCGCCATTACAATTTATACGGGAGTATCGGCTGATGTTTTTTTATCCGGTGGTATGCCCAGGCCAGTCCGGCATCGCCCTACTTTGACGAACTATACTATTAAATTTCGGTCCGCGACGGGCAAGCCCGCTATCTCCAATGCACTTGTGCAAAGAGACATCCCTCTATCCGCCACCTGAGGACGCGCTCGATACCGGTGAGGATGAACCGGTCCCTTGCGATGGTGTGAACTTGTGGGCTGTAGCACCATCGAAAGCGAGCCTACCGTATGTTAGCGGGCATTTCAACTATTTTCGCATTTTAAGGTTAAATCCCCACGTTGCAATCCCTTAATTTTTGATGAAGCTATTCCACACTGAAACCGGCGGGTCTTTCTGTTGAATCGCTTTATGTCACTCCGGCGGGTTCATTTGTTTTTGTTTTTTTAGAATGCCCTAGAAAATTCTTGCTCATGCTCAAAAACAAATATAAATTATCTATGTTAAAAATTAATCAAGTTTGTGAAGCGATTAAATTTAAAGTCGTTTAATCTCCTCTCACGTGGTCAATAAGATTGATAACACTTTTATGACTCGGATGACTGTGTAATATGATGAAGCTCAAGTCTTTGAGGAAAGGGTGTTTTTTGAGGTTATAAAGTTGACGAGTGATAGAGAGTGAGAGAAGGAAAGAGAAAGTTGGATCAAAGACTTTTTAAATAACAGTACAGTTAACAAACTGTGTTCTCTCCAGGTGGAAGGAGGAGTTTTCGTCGTGGGACTCCATCGAGAGGTTGCTGGCGCAAAACTCGTACAGAAGCTCGCAGAACTGGTTGAGATAGTCTTCTCTCAACATTCCAGTGTTTCTCAGGGCACACTGAAAGCAGTTACGTTATTTATACTACTTTATGAAACTGCAATAAAATCCATTAAATGTTCTACTAGACTTTTTCGTGAGGTTAATGATTACGAATTAGAAAAAAAAATTACTTGGAAATTAGGAGAGTTGATTTGGTAGTTGAGTATTGCGTTGAAGATCTCATTTGCTAGACGTTGTCTCGTTTCATCAGGCAAGTTCTAAAATACAAGGTTGTCTCGTTTCATCAGGCAAGTTCTAAAATACAAGGTTGTCTCGTTTCATCAGGCAAGTTCTAAAATACAAGGTTGTCTCGTTTCATCAGGCAAGTTCTAAAATACAAGGTTGTCTCGTTTCATCAGGCAAGTTCTAAAATACAAGGTTGTCTCGTTTCATCAGGCAAGTTCTAAAATACAAGGTTGTCTCGTTTCATCAGGCAAGTTCTAAAATACAAGGTTGTCTCGTTTCATCAGGCAAGTTCTGAAATACAATGTGATAACTGTGTAGATTTTCGAAGATTAGCCTGAAATATGTTTTTTTAAACTAACACTGCGGGTTAAATCCATGCACAAATCTAGGCATTATTTGGTGAAGCTAGTGATACACATGTGTTTGTATGAGATTCTTAATTTTTATCGCAAGCTCCCGGTCTCTAACTCAAGCCTACAGTTAGTTTTTAATGACCATTCATTTTGATCTACACGCTTTTTTGCAGTCGTTGAAAAGAACTCGAATTTGATCTATGCTCCAATCCCATGGCTCGAAAAGCTGTAATAATCCCTTATTCATCTTTTTTGTTCTCTCTTTATTTCTCCTGGTAATTCCTTCCTCGACTCGAAACTCATCTTTTGCGAGCGACGTGAAACACAATGATACGATTTTTTTTTCTTCAAGTGTTTAATAATTTGTGCAATAATCTGTTTTATTATAGATAACCTCGAAGAGCCGAGACTCATTCAACCCAGACGAGTATAAGAAACTGACACATTTGAGGACGAGCGGTAGTTCCCTGAGTACCCATGGAAGGATTCTCTCGCGGGCTCGTTCCCCTTCTCGCATGGCCACTGCAGGCGAGAAGGCGCTTGAGAGTGAGACTCTCGTCAGGGGCAGCCACTTCAGATTCATCGAGTAGATCAGATGACGGAAACGACTGTCTGCCATCAATTGTCCTCTGTAATTAGTGCAGTGTTCGACTGACCCTATGAGTTAAATTTTAGCTCGTGTAGTCTTTCGTCGAGTCTCCGTATCAAACTTTGGCGGGTAATTATTTTTAATCTAGAAGGCATACCCTTGGAGGAGAACAACTTACTCTTGTTGAAACTAATGAAGTCTTTTGTCACCATTGGGCCTTTCTTCTAGCCTAAGCTACCTTTCTGCGAATCTGCGTGCAATACCGAGTCAACGAGCAAGGGAGTTAAAAGTAAAGAGAAGGATGTTGCTTACAACTTTTGACATCATGTTGACGTTCACCCATCACACCAGAGACATCGCAGCCCACATGACACAGAGAAACGTCTCGAAGGCTCTCGCCGAAAGCACATGGGGCAAACAGAAGGAATCCTCACGGAACACCTTCAAGGTTATTTCGCAAGCGATCTCCAGTTACGCCGCCCCCGCATGGTCCACTTTCTTATCCGCTTCGGCTCTCGAAAGGATCCAACGCGCCCATAATGCCGGTCTCCGCGTAGATGGCAGACACCGATCACTTACACAGAGAGTCCAAGGTCATGCGCACAAAGTCACCCCTTCACATGCTCTCCGCTGAATACCTGGCCAGGATAATGGGTCCAGTTCATAACCATCACGGTCTCTTGGAAAGTCATGTACCATGAAAAACGACCTCGCCATATGCTGCAAGAACTCGGTCGAGTCCGCAGCCTCCAATGCAACAGACCCTCTCAACGGAAAACTCGTCGCAAACGCCATACACACACTGATGGTCTCCAACGAATTCCATTCATTCCATGTTGTTGTCAGGGGTTTTTTAGTGTGAAAGAAAAAGGGACAGACGCCCGCCAAAGGCGGTATTTTTTTACATAAGGGTCCCCCCTTATGATTTTTCAAACAGAAACCCGCCGAAAAAAAAATTCACATAAGGGTCCGCCCTTACGATTTTTAGAAAAACAGAGGCCCGCCGAAGACGGAAAAATTTTTTTCACATAAGGGTCCCCCCTTAGGGGTGAAAATTTTTTTTCTTTTTTTCTCACATAAGGGTCCCCCTTACCTTTTTTTCACATAAGGGTCTCCCCCTAAAGATTTGGAACACAGAGGCCCGCCGACAGAAGATCTGTCATGACTAAATAACCCCTGGTTGTTGTTGTTGTTGCCGGCAAGCAGCCCGCATCGAAGACTTTTGGTTATGAACACTCTCTTTAATGAGAGAGGTTCTCGTGTTCTTCGGACGAGATGCGTCCGGAGAAGACTTTTGATGTCCTTTGCAGTCCTGAGACTGTCATGCTGCACATTGTGAAGGCGGACATCGTTGTAGCAACCTGTTCATGCTATAGGCCTTGTGAGTGGGTGGTCAACCCGGCCTAGCATCGTTTTGGGTGGGAGTAGAGACGTCTCGCCTGTCGTTGACCGGAGATAGGCAAGAGGCTACTTGACTGGCGCCTCGACTCGCCATTGATAAGTATAGCGGAGTATCGGCTGATGTTTTGTCCAGTGGCTTGCCCAGGCCGGTCCGGCATAGCCCTCCTTTGAAGAGCTATACTACCCAGTTTTGGTCCGCGGCGGGATTTCTCCCGCTACCTCCCAGCACGAATTCTTCGTAGGGAGGCGTCCCTCTATCCGTCACCTGAGGTCGCGCTCGATTCTGGACTGCATGATCCGGCTCCATCCGTGATAGGCTCTTAAGGCTGTAGAGTCACGAATGACCACTGTTGCCAGTGTGTTTCGAGCCATTCATTCCATGAAAGGCGCCGTCATCTTCGGAGGCGGCAGACCTCCGCCCGACATCAACGTTGACGAAAATGACCTTCCCCGCAGCACAAGATGTACGCTCTCCCAGCTTCGAACCGGATTCAGCATTCAGATTTACAACGTCGTATCTACACCGTATCGACGAGACCATCCCATAAGTCTGCCCAACATGCTCATTCACACCTCATGACGTCGCACACCTGTTCGACTGGATTGGCGACCCACGACACCAACTTACCGAGAAAAAAAAACGAGAGATGGACGAAAAGGAACATATCCCGTAGATATCGCTCTTCGATGACGGCTACAACCGGCAACAACAACCACAGGCTGAGGAGGATGCTTGTGGATCAAAAGACTAATTAAGACACTACCGCAGATTATCACAGAGGAGATCAGAGAAGAAAAAAGTACAATACAAGCATAGTGACGCTCGACTTTTAGGGCAGTGCATAGACCTCATACGGAATGCGGATTAGAGAAACATTGTAATGAGGAAACCGGAGATTATCTGTTTCCTCTAAAAGGCCTGTACAAAAAAACTAGCGAACCTGGTCATGTTGCTCATATCCGAGCGTAGAGCTCTGACAAAGTTGAGTCGGGATACCACATCTGTTCTATCTGACCTGCAAATACATTTTCTATCTACAAAAAAACTATTACGAGGTTTTGAAAATTATGTTTGCAATGGTTTTATGAGTTTTATGACCACCGAGTACGGAACATAGGCAAAATATGTCTTGACTTTGATTTTTCAATAGGTCGATCGCTAAAGTGTGTAGAAATTTTCAATTTAACTTTACGAAACCAGTTCAGACTGTTATGGCTGATAAAACGTTCTATTTATGTAGAGGAATGAGAAATGTTTCCTTTCACTTTCAGCTGTTAGAACTCTGATATATTCATATCGACTGAGGGAGAGAGAGGGTCGGTAGGTCGGTCAGTTGGTTTTTGGTCAGTTGGTTTTTGTTCAGTTGGTAGTTTACCTATGGTACGGAACAAGCGTTTCCCAATGTTATATTCAACTATGCTATGTAGGGCAAAGACCCAATCAACTTACTTTTTTTGAACAATTAGTCAAGGTCACAGAAGGCCGCAACTGGATGCGCGTGCGTAAGGGTTTTTATATAATCCGCAATGCGGATAAAAAATCTATGCGCTTTTCAAAAAAACCCGAAAAAACATTGAAATCTATGCGCTTGGAAATTTTTTCTCGGATTTCTTGTAGAAAAAGTCTAAATCATTGGAAAAATTTTAATGTTAATAGTCTTCAATTTTAAAAAATCTATGCGCTCGAAAAAAGTTGTGCGGGTGCTAAGAAACACCCTGTCGTGCGTGCCCTACAAAGAATTTCAACTAGAACTGCGATGTTAAAACTTTAATTTTGTTATCATCAAATTTAAACTTGTCTTGATTTCGTCCCTTGAAATGCTTGGCACTTTAAGATTTGATTGTGTTCACTCGCACCGCGTGCAGGTTCGTGTGCTTTTCCCAAAAATTTTACAGCCTTCGCATTCTCATTTTCAAGTCGAATCTCGCCATTACTCTTCTTGTTTTAGATATTTTTTTGCAAACCAGGGAAAGATGAATGTTGAGATAAACCTGCTTTGGCCAGCTAAGTTGAGCGAGCAGCTGAGTCGACTTTTGTATTCTCTGATGGCTTCTCTCTCCGAGTTCAGCGGTTGCTCTCGGGATAAAATCGATATTCGAAGAGTCTCCGCCTCCGCTTTCAATTCCGAGAGCATCTTTAGAAAAGTTTCTCTCAAGATATTCGATAAGATTTCGTGTTTTGTTATTGTCCTATCTAACATGTTAAATTGCTTTTCTAAGTTATTTCATTCTGGATACGAATTTCCTCAGACATTTCTCCCTTCTCAAAAATCGATTTTTGAATCTTAAGGGGCGGCGCTTTGTATCCAGAATGAGATTTATGAGTACAAACGGGCTCAAAAAACAATTGGCAAGTTTATGTACCTTCATGAGAAGAAACTTGACTCCCTCCCCTCCCTAAATATTGAATCATCGAGCCTCGCTATTTGAAGAAAAACTTTCATTTATAAATTCTAAGGCTCTTTGTCTTTATTGAGACGGTAGATCCTTTCATGATAGAACTTTAATCTCTTTCTATACGTCTCTGTTAATGCAACTTTTCGATTTCTGCGGACCTTTTCGTTTTCGAAAGCATCGTAATAATAAAAACCTTTTGCTTTAATTTCCCCTCGACGATATGAACCTTTTGCTTTAATTTCCCCTCGACGATATGATTGAGGAACTTGACAGGAGCCTTGCACAGCGGACAGCTCTCCGATACTTTCATCCACTCGCATATGCAAGTATAGCAGAAGGAGTGCGAGCAGTCACTAAGATGCGTTTCGTCTGTGAATCTGGAAAAAAGACCTCGAATGAACATCGTAACAATCAGGGCTAATCCAATGACTGAAGCACAAGGCAGGACTGTCCAGCGTTCGCACATAGCGAAATTTTCTCTTTTTTTCAGTTTTGAATTTTTTATGATTTGACCTGTGACAGTTTTTTTTTTAATGAAGCGCTCTCTTATCGATCATTTCTTCTTCTGCTATGAATTATCTTCTCAAGCTTCTGAAGAAAAAGGTTGTAGTTTTAAAAAAAAGCCAAGAAGTCTTTGATAATGCAAGTGACTAACGTTGTCAAGCATATGGAACATTTCTTCTCTGTCTGATCCATTTTGAAGTCATTCTCGGGTTTCTGCTCATCTTCTTCGCCTAAAAGCTTGCCTTCCACTCCATTTATTTCAGTAGACATGCTGAAATCACTTTTGAGTAGGCATATGAATGATATCCGAGAATTAATCTTCTTCTGAGATGAGGTTTAGGTCCTCAAACCCTCATTGTAGCAGGCAATGTTATCTTAGCACAATATTTTATTGTCAAGTTTTTTTTTTAAAATGACAGAGATTTTTTTTGGAATACCCAACGACCGGGAGGGAATTGCTCATTATAGAAAACCGGCACTTTTTGCGTTTAACCAACCCCCCCCCTACCAGCAGAGGTTTAATGGGTTAGATGAGACTGGCATTTTTTTTGCTCCGGTCTCGTTAGCCTAAGCCGTAGGGCCTATTCGGCGTAAACGTTTTCTAACCTAAGCGTTTTTTTAAGTAAAATAATTTTTTGATGTAAAAATAATTTTTTAATGTAAAAATAATTTTTTTAATGCAAAAATGATTTTTTTGATGTAAAAACAATTTTTTAATGTAAAAATAATTTTTTCAATGTAAATTTTTTTGTAAATTTAATTAAGTCAGACGTATGACCCATCGAACCTCTGGTAGGGGGGGTGGTTAAACGAAATAAGTGCCAGAAAACCTCTTCAACACAAAAAATACGAGTACATTAACTATTTCGATTCGATGAATTGTCACGTAACAATTAATTGAAAGACAATCTAGAACTTTTGGGGCAATTGCCAAACGGAGGAAGAAAGAAGAAGTCGAAAGGCCGTGAGAACGTAGGCCGTTTGTTATTTGTACCAACAAGCAACACACTCATAACACACTGTTATTGTTTAACCTTTTAGACAACACTTTCAGTATTAATTACTTAGATGACCTGTACCCGACTGTAAACCAAGTTTCACAGAATTTTTGGTTTTTTCACACTCACAAAGATTCGTTTCTCTTTATCATTTTTATAGACCGTCGTCAGTGGATAAACTTTACTTTGAGATACAGAGAGAATCCTTAAGAGAACCCTTAAGAGAACCCTTAAGAGAAAATTAGTACCAAAAATTTGTTTCAAATAGCTTTTTTCAACACGAAATTAATGTTTTGAACAATTATTTTCGTGTTGATTTTATTTTTTCTTCATTTTAAACTTAGTTTTTCTTTATTTAGTTTTTTGTTTTTTTAAGTTTATTTTTTAGTTTTTCTTATTTTAAGTTTTCTTTATTTTAAACCAACAAAGTCGAGTAATCAAGCTCAAAATGGCCATGTATGCACTTATGTATGAAAAAAGATCATTTATAGCTCTACAGTGGTCAAGTGTATAGAGACTCAATAGCTTCAGACGCGAGGGGTTATTTAGGTCAGTTCTACCGACTCTAGAAAGATCCTTTGGAAATCGATGTTCTGCAGGAGCGAGATCTGCTCTAGCTTACCATCCAGTTGGCAGGGGCCGTTTGGTTTTCCTGTAGAGATTAAGGAAGAGATTCCGCTGGTCACATGAGGAGAACTGGATTGTGAGAGGACGACCCTGTCTTGAGGAAAAGCGAGGCCTGTCTTTAGGATGTCGAGAACTGGATTGTGAGAGGACGACCTTGTCTTGAGGAAAAGCGAGGCCTGTCTTTAGGATGTCGAGAACTGGATTGTGAGAGGACGATCTTGTCTTGAGGAAAAGCGAGGCCTGTCTTTAGGATGTCGATGATGAGTGATTTCTCCTCCATCAAAGTCATTTCACAGTTCATCTGATCCGAGTTTGTTGATAAGGTTCCGAATGGTGTTTTCATGATTAGAGAATGTGTCCTCGGACGATGAGAACAGAGAGCGGGAATGGAATAATTCAAGAATTTGAAATTTATGCTTCAGATGCCAACAGTTCATGGGAAACTTGTACTTGGCCTTCATCATACATATACTTCACATTCGCCGTCCTATTCATTGAGTTCTTCTACTCTGTCTACGTCGCCAACAGAAAGAAAGAGAAGGCAACGTGAGCATAAAATCGGCGGATGTACGATGCTATAGATCAAGTTAAAATTATTGACCGTTGAGTTCAATAATTTTCATGTCAAAGCCAGTGTAGAGAACCTATAGATCGACCTTAGAAGAAATAAAATCTAGAAAAATGCAATTAATTCTTCAAGAAATAGCTAGTATGTAACGGCAATTGCCAACTTTTGGTGCTAAGAATAGACCTTTAACAAGTTCTTCACCCTTCTACTACTTCTTCACCCCTCTACCACTAAGGCTGCGCATTGTTTTGCTCACCAACCGTTTTTAACCGTAAAAAAGTAAAACTAATTTGCTCACATACATTCAAAAATTCGCTCACATACGGTTGATTTTTACGGTTAAAAACGGTTGGTGAGCAAAACAGTGCGCAGCCTAATGAAGGTTGTAGGTTTTTCGATTCAGGGTGACAGGTAAATTAGTAAATCACACAGTGTGGTTACTTTCGGTGCTTTTATAGGGCAAGGAAATTTGAGAGATAGGGTAAGCAAGGTCAAGAAAGTAACGTCGTTGAACGTCGCGTAACTACGTAAAATACGGAACACGCGCGCTTTCTGGACAAATTTTCTTTGAAGCTTAAAGTAAAATTTTAGAAGAAGTAAGTTAACTGTGCATCTGTCTCAAAAAAATCAACTTTTCCTCAAGAATTGTTCTTCTCGTGAATTTAAAAGGATCTTTTTTCAATTAAATCATGCAACTTTTTTTAATTTAGAAAGCTTTGTCCTCTTGTTCTTGAATTCCTCTTTTTTCAGACAGAATGGGTTCTCGCGTGAACATATGCAGTGTGGACATCTTGGACAACCCAGCCACTTTTCGTTCGGAATTCAAGCTGGAGATCACATTCGAGATGTTTGAGTCTCTTCCCCATGATCTTGACTGGGAGCTCGTCTACGTAGGAGACTCCGGTTCACGTGAATTCGACCAAGTGCTGGATAGCGTCTCTGTGGGGCCTCTCCCTCAGGGCAGACACAAATTTGTTTTCACTGTGAGTTCTTTTTTCTCTCTCTCTTCCTCTTTCTTTCTGACTGTCTTCATACTTCGTGAGGAAAAGCCAGTAATTGGCCGTTACTAAAGCACGCCGTGCAAGCCTGCACGCCAAATCATTACTAATGCACGCCAACGCGCGGGAAAATTCTTAACTCCGCTCCATGTGCTTTATTTAAAACTTCGCCCTTCGTCAATGGTTTATTAAACTTTCGCACGTATGCTGCTTGATATGGCATGATATTATTGGAGAAAATTAATATTTTTTGGAGAAAATTAGTTATAGTGTGAAACACAATAGTGCGTCAAACACTCTTTCTCTCTTTCCCGCGCGTTGGCGTGCATTAGTAATGATTTGGCGTGCGCGGCGTGCTTTAGTAATGGCCCAGTAATTTATGCTTGTTTTAAAGCTCACCAGCTTTCGAAACAACCGTTTATCCGAGCGGAGGACCTTCAAAAATGAATCTATCAACTCTCTCAGTCCTCATTATAACTCTCGCTTGCTCCTCATTATTTTGGTTCCCTGCTCGGATGAAAGGACGTTTTCCAATTTTTTGACAAGTCCTGGTGAGCTATGGTATTAAGTTTTTTTGTTGTAATGTTTTCATTCTCTAACACCATCTCACGTGTAGTGTTTAAACTTCTCAAGCAGTTCTAGAATCAACAAAAACTCAGTTCAAAGGCACATACTTCTTCTAAAAAGAAAACATGAGTAATTCTTCGTATGGACAAGGATTAGTTCCCAGGGTGAAATTGAACCCATCCTTCTCTCCAACGTTCAAAATAAGGTCGTTGAGCTTTTCATGTAGCTTTATCACATTTTCTCAGTAGTTTGGGGGGGGGGGGTTAAGCGCTTAATTTTGGTAAGAAAAAGACAGCTGAGTTCAATCCCTCCTGAAGACTTATTTTTTCTGTGCAATAGTTTAAGCTGATATTGAACCATGCGGGTTATTTGTCAAAATGTTTTTTCAATGAAGACGGAAATCAAAATAAGATTGTTCATCACCAGCCGCCTAAGCGAGTAGATCAGTAATACTAATTATGACAAGACGGCATCAGGGAATGTGTAAAAACTAGAGAGTGCATAAGAGGAGAGAATTCGTTCCACTAGCTTTTTTAGATAGCGCATAGATTGGTGCATAGATTTAATCCGCAGGGCTGATTCGAGAAACATGTTTGTGCAGGCAGAGTCACCTAACGTTGAGAAGATCCCAGAGAGTGAAATAGTTGGTGTGACTGTTTTGCTGCTCAAGTGCAGTTATAACAGCCAAGAGTTCATCTCCCTCGGCTGGTTCGTCTCCAATGAATACTCCAATCCAGAGCTCAAGGAGAATCCGCCCGCTGTTCCGCAAATCGATAAGGTAACCAATATATATTCTTTCAGCAGTTTTATTATCAAGGATGAAGTAGTTTGTTATAGGTCAAATATCTGATGAGGGGAATAAACACGCCGTAGGTCTCATAAGTAGACAACTTCTAAAACGAGGAGCCGAGGAGATAGTTTTTTAGTGAGCTGAAGAATCCGCCAATTAGGTGGTTTCTTACCACCCGCCGAAAAAAGCGTCTTATCAAGATCCCTTATTGAAAAAGAGGATGCAGACGAACATAGCATTTGTATCGCTAGCTTTCTTGGACAGCGCGAAGATTTGCACATCTTTGCATATTAGTAATTTCTCCCGCAGCTTGGGTTACAAAAAGATACTGCCACCGACCAAGAGTAATAGGGGGAACGGGAGGGGCCAGACGGTGCCACCGACCAGGGGTTAAATAGTGACCGGATCGGTCCCGTCGGCGGATACATGTACACACACTATTGACAAAAAACTCCCTCTCTTTTCTTACCCTTTTCCTTCTCATCCTCCTTTTTCCTCCAAACTTTGAGCGGCGGATACATGTAAACCCAAATTGGGCGGCTCCATTTAACCCCTGCCACCGACCAAGGGGATTAGGGGGGAAGGGCCAGACGGTGCCACTGACCAGGCGGAGTAGGGAAGAAGGAGAGGGGCCAGACGGTGGCACTGACGAGAGGGAAGAGGAGGGGCCAGACCATAGGTAAACTACCAACTGGCAAAAAAATTTTCTGGGGCGACCGACCTAACGACTCTATCACTCAGAATGAATAGTACTGTTTGCGTTTAACCACCCCCCCCCGCCTACCAGAGGTTGAATTGGGTCAGATGAGAGTGGCATTTTCTTGATACGGTCTTGTTAGCCTAAGCCGTACGGCCTCGTTAGCGTAAACTTTTTCCTAAGCCTAAGCGTTTTTTTTATGTAAAAATCTTTTTTGTAAGTGTAAATAAGTCAGAAGTATGACCCATGGAACCTCTGGTAGGGGATGGAGTGGTTAAACGAAGTATGACCCATGGAACCTCTGGTAGGGGATGGAAGTATGACCCATGGAACCTCTGGTAGGGGATGGAGTGGTTAAACGTATGACCCATGGAACCTCTGGTAGGGGATGGAGTGGTTAAACGTATGACTCATGGAACCTGGTCGCGACGGAGGTCACCTACACGCGGTGCGACTGTGGACGACGCTACATGGCGTCGGACCCAATGGACCTCCAAAACAAAACTTCCCAATGGAATCTCCCGCAAGGGACAACGAGGACGGCTTCCCCCGAAACCTCATTTTTTCTAACACGGATCAGAAAGACCCAGCGTCTCTGATCCGAATACTCCTCCAAATCGCTGGTATCGAGACTAACCCAGGCCCAAGATGGCCTTGTTCTGTATGCTCTCTTAACGCGCCTTCGAATTGTGTTAATTGTAGCAAATGTAAGAAATGGGTACATTTCCGCTGTTCCAACCTTAACAATCTTAATGATTGGAACCCCCAATTGAGATGTAGAATTTGTGAGAGAGCCCCGATCCAGCAGACTGCCTCCCAGACGGTAGCTAACCTGAGGATAATCCAATGGAACGCTAATGGACTGAGAGCCCGACTAACCGAGCTAGAGGACCTTTTACATGAGTTGAATATTCACGTAGCACTCATCCAAGAAACCAAAATGGATGCTAGTATTCCATCTCCGAATATCGTAGGTTACACGATCATAAGAAAAGACCGCTCCAACTTTGGAGGCGGACTTGCGATACTAGTCAAAGAGAATATTCGCTATGCTAACGAGACCTCCCCAACAACGGACCAGACAGCCGAAACACTCAGCGTGGACGTGCCAACCGACCAAGGAACCATAAGAATCTGCAACATTTACATCCCACCTCGATCGTCCTGCCCCAACACATACGCGCCGAACTTCAACCGACTCCTAACACAGAAGAAACCATTCATTGTCGGTGGAGACTTCAACGCACACAATAAAGTTTGGAGTGAAGGTACGGAGGATAGCAGAGGAGATGAACTATGCGACTTCATTGACGAGAGCGATCTTGTATGTCTCAACAACTCAAAGATGCCCACAAGACAAAAAGCATCACCAGACATCACTCTCGCCTCGAACGACATAGCCATCGACTGCAACTGGTCAACAATCAACAGAATGAACTCTGACCACCTCCCATGCCTGATTGACGTCGAAACACAGCCATCCAACATCTCAAACGCACGTTGTTATACAAATTACAACAAAGCGAATTGGGAAGGCTTCGAAAGGGACATCAACAAGATTCTCATGGATTTCCCATTCGCCGGCAACTCAGTTCAGATGCACAAATTCCTGACCACCACCTTGATCAAAGCGGCTAAGAACAACATTCCCCGTGGAAAGGTGCCAAAATACACGCCTCACTTGAGCGAAGATGTGAAGAAGCTGATTACAGAACGGGACCAAATGAGGAGGGACAATCCTACGGACCCCTCACTCCCCTCAATAATGGCCGAAATCTCCTTCCGCATCAACCTCGAAAAGAGGAAGGCTTGGGAAAAGTACATATCTGAAATTAGCCACAACGAACCGGGAAACAAACTCTGGAAAACGATAAAGGCTATCGACGGCAAATCAATAAAACCGACGCACTTGACCATCACCCACGACGGGAAAAGTCTATGCCCAACATCTGCCTCAAACGCTTTTGCCAGAAAATTAGCTAAACAAGCCCCTAAAGAGGTCGACAAATCAGCAAGAAGCACAACACGACTAATTAAAGGCCTCAAACGGACAGACGCTCCCCAAATTTCCCTGGCACAGATCGAAGAAGCAATCAAGAAAACCAAAGGTTCCAAATGCCCAGACAGTGAAGGCATCTGCCCTCTACTACTCAAAATGGCCGGTGAAAACTTCAGAAAATGCCTCTGCATCCTCTTCAATAACACGCTGCAAACAGGTATTATCCCGTCCAGATGGAAAGATGCAAGAGTGATAATGTTACCTAAACCAGGAAAGGACTCCAGCAACCTGAACGGCTATAGACCAATATCAATACTATCACCTATAGCCAAAACATTCGAACGGGTCTTATTACCATTCCTGGCGGAAGGCTTTCAAATCGCTGACTGGCAACATGGATTCCGCAAAGAGCACTCGACTACTACCGCACTCCTGGAAATAACCGGGAAAATAACAAACGGCTTCAATCGGAAACCACCCCCGGACCGCACTCTCATGGTCGCCCTTGACCTCACTGCAGCATATGACTTAGTGAACATATCCCTTCTCTGCAAGAAACTCACTGAAACGAATATGCCAAGAGCCATCGTCCGATGGATGTCCAGCTACCTAAGAGGCCGTACAATCAAGGTAGATTTCCAAGGAAAAAGCAGTCGACGTCTCACATGCAGATCTGGTGTTCCACAAGGAGCAGTGCTCAGCCCCCTCTTATTCAATCTCTACATAAACAACCTCCCGCAACCCACAGGAAACACGCAGATGACAGCCTACGCCCAGGGGTTTTTTAGTGTGAAAGAAAAAGGGACAGACGCCCGCCGAAGGCGGAAATTTTTTTCCACCTAAGGGTCCCCCCTTGCGATTTGGAAAAAGAGGCCCGCCGAAGGCGGAAAATTTTTCTTTCACATAAGGGTCCCCCCTTATGAAAAAAACAGAGGCCCGCCGAAGGCGAAAAACTTTTTTCCCATAAGGGCCCCCCCCCTTACGATTTGGAAAAACAGAGGCCCGCCGAAGGCGAAAAAATTTTTTCTCACCTAAGGGTCCCCTTTACCTTTTTTTCACATAAGGGTCCCCCCTAAAGATTTGGAACACAGAGGCCCGCCGACAGAAGATCTGTCATGACTAAATAACCCCTGCCTACGCCGACGACATATCAATTCTCTCCTCAAGCCCCTGTATTGAAACCTGTGAAGATCAGATCAACCACTTCCTACCGAAACTCGTAGAAGAATTGGAACAACGTAAAATGATCATATCCAAGGAAAAGACTACGGTCACTCTTTTCACAACCCATACAGGCGAATGTAAAAAAGAACCCAAGGTAGAAATCCACGGAACCCTTTTGCCGACAACTAAAACACCCAAAATACTCGGTGTCGTCTTAGACCAACTCGGCACCTTCCGACAACATGCAGAATACCTTAAACAGAGAACGGCCAAAAGACTGAATATACTACGTGCCCTCGGAGGAAGAACATGGGGCCAACAGAAAAACACCCTTCTTGCAACCTACAAAACAATGACCAGATCCGTTCTCAACTACGCCGCACCAATTTACTCCCCTCAATTGGCCGAGACGAACTGGAAAAAACTACAGGCAAACCAAAATAGAGCAATTCGGATAGCAACAGGAAACCTAGCAATGGCCGGCACAGAGCACTTAGCTCTAGAAAGCGAAATGTTACCCATAAAGGAGCACAACACGATGCTTACCAAGCAATTCGTTGCAAGAGCAAGACTCCTCCCAAACCACCCCTCCCATCGTCGATGCATGGAACCCAAACCACCTAGAACTATTCGTAAACATGCCAAGGACTTAGAAATTATGCTAGTAGACAGTGATCAGAAAGCCGCACTTAAAAGAATACATACTGAAACTGTTAGAAATTTCATTAGATCTTGCTCCCCTAACCCAGTTCTAGGTAAGAAACCTCCCAAAATCCATAAATCAACGAATCAACTTCCCAGGGAACAACAAATAACATTATCGCAACTACGTAGTGGCTATGCAAGTTCCCTTAACAGCTACCTACACAGAATAGGAGCTGCCCTGATGATGATGATTGTTGCCCGTGCGGTTCCTTTGACGTTGAAAGGGAGGTCCACGAGCTCTCGGTGAAAGCTCAAGCACACAGTCACACTCACTCACTTCTCTCTTTCTCTCTCTCATTCACTTTTTTTTTTCTGCCTATTTTCTTTTCGCCTTTTTTTTTTTTTTTTTTGGTTTCGGGCTCTGGTTTTTTTTTTTTAAATAACTGATTCCATCCTTCCATCCATATTATTCAACAATCCAACCTACACAGACAACAACAAGAACAGCAATTAACTATTTAGACTGGCAATGAAAACATCATTCATTGGGCTAGGAAATCTGCGACATCGACAGGTTTATACCATAGGTCTAGAGGTTTAAGTCTAGTGGGGTTACAACGGCAGTTAAACAAGTGTACACTAGTATGATCTACCTCTCTACATGAAGGACAGAGAGGAGAATCAGTGGCACCAATCCTATGAAGGTAACTATTTAACGTGCTAGAGTAACCACTTCTAAGTTGCGATAGGGTAACCTGTTGTTCCCTGTCAAGTAACCTAGTAGACTTATGGACCATGGGTGGTTTGAATCCTAGGACTGTGTTTGGTTCACAGTTTCTAAGAAATTTTCTAACGGCTTCTGTGTGCAGATTTCTAAGAGTTGTTTTACAGTCACTATCCCCCAGACTGAGGTCCATGTTCATCACGTGTCTGCGGATGGCTCTTGGTGGTCGTTGTCGGAGGGTGAGGTTATGGGATGGGTGATCCTCTTGCATTCTGGCCTTGGCTAGGTATTGGCTGGTCAGCAGCTCATTGTGCTCCTTTACTGGTAGGAGTTTGGATTCGAGAGCGAGGTGCTGTGTTCCGGCCATTTGAAGGTTTCCCGCGGCTGCCCTGATTGCTTTGTTTTGGCAGGCCTGTAGTCGTGTCCAGTGGGTGTTTGCTAGTGGTGGAGTGTATACGGGTGCTGCGTAGTTAATGATCGATCTCGTCGTTGCTTTATATGTCGCGATGAGTGTTGTGGGACTCTGACCCCATCTTCTGCCTGCTAATGCTCTGATGATGTTGAGGCGTTTGGATGCCTTCGTTCTGATGGCCTCTGCGTGGTGTCGGAAGGTTCCTAATTGGTCCAAAACCACACCCAAGATCTTTGGTGTTTTGGTGATTGGGAGAAGATCGCCACTGAGTTTGATTTCAGGTTTTTTGTTGCATTCCGCAGTGCATGTTGTGAAGAGGGTCACCGAAGATTTTTCTTTGGAGATCTGCATCTTTAGGTTGTCCAGTTCATTAACTAGTCTGGGGAGGTACTCATTCATTTTGTCCTCGCATTCGTTGATCTTTGCACTCGATGACATTATTGAGATGTCGTCCGCATATGCAACAATGTTGGTGCTTCCCGTGGGTACTGGGAGCTTGTTTAGGTAGACATTGAAGAGAATGGGGCTTAGTACACCGCCCTGTGGAACGCCAGCCCGACTGGTGAAATAGCTGCTAGTCGTGTTTTGGAAGGTCACACTCACGGATCTTCCCCGGAGATAGTTCGACAACCATCTCACGACGCCTCTGGGAATATTGGTCTCTGCCAATTTTCTGCAAAGTGTAGGGATGTGGACTAGATCGTACGCCGAGGTCATGTCCAAAGCAACCATTATCGTTCTCTTAGGAGGAGCTTTTTGGTTGAAACCTTCAGTGATCTGGCCAGTTATTTCCAGGAGAGCTGATGTTGTGGACTTGCCTTTTGTAAATCCGTGTTGCCATTTGGCCAATTCGATCCCATCTGCGATGAGAGGGAGTAGGCTTCTCTCGAAAAGTTTGGCAATGGGAGATAGGATTGAGATTGGGCGATATCCTTTAATCGTCGACGGGTCCTTTCCTATCTTTGGCAGCATAATAACTCTGGCTGTTTTCCAAGCATGTGGTATGATACCGGATTGGAGAGTACTGTTGTAGAGAAAGGCCAAGCATCTTTTGAATGAGCTTCCTGCGTTTTTGATCATGAGAGGGCAGATACCTTCGCTGTCGATTGCCTTCGAGCCTCTGGTTGCTTTGCAAGCTTTTTCAACGTCATCAATCGAAAAAACGGGAATGTCTTCTCTGGAAAAACCTTTTATCCATCGGGTTGTCTGTCGATTTGTTTTGTCCGGTGTTTTAGGGGCTTGTTTGGCCAGGTTTTTGGCAAAGGCGTTTGCAGGAGCTGCCCTAGGAGCTGCCCTATCACCTCTTTGCCCAAAATGTTTAGAAGAGCCACATACAACTAGTCATTTATTCTCGTGTCGCTGTGACCACACACTTTTAAGAAGTATAGATTTGTGGAATAGCCCGACGTCTGTTGTTAAGTTCTTATACCAGTGATTCCTTTCTCTCTCAAAAATAAAAAATAATAATAATAAAAAAAAAAGAAAAAAAAATAAAAATAAAAATAAACCCCGAGAGAGAAAGAGAAATAATGTAATTAGATAAATGATGTAAGTAAGGTTATTGTTTTCTGAGCCATGTCAAAGAAGACCTCGTCTACCCAGCCGGAGACCTACGGCGGGCAATCTACAACAACAACAACCCATGGAACCTCTGGTAGGGGATGGAGTGGTTAAACGTATGACCCATGGAACCTCTGGTAGGGGATGGAGTGGTTAAACGTATGACCCATGGAACCTCTGGTAGGGGATGGAGTGGTTAAACGTATGACCCATGGAACCTCTGGTAGGGGATGGAGTGGTTTAACGCAAACAGTGCGGAATGAATATATTAGAGAGTGCATAAGAGGAGAGAATTCGTTCCACTAGCTTTTTTGGATAGCGCATAGATTGGTGCATAGATCTAGAGCTCTTAGCTAAAAAAAAGTCTTCATTCCTCTTCATAAAAAGAACATTTCTTTCGTAATAACTCCTCAGCCTCAACCAATTTTATCAAGTTAAAAGTGGAAGTTTCTAGCCCCCTATCAAGTTAAAAGTGGAAGTTTCTAGCCCCCTATCAAGTTAAAAGTGGAAGTTTCTAGCCCCCTATCAAGTTAAAAGTGGAAGTTTCTAGCCCCCTATCAAGTTAAAAGTGGAAGTTTCTAGCCTGCTTTGGCTATCGACCTATTGAAAATTCAAGACACATTTTACCTATGGGCCAGACGAAGCAAAAACAGAAAAGCGAGAAAAGGCAAGGTTTCAGCGGTAAATATGATACTTGTCATATGCCTCAATGCCTGGTTGTTTTAATTTGTCTCACACGAATTTCAGTGGGAATTCGTTATCTCAAAGTCAGCTATGATAGAATAATTAAGAAATGAGAATTTTTTAGCTAACCAGGACAGTGCTGACAGATGACCTGCGCATCACAACATATGCCATTAAATGGGATGACAATGAAGCCGATCTGTATCCTCCTGAACAGGAAGAGTCTGCTCTCGACGATGCTAGTTTCACTCTCTTCTCTCTCTCTTTTTTCTTTTGTTCTCTCTTCTTTTTCTATCTCTTTATCAATAGTCTCTCGATCTTTCTTACTCTATCTTTTTAATTTCTCTCTCTTTTTGTTTTAATTCTCATCTCAGATAAAAAAGTAACAGGTGGTTGAATTGGCTGATCTTGGCAAAGGAGACGAAGAAGAGGAAGAAAGTGATGAAAGTGAAGAGGAGGAAGGCAAGGAGAAGAACATCCAGGTTTCTAATCCGTTCTTCCACTGCTTCTTATCTTACTTATTTACCATTTCAATCACAGTTCCTAATAGGAACTATCAAATACAGCAGACTAGAATCATAACTTCATTACTGAAGGAAGTTTTTGAGCGGCCAGGCAGAACATGTTAGGAACATGTTCGAGTCACTATTAATTTTTATAACTGTAAATGCGCTCGCATTTCTGGTTGAATAAAGTTTTTTGGCAGGGTTCGAACCGCTCCCTGTGGAATATCTTTTCTCCATGTGGTTTTTATTCTCTTCCAGCTTAGGCGGGCTTTATTGCCTTCCAACGGAGCATTTACCGATTATCGCTAAAAATCTATGTGCTCGAAAAAAGTTGTACGGGTGCTAAGAAACACCCCGTTTAACGTTTTCGTTCTTTTTAAATCATTATCAACCTTGCTTAATTATATTTTTTCTTTCACTTTTTGTATATGGCTTTCTCTTTCCTATAATCAGTTTGGATTTCAACTATTCAGAAATCAATGGACTTGGGAGCAGAAGAGAGCGGAATGGAAGTAGATGAAGTCGCTGAATCTGTGAGAAAAGTAGAGGATCACCCTAAGGAAACGACTGGTTGCGTCCCAGAACCACTCTCAGAGATCACAAATGGGTAGGGGTTAAATGGACACACGGGTTCAGGCAAGAGCCCCGCAGGGATTTAATAGTAACCGTACCAGCGATGTTGGCGTATACATTCTTGCGCTGAAAATAATCTACTTTCTCTTCTCCTTCCGTTCTATTTTACTTTTCCTCTACTTTCCTTTCCACTCTTTTTAACTATTACCAATCCCTTTTATATTTCGCGCGGTGCACAAACATCCTAGGCAAGAGCCCCGCAGGGATTTTTAATCACAGACCGGTCTCATTCAACGCCTGATGACTCGCCATATAGGAGTTTGTATGAGTCCTACTCTTGAGGAATAATTTTTAGGGTTGAAAAAAGGCACAATAATTATGGGGATATCGCTAATACGTTGTAGGGGGCTTGGCAAGTACAATGTAGAAGGAGCGCTTTCTTGATGACCATTGTGAGAGCGAGGGGAAGGAAATTGTTTAACCATGTGGTAGATGAATGGCTTTTTTCCAACAATGGTCCAGTCGCTACTTAAAACATGAATCTATGACGTTCTATATATATATATATTGTTGTATGTATATCTTATAAACTGTAAACGATCTATTATTACGTTCTATATTTGCTGTATGATTCGTACCCTCAAAAATTCTGTGAGCTCATCTTATTTTGTCTCTTGTATTCTAGGTTTTCGTATTTGAAGCTTTTTTGAAAGTAACCTATGGTGCTTCTTTTGTCATCGCGAGGTGAACGACAAATTAGCAGAATTTTGTTGGCGTGATGGACCCACCTAATCACATGCAAAAACATTGGGTCCACATAATGCTTTTCAAATACTTGACTCATAAAAATGATCTTACTAAGATTAAATGTCTCCAACTTATTTTCTGTAAAGTTTGAGAATGTTGAGGTTCGAAGAAAGATTTAGAAAAAAAACCATAACGCTGCTCTTCTCCATATTCTGTCCTTGAAATTTCGTGATTCCTTACACCTCCACAAACAACTAATCTTTTCCAATTCTTGCATTCCGCAAAACCAGATGATTTCCCATCCATGCAGTGTTAGCTTCATTAACTTTGGATATCCATGAGTTACTTATTATGTATTGTTTGATATATATAAAATACATATCGCTTCAATTCTGAAGTCTTCCTGTATAATTGAAAAAAGTTTGATTGTAGTTTGTTAAGCTCGATTGTTTTGTGCATTTTGTTTCAAGTCATTCAATAAATTTTCAGAAGAAAGGTTTATCTGAGAGTTTGTACAGACAAGATGAGATATAAACATCAACATAAAAGAGACGTTAGTATCAAGTCTCCTTACTAGGATTATGATGTGTAGGTGAATCGATTCCTTGCAAGACCGTAAGTTTAGAGACTAGAAAGTAATCGTTTTTGACACGGCTCCAAGAAGAAAATATCCGGCATCCGGTGCAGACGAACGTTGTCGATCGCGCACAGTGAGTCTTGCTGGGAGTAGTTCTCGCATATGAACATGATCTGGACAAAGTTCCTTTTTTTTCATTCGCGACTCTTTCTGGACGACTGTCAATGAATGACTATCGAGTTGCACCATTCTCCATCTCTAAAATAGCTCCTTCGAACTGCACAATCCCTTCTTACTAAACCGTAATCATTAGTTCGGTCATGGCTTTTGGAAGAAATATTCTGTGAATAAGTTAAAAGTTCTAAGAAAATACAATTTGTTAGTGCTCGAAGTTATTTTACTCTAGCTATTCTCGGCATGCTTGAACTGGTCTCAATTTTTTTATTCGAATTTCCTGAATCCAAATTTCGTTCAATCATTCTTCATGCATTTAGAAATTTTCAGTAAATTTGTGATTTGTTAATTCATGCATAGAGATCTCAGAAACACAAATCTCGAGAAAGCAAGGAAAATCTGAATTTAAAACAAGTGTTTATGAAGCAAACCTTATTAGTCCCCTCGGGGCAGTCAAATCTGGCAGTCTGCCAAATAGGCATGATGGCGGGCTGCGTGTACGCACACGACAAGGCCTTATGGGGATGCATGCAGCAGCCAGCCAGTCTTGCGCCCGGTTGCCAGGAGAGAGCGTCGTATAGGATCTGCAGCCACTCTGTATTCAGTTCGTCCTTTCAGAAATATAGTTATGTAATCTCTATAGACCCATCATTCTTCGTCTGCAATAGCTGCGATGACTTTTCAAGATTCCTTTTGAGGCTACCGTCGTCAGTTGAACTCACCATCATAAAACCATCCTATAGTCCAACGTCACAAAGTGTTTCCCAGTAAAGTTATTAATAGTAGTAGTCTTTTCAATTAACAATGACATGAATATGTAGTTATATTCTTTGTTTTGGGTAAAGCGTGAAGAGAAAAGGGTAAGCTTACCACATGAGGTTCGCTCATTCTCGTTCTGTGCACCAGCACTGAAATGTTGTTGGAGGAGACTGAGGCCTGGGCGAAATGGCTGCTACCAACTCAACAAAACCTATTCATTCGGTGAAGAAGTGAGGTGGATCAATGGATAACTAAGAAAATAGGTTTCTGATTTATACCTAAAATGATGAGCCAAGGTATCTTTCGCCCCTGAACCCAGACAGACCTTGACGTGGAGCAATCAAAAAAGATGGTCATGTTATAGAATAGAGGCTCATTCATGTAATATAAATGTTCACCAATTTAAGATGTTCATTAATTCTCCTTGTTAATCTTCAGCTCTTAAGTAATTATTGTTGGTGCAATCAACACCCACTTGAATCGGGTAATCTTTTCGTGACTCTACATAACAAAACTCATTGGTTTATGGAAATTCTTTGAACGATCAATCAATCCAAGTAACAAGACATTTTTGCTTGTGTGAACAAAAGACCAACTGACTTGAAACTATCTTGAAGGGTCCCTGAGGGACCAACTGACTTGAAACTATCTTGAAGGGTCCCTGAGCAGTGATGCCTTCAGGTTGATGCCATCCACAGAGAGAGCGCTCGAAAAGACAGCCTCCCACCGTTCGACATTCATCGGAAACTGGGAAGACCACAGAGGGTTTTCCTGATGGGAGCTTTTCCTCCTCAGGATCAGGTGTCTCCTCCTCTTCGTTCTCCTCGAGGTCGTCGTTTGACTGGTAGTTAGGGTCCAAGAACTTGGCAAACTCTTCTCCCAGTAGTTCATTTAATGCTTAATATAACACGTTTTTGACTTCTTCAATTTTTACTCTATTAGAGACTCTTCAAATAGTTGATTACACAATTTAAAGGCATTGAAGCCTGGTTAAAATGATTATAGAAAAACATTATTGTGTTTTATTTACTAAAACATAAATTTTGTTTTAGTAAATAATCGCAGTTTGTTTGCGTAATTCACAATGTGCGATAAAAATGTGTAAAGATAGGCTCAGGCAAGTTGGCTCGAAAAAAACTTGATAACCATCGATGAAATCGTTTACTGAAAACTGAAAATGAATGAAAACTGATTGAACTATAGCACAGAAAAAAACTAGTCCACCGGGCGGGATCGAACCCAGCCATCTCGACTCAGACCGGGAGCGCGCGTTACCATTACACCACTGGGACACATTGCTATTCCGTGCGATAGTGTTATATGAAAGGCTCATATGTATGCCTTGTTCTCTTAGTCACGCATGCTTATTGTTCGATTGCGTCATGAATGACATGAAACTGTGCGATAGTTCAATAACTTTTCATCTCAAACAGGCGTAACTGCCTTTAAACTGTGTAACTTAGAATTTGAAGATGAAAAGGAATATTTTCTCTATAGTGCTAAATTGTAACTAGTCTGTGTATAATGAGATTCTTAGGTTCGAAATACAGCGCTTAAGCAAGATAAAACGTACGATTCTGTGGAGAAGGAGGTATCAAAGACACTGCAGCAGCAGCAGAAGAAGTCGATGCTGAAGGAGGTATCAAAGACACTGCAGCAGCAGCAGAAGAAGTCGATGCTGAAGGAGGTATCAAAGACACTGCAGCAGCAGCAGAAGAAGTCGATGCTGCCTCATCGGCTCTGGGATCCAAGGGCTCAAATGGGTAACTATGTACCCAAATGAGTTTAGAAAATTAACAGAATTGACGATAAAGCTACTTATTTGGCAATAGTAATCATTTCATAAATATATCCACGCTAATGTAATGGTAATGTGCTGGCTTCCGGTGAGACAAAGACAAGAGGTTCGATCCCGCCCCAAATACGCGCTTTTTAAGTGCAGTTTTTAAACGTTTTACTATGATAGATATCTAGTGGAGGAATAAATGAATGAAGGAATAAATGAATGAATGAATGAATAAATTAAGCTAAGACAAACCGGAGGTCGAAGAAAAGAAGCCGCAGGAAGTACTGTCGACGTCGTAGGGAAGACTGTCATTGCAGCAGGTGCCGAAGAGGAGTACCGAGCTTCGTCTATCGCTGGTGGGAGGATATGAACGGCTGGCGGAAAAGGAGAGGGAGGGGGCGAGGGCGGCTGCAGGGACAAACCGGGAGGCGCGACAGCAAGCGGAGTTCCCGCCAGCTAGAATAGGAAACTCATAAGAACTCCTGCTACCTAGGATTGACACATCTTTTTTGTAAGATAATTTAAATTTCGAAGATTCGTAAGATACGAGGTGAGGCCTTTTCATGTAAATCTCCTACATGACTTCCAGTATTCTTTAACTCCTTCCGTGTTTATGTGGGCTCTGCGCACCGTACTCACGTATGTTTTACAATTATTGTTCCTGAGTCTCCATATTCCAATCGAAGGCACATTATTCGATTTCCTGTTTCTCAATTTTCGTAATCGACTTCCTGTTTCTCAATTTTCTTGCCACAGTTCGTGCACAACACGATACCGCGGTTGAGGAATTAATAAGTTCGAACACGCTTGCGTCCGTTTAACAAGCATATAAATCAACATAAGGGTTCCAGAACATTTTGCACCCAAATTTCGCAATATTTTATCCTAAGCTGTAATCATGAGGCTCTTTGTTCTATACGGTATCGTATAAAACCGTACGACATCGTTAGCGTGAATTTAAGTAAGCCTGAAAAGAACTTCGAATGAAAAAACGTCGCAATATGTTGATTGCGAAATTTTTGGTGCGAGTTGTCGCGGTGTGAAATGTCGTGATACCCAAGATGATTGTAGCCTTCAGTAAGTATACTTCTATTCCACATGCTTCATTATCTCTGATGATAGGATTCGTGTCAGAGCAACGTACCACAAATTCATCATGAGAAGAGAACAGCTCTGGGGAGCAGAGGAATGTTCGCAGGACGATCTTGTCCAGCATGGCGACCGCATCGTGATGCTCTCCTTCTCTCTTTGTCAGCTTGAATGCTATCTGAAACCACTCCTCCATCATATCGCTCTCTCTCTCTACCTTTCTTTCTCCTTATCTCTCTTTTTCTCTCCCTTTTTATTTATCTGTATCTTTTTCTCTCTATATCTCTCGTACTCTATATTTCTCTGACTCTCTCTTTTTCCCTCTTTCTTTTTATGTTTTTTTTATTTCAATTCAATTCTTTATTCCGCTTGAAACAAAACATAATGTTAAGTGACGAAACAGATGACACTGTCACAAGAAAAGTGAATTCAGTGAAGGTTATGAAAAGTGAGATCTAAATATGACAAGAACAATGAGTAACACTTCATTTTAGGAAAATAGGAAAGCACACAAAAAAAAGCAAAGAAAGCAAAGCTTGTATCTTCAGTTATGAACTATTCATCAGCAATTAAGAACTATTCATCCGCAATAATAACTTGAAATTCCAAAAATTCAACTCACTCTTTATCATTCGAGAGCTAACCGAGAACACAAATAAAATTGAAAAAAAAGAGGAGAAACAGAAACAAAACATTTGAAGAAACAAAGCACTTGAATTAAAAATGTATTCTAGAGTTGGTGACAATGGTCTCACAATCAAGCTTGATAAGTTCATTTCTAAAAATGCTAGAAGAGCTTGTAGAAACCAAAGAACAAGGTAACTTATTCCAGACATTAATCATTCTTGAGGCACAAGTGCTTGTTCTGCTTTGATATTTACACGGCAAGCATATTCTGTAGTTATTCGATTCTCTCAGCGAATAAGGCGATGGGCAAAGTTTAAACATATTTGAGTAATCTACTTGAATATTTCCGTGCAGACATTTATGGATGAACACAAGATCGGCCACATTTCTTCTATATTCAAGCGAGGAGATGGAAAGAAAATTCAGTCTAGCAACATAACTCATTTTGGGTAATCCGGCCCTTTGTAGTAACCTTCGTGTAAATGATCTTTGCACTTTTTCTATGCAGTTAACGAGACCGATAGTTACTGGGGACCATACCTCACTCCCATATTCAATAAGGGGTCTTATGTATGTGGTGTATATTCTGAGCAGAACTTTAATTGATTTGGTTTTAAAGGCTCTGAAGATCATGTTTATACATTTTTGGGACTTTAGGGAGGTTAGTTCAATATGTTTAGAGAATGTGATATCTTCCTGAAATGTAATGCCAAGATCTTTCACTAATGAAGTAGTTGGTATGATATTGTCTTCTAGGTTATATGTTACTTTTGGATTCCTAGGACCACAGTGCATGATAAAGCATTTTTGAGTTGATATCACAAGTCCCCAGGTCAGTGAGTAATCGGAAATGGAATCCAGACTTTTCTGAAGAGAGTCTCTGTTCTTGGAAAAAATTTTGAGGTCATCGGCATATAGAAAACCATGGACATCTGGCTCTATGTGCTCCATGATATCATTTATAAATATTGAAAAGAGGAGGGGTCCAAGGCAACTCCCCTGGGGAACACCACTGTTGTATACTTTAGGGCCTGATAATGTATCTCCGATTGAGACTTTCGAGGACCTGCTCGTGAGAAAAGAACGGATAAGATAGAGGAGGTTGCCCGTTATTCCCACTTTTTCAAGTTTGTGAACAAGAAATCTTATGTTTACAGAGTCGAAAGCCCGTGAAAAGTCGACTAGACAGATGTCAAAGTCTATTTTTTTATTCTGAAGCGTGAGGTAAATGGAATGAGCCTCTACCAGGGATGTTACCGTGGACCGTCTCCGACGGAAACCATGTTGTTTGGGATGTAGTATGCCATTGGTTTCCAGATATTGATAAGTTATATTGAAGATCAGTTTCTCGAATACCTTTGACATAGAGCACACCATAGTGATAGGACGATAATTTTCGATCTGAGATCGGGGCCCTTTTTTATGAACTGGTTTGATTATTCCTTTTTTCCAGGCCAGAGGGTAGTGCCCTAAGGTTAGTGAGTTGGTGAAAATGATTGAGAGAGGTATGGCCAGTGAGTCCAGACAATTTTTGAGTAGTCTACTTGGAATAAAGTCAGGGGAAGAGTTCAGTTTCGGAGCTATTCGTTTCAGAATGGAGTTCACCTCAAAAGGGGAGATGTCATTAATGTGGTCGAGGTGAAAATTCGGGCGAGAGATCTGAAGGGGTCCACTGATTGGTAAGGGTTGTAACTTATCAAAATACTCGGCGAAGTGAGTTGCTTGTTCGAAGGGGATAGTAGTTGGTTTATTGTTCACTATGAGAGCAGGAATAGATGTGTTGCTTTTAATGCGGTTGGATATAGTTCTGAAGAATACCTTATAGTTTCTCGGGAACTTAAGCTTGTCTTCCCTAAGAACCTCGAATTTGACTAGTTCTTTGTGAAGTTTCTTGGTTGTGCGTAATGACGTAATGGAGAGAGGGTTTCGTTTGTTACTTCTCTGTAGGAAGCTGTATAATCTTCTTATCTTGGGGGGATATTTCAAATGTGTTTTGACATTCTTATTTTTTGGAATCCTATTATCCATTATGAATTGGATGATGTTGGTTAATTTATCGACACTTTCGTCAATAGTTAGGTTTGAGAGCATGTAAGTCCAGTCGATGCTAAAGAGGTCTGAGTTGATTATTTCCCAATCTGCCTTTTTCCAGTCTAACGATGAGCTGGTGCTTGTGATAATACGCTTGGCTCTATCTCTGATTTCAAAGTATATTGAGGCATGATCGCTGGTGGAGAAGGGAGGCCTGACTATACAGTCTTTTATGATATTTGAATTACAGAGCAGGCAATCGAGTGTATTTTGAAGTCTAGTGGGAGAAAGTACGAGTTGTTTAAGATTGTTGTCGCATGTCATGTTTAAGAATGCAAGAGACATACTACATGTATTGGGAGCGGTGAGATTTGCCCAGTCTATCTTGGGGAGGTTCATGTCTCCGCACAGAATAGTGGGAAATACTTCAGTAACATGAGAGGTGATAAACGAGCAGAGATCCTTTGTATTTTCTACTCCACAGCTAGGAGATCGATATATATTAATCAGTCTAATGGCCGAGAAAGCAAACGAGAAAGATGTGTTTGGATAAATGTCTATTACTAACCCCTCGCACTGAGCCTTGCTATATTGAACAACTAAAGATGAGGAGATGGCATTATCTACTAGAATGGCTACGCCTCCTCCTCTTTGTGCCAATCTGTCACCTCTGAATACCGTGAAGGGTAAACTATCGGTTAGAATGGAGTCGGGAAGCTCACTGTGCATCCATGTCTCAGATAGTAAGAGAATGTGATATTTACAGCAGCGAAGAAGAAAATAAAAGATCATATAGCTTATTCATCACTGATCTACAGTTGAAATACAAGCATTTGATTACTTCTTTTCTAGCTCTTTTATCCGACTTATCCTATGGTGAATAACGAGAGGTTTTCCTAACATTTCTTCTTCTGGAAACAAATTCGTCTGACTTTCTGGGGCATGAGGCAGATTCTTCGGCGTTTCTGGTAATGCGTCTGCTTCTGACTTGTAGCGGCTTCACTGAGCTTTCCGCCAGAGAAGGAAAGTCAGTTGAAGAAGCCTCGAATGTAGATGTCGACCGGGCCCCAGAGTTCACCAGCGAAGACGATGGCATTTGGGAGTGTTGAGTTGAACTGGCTAAGGGGGATAGTGACGAAGAGGCGGGAGGAGGGGAAATTGGTCGATAGGGTACTCGTTTGTAAGACTGGGCAAAACGAGGAAAGGCAGGGATTAGGTGAGCATCGACCACTTTGGCAGGGGGAAAAGATGGGTTAGTGGATATTCGGATGCAGTCTCTCTCGGCTTGAAGCTCTGCCGGCGAGAGGTCAGCTCGGGAGTAACATCCTTTAGGAAAAGGGTGTTTCGCCTTTCTGCAAAGTTCCAGAAAAAGGTTACGCTTTCCAAGCGAAGAGAACTCAATTTTCATGGGACGGCCATGAGGAGCAGAGAGACGTGGGCGATCAATTGGGTGACGATGATGATTGATATTACCCTTCTCTAGGTCGTCAATAAGGTCCGCTGAATTGAGTCTGATGATAAGACGTGAGATAAGATCTTTGTCTTTGCAACACGTATCATCCTCTGACTTGCCTTCTGGAAGTCCGATAATAACAGCTCGTTTACCTTTTCCTATGAGCATATCCTTGTCTCGATAAGTGGATTCGACGATAGCTGAATACAAGTGGGGTCTAAGTGTGGCCGGAGAGACAGATGACTTTATGGATTGCATTTCTTCACTAATCCGTAGAAGTTGCTGTGACTGGTCCAGAATTACTTTGTTCATGTCAGAAATCTGTTGGGACTGAGCAAGTATCATCTGTTGAAGCGGCTGCATAACTTTTGTCAGCGTTTCTCGGACAAGACTATCGATGAACGGAAGAGAGACTGTGGGAATGGGGAGGTTGCAAAGATTAGGAGGAGATTTGCCATCAATTGGCAGAGCTCGGGAAGGGTCACCACTCATAGAGAACGGAGATCATTCGAGGAACGGAGATATTTCATCTCTCTCTCTGTATTTCTGGCTGTTTGTCTATCCCTATTTATCTGTTTCTCTTTCAAACCTGAAGTTCCTCGCCCGAAGGCACGGTGATCTGCTGAGAGACCAGTTGACTCTGGCGGGAGGCTGTGACCTCATGGCAATGGGCATCATCCCACTGATCTAGCGCCTTCTTCCAGCACAATTCGAACCGGGCGGCTGGATTCTGCCAGTGACTGAATGGAGTATTGTTTTGATAGATTAAAGAGACATGTGTAGTTAGAGAGACAGAGAAAGACAGAGAGAAAAAGTGATGGAAGGCACAGAGTTACGTGAATAAAGATGTAAAAACATCCAAGATGAGACACACCTTTTCCTTGCAAAGAACTTCTTTAAATTGCTGCTATTATGCATTACTAATCAATACTACTACAAATCATCAATAAACGGTCAATGAAAACATTGTGCGATTCAAAAGCTGCTTACTTTTGTTTTACCAATCGATTATCGCCACTCAAAACCAGCTGGAGAAAACAAAAAGTATCCATAAAGGACTCAGAAGTAGGATTGGGACGCTGACCGATACTGCAAATGAACGAGTCCGTTCTGCGAGCAGAAGGGGCAGGAGTGATATAGAGACCTTTCTGTCTTCTGACTCCGGACGATGAAATTGGTTCCTTTGGCAAAGATGGTTTTTTCTACTTTCCTTTTCCCCTTTTTTCTTCTTTACTTTTCATTAAGACTTGTTGCTTATACTGACACTTGATTACTGCTGCCCAAGAAATCTTATCTTTCTCAGGCTCAATCCAAGAGGGACATCGGAATGAACTTCCCTCTTGGTGTTTTTTTGTATAAGCTACTGTATAAGTTAAACAATTTTCAAGACTCAAAGCAACTCACCGATGGTGAATAGGCATTTGCTATGTAAATACATATACATTTGACCTACCCATAAAACTCTAGTAAGGATAAGGCCAGATTATATAAGATCGGGAAGCTTTCGTCTTGCCAGCTGTCGAAGGAAATGAAAAACGGTCCTTCAGAAAAACAGGAAATTCATGTGAAACAACGAGATAATAATAATAAGCTTACTCACGCTTGTTTTCGCCTCGCGGTAGGTTACGAGCTATACTAAGATAAAGGGACAAATCTATCCTTGTAGAACCAGTGGCTGCGCGCCGAGTTACTGCTAGTCTGTGTAGCAGCAGTGGGGAGAGTCAGACTCGTGCTAGAGCAGAACCAGCATTTCTTTACCCTCTTGGTTTGTGTAGATCTGTCCGGAGGGGAGTCGAACTTAGTCTCTTCGCACAAAAGTCGGACACACTACCATTATGCTACGACCGGATGTGAGAGAAAAAAAAGGTGAGAATCACACTAATTTCAGGAGGCCACACTATTTAATTATGATAGCAATACCAGTCTATACTAAGAATTCTCGCGAGATTCATATAGGTTCTCACTAGATGCATCTAGGTTTTCATGATATTTATCAAAAACCGGAGAATAGCATGCCGATTCGTTTTAATGAATAACGCTATGTGTCCCTTTACACAATTACACTACATCGTTCAAATTTAACTTCAACCTTTGAAGAGCAAATTAGAAGAGCCAAGTTCGCAATAAACCTACGAGGAGGCCTTTTTCCTCGACCGACCATGAAGGTCCTCATGTAGTCGTTGATGCCGATGTGATGCCTCCGAACCCATGATTCGTTTTCGGGTGAAGACCAACAGCATTCAGAGATGAAGTCACAATTCAACATTTGATTCGTTTCCCCACCATGGATGAAGAAGACTGAAAGATCACCTTGGACCAATCTTAAGACTATTGATTGAAGCTAGTTGAAGCTAGCTCACCGGGTGGGACCGAATCCAGTCATCTGTGTGATCGAACCCAACCGACTCTCTCCGTCTTTTTTTCTCTCTTTCCTTCTCTCTTTCTCTCTCTAACTCTTGCTCTTTCTCTCTGTGTTCCTTTTCTCTCTTTATCTCTCTCTCTCCCTCTCTTTCTCTCATTACCTGGAGGAGCGCCTTTCCACTTTTTTACCTAGGACCTATGTATGTACAACTTTGCTACATATGTGTATCAATTCTCTACAAGAGCAGCTCTCTCGTAATATTTAGTAGGATTATCAAGATAATTTTTGAGAATGTTTTATCAACAATCAAAGTCAAAAAGAAAAAACTCAATAAATGTTAATTAGCGATATTTGAAACAAAAATAATAAATTCACACACCTAGACACCCCACTCCAAGGCGTGAGCAAGGATGAGTGATATGATTATAGTATAGAAAAAATTACCTGTGAAAATGAAAATATAGATGATGAACAGCTGCTGCGTCCGTAGAAACATGTTCACAGTTACTAACTGCTACTTATTCTTCTCCCTCTTCTCCAAGGATGACTCTTTCATTCTTGGATGAATAAGGTAGTGAAAAAGAGACGTTCAAAAAAAAAGAAAGGAGCAAGAGAAAGGAAAATAAGGAAAAGAGGGAGCAAGAGAAGAAGTAAAGGAAACATTGTAAAAGAGAGAGAGGAAGAGAGAGAGAAAGAGAAAGAGAGTCATAGATTGAGAGAGAGGAAGAGAGAGAGAAAGAGAAAGAGAGTCATAGATTGAGAGAGAGAGGAAGAGAGAGAAAGAGAAAGAGAGTCATAGATTGAGAGAGAGAGGAAGAGAGAGAGAAAGAGAAAGAGAGTCATAGATTGAGAGAGGTCCATAGATGTCCAGTAGAGAGAGAGAGGAAGAGAGAGAGAAAGAGAAAGAGAGTCATAGATTGAGAGAGAGGAAGAGAGAGAGAAAGAGAAAGAGAGTCATAGATTGAGAGAGAGAGGAAGAGAGAGAGAAAGAGAAAGAGAGTCATAGATTGAGAGAGAGAGGAAGAGAGAGAGAAAGAGAAAGAGAGTCATAGATTGAGAGAGGTCCATAGATGTCCAGTAGAGAGAGAGAGGAAGAGAGAGAGAAAGAGAAAGAGAGTCATAGATTGAGAGAGGTCCATAGATGTCCAGTTGTCGAATTTGGATTGCTTCTATTCGTTTCGCGAGTTTAAGATAGAAAAGAAGAGAGCTTGGAGAAGGAATGGAAAAGTTCGAAAAGTAATGTGAGAGAAATCGTCTACAAAACAGGAACTGGAGAGAGACTTTCTCTTGCTTGAGTAGCGTAATGGGATTTTACTGCAGGTGTGAAGCTCGGGAGAGGGAGGAGAGGGAAGGAGAGAGAAAGAGACAAAAAAAGAGGGGAGATAGGGAGAGAAAGAAGGTAAGAGAAAAAAGAGAGAAAGAGAGAGCTATAGAGAAATAGAGAGAGCTAGACTTAAAAGGAAGATTAGAAGATGAGAATAAGAGAAGGGAAAAATTAGAAGCAACTAGAAAATTACAACATTGAAGACAAAAAATCTACGAAAAACAACAAGAAAAGGATAAAATCTTCAAAACAGTTTCTGAAAACAAGTTGCGATTAGATCTCTCGATGAGCCGAGGACTAAGAATACCTCGGAGTTACCAGTAAAAGTTGTGAATTGAGTCATTAATATTTTGAAGTCAAGAAATGAAATAGTCATTTCAACAGGAATATTCATTCCACAAGAAAAGTCCGTGAATGTAGTCATTCCAAGGAAAACGCCAGCATCGCGTGGATTCCACACAGGGCGACAGCATCTGACTGAAAGCTTGTCTAATTCTTTCTTGACCTATAGTTTTTTTAGATCAGCTGGACTAATCGATATTTCGATTAGATAAAACCGTGTCTTCCAAGCCGTTATTGCCGGTCTATTTTACACTCGACTTACTATTAAACAAGAACTAGAGAAATGAATGCAGAAACTTTCTAATAAACGCTGCTGTATTAGAGAAGAGAAAGGTTGTAATCGTGGATATTGTTTGAAAGATAAAGTTCTGATTTAGATTATGAAGAAAAAATGCGAAAGTCTGTTTCGCCCCCGAACCCAGACAGACTTTCGCTCTCTCTGGGTGGGGCTCTTCAGTGAGATCCGAGAGAGATCTTAATAGAGAAATAATACATAGATGAAATTTAAAAAAATTTAAAATTAAAAACGAAATAAACTAGTTAACTAACATAAACAGAACATGAACAGAAATATGTATCACCTCATCGTTGGGACTTGAATACCAATTCTTAGGAGAAAAGTAAAAAAAAAAACCAACAGCAACCCAGCTCCACTTATGGGACCAATCGATTTGCTCACGATCTACAGAGTAGAGTATCTCTATGACTGCGCAGATGCCCCCCAGCAAAGAGCAGAACACCGCAGAAGGCATTTCCTGTCATTTCAATCTTCCCTAAGCTATCTCAGAAAATTTTTTTCAAAAACTGAAAAGTTTTTTTTGAGTTTTAGACACACTATTTATTACAAACAACAGAAGATGGCTTTCAATTGAAATAGAATGTGTATCCATAAATTTTTCTATACTTTTCTTTTTAAAAAAACATGTTTTGAATTTTTCCGGGCTCTCACTTACCAGACAACTACGTGATAGGAGCTAATCCTTGCGAGAAAAAAACTATAATAGCCTAAAAAAATTTGCGCTCTAAACGTATTACATCTTCAAAAATTATTTATGAGAGACTCTACAAACGAGCCCAAAGTACTATGCATAATACTGTTTTGGGTGATGTTCTCTCGAAGCATGTTTTCACGTATCTCATGAGGTTGAGAAAATACTCACGAGGCAGTTATAAGACTGTATGCATGTGGAATTGGTGTATACAGTCTTGGTGATGATCCATGAAGAAGAAGTGACAATCAGAACGGGTGCTGCCAGAATCGGGAAAAACTGCAATGATTTCCTGTGTTTGAGCATGCAACTTCTGATTTTACATACATAAAGTTAATGTTTATGAATTTTCGGTTCGAGGACTTAAAACTCTTCACGGACATTTCAGTTTTTAAAAATCTTGTCAAAGAGGTTTTCAAAAAAACTTCTCTCCTGAAAGCCCCGTCAAGTTTCACGTTTTATTATGTATTTTAGGGAACCAGACGCTTATGAAGTCGAATAAGACTAAGCTTGCTGACGAAAAAAATAACTTCTGATGAGAAAGTTGTCGTCTAGTAGGAAAAATTTCTGAGAAATCCATGCTTTCTTTATAAGGTACATACACATATATGTATAGTGTATACATATTTTGAAGGCTATATTTTGTTTATACTGCTTGTTTTCCAGGAACTCTTTTGCTTTTTTAGAAGGAATATACAAGAACATTTTGACTATCTAAATCTATGTCTGCATAAATTTTCTCAGCTGAATCAATTTGTTCCTGAAACTGATTCATAGTTTCCTGAAACTGATTCATAGTTTCCTGAAACTGATTCATAGTTTATTCATAGTTTCGTGGTAAATTCTTTTGAGAGAAATTTGAAAAAAATTTGTAGAGACTGTTACTTTTTTGAGGTACTTTTTTGTGAATAAATGCTGAAAATTCAAAAGAGATAACAAAATTCAATTTTTTCTAATGAGGCATTTCCAATCAGTTTAACAGCGAAAAAAAGTTGTTTTTTTAACGAGCAGCTTTTTGGAAAGTGAAACTACATAGAAATGTAAAGGAAAATCGCAAGCTCTGTTTTGTGACTAATTCATTCGATTATTATTATTATCATTCCTAATCTCAGGAGGAAGGATGTGCCCCACGAAGGGGATAATCCTGGATATGACATTCTTTCGATAAAATAACAAATCAAGGGAAAATTGTTTTTAACATGTACTTAAGATTTTTTCCATCTCTCCTCTTTCTCTCTTCGTCTCTCTCTCTTCACTCTTCTCTGTCTCTTTTCAAGTTTCTTTTTCTATCTTTCTCTCGCTTTCGTTTTTTCTCCGTTTCATAATGCTGCCATGCCTCGCAATACTTAAATAATATAATGTTACAATAATTTCTCTGCATTATGAAAATTGCATTTCCTACTTCATAAATAGTTTTACTTCTCATTCGGAATCTGATAATCCTTTGACGTAGAGAAACGAAAAGTTTGATGTTCCATTAATTTATTCGTGAATATTGCTTATTATTTATAACTTTTTGTTTCACAAAAATTAAATGATTCTGTGACTAAGGCTTTTTCCAATATTCTCTCCTGATTCTTTAAATTTGTTTTTTCTTTATTAGTTTTGTCTAATTTAACTTCCTCAAAATTTCGCTTCGGGATTTTATTTCTGTTGCAAGTTTTTCTCACTATTTTACCATTAACTTCACTTTTTTACTTTCTTCCTTCTCTTGTCTCTTCCTCTCTCTTTTCAATTTTTCATGCATCTTCTCTGTCACTTTGTAGTTTGTACTTCTTTATTACCATAGGATAGCTTGTAAGGGCATCGCTTATATGGAATCATGACATAGGAAGGGGAAATGGGAATAGGAAGTGGGAATAATGAGGAATAAGACGGTCAATTTTCGTTGGTGTCCACTCTTGCTGTTGACAACAGAAAGTTCGGTAAAGCTATGACATTCGAGAGGTCGATTTCTTCTAGAGCCTTGCCGAATGCCTCGATATCTTGAATCTCTTTGAAATTATCTGTAACTTTATTCCATAAAAACTTCAAAATCTTCTACCTCATCTACAAATAAACTTAGTTGAAATCAGTCCCTCGATATGTTTCCAAGGTCCCCACGCAATTTTCATCAGGTCATCATTTATTAGCCTAAAAAGCTAGCAAAAGTACGCTCTGAGCCAAGTATTTAAGTTTCCCTCAAGTAAAGCTATATTTTTAAGCCAAGTTACCTTCCAAATTATGTACATACAATAGTTTTGAACTAAAATTGGAAACAGCCAAACTAAAAAAAATCATGCATACTGTAACTTATGAGAAGCAAAAAACGTCTGGCAACGCCTGATTCTGTTTGCCAAGGAAAATTTATTTCAGTATCAGTGCTTTTTCAGAATAAGTTCGTTACGCGGGAAGATCCGAAATCCCGAAAGAGCAACTTCTGCGAATGAACTCTCTTTTTCTAGAAGACTCTTCTCTTCAACTCTTGCACGCATTTCGCATTCAGAAAGCTTCTTTGAAAAAATCCAATGTTTTTTAACATCACATACATCTAAATTCATGAGAGCAGAATATGTTGATTACATTGAACTCATTATTTTCCGTTAATTAATACATACTCATTCTATCCTCAAACAGGAAGAAGGCCTGCTTTTATGTACTCCTCCATTCTATAAAAAGTACTAGTCTTTTCATGTGAGCACTCATATGTTCTTTTTTAAAATACCACTTCTAACGAACCCATTTATTTTGAAAATGAACCATTTATTTTACAAAGCTCCCCTCTCTTTTAAAAAGTTTTTTTTTCTAGAAAGTACGAAACTCTTATAGTAAGTACTCAGCTCTTCTGAAAATTTGTCATGTCTTTTAGAAAATGCTCATCTCTTCCAGAAAGCGCTCAAATCTTCTAGAAAGTTCTCATGCTTTCTAAAAATACTTCCCTAAAAAAACTCATATTTTCTAGATAGCTCTTGTGTCTTCTAGTACGAACTTATCTCTTCTAGTAAGTGTTCATATATTCTGGAAAATACTCATCCTCTCCTCATACGAGGGAAGCTACCTGCCTGTGCAGTGTGTCGTTCTCTCTGGGAGCATTTCGCTATTTGACAGTAGATTGCGCACCAGTAGAAGAGCAGCAATGAGAGCACCTGAAAACCAAATTTTCTAATAAAAGTTCCAATGAATTTTTAAATATTTTTTCAATTAAAATAAAATTTACTAATTAAGATGAAAACTTATATCCGAAAGAGTTTCGATTCAAATTTTATTGTTCTATATACTTGGCCGTAACAAAAGTCGTCTTTCTTCTCGCTCTTCCTTTCTATCACCAAAAATTGAAAAATCAGATCTTTAGCACGATTTATTTTTATCGTCTTTCTTCTCGCTCTTCCTTTCTATCACCAAAAATTGAAAAATCAGATCTTTAGCACGATTACACCTTGAGGCTGTATTTTTCAAATCAGGATCGATATTTCAGCATATAATCAACGTTTTCAAACTCAATTGGGTAGCCGGAAAGTCAAAAGCGGAGCTAAAAAGGTTTTGATTGATTGGGTTTGATCGATTGATCTTTTTTAGAAACAGGAAGCATCACTTTCCTGCTAGAGACCGGAAAACCTTCCGATTTTGTTGTAATAAAGAGCGAGAGCAAAACTGTAGCATATGTTGAGAGCATGAATTAGAAAATAGAATTTGAAAAAAAGTTATATATTATCTCCGATCAATAATAAACGATTCAGATGATAACATTCTCTTTTAGGGTCACCTTATTATCCAGCAAAGTAGTAATTGATAAATTTGAAGATCTTAAAAGATTTAGCGAGGGTCCAAAGGAAAAATCTCCCTGCAACTATCTTTTGTATACAAATATACTAGGTGTAGCATGATCTCTCTTTCTTTCTTTTTTTTCTCTCTCTCTTTCTGTTTTACTCGTATTTCAAAGAAACGAGTTACACGATGATTGAACTTTTGAAGAAAAAAAATTAAAAGTAGGTATGTGAGGTTTACAATGGAAGAAGAGTAGAGCACGATAGGCAAGAGAGGAGTACGCTTCTGCCTTGACGAGAAGGGAATTCGAACATTGCGAGTCTGCAACAACTTCAACTTCGTTTGACTAGGAATGTTATGATAATTTTGAATAATGTCGACGATTTAGTTGGAAAGGTAAATAAAATTCAAAGAAATTTAACCATAGGAGATGAGAAGACGAGCGGATAACTCCTTCGGGGATACAATCAAAGAGCTGGACATGGACTATGTTTCCATAACTTAACTAGTATGTACATATGTCTGAATACAAAACAGGGAAGAGCGATAGGATTCAAGAGAGAGAGAGAGAGAGAGAGAGAGAGAGAGAGAGAGAGAGAGAGAGAGAGAGAGAGAGAGAGAGAGAGAGAGAGAGAGAGAGAGAGAGAGAGAGAGAGAGAGAGAGAGAGAGAGAGAAAGAGAAAGAGAAAGAGAAAGAGAAAGAGAGAGAGAGAGAGTAGTAGAGAAAATAGTAAAACGACATGAGGAGAGAAATATACATCGAGATATACACAGACATGAAGCTTAAAAAAGATACAGAGACATATAGAGAAAGACAGACAGAAAGTGAAGAGTAAGAAAGAGAGACAGGAAGAGAGAGAAGAAAGAGAGATAGAATTCGAATCGAATAGAGGGAGAGAAAGAAGAAGATGGGGAGGAGAGAAGAGGGCCTAGACCGGCAGCTTTCGCTTCCCCCCAGTAAGGCTGCTATTCCTCTTCTTCTTTATGCCTTGCAGGCAGAAGCCAAGTATACCATGAGTTGAGCTGAGCTGAGAGAGCGAGTAAGGAAGAGAGGGACAAGACAGTTAGTGTCTGTGTCACTGCTCACAGAGTTACTCATAGCATATAAAGTAGGAGGGGAGTACTTAGACAGAACAGAGTGAGAGATATCGTCGCAGGTACTTGAATGAGATAGGGAGTTGGTAAATCATGAACGAGTCTGAGAAGGAGAGAGAGAAAAGGCGAGAGAGAAAAAGAAAGATAGAGAGAAAGAGACAGAGATATAAAGAGACATGAAGAGAGTCAATGAGAGGGAAAGAAAGAAGAGAAATATGAAGAGAGCGATATAGAGAGAAAAGAAGAGAACGGGAAGAATTTCAAATAATTTATGTATCTTGAGAGAAAGTGAGGTAAAACTGAATGAGAAAGAATAAAAAGATCAATGAGAATTGATATAACTCTCGTTCTAGAGGAGCACGAAAATGTGGAAAAGTGTTCAGAAGAGGACAGGGTCATATTGAGATGAGGTACATAGACTTGAGCCAGCAGCTCTCCTGAGATGCCATTCCAACAAAAACAAGAGACTAATACTGTGCACTTCAATAATTGATGATATATAGCCGAGAAAAGTATATCTTTACCCAAAATATAGTTTAGTCACAGCCTTCCCGTACATTTATAAATACAAAAAGCGGCTCTAATTGAAGAATTCGCTCTAAGAAACTTAGAATTATTTTGAGTTATTAGTTATTTTCACACAAACTCTCATAAGAAAAGCATTCTTTCCATGTTCCCAACTCCGACCAATTATGATATCTGAAGAAAAAACCGTGAAAAGTAACATGATACTTTCACGAAACCTGATCATGTTAGAACGTTTCAGTTCTGAGATATCGTTACTTCGTTCCCTTTAAATGTAATCTAATACTTTCATATTTTCCCGCATTTTCTGAAATTCAATTCAAGAAAACTTTGTTTTATCATTCGGTTCTGCCATGGAAAAACCGACCAGAAATCTCAACTAACTATACATGAAATAGCTAGAATAGTCTATTAACAATATAAATACTGACTGGGCGTTTTCAAAGAAGAAAAACTTTTATAATGGCTTCCGGTGAAGAACAAAAAACGGGAAGAGAGAATAACATGGCTGGGTACTAGATAATCTACCGGAAGAGAGCAGAGAAAGAAGTCAGCATAGAAACGGACAACCTGGGTGTTCTTGAAAAAATTTCCTGGATCTTAGTCTAGGATAATCGAACGCGGTGCGAGTTTATACGGAGGCATTTGTCCAGAGTCGAAAAGACTTTTGAAAATCATCCCAAGTACTAACATCCTAACATCCGAAGTGAACTATAGGCAAAAAACAACAATTGGACTCCAACGCTTGTGGAGAGAGACGTTCTATATGAACGCTTTCTCAAAAAAAAGTGCAACCTCCCATTGAAGAAGTAATGAAGTTGCTTCTATCACGTGATGAACAGGTAAAATCAGAGTGGGGAAGGGGAAGAGAAGGAAGGGAATTAACACTCTGCCTTATAAAAGCCAATATAAAGGCACTCCGGCTCAAGGAAGTTTGCATCGACCTTTTTTTCTTCTCAAAAGCATCAGAAAGCAGAAAAGCTCATCCAAACCATTTTCACCTTTTACCCACTCATTCTTAGATTTTTCCCATTTTCTATAAGATGGTGGTTTTCTTCCTTCTCCAAGATATATACATAAATTCATCTCTCTCCTTATCTTCAGCGTCTCGAAATGCGGATGATCCGAACTTTCTCCCTCAATTAAACCTTCAATAGATCTATCATTTCGACACGGATTTTATGTTCTCTTTTTCATGTTGACAGATAAATACACCAACCGAGCACACATTGTCCCAAGCGATTTCTTGCTATGTCTAAAGCACACTTACCGTTCTTTCTAGTTCATGAGAACGGTCACTTTGCCTCAGACATATGCAGTAAGAAATCGCATGGGACAATGTGTGTTTGTTTGGTGTATTGGTAACGCTCTTCAAGCCCCGGTTAGGCAGTGGAGGTTCGGTCCCGGCCGAGTGCCATTTTAACCAGTGTGATGGATTTCTTTCATTCATAGTCTCAGCCCATCGTTGCTTAAAGGATTTACAAAGATAAAAAATTGATCTTCTCTCGACCATCATTTTTCTGTCTTTATCATGGATTGTGGAGTTACACTCCTTTCATGACGCAATCGCTTGATGAGCATGCGTGACTAGAAAGAACGGTCATTGTGCCTAAGACATAGCATGAAATCGCATGGGACAATGTGTGTTTGTTTGGTGTATTGGTAACGCTCTTCAAGCCCCGGTTAGGCAGCGGAGGTTCGGTCCCAGCCGAGTGCCATTTTAACCAGTGCGATGGATTTCTTTCATTCATAGTCTCAGCCCATCGTTGCTTAAAGGATTTACAAAGATAAAAAATTGATCTTCTCTCTACCATCATTTTTCTGTCTTTATCATGGATTGTGGAGTTACACTCCTTTCATGACGCAATCGCTTGATGAGCATGCGTGACTAGAAAGAACGGTCATTGTGCCTAAGACATAGCACGAAATCGCATGGGACTATGTGTGCTTGCTTGGTGTATTGGTAACGCTCTACAAGCCCCGGTTAGACAGCGAAGGTTCGGTCCCGGCCGAGTGCCGTTTTTACCAGTGCAATGGATTTCTTTCATTCATATTGAGACCATCGTTGCTTAAAGAATTTAAAAAGATTAAAAAAATTGTTGAAAGATAATTTTGCAGGAAACCAAAACAAAGTACATGAAAAAAAACAAATGAAATAATTTAACTTAGTCCAAAGTGTATTTACTTTATGTGACCCTCAAGAACACAGTTAAAATTATTTTATTCTTAAAAACTAGATTAAGTGACGTAACTTTACGAGGGACAAGTTATTAGTTCCTCCTTCTTTAGTGTATATTGTGTTTTGCTCATTAACTCATTCAATTTAAAAAATCTCTCTTACTCTGCATATATCAAAAAATTTTAAACCCCTCTTTCAGTTTTATAGAAAATAAAGCATTAGGTGCCACAGAGTAGTGAAGAAATGCTGAGACATGAGATCCTGAACATCTTGCTGTGGGCAAGGTCTCGAAAAAAATTGAGTGTTGGTTACCAGAATCGCTGTCCCAAGTTGTGTGAATGCATAGTGTGTTCTGCTAAGATGGTCATGCTCTCACGGTTATCATATCCAGCTGAAGACCAGCCGCGTATTTAATTTCGCCTCTAAAAGTTGATGATAGTACTTTTTGACAGTTCACACTATGCACTAGCTTATTAAAAAAACTTGAGTGTTTTCACAGTGAGAAAAGATCGAATTGAGACTAGCGTTAGCTAGTTGGAAGCAGGGAATTGAGCTCAACCCAGTGCGTGAAAAATAATGCAAGAGAGCGACCAAAAAACATTATATATCGAGAATAGAAGAGATTTCGCGTAAGATAGACTGTCCAATTGGGCAAGAGTTATGGAGCGTTAGAATTCAACTTTTCACTTTGCAAAGTAATCTCAGCAAAGGGAACAAAAAATGTCTACTTCTCCAACTTTATGCTATATTTTACCACTTTCTCGCACCGCTCGTTGTTTACGTCGTGGTTTTAAAGTGATGTAGCGTTCAACGGGATCACTTTGCAGAGATTACTTCGCAAGATGAAAAGTTGAATTCTAACGCTCCATTAGACGTCCAATGAAACGCCAGCAAATACAGGGTGCACCGAAAGTCCAGGTGGACGAATTTGTCACTTTGTATCTTTTTTGTTTGGTGTTGCGGTCAAGTGATTTTTCGCTTGTATCTTATTCATAATGTTGCTAACATACCCTGGGAAAATCAGAGTGATAACTATTTTCGTTTTTTGGTGATGATCTCTGATATGGGCCGAGGCTACATTCTGCGCTTGAACCAGTCCGGGCACACCAGAAGCACATCGCCAGAACCAATCGATTCTCCAGCAGGACCATTAAAAACACAATACGTCGTTTTCGTGAGACTGGTACGACGAATGACCGTCCCAGAAGCGGCAGACCAGTGACCGCGACCAATTCATTCAACATGAAAGCATCCGAGACGAGATTCGATATAACCCAAAGCGGAGTCTCAGAAAAGTCGCGAAGGAGCTGAATATCTCGGATAGTCATGTTCGTAGGATCGTCAAATCTCGCATGGGACTTCGCCCCAACAAGCTGCAGAAGAGTCACGCTTGGCGCACCAGATGAAGACGACCCGTCTTCGGAGATGTCTAGAACTGTCAAAGCTATAACAAGCCGGTGGACTGTTTGAATATTCTCTTTACCGATGAGAAGTTGTTCAATATTGAGCAGTCCTTCAACTACCAGAACGATAGGATTTTGTCTAAACCGGTCAACGAGGCCAACAGGAGTGGCCGTTACGCCTCGAGAAAGGACCATCCCGCTTCTGTCATGGTCTGAGCCGAGATTTGCGCGAGGGGAAAGACTCCACTCGTTTTCGTCGAGCAGGGAGTCAAAGTCAATTCCAATAACTACCTGAACGACATTCTCATGAAGGAAGTACTTCCTCGGAGCCAGGCTCACTTCGCGGGATGCAAATGGACGTTTCTGCGCCCGCCCACAAAGCTAAAGGGGTGCAAGACCAATTTCCAATTTCCCCTCCATGATCACCTCCGCCGAATGGCCTCCGTACTCACCTGATTTGAATCCCCTGGACTTCTCTGTGTGGTCGGTCCTTGAGAGCAAGGCCTGTGCTTCCACACAAGAATTTGGAAAGTCTGAAGCGCGTCCTACAGAAGGTGTGGGATGATCTTGACGTCGCTTTCCTGTCCACCACGGTGGGTGCCTTCTACAAGCGACTCCGCGCCTGTGCCAAGGAGAAAGGAGGGCTGTTTGAAAGTTGAAAACGCAGTCATATCCCAAACAATTTGAATATACTTTGATGAAAAGTTTCTTTGATGTTTGATCCGTTAAGTTTTTATCGAAAAAAATATATCCACCTGGACTTTTGTTGCAATAAAATGCTCACGTCCACCAAATAAAATGCTCACGTTGACCAAATAAAGTCTATACGTCGAACAAATATTGTGGAAAAGTTAACCAAATTTTTTTTTCGTCATTTGCGACTCGTCGACAGGGAGCCATTGTGACGGTATCACGACAATTCAATTCACTTTCGCCGATGCGAAGGTGTTCGCGTTCAGAGCCGAGGTGACCAATTCGTCCAGACTGGCTAACATCTGGTCTCCCATCGGGATCCGGTAGGAAGGTGCAACTGAAACATCAGTTAATGTATTTTTTTAAAGCGTAATTTCATAAACTGTTCTAGTTGCTACAGTACCGCCCAAAATGTTATAATATATTGAATTATTGAACATAACTTTTTTCAAAAAAACGAATGAAGATCAAATTTTCAGATATTTTTTACAAGCCAAATTCAAATGTTTCGAGTAATAGAACAAGTTTGGAAAATGCTTTATTAGGTTTATTCGTAAGAAATGGAAATATTAAAAAGTGCTTATAGAGATGTTCAGTTTTTTCGAAGTAATAAAACAAATATTCTAGTATTTGGTGGCATATCCTTCCGAGTCAATGACTGCCTGACATCTACGAGGCATAGAATAAATCAAAGAGTCAATGGTTGCCTGCGAAATCGCCTTCCATTCCTCCTCTAGCTGCTTAAACTTTTCATCAGCATTTCTGCATGTTCTTCCCGTCAATTTTCGTTGCAAATGTTCCCATAAATTTTCGATGATGTTCAAATCGGGAGACTGGCTCGGCCAGTCCAAAACATCCACACGCCGACGGCAAAACCAGTTCTGAACGTGCTGAGATCGATGTTTCGGGTCGTTATCTTGTTGAAAGGTGAACCCACGGCCGAATTTGGAGAGGGCCCAAGGGCGCATAGTGCTTTCCATTATGTTCTCATAGCCGTAACGATCGAGATTTCCGACAATACGTCTAATTGGACCCATGCCGCTGGCGGAAAAACAGCCCCAGACCATCACAGAACCACCGCCATGTTTGACTGTGAGCGACTGGTATTGCGGCAGGAAACGCTTGCCCGTTGGACGTCTTACCCACATCAGACCGTCACTGCAGAACATATTAAACTTGGATTCATCGCTCGAAACAATCTGAGACCACTCACGGCGTGTCCAACTGAGGTGATCCTTAGCCCACTGAACTAGAACTTTACGATTTTTTTCGCTGATAAAAGGCTTCTTTGCAGGCCGCCTTCCATTCAGTCCAGCGGCTTGCAAACGGCGTTTGATGGTAGTTATTGAAGGAGCAGGAGTCGCGGGCGTTGATATGATAGCTTGAATGTCTGTAGCAGTGCGTTTCGGGTCTTCGCGAGATGCGCGCAGGATGCTTCGGTCCATGTACCTCGAAGTTACGCGGGGTCTCCCCGAACTTGTCTTCACGATGACTCGTCTCTGCAATTTTTTGTGTTCCAAAGTTATTCAGTTGTAGAAAATTCGTTTACCTGGGTTCGAAAACGCCGGAGGATATGGGAGATAGCGCTCTGAGTTACCCCGTCAAGTAAGATTGGGAAACAAAGTAAGCAGTAACTTATTCTTGCTCACCAGCATTTGAAAAGTCTAAATACTTTGGTATCCTTAGAAGTGGAGAAGTTGAGTCGAATTCCGTAGACCGTCTCTTCTTAGCGAGAGGTTCCGCTTGAACGTCACTCGGGTCGTCTTCGTTAACTTCTGAGTCTTCCTCCTCTTCTTGTTCATCATTCTCGATGAGTTGAAGAGGAGCGTCTTCGTCCGCAAGTGAGAAGGCATCGGAAACACCCAACTCTTCCTCCATCTGAGAAAGTAAATTTCATTTATGAAATTTACGATGAAAATGAACACGACGCGTAATCTACCAGATAAATAGAATTATCAAGGCGAGAAACACGTGAAGTTCTTTCTTTTATCTGTTCGCATTCCCGTTTCGATGAATCGATGGGGTTTGGAAACAAAGAAAAAAGGTCCAAGGACCTAGGGAACTTTCTCCCTTTTCCGGTCTGTTTGCCTAGAGCCGGAATTGAGTGTTGTGCGCAGCCGAGCACACGAAAGACACTGAAAGGGCACACGAAAGACACTGAAGGGGCACACGAAAGACACTGAAGGGGCACAAGAGCTAACAAGCTCTTTTAGACTCGGAAGCGCGCGATAGGTTTCACCTTATCTACACCTCCCGTGAGCGAAGCCGGTCGAAAGTGTGATGCCGCCGATCTACCATCGACAAAGCCATTTGAATGATAGGAGCAATGATATATAATGCGACGTTTGATACTTGAAAAAAAGGGGTTCCGTACCGGACACTTCGTTACATAGATCACTTTAGCGCTCATGTGAACTTTCTTTCACAGAACTGAGTTAATGTCACCGGTGACTAAAACACAGTGAAATGAAAAGCACGGCAGGAAAAATTTTTTAAATCAGAGTTTTTTGAATAGTATAACACAAACTTCAAATGACATGTGAAAAAAGGATTTGTTAATAAAAATTTAAACACCAGTCAAACGAACTTAACTCATAATTAACAAAAAAGAGGTTTAAGTAAAAGGAACGCAAAAGAAATCAGAATAGGTTCTTTTTCTCTAAATCCATGAAGAAATAAAATTCCCACTACAAACAATCTAAAATGTATGGAAAATAACTGTTTTGTGTGCAAAAAGTCCCGATTTTTTAGAATTTTGATTTTAGACTGGAAAATTTTATTCAGGAATACGTACGTATTTAAGTGCGTATCTAAATGCGTATCTACGTCGACGCTTTATGACAAGTATTAGATAAGACCTCTAAATTTTTTACTCAGCACACCTAGTATTTAGCGATTGGTCTCGGGATAACTTTGAATTTAGCAAGCAAACTAGTATTTTTTTAAAAATGCTGAGAAATGCGGAGGATTTGATTAATTTATGCTAAAAAAACAAGTTATGTCCCAAATTTTGTTGCAAGTCTTTTTTCCTTGTAATCACTATTGTAAATTAGTAAAAATATCACCGTAAAACTGCTATTTTCAGTCGCTCGCGAGATGGTTCTACCAGGATAGGTCTGTCCTGCATCTCAGGGGGCGCGTACCCTGCCGTGAGGCGGGAATAAGCGCGAGGAAGAAGAAGAAGAAGATCACCGTAAAACTGCCTCTGACCGGAAATCTTTTTTTATAAAGGAAAATTTACTTGATATTGATAGGGGATCTCGGTATTTAAGTCTATCCACACACACGCTTTTGTTGAAACATGGGCATATTAATACAGTATGTTAATATGTTCTGTAATAAACAACTGGCTTAAATATACTAGTATTTCCACATCCGCTATTCAGATTGATCTCTCTGGAAGATTAACTTTGCTAAAAGTGTAGCTTCATATGAATATACAAAAACAAACTTATTAGTTGAGGTCATAAGAAGGATTTTACGCAAAAACTCATTATAAAAAAAAGTTATAATGTAATAAAAAAAAAGTAATAAAAAAGTGATAATTCTATTTATCTGTTAGATTGGAAAGTAGAATCCTTCGTTGGTAGAAAACTGCGGCTTGATTAGGAATTCATTCTCAGAATCATATCTGTTGTATGGGCCTTAAAATGTGCATTATAATGTGTGCGTGTGTAGCTCAATGGGGAGAGCATTCGCCCGGAATGCGCAAGGTCACGGGTTCTTTTCCCGTCACACCACACGATTTTTGCACAAGTTTCCGCGAACGATCCGCTCCTCTGCTCGGTATAAAAATCCGTTGCTTGAGATCATCGAGGAGTAGAGAATACTCTTATTTACATGGGCGCCGAACCGGGATGAGAAGAGAGGATAAAAATTGAAAAAGTGAAAAAAAGAAAAAATAAGAAACCCCGAGCATGAGCTAGTTCGCAGAAACAAAGGCGCCTAGACTTCTGACCCTAGACCTCGTAAGACCTCGGTGTTGAGAGGGAGGCATGTTGTATGGGCCTTAAAATGTGAATTATAAGGTGTGAGTGTGTAGCTCAGTTGGAAGAGCATTCGCCCGGAATGCGAAAGGTCACGGGTTCGGTTCCCGTCACACCACACGATTTTTGCACAAGTTTCTACGAACAATCCGCTCCTCTGCTCAGTATAAAAATCCGTTGCTAGAGATCAACGAGGAGTAGGGAATACTTTTAATTTACATATCGAACGTCTGCGGTTGTGAAATAAGTAACGCGCTCGCACTCCCGGAACGAGATAGAGAGATGGTTGGGTTCGATCTCGCCTTGTTGACTGGTTTTTGACCGTGTATCAGTTAGTCATATTTCACAGCGAGCTCACAGGGAAAAGTCAGAACATTTTCCTTAGAGATCTCGATCAATTTCAATCGATTTTTGAAAAAAAACCTGATCTAGCTCTGTCTATAAATTTTCACTACGAAAACAAAGAGTCAAAAAACACAATGTATTACAGATTAAATGAAATATAGTATTTTTTCAGGTATGACGAAAAAAAATTCAAAGAGCGAACCTTAAAACGATTTCGGTAAGTGTGGGGGGCAACGATAAGAAGAAGAAGGGGCAACGCTAAGAAGAAGAAGGGGCAACGCTAAGAAGAAGGGGCAACGCTAAGAAGAAGGGGCAACGCTAAGAAGAAGAAGGGGCTACGCTAAGAAGAAGAAGGGGCAACGCTAAGAAGAAGAAGGGGCAACGCTAAGAAGAAGAAGGGGCAACGCTAAGAAGAAGAAGAAGGGGCAACGCTAAGAAGAAGAAGGGGCAACGCTAAGAAGAAAAAGGGGCAACGCTAAGAAGAAAAAGGGGCAACGCTAAGAAGAAGGGGCAACGCTAAGAAGAAGGGGCAACGCTAAGAAGAAGAAGGGGCAACGCTAAGAAGAAGAAGGGGCAACGCTAAGAAGAAGAAGGGGCAACGCTAAGAAGAAGAAGGGGCAACGCTAAGAAGAAGAAGGGGCAACGCTAAGAAGAAGAAGGGGCAACGCTAAGAAGAAGAAGGGGCAACGTTAAGAAGAAAAGGGGCAACGCTAAGAAGAAGAAAGGGCAACGCTAAGAAGAAGAAAGGGCAACGCTAAGAAGAAAAAGGGGCAACGCTAAGAAGAAGAAGGGGCAACGCTAAGAAGAAGAAGGGGCAACGCTAAGAAGAAGGGGCAACGCTAAGAAGAAGAAGGGGCAACGCTAAGAAGAAGAAGGGGCAACGCTAAGAAGAAGAAGGGGCAACGCTAAGAAGAAGAAGGGGCAACGCTAAGAAGAAGAAGGGGCAACGCTAAGAAGAAGAAGGGGCAACGCTAAGAAGAAAAGGGGCAACGCTAAGAAGAAGAAATGGCAACGCTTAGAAGAAAAAGGGGCAACGCTAAGAAGAAGAAGAAGGGGCAACGCTAAGAAGAAGAAGGGGCAACGCTAAGAAGAAGAAGGGGCAACGCTAAGAAGAAGAAGGGCAACGCTAAGAAGAAGAAGGGGCAACGCTAAGAAGAAGAAGGGGCAACGCTAAGAAGAAAAAAGGGCAACGCTAAGAAGAAGAAGGGGCAACGCTAAGAAGAAAAAGGGGCAACGCTAAGAAGAAGAAAGGGCAACGCTAAGAAGAAAAAGGGGCAACGCTAAGAAGAAGAAGAAGGGGCAACGCTAAGAAGAAGAAGGGGCAACGCTAAGAAGAAGAAGGGGCAACGCTAAGAAGAAGAAGGGCAACGCTAAGAAGAAGAAGGGACAACGCTAAGAAGAAGGGGCAACGCTAAGAAGAAGAAAGGGCAACGCTAAGAAGAAGAAGGGGCAACGCTAAGAAGAAGGGGCAACGCTAAGAAGAAGAAGGGGCAACGCTAAGAAGAAGAAGGGGCAACGCTAAGAAGAAAAAGGGGCAACGCTAAGAAGAAAGGGCAACGCTAAGAAGAAGAAAGGGCAACGCTAAGAAGAAGAAAGGGCAACGCTAAGAAGAAGAAGGGGCAACGCTAAGAAGAAGAAGGGGCAACGCTAAGAAGAAGAAGGGGCAACGCTAAGAAGAAGAAGGGCAACGCTAAGAAGAAGAAGAAGGGGCAACGCTAAGAAGAAGAAGGGGCAACGCTAAGAAGAAAAAGGGGCAACGCTAAGAAGAAGAAAGGGCAACGCTAAGAAGAAAAAGGGGCAACGCTAAGAAGAAGAAGGGGCAACGCTAAGAAGAAGAAGGGGCAACGCTAAGAAGAAGAAGGGGCAACGCTAAGAAGAAGAAGGGCAACGCTAAGAAGAAGAAGGGGCAACGCTAAGAAGAAGAAGAAGGGGCAACGCTAAGAAGAAAAAGGGGCAACGCTAAGAAGAAGAAGGGGCAACGCTAAGAAGAAGAAGGGGCAACGCTAAGAAGAAGAAAGGGCAACGCTAAGAAGAAGAAGGGGCAACGCTAAGAAGAAGAAGGGGCAACGCTAAGAAGAAGAAGGGGCAACGTTAAGAAGAAAAGGGGCAACGCTAAGAAGAAGAAAGGGCAACGCTAAGAAGAAGAAAGGGCAACGCTAAGAAGAAGAAGGGGCAACGCTAAGAAGAAGAAGGGCAACGCTAAGAAGAAGAAGGGGCAACGCTAAGAAGAAGAAGGGGCAACGCTAAGAAGAAAAAGGGGCAACGCTAAGAAGAAGAAGGGGCAACGCTAAGAAGAAAAAGGGGCAACGCTAAGAAGAAGAAAGGGCAACGCTAAGAAGAAAAAGGGGCAACGCTAAGAAGAAGAAGAAGGGGCAACGCTAAGAAGAAGAAGAAGGGGCAACGCTAAGAAGAAAAAAGGGGCAACGCTAAGAAGAAGAAGGGCAACGCTAAGAAGAAGAAGGGCAACGCTAAGAAGAAGAAGGGGCAACGCTAAGAAGAAGAAGGGGCAACGCTAAGAAGAAAAAGGGGCAACGCTAAGAAGAAGAAAGGGCAACGCTAAGAAGAAAAAGGGGCAACGCTAAGAAGAAGAAGAAGGGGCAACGCTAAGAAGAAGAAGGGGCAACGCTAAGAAGAAGAAGGGGCAACGCTAAGAAGAAGAAGGGCAACGCTAAGAAGAAGAAGGGGCAACGCTAAGAAGAAGAAGAAGGGGCAACGCTAAGAAGAAAAAGGGGCAACGCTAAGAAGAAGAAGAAGGGGCAACGCTAAGAAGAAGAAGATGCAACGCTAAGAAGAAGAAGGGGCAACGCTAAGAAGAAGAAGGGGCAACGCTAAGAAGAAGAAGGGCAACGCTAAGAAGAAGAAGGGGCAACGCTAAGAAGAAGAAGGGGCAACGCTAAGAAGAAAAAGGGGCAACGCTAAGAAGAAGAAAGGGCAACGCTAAGAAGAAGAAGGGGCAACGCTAAGAAGAAGAAGGGGCAACGCTAAGAAGAAGGGGCAACGCTAAGAAGAAGAAGGGGCAAGGCTAAGAAGAAAAAGGGGCAACGCTAAGAAGAAGAAGGGGCAACGCTAAGAAGAAGAAGGGGCAACGCTAAGAAGAAGAAGAAGGGCAACGCTAAGAAGAAGAAGGGGCAACGCTAAGAAGAAGAAGAAGTGGCAACGCTAAGAAGAAAAAGGGGCAACGCTAAGAAGAAGAAAGGGCAACGCTAAGAAGAAGAAGGGGCAACGCTAAGAAGAAAAAGGGGCAACGCTAAGAAGAAGAAAGGGCAACGCTAAGAAGAAGAAGAATGAAAAAACATAATGGTTTTTTTCGAGAAAGTAACTTAAAAGAGAGGAAAGAAAGTGTCGGAATCTTTTATGTTTTCGAAATAAAAATCAATCGCACTCATTTGAACAGCGGAAACCCACTGAACAGCAATCAAGGTGATATTTTGAACGTTACAAGATTCTTTATAAAATTGCCTTCAAAACGATGCATACACAAAAATGTGTATTAATAGTCATACTTTCGAAAGCATGAAAATGGAACTATAAACTTTAAAAGTATTCCAAATGGTTTCGCACACAAGTGTTACTATTCATACTTTGAAAGTATGAATAGTCATAAAATGAAAGTATGCTAGGGATACTTTGAAAGTATTCTGTCTACACAATGAAATTATGCTAAATATACATTGAAAGTGTGCTGTCTACAAAAAGAAAGTATGTATGATGTTTCTTGGGGTTTTCATTCAAAATGTTTTCTTTGTTTGTGACTTTCCCGAAGGGCCTTTTTCAAGCAGAGCGTTTTACAATCAATTTTTTCCCGATGCCTTTCTTCCAGAATGGCTGGGTTATATGATTCACACGATACGATTCGTATGTGTGCTTCCCCCGTACAAAGTAATCGAGATAATAACCATATATAGAGCAACCTAAGTCAACTGGGTTTGCAGATTGGATAAGTGCCAAGAAAAGGAAGAGAGCCACCAAGGCATATTTTCAAAAGTATCCCATTCATTCATTCATTCATTCATTGATTGTATGCCCTTTCTAGCATACTTTCATACTTACGCGCAGGAATACTTTCAAGTTGTTACTATTCATAAATCACAAGTACGCCTTTTTAGCATACTTTCCCAAACTCATCCTTTTTTGTGTGTGCAGTCACCTTTCTCATGGCATGCTGAGACCCCCGTTCGATACGCTTCCAGATGATACTTCTTCTACGTGGTGTGCCTGTAGATTCAAGACAAATTGTCCAAGTAATAATCTCCGAAATTTTGAGTCTCAGAGTATTGATCAGAAGTTTCATATTGGACCATGTGTTTGAGTGACTCCGGATATAACCTTTCCGGGTACCATGCCCCTGGCGAGCGACTATGAATATGGCTCCTACGGCGCAAAGATACGCATCGGGATTTCAGCTCGTGTTTGATCAGAGATTCATAACTCAGTTATCGTAACGTAGAATGGTCGTGTACATACGCACAGGTCGTGCCATCAGGCTGAGCTAAATTGGGAACAACAAAACAGAACCATGATGTGTTTCTCTCTTTTATAACTTTTTTCTCGTCAACATTTTCTCTCAGAGAGAGAAGACTCTCTTTACAAAGACTTTCTTATTTTCTGTTCTCCTTCTCAGATTTTTTTTGTAATTTTCTATCAACTAAAAAGCACATATCACTGTTTTTTTCTTTGCAATCATCTGAACTGACGATTTTCAGTAACACAACTTTGAACGCGTTAACTATTCTATAATCGAGAACTTTTTTATAGAACAAAGTTCTCATGGCAAGATCTCAAACGCAAGCAGTAAATACAGTTTTTTTTCAAATGGAAAAAAGAGTATTCGATAACAAAGAAAAAGGCAACTAGTGAAAAAAGAGAAAATGGAACGTGGAAAAATATGGGGAAATGAAAAAAAAGAAAATGGGAAAAAGGTAATGAAGAACCTCAATTAGCTTATTTTTATTAAAAATTAGGCATTCAGAGAAACACTTTTTTTTAAAACTTGAAATGTTCTCGGAAATAATAATAAACATTTTTTTTCAAAAACTTCTCAATTTTGCTAGAAATATAAATTAAAGGCCAGAATCCGAATTTCTCTCATCCTTTTCTCTCAATAACAAATTGAGGGGACTTTTATTGTAAATGTTGAGATATAAAAAAATCCTAATAATTTTTAAAATATCATCAAATAAACTCGGAGACAATACGCATCTTCTTTTACAAATTACAGTTTAGTGTTGTGTTTTTTTGTTGTTGAAACTCTCTTCACTTCTTGTTTAAAAATATATAAATATTTTTTTTCATGCCATATTTCACCCGAACTTTAGCGAGCAGTCAATAAAATCTTGTTCAATTTGTTTTCTTCTCTACCTATATAATTGGTAAGATAGTTTATTCTCAAATATTTTTGGTGCTCACTTTTCATAGAAGTTTTGTGAGGTCGAATGGGTCGAAGTGGGTCGAAATTGACTGCAGTTCCACAAATAAAAGTGGACTAACGACGAAGGGACCGGGATATGAAAAACGGGTCTTATGGTCTTCATTTCATTCTCGAGGGGAGAGTTCTATGCAAATCAGACAAAGCTTTAAAAGAGATGCGCTTGCTCAATTCCGGTGTGGGCGAAAGTTTACCGCAACTCAAATTACCTCAACTTTCGGGATCAAACGCTGAATAATGAAAGAGAAAACGTTATGACAGAGGAGGAAAGAATTTTAAAAAAAAAGAGGTAGAAAGAAAAATAGAAGGAGGGAAAGAGAAAGAGACAAAGAGATGAATATATAGTGAAAAGGAAAGAAAGAGAAAGAGACAGAATGAGAGAGATATAGAGAAGGAAAGAAAGATAGAAGGAGAGATAGAAAAAGAAGATGGCAGAAAAAGAAGGAAAGAAAGAGAGAAAGAGAAGGAACTGAACAGAGAAATAGAGAAAAAAAAGAGATAAAGAGAAAAAGAGAGAGTAGAGATGAGCTGGAGACAAGTAAGGCCGATACAAAAAGAGTGGAGAGCAAAAGGAATTAAAAGTTACTACATTTCAAAGCAATAGGAAATGAAAGAGTCGTGGTCCTCGAGCGCCTTTCATCGGTTACGGTCTGTATACGCATAATCAGTGCCTTCCGGTAGTCAGTTTCATGCTATGACATGTCATACCATATCTTTTCTTCATATTCTTTTTTCTATGCCTCCCTCTCTCTGAGCCTCTATGTATCTCTTTCTCTCTCTCTCTCTTTCTCTCTCTCTGTATTTCTTATTTTCTCTCTCATTTTCCCTCTCTCGTGTCTCTTCTTCTACTTACTTATCTTTCTCCCCTACTACTTATGGGATTGTGAATGTTTCGTACATTTCTCTTGAGGAAGCCCTCAGCATATGCATTCCTGAGTAACTCTTGTGATCCCAGCCCCAAGTTATGTTCCTCAAACCCAATTAGTAGCCAGCCTTTTCGCACATAAACTGTCATCACCACACTGGAAGGCTTACCAAGCGGTGCAATCAGAGCACACATCTATCGGCTGGACCCTTTCATTCTCACAGCTCGTTATCCTTTGTTTCTGTTATTACTCGGTCACTCTCTCACTATCTCTCTCATTACACAACTCTTTTTTTTATTATAAATCTCTTCCTCTCCCAATTCTTTCTCTTTCGTTATTTCTCTTTAACTGTCTATTTCTCTCTATCTTGCTCTTTCTCTCACACACTCTCTCTCTCTCTTTCTTGCTCTCCCTCAGACTCTCGCTTGCCCTCTATTCAGATCATCTTCGCCTTGTACCAGAACAAAAAGTGCCCAATCGGAATTCCCGCACTTCCTATCTGCATACACCGGCAAAAAAAGCATGTTTGAGCCTTACATGTTCTGCTCCATACAAGAAGTAGCGATCCGCTATCTACATATCTTCCAATTTTGTTGGGTGTTCTACCTGTCTCTCCTTCTCTCTTTCCTTTTCCCTTTCTCATTCTCTTTTCCCCTACCTTTTCTCTTTTTCTCTTACTCATGTTTCCACGCCTCTCTTTTGTCTTATATCACTTTTTATGAACAAGTACATATGTATTCCTTTCTTTATCGTTTCATTTTATCTCTGCGCAAAATTTAGCCTTATTCTTGCCATTTTTTCTTACCTTTTCTGTGAGAAGCGTGTGAGTGTTACGATCTCGCCTCTACCTTTTTACGATTACTCACTTCTTCAATTAGTGTCAACCCCCGCACTATAAACAGTCTTGATTAGCTTTCTGTCAAGTCTTTACTCTCCAACGTTTGAGTTGTAAATATGTGTTAGCGTTCTTATAATAATTGATACAGAGGTAGGGAAAGAGAGAGTGACTCAGAGAGTTGGTTACATACTGTTTTCCTGTGCAAACATCCACTGACTGAGAAGTTTTCTGCAGTCCAATCATAAGTTTGTTAAACTTCCAGCAAAGAGAATCAGAGTGCATAGAGACGGCAAATTATATGTGTACCAACACCATTTGTGTTACTAATGAGAAAATCCTATATTCTCCCTCGCCCTTTGAACATTTCACAAATTCCCTCCCTCCGTCTCTTTCTCTCTCTATCTCTCACTCGCTCTGTAAATTTCTGTCAGGCTTTCTCTGGTCGTTCTCTTGTTTTCTCTCACTTTCTTCTCTCCTCTCCTGCCCTATTCCCAATTTTAAATATTAAATCCAAAATCTTAGGTATTCAATCACTATCACGTAATTTTCCGTTGTCCCTTTTATCTCTCACTCTAACGCTCTCTTTCTTTTTTCTCTCTTTCCTTATATTTTTTTCCCACCTCTCTTCCTCTCTTCTTTCCAGTCCATGCTTAGACGACTGTTTTCTCCTGAGACGTGAGATCGGGAAGTGAATGTGTTAAATGGACAAACAATGCAGCGGGCGGCTTTCTTGTATCTCTCCCTGTACATCTCCTGATGTCGTGTACAAGCAACGTCCTTCCATGCTGCTCCTCTCCCTGAGTCCATCTAATATCTTCGTCCCCCTATATCTGTTTATCTCTCCCCATTTCTCGCTTCCACTCCTATGATCGTCCTCTTATTACCTACTTGTGATGTCTCCGATTGGGACTCTTCATGCCAAGGCGTGTAAGGCAGTGCATCGATGTTTGTTGCATTAGTGCAAATCTTCCAAGGCCGAGATATCCTTTCATGGATTCTTCTTCTGTACCTCTAAACATATCTCAAAACCTCTCTCCTTCTCTCAAACATCTCTTTTACTCACTTATTCTCCCTCTTTTCCTAGTTTTCTTTCTTCCCTTCTGCGCATTTCAACAACACTTGCATTGCCTTCTTCACAATACATAACCGAGCCCTTTCACCCAACAGTGTATTGTTCTTCCGACCGATTTATAAAATATTTTTTTGGTGATTCGCTTTTTTTCTACCATCTCTTTTGAACTCGCGCTCTTTTTTATTTAGTTCTAAACTTTTGTCTTACTTCTTCAATTTCTCTCTCTTTTCTTTCCTCTTTGTTTCATTTATCTCTCTTTCTTCTACTTTTACTACCCTCTTCTTTTGTCTACCATACTTTTTATTCTCCTTTTTTTGGTTAAAAAGACGTCTTTGAACAAATTCTTGAGGGATTTACTAATTTGCGTCTTAAGATGAGATCTTTCTCTTTTTTTGCTGAGCTCCTTCGGAATGTGCGGTAACCGTTAACTCATTACCGGAGAGCGTTGATCCGGTCGAGAAGGGATAAGTAATCTCCGAGTTCGGCATTGAGAGTTAAGACTCAGAAAAGGCACACTGTAGAACTGCGGCAAGTAATAGGAATGAAAAAAATCAGGATGATGGATAGAGATATGTATGAAAAGGCAGAGGGAGAAAAAGAGAGTAAGAGAGAATGCGAGAGGGAGATTTATTGGTAAATTGAGACGTAAACAATGGATCAGAGAAAAGAGATTGATAAAACACAAAACAACTAAAGTTACGATTCTCGAAAATTTATAATAAAAAAAAAGTTTCGGGAAAAAATGAAAAGATAAAGAGAGATTTATAAGTATAGAAGAACATGGAAAGAAACGAGGGAAAGATAGAGATAATAAGAAGAGCCAGAGACAGAAATGAAAAGATATAGAGGATAGAGAGAGGAGAGACATAGAAAGAAAGAGGAATTGAGATACATAATTAGAGAGCTTAAGAGAGAGAGAGAAAGAAAGAGAAAGAAAGAGAAAGAAAGAGAGAGAGAGAATAAACGTGGAGCTTATGGGTAGAAGTTTTACTCAAAGTGAGCCAGTTGAGACTATAACTGGAAGTATGATTGAGAATATCATCCGCTAGTTCAACTTTGTGTTTGATGTTCTTCATTGACGGTCATTCTCTCCTTTCTTTCTCCTCTCTTCCGAACGCTCTCTCTCTGATTCTTTATGTTTCTTTCTTTTTTTTGCTATCTCTTCCCCTCTCTCTCTATTTTTGAATCTTTCTTCTTTTTTTCTCTTTCGCTCTCTCACACTCTCTCTACGCACTAACTACTTTTAAACTCTATCTTCGTCAATCTCTCTATACCATATAACTCGATGACCGGCAAACACTTGAATACTTTGAGTCCCTGGAGGTAGAAGGCGAGAGTCCCTGGAGGTAGAAGGCGGGACGGAGGGAGAGACATTCATTGCTAACTTCTTCATGACATGATCAGTTGCGCAGTTTTGCTCGTCATCTTTTCATTCTCGTTGAATTCAGTATCTTCACTTTTTCAATCCCTTTTTACTTCGTTTCCCTCTACATTTTCTTTATATATATATATCTCTTTCTATTTCACTAAAGCTTATTTCTATACATTTTCTCTTTCTATCTCTACCTTTCTCACTCCCTCTCTATCTCTCTCTATCTTGCTCTCTGTCTCTCTCCATCTCTTTCTCTCTCCATCTCTTTCTCTCTCCATCTCTCTCTCTCTCTCCATCTCTCTCTCTCTCTCTCTTTCTCTCTCTCTCTCTTTCTCTCTCTCGTTATTCGCTTCTCGTCACTGATTCAGCATACATATCCACAATGATGTTTATCATGCTGATTCTACTCACGCTAGGCGGTGAGGGAAGAGAAGCAAAAATTTGACGTAAGAATGCTTTACCGCTGATTAAACTCTGCTTTCTCTCTTCCTCTCTCTTAGACATTCTCCCTCTTTGTATCTCTCTCACATTATCTCTCTCTCTTTGTCTTTCTCTCCTTGGAACTTTACTAGACACTTTCATTTGTCTTATTATCTCGTTATCTTCTGTCTTCTGCTTTCTTGTAAACCTTTATCTTGACCTCTCCGACTTCTATCAATTTGATGATGACATGCACTTAAAATGACTTTCACTGCTTCCTTTCACGCCTCCTTTCCTCCAAAGTTCCCATATTAGTCGGATGAGGCCTTTGGAACACCGATTTGTAATTGAAATTCGTCTTTCCACACAAAGTTTCCTTTCTTGTACCTAAGCGAACACTTTTAAGTTCTTCAATCTCTTCTTATCTCAACATCTCGTTTGCCTCATTTCTTGAATAATATGTGTTTGAGCGATTCGACTTGCATTTGTTCTTTCAGCAATCTGTGGGTTAGTCCGTTCTCAGTTTGAATATTCTTTCGTTTTGGCTTATTCAAAGCTTTTACTTGGTTTGTCGAATCAGTGCCTATACAAGAGATTTGAACTCTTAATAAGTTAAAATACTAATGTAAAAAAATAGTTAAATTTACCTACCAAAATTCTAATCTTCTGATAACTGTCTAGTAAAAAATGCGGTTTTTGTTTGATGACATTTGGTTGGTTCTTCCTACGATTTGAGACCTTTTTCCATTTTTATAATACAACATGTGAACCATTTTTGGAATGGAAATTTTGAAATTAAAAAATATGCATTTGTGGGAGATGTGTACTGTTGCAGGTGGAAGAATAGGGCAGCGTAAGAGAAGGGGCAGTAGGATGCGGAAGAAGGGGCAAAGTGCTGAGTGGCTCCTGCACGAGCTATCCCTCCTGATCCTCCTTTTCATTCACTCCTTCACCGAATCCCTCCCGATCCATGATCATTGCTCCAACTCCGTTGCCATCTTAGGAGATGTAAACTTTTTTAAAACTGAATTTTTGAAGTTCATAAACTTAAAATTCATACACTCTAAAACTTCAAAAAATAATAACTCTATAGATAAATTAATTAATGAAGTTTTGAGTTGATAACTTTTGAAGTGAAGTTATAACTTTTGCACTTATGAAACTTAACTTAAAACTATAATCGATAAGGTATAACAACAACAACAACAACAAAAACAACAACTCACGCTCAATAACATCCTAAGTACCGCTTTTGATCACATAAACAGTATAAAAAATGTTTTAAGCAATTTTGGAAAAGAAACTGCGTACTATAGAATGATTGGCAGATTTAAAGTATCAGCAACACGAGAAACAAATAAGTGATGGAAATCTCTAATTGAAATTTACTTGATTAGGCCAAGTATTTTTTTGGAAAAAAATGTAGAAGTTTGTTCATGAAAACTCCATGACCTAAAATATTTTTTTGCGAATTCTGTATTTCCGCAGTCTCTATTTACTCTGAAGGCCTCTGAAGACTTGGATTAACATGAAAATTTAAAAATCCTTTTTTGAAGTTTTTGAAAGAAAATATAGCCCATCAGGATAACTTCGTAGCCATAGTTTTTGAATAGAGAGATTTGTTGAATTCTAATTGTATATTCGTCTCCATATGTATGTAAATTTATTATCATTATTCTTATTTTTATTATGTAGTTAGAATTAGTTCATGTTTCTGAAGACAGATCACATGGTCTGATCAACAAACCACAAAACTTATTTATAAAACTTTTCTTTTTTGTTTACTCTATTTTCATAGCTAGTGATGCATAAAAACAACTTTTTTGTTATAAACTTCATTAACATTGCCAATAACCTGCTAGGGTCTTGAGAAGAAAATGAAAACTGTACTGGTGTTCAGACCAAGCCCGAACGGGGCAAGAAGCAATACCTAAACAACACTCTGCTCATTCCTCTCTCTCTACACGACACGACTTGTGTCGAAGTGACGCATCTCAACGACATTGTTGGTTTATTTGTCTAAAGTTTGTCTAATTCGATAGCATTTGTCATTGAGTATTATCCGAACTAGCCAATGCTAGTTCGGAAAAATTTAGATGATAGCCCAATAGTAGATATGTATTAAGGAAATGGACGATGGGTCAACACGACTTGAAAGTGTTCATCTTTTGTTAGACAGAGGATTCAATTTTGTTGTTCACACTGAGTGTTAAAAGCAAATTATGAAAGAATGTGGACTGATCTAGAGATTGCGAGCGAATAATCAGCTTGTAAACTGGAATTTCACATCTGTAGATCTATTTCGTAATGTGTCGCAGAGCGACAGTCGATCGACGCTTCACGTTCTGACGTTTGAGCGATTGGATCAAATCCATCCAATTGGTGCAATGTACAAATTCGGCCTTCCCCGTGTAAGGATATCCTGTTTTTGTGACTGCGAAGGCGGAGAGAAGCATTGCAGTTATGAGAAGTACAACCTACAGTTAGTTGCTCCTTTCTTCTTTGCGCTAGCCTTTTTAGTGAGATGACTTCCCGGTCATGGTGAACTATACAAAATGCACGCGAACACTACCTTTTCGACAAGTCAATAACCTCTAATCAGCCCTTCATGCAATGATTTTCCGAAATAACATATAATTATAACTTCGAATTTTTTTCTATGCGAGTCATGGTCTGGATTGATGTCGTATATCAAATAAATGTTTCTTTTTTGTTCCACTAGAAGTTGCTCACGAAAATATGATCGAGACTTTAAATGATCGAGACTTTAAATATGCGAGAGAAAAAAACCACAAAAAAGGTAAAAACGATAAATTAATTCTCCAGCAGTTGATTTAAGAGCAACTTGAACGCAGAGTAAGTAAGATAACCTATTCATAGCATCAAATTGGGTTTTCGGAAGAAAGGGAGTGGGAAGAGGCTTTTTTGCTGCAGAGCTTCATTTATATTGAAAGGGAGTGGGGAGTAGCCCCGTGTAAAAACTCAATTTAAATCGAACCCTTAATCGGCGATGTTCTGAGACGCAGGCGTCGTAGCTCTAAACCATCCGAAAGTGATTTCGATAATCCTACGAGAAGGTCGACCATGTAAAGAACGCTACGTCCTCAACGTGTCCATATTTTGTTAGATACCAGTTTTTATCATGCTGTTGGAGGTATGAAGTCAGAAAGCGACTGTGAAATGAATAACAGATTGATTTAAGTTACGTGCGATAGTTTAGAAATGAACGGCTCCTTGTTTTCTGAGAATGCGTAGTGAATTGATATTCTTTATCGCCAAAGGACAACTGGTTCAGGGTCATCGCTAACATGGTTGACAATGAGAAAATGAAAAAGTAGAAAATCTTCGGAAGAGGAATAAGCAACTGTGGCGTTGCACTGAAGAGTCTTGGTAGACCACTTAGCGTTTCAACCTCATACCGAAGAGATTCACGAAGTCTTGAGTCCCAAAAAGACAGAAGAGAAATCTCGTAATTCAATGAAGTAGAGACGAGTAGAAGTCAGTGTGAAGAGGAAATGATAGACCCGACCATCTCCGGGGTTTGAAAAAGAGAAGAATGAAGCATAGCTCCAGTGAATAATGATGAGAGATAAGATTAAGCATGAATTCTTAGTGAAACATTTCGAAGGCAGTAACGCCTATCCAAGATGACACGTTTTTCTGTGCAGTAATTGGAGTTTAGCTGCACTCATGATAACCACGCAGGAACTGCTCCTCCGGTCCCGTGTGCGTTCGGACCTTCCACTCGTCGCAGTCTTCACTGGGTTGCTTCATCGGCGGCCGAAGTGACGCTTGCTGCGAGATCCGTATCGAGCCGCACGAGAACCGCAAGTACACAGCTGTCCAGGTCGGCCAGGCCGACACTCTCGTCATTCTCAAGCACAAGATCTATGAGAAGTTTTCGGGCGAGTACACGGAACCGTCGATTGAGACCAAAGTGGTGAGAATGAAATGGGTTCATGACCTGGACATGGGTTTGAACTCATGGAGCCAAATCTCAATAGTGATATAGATTACTCGGATTGGCCTACATAGTTCACATGTTAGCGAAGGCTCTACAATATGAACTGCATATCTGCAATCCGGTGTAATTATAACCGATTGCGCTTTCTGTAAGCATCTCCAGCGGATGACCTTGTTTGGAAAGCACAATAGCGGGATAGGGAACGATAGAGAAGGGAAGAGGAGGGTAAAAGAGCTCCAGAGAGAGAATTTTTTTAGATTTTTAGGAAGAAAGAAAGAGAGAGTAAGAAAAAGAGAAACAAGAGAGTAAGAAAAGAGAGAGAGAGAGAGAGATGAGAGAGAGAGTAAGAAAAAGAGAAACAAGAGAGTAAGAAAAGAGAGAGAGAGAGATGAGAGAGAGTAAGAAAAAGAGAAACAAGAGAGTAAGAAAAGAGAGAGAGAGAGAGAGGAGAGAGAGAATGAGGATAAATAGAAGGGTTGGAGCACATGAAAGAGAAAAATAGAAATAAACAACCTGAGAGAGTAAGAATGAGTGTAATCTAGAGATGTGTAAAACATTGAAGAAGTGAAGAGGTTAAAAAGAAAGAAATATTGAATTGAGTTACAGAGAAATAGAGAAAAGTGATACATAGAAAAATTAAATTATAGAAAGTGAGATACAGATAGAAAAAAGAGATAAAGAAAGATAAAGAGGATCATAGAAAAGAGATAGAGAGAAAGTAGTGGAGTGGTTCATGAATTGTTATCCAATTGTATGGCTTGACTCTTCCGGTTCTTATGCAGATTCAACTCAACAGGGGATCATCAAAATCGGAGATTTCGGGTCGGATGGAGATTTCCATAACAGGCAACAGCCCCAACCGACAGCTCATGCCCGGGATGTACTTTATATACGAAGGTTCACCTCTCCTTCATCTTATCTATTTTACTCTCCTTTTACCTTTTTTTCCTTCTCTCTCCCTCTTACTCTCTCCAAGTCTTTCTGTATTCTTCTCTTTATAAAAAGCTTTATTTAGCTCTAGCTATAGCTCTCCTATCTTTCTTTCAACATTTCTCTTTTACCGTTTCTGTTTTTTAAAAACCTAACTGAGAAAGCCATTTTGTTTCTTTCTACTTTTAGATTTTTCTCTCAGAAGAAAAATTTTCCAGGTAGCACTCAACTGCGTGGTGGTGTCGCAGTCAACGAAGAAGCTGAATCTAACCTTCACAAACTGGGCTGGTTGAGGTACATCCAGAATGATTGGGTGATTGCGAATGCTAAAGCGACATTTAAAGAGAAGCAGGTTAGCATGAAGACACTGTTGAAGAAGCGTATGTGATGTTACTTGAATTGACATTTGTTATCTCATTTGGAATGTCATTTCAAGTATCAATTGAAGATTCTACACGTGCGTGACTGTCAACAGCAGCAGTACGAGACCAGTTTGAATGCATATCAGTATATTCAAGAGCACGAGGGAAAAGACCATCTTCACTATAATCTAGGTTAGAAACAAACTATTTTGTTACATCGGTTTAGGTGAAAAATATATTACATAAACGAAAATGGAAAAAAAGTATTTGAAAGGTTTCATGTCCCCTTTTTGTGACCAGCGTATATATTTTGATATTTATTATAGTATGGTTTAGGTGAAAACCATATTAAACAATACTTCTGAAGTTTCCCTAAAATTGATTATAGATAACTCGTATCAGAGGTATGGAAGCGCATTAACAAAACAGACCCTTTCATCCGATAAGCGTGCAAAGGGACTCATCAGCCGCTTTTTCGACCCCTAAAAAATTTTGAGACCTATTTTATTTGACCTAAATTTCAAATCATCTTTAAATATATGATTTTATCGAATCAGTTATTGAATTACTAATGTTTTCGCGATGTGTTCACCAAATTTTGTGATCTCATATCTCATCTCACCGATAACTTCATCATCTATTTCTTTATTTATTTTCTTTATTTCCATTCACGATAATTCAATTCAGTCAATATAATCAACAATACATCATTTTTGAACTGAAGAGAGAACTATTCAGCCTTATGAAGCTTTATGAACTATTAACTCAAGGTTCCTGTTTATTGTTTACCTTGAGATTGATTACAAATACCTACCAGAGGATGGAAGACGTTAATACCTGCTTTCCCCCTATTATTATACGTATACCTGATTACAGAGAATTTGACGGATTCTCCAAGCAGTCTAATTATTTAAAAATCTATCTATATCTTTTTCTTAGGTCATGAGATGACGGAAGACCCCTGGATTGGCTCGGCGACTCTTGAAGACCGTAGCGTCCGCGTACAACACATCGAAGGGACTCACATACAAGTTCGAGCCCTTTTTAATTTTTTTTAAAAATCTTGTCGAGTCTCTTTCGAGTTTTTTACTGGTCTATGTCAAGTTTTTTTTACTAATTGTTTTCGAATCTGTCTAGTGTGGAGTTCCTAGTGTTTGATCGCTAGAAGTCTGCTAAATTTACTAAAAAGCTCGAGAAGCTCATCAAATATGAAAATGAGTAATTTATTCAAGAAACAGCATACCTTGTGTGGACTAACCGAGTGTTAGCGAGATGAACTCAGATCTACCTGACGACGTCGAGTAGGCCTAGCGTCCTTCGGCAGGCATCTCATCTAGGCTCCTTCGAGGGAGACATCAGAGTAGATGGATCTTCTCATCGACAACTCAACGTTACCTTCAAGGTTGTTCTCACTGAATTAGCAATGTTACTTCGTGTATTGCAGGGTAACGCGTTTGCTCCCGGTTACGAAAAAAACGGGTAATTTTGATCCTGTCCCATGCTTTTTCCATGCGATAGTTTATTTATGTTACCGAAGATCCACTTCTCCCCCCTTGACCTTCCAATTTTATCCAGCCAACCAAGGCAAAACTATACCCTTTTTTTGCAGAACAGCAAAGGAGTTCTGCTGGGCAACGTTTACTCCTCAGCGGCGAAGGAGAGAATTGACTTCTCTTATTCAGTTTCGATTGGATCGCAATTGTCTTCATATCGATCGACAGCCTCCATCGACTCATCAATAAACTCCGATCGATATGTTTGCTTCCATCCGATGGGAGAAGCCAAGGCGGAGCAATGCAAATTGTTTCGGTCGGTCGGTTCTCTGGTCTCAGGGCCCCGAAACAGGAACAACCATGTGATATATTGTTTCAGGCGATCTCTTTGCGCTACTTCAAATACTTTTAAGCTCACTGAGTACTCGAGTTATTAAAATGGGACAACTTTCTTATATTCTTCGTTTGTCTCAAAACTATCCGTAGGTTTTCAAAAAAGGTAGTTTTAAAACAAATCAACATTAACCTTTTTTTCATAACCACGTGATCAATCGAGGAATGAACGAATGGATGAATAGAGTGGATCAATGAATGAAGGAATGAATTTATGCTGTCGCAGATTTTACTCGACGCCCCTTGCAACCGCGGCGCCTTCTTCGGTGTTGCTTCTTCAGCAGACAGGGAACTGTCCCAACTGCAACCTGGTAGGTGTGCAGTCCTACCTGGAGTACCTCGACCCTCGCACTTGGTTCACTGGTGGAGACAACTTGAAGAAGTTGTGCGTCATGATTGGTGAACTAACTCTGGGCATCAGTGTGTTAGTATTCGCAATGTGTACCATCACGAAATGTGTGATTCCCCTCGCCAGATGTTCATTTTACGTCCCCAAGGTTTGCAAGACGTGTGTATAGTTAGTGAGAGAGAAAGATCAGTCCCTCTGTCTGGCGAACCCCCTTTCGTACGCGTAGCTTCTAACTACTCCTTAAGTTCTCAGTGATGTTTCGGATTCTTTCCAATCTTGCCTTTTACCAATGTCTACACCGGTATGTCTACTGAACTGTGTTACTCACGAGTATTTCTCTATTCAAACCAAACCACTCTATCTTTTTTCTCTCTCTCACCTTTCCTTTCATTTTAGCTCTCCTCTTCTTGCTCTCTTTTCTTTTCTCCTCGCTTCTTTCCCTTCGTTCTGTGGTATTATCTCCAAACTTCTTACAACTGCCCTGTTTATAAACTTTATTGTCCTCTCAAAAACTCGATGATTTATTTTGATTCATGTTGTTCTGAGTGAGAATTTCCCCAAAGTTTCTCCAGAATCTTGCTTTTGGTTGTCTTCCTCCAGAAAAATGAGTAAATGTTGAGTGGATTTGTTCTCTCGATGCCTTTTTCTCTGATAATACGGGTTGCCTTTGAAAATTACTTGAATCACATTTTAAAATATTAAAATAAACGTTTATATACGCAAATATGTTGAATAAAGTAAATTCACAATGGAATACAAACAAACGACTGACGAAATCGAATAAGTGGAAGTAAAGTAGTAAAAACTCTGTTTGAATTCGCAAAGCGGAAGCGTGAGGAGAAAATTTTTCCGAAAGTCTCATTTTTCAACGTAGAGTTTAGAAGATTCATGAAGCGAAGTCAAATATGAACAGAAGAAAAAGGTTCAACAATGTACATACTAGATAAACTGAAGGAGCGAGAGCATGCAAATGCACTGATTGGGGCAGAGCATGAACAAGAGGAAAGAGAGATGGAAACAGAGACTAGGGAGCTTGGAGTCATCAATGAAATAGAGAAGTAAGAGAGCTGTTGGAACATAGTGAAGAGAGAAACACAGGGTGCTTAAACCCAAAAGAAGAGAAAGACAAAAAAGAGATGAAGATATAGATCTATAGAGAAAGAGACCTATAGAGAAAGAGAGAGAGGCAGAAAGGTAAAGAGGAAGTTAAAACAAAGAGAGGAAGAAAGACAGAAAGAGAAAAAAAGGAAAGAAAAGAGGAAAGAAAAAAGATAAACAGAAGATAAGAAGGAAAAGATGTCCTGAAAGTAAGCCATCATTCCAGTAGACCGAAGAGATTGTTCCCAACATGAGCAGGGTCAG